>OX638369.1:16863895-17585389 GCA_951812925.1 Calliopum simillimum
ATACCCTACAACCAGGGTATATTCACTTTGTCCTTCCGTTCGTAACGCAGAGAACGCTGGCGCTACTGGCGCATATGATGAAAAGGTATAAAACTTGAATATAAAGCAAATGTCTAAAAATAGAAATTTTTTCTAGAATTTTAGAGTCAGAATGGTTATATACATATTTTTATCATATTTACCTAAAGCAAAATAAATTAAAAATGGTTACACATTTTTTTGGCTGAAAGTATAATTTACTCTAATTATAGTCAATAAAATACAAATTTCTACCAATAAAATATGTAATAATTATCGCTTTTTCATTTTAAATTTTATGTTTTTTTTTTGCAGTTCAAGACTACGATTTTCGTGAATATGCGAGCTTATTACTATTTGCTGAATTTACGTGTTTTCACTACAAGACTGATATTGACTATCCATTGGAACCGATATATAAAGCGATTCAGAGGAATGACACTTTAAAATATGTCACAAAATTAGCGATGTGCTTTTCATCACTTCAAGCGACTGTGGAATGGTAACAAAAAATTCTTAAAATCTCAAGTCCTTCATAAAAGACATGCGCAGCTGGGAAGAATTAGTTTTCAAGGCTTAATTCAATACTTGTAGAACAACTAAAAAAAAAAAAAAAAACAAACAGAAAAACGAGGGGACCCATTTTACTCGGTGAATGTTCAAGCAGTTTAAGTCTATACTGTGCAGCTTTCTACTGCACCAAACATAAATCAATTTACCATGGTTTTAGCAATTAAGGTAAAAGAGTCTGGAATGGAAGGTGTTTTTGTAATTTTAGTGTTTTTTACTCAAAAACATGGAACAGTAAGCTCACACCACAATATCACTTGATACGTGAATTGTCGGTAGCTAGGAAGAAAAAAATACTTGGGCCAAAAAACGTCATCCGTCCTCTCTCTCTGCCCAATTTTGCATCTCATAAATATCATGATCGGTCCTAAGCAAAAAGCAGCCTGAGAGCAGCTTCGTATCAAAGAGAATACTTTTTGCGTATCTCTTCGTTTAGGATAAAACGAGACAAAAAATTAGTTACATGTAGTGGTGCCCAGCACTGATCATCCCAACAGAAAATTTCGTTGCGCATCCCCAAGATGCAATAGCGATGCGCGTCCTTCTCGCATCCAAAGAGCTGATTTGTATGCGCATATTTTCTGCGCTATAGGTAGCGAGAGCGAAGCGCATCCAAAGAGCATTTCTGAATGCGAGAGCGATGCGCATCCAAAGAGCATTTCTGGTAGCGAGAGCGATGCGCATCCAAAGAGCATTTCTGGATGCGAGAGCGATGCGCATCCAAAGAGCATTTCTGGTAGCGAGAACGATGCACTTTCGGTCACGTATTAACCCAACAGAAAATTTCGATGCGCATCCCCAAGATGCAATAGCGATGCGCGTCCTTCTCGCATCCAAAGACCTGATTTGTATGCGCATATTTTCTGCGCTATAGGTAGCGAGAGCGAAGCGCATCCAAAGAGCATTTCTGAATGCGAGAGCGATGCGCATCCAAAGAGCATTTCTGGTAGCGAGAGCGATGCGCATCCAAAGGGCATTTCTGGATGCGAGAGCGATGCGCATCCAAAGAGCATTTCTGGTAGCGAGAACGATGCACTTTCGGTCACGTATTAACGTACAAAACAAAATAAATCAATAAGTCGTCTTCGTACGAGCGCGATGATAGAGCAGTGGTCTAGCGACTGGCACTGCGATTGAGAGTTGTAGCAACCGTGAGGTCCTCGGTTCAACTCCGGCCCAGACCTAACACAAAAGTTTTCAACTTGCAATTTTTCAATTAGAATTAATTTAGTAAAATAAAAATAATTACAATTACATCAAAAAAAAAATAATAGTCTGATGTGTCTTTGTTGACGAAAGACGTAAAATTTCAATTAAATATTAATTTTTTAAATATTTTTATTGTCACCCAAAAAGCATCCAAAGAGCATTTCTGAATGCGAGAGCGAAGCGCATCCAAAGAGCATTTTTGGATGCGAGAGCGATGCGCATCCAAACAGCATTTCTGGATGCGAGAGCGATGCGCATCCAAAGAGCATTTCTGGTAGCGAGAGCGAAGCGCTTCGTTCCAATGACATGCCAATGTTAATTTCAGCGCTTTTGGCAACGAGAGAGATGCGCTTCACTGCTGCTTTAGAGCGCTTCAGAAGCGCTATTGATGCGCTCCATTCCCCATTGGGTAGCTAGGAAGAAAAAAATACTTGAGCCAAAAAACGTCATCCGTCCTCTCTCTCTGCCCAATTTTTTCTCATAAATATCATGATCGGTCCTAAACAAAAAGCAGCCCGAAAGCAGCTTCGTATCAAAGAGAATACTTTTTGCGTATCTCTTCGTTTAGGATACAACGAGACAAAATATTAGTTACATGTAAAGGTGCCCAGCACTGATCATCCCAACAGAAAATTTCGATGCGCATCCCCAAGATGCAATAGCGATGCGCGTCCTTCTCGCATCTAAGGAGCTGATTTAAATGCGCATATTTTCTGCTATATTTTTTTGTTTTTTTTTTTAAAAAAATATTTTTTATTGTCATCCAAAAAGAACCTATCCAAAGAGCATTTATGGCAGCGAGAACAAAGCGCATCCAAAGAGCATTTCTGGTAGCGAGAACGAAGCGTTTCCTTCCAATGACATGCCAATGTTAATTTCAGAGCTTTTGGAAACGAAAGAGATGCGCTTCACTGCTATTTTAGAGCGCTTCAGAGGCGCTATTGATAAGCTCCATTCCCCATTAGGATGATACAATAATTAGTAGGTTAACGCAGTTCTAAAACGTCCCTCTTTGCTCAGATGTGGTTTCTGTAATTTTGTTGTTGTTGTTGTCTCTAAAATTTTTACAAGCTGCGACACCTTTTCTAATTAAATCATGAATCATTACCTCTCAACTAAAGTTTTTTGTTTTTTTTCTTTTTAATTTATAGGACTCAGAAAAATGACGTATTTCACGAAAGTGATGAAACATCTAGTGATGATAATGACAAGTTACCACTTGATTTATATATACCTTTCTATGATCTTCTGAAACCTGAGTGTGCAACGTACTCACCAATTGTCATAAAACCTGATATAAATACAACAATCTATATCAAACCGAAGGATAATGATAATGAAATGGATTTTTCATCAACCGATTCATTTTTAGACATTCTTAAGAACTGTAAACCAGGTAGTGAAATCAACCTTCACATGCATCCTTCGAAAGAGATATTTATTGATGAATTACAAATTAGCGAACAGGAAAATAAACCAAATATAGATAATTTTACTTTTATACAATGTCTGCAGAAAGGTAAGTGTTGTCATTCTTGAAGATGTATACATATATATACTTATAATGCGTAAAGATTGTCGAAATTAAGGATATTGAAAATCCACGCAGTAAACATGCCCACTTTTAAAAATTTTCCTTAAAAATTTAAAGCTTTTAAAATCGATAACACAGTCATTCAATGGTTTTTCACTATCGATGTGTATAGCGAATGGTTCTTAAGAAATGCGCATTTAGTTTTTTTCTATTACGCCTGAATACTAAGTTATTCTGGCTTCAAAGTTCTGAGACCGCTGTTTCGAGGCACTTACAGTTAATAGCCTAAATCACCTTTGCCAATAGCATGTGTTCGTCCTTGGTAAACTTGATCTTTTTGCTTTTCCTATTGTATACATACTTTCCGAGTTATCATTCTATGAAGTAAGCTCCATACAAAAGATTTCTGCATTTGAATGGATGATAACTCGGTAAGTACGGATCCAATTGAAACGAGAAAGATTATAGCTATATAAAGCCATTGACTAAAATGAATTACACTATATTCCGGATTTGCGTCATATGCCCGAAAACACCGTCTACTGTACATTGAAGTAAGAAAAACTTATAGCCTTATCATGTATGACGAACGAAACGTTTTACTGATTTTCAACTGCTTATATCCTCCAAGTTAAAAGATGATTTGAAGTTTATGCTTACAAACTTTATTCTTTGAACTAAAATGATCGCTTAGGTTATAGTAAGTTCTTAATAAAAAGTTTTAATAAGTTGATATTAATGAGTGAAAATCAGTCACTTTATTCGTTCGTCATACATGATAAGGCTATTAGAATAATAATTTGATAGAAAAAAAAGAGTAAGTTCAAATTCGTAAATAGAAGGTATCACACCCCCATAATCAGCTATAAAATCCAAGGGTAGATAAAAAGAAGTATAAATTTGCAGCCCCTTGCAATTATCTAGTTATTATAACATTCTACGCTATATATTTACAATATATTGCATTTGTGCAAAAAAAAAGACTCGTCTTTATCGTAAGTGATAATTTGCCATGGCTTTAGCTGAACTTTCTCGATACCATTTGAAGACGTTGTGTTGAAACCGTAGCGAGAGTTTTCGTGCTCTCCAGAAGGTATGCTCTATTCATTAACATAGCTTAATCTTCTTTTCATTTAAAGTTGAAGTTACCACAGGATTCAAACATACCCTTTTCTTTTGAGTCTTTTGCTTTAATATCGTCTCTTGATCCCAATATCTACCATCCGATATTGATCATATTTAACTAAAATGAAATAAAGCAATAAAGGACAATAATCCCATTAATAAATACTTTGTCATTTTTATTTTGTCGTAGCCAAAGTCAAAATTTATATTACGTGCCCATTACTTAAGGTTTTCCAAAAAGAGTTTGACTTTCAAATCAATTTAATAAGAGTACTTAATATATTTTTATATTTTAGAGTTTTCAACTACAAGAACATTTGTCAGCATGATTTATAACTATCTGATAAATTATGCTTACGAAAAGCCTGTTCAAGAAATTGCACAACTGTTTTGCTCTGATATTTGGTAAGTAAGGATATAAATCGTAGGATTAAAATACTACAACTAGGCACCTACATTTTTGATGTTTTCTGAAATTCGTTTTTAGCATAATATTCTGAAGTTTTGTGCTTTTTCATTTTTACACAAAAGCTGATGGGGACTACATTTTAAAAAAACTAACTAGACTGTTATGTAAAGCAGTTTTTTCTTCATTTTTAAGTGTTCTTCACTCAAAACATCAAAAACGTAGCTATACAAAACTGTTGTTTTACTTATTTACCGACAATATGCCTCCTAGCTCTGAAAGATACTCCGACCAAGCCTACTATAATACAACGTGTGCTGGAGAAGGTTATGTATTTCATACGAATCCTGCTTTGAATTTCATATTAAATCACATAACATTTCCTCAACACGATGCTCGTAAAGAAAGTGAAAAGGATATTCCGATTGTACTCAAAACATATATGAAGAAGAAAATCAGATCTTATACTCTGATCGATGGCAGTCTTGAGGATATTCAAGCACTCATGCTAAAAAGTAAATACATATAAAAAAATTTGTAGGAGATAATTCCGGTAAAAAATTTTAATTTGAAATTCTTGACCATTTCTTGTTTCAGTGCGCACAACAGATTTTACATGGTTAAAATATTTGTATATTTTCATCAGTTCTCATGGTGATATAGGCGATATTGTTCATACAAAAACCGGAACTTATAACATATATGATCTTATCGTTAAGAATCTTGCGGTCAATCCAACATTGAAAAACGTACAAAAGTTTATTATTGTGAATGCATGCCGTGGAGATATCGATCTACGGTACGATAACGTATCCGAAGAAGAACTTGCAAAATTAATTAAAAAGGATAATGATCAAGAAAAACTGAAATATATTCATGATGAAAAACTTATGATATTCTATAGCACTCAAAAAGGTAAGAAAATGATTAAAGTCACTCTTTTATACTTTACGATTTCGAAAGAATTTGTTTCATAAACTTTTTTAATAATATATGGGCGATTCTTATTATATGTGTATGAAATTGAGAACTTTGAGACACAGAATGCGCTGAAATCATCAAACCTGAAAAGCTTTATTGTTGCGAGGATTACGCTGCCATTTTGAATAAATTTTATTTTTTATTTGTCTCAATAGGTTTTGTTTCCTATCTATTAGAAGGTGGAGCAATATTCTTGCAAAAGTTTTGTGAAGTTTTTGAAGAAAACTTTGATGAGACATCAATGGAAGCTATTGCGCAAAAAGTAATAGAAAAAGTGAACGAGTATTTTTAGTAAGTAAAAAATTGCCTCCAGCAATTAAAAAAAAAAAAGGCAGGAATAATTTTTTTTGACCCAATGACGAATTAACCCAAAGAAGGTTATTTCTGGCTCGATTTTATATGAACCAAAAAAAAAAATCATCCTGAAACCGTCTCAAAAGTTAGAAGGAATTTTAAAAACGATATCTGTATCATTTTTGTTTTTTTCATTCTGAGAAAAACAAATGGAGCACTTTTGATTCTACTGAAGGCCCACTTTAGCTAAAACAAATATGTGCTTTGGTCATAACTTTTTTTTCATTGCAACATGGATACCCGAAGGTACTTAAGAAATAAAGACTATGTTCTTACAAAAATTTTGGCGTGTAAAAATTATCAGGATATAGATAAAATTCGCGTTCCAAAAACGATTTTTTACTGAAAAGCAAGGGAACGAAAGAAGTGAATAAGGCAAAAAATGCTTGGAATAATCTAAAATATTTGTGTGAATTTTTTCAGAATTTTTTGAGAAATTTTTACGGAATGAAACAAAAAAAAAAACTAGTAAGGGTGTAACTTTTGGCCTGGCCAATAATAAATACCCTACACTGCAGTATTTTGAAGCTTTTGCTTATAAGGAAGGTGCCACGCCCTCTTGTCCGAGTTCGTCTAGTTTAAGCTTAGAGGGTGCAATTATAGTCTATAGTATTTGAGTGAAATTTAGTTGGATTATCTTAAAAAACTCTTTCAGTATAACATTTTGAAACTCTTGCTTATATGGGAGGTGCCACGCCCCATTGTCTGAATTCACCCAATTCTTGTTGAGATCTTCCATTTTAAATTTTTAGTATCTGAGTCAAATTTGGTTCGAATATATCAAAAAACGTTTCCAGTAAAGCGTTTTGAAGCTTTTGGATTATCTTAAAAAACTCTTTCAGTATAGCATTTTGAAACTCTTGCTTATATGGGAGGTGCCACGCCCCATTGTCTGAATTCACCCATTTCTTGTTGAGATCTTCCATTTTAAATTTTTAGTATCTGAGTCAAATTTGATTAGAATATATCAAAAAACGTTTCCAGTAAAGCGTTTTGAAGCTTTTGCTTATATGGGAGGTGCCACGCCCTCTTGTCCAAATTCGCCTTGTTTTTTTTTAGAACTTGCGCTTACAATTCGTAGTATTTATGTGTATTTTGGTTGCATTTTCGTGAAAAATACTCCTAAAATTCCATTTTGAACATATTTTTTGTATGGGCGGTAGGCGTGTCCGTTGACCGATTTCGCTCATTTTCAATCTCCCGAGTTAACTTTGACAACGAAGGCTGTGCACCAAATTTCATTGAATTATCTTGCTTAGTTTTCCCAAAAAGTGTATTTCCACACACAGCCAGCCAGCCAGACAGACGAACATGGCTATATCGACTCAAGAGGTGACGCTGATCAAAAATATATATATACTTTTCTATATCTGCCACGCCTCCTTCTGTGCGTTACAAACGGAAGGACAAAGTGAATATACCCTGGGTGTAGGGAATAAAAAGTGATGCAGTAATCTTTTAAAGAGTCCTTATAACTTCTGAGTCGGTTTCGAGATGATTCTAATTTTCGACCCTATTTTATATACATATTTTGATCTACTAATTACTTTTTTTATTTAGCTATCAGAATTTGCAAATACCTGAATTTTGTTCAAGTGCTAATTCGGATTATCCTATTAAAATGGAGTTTGTCAACGCTATAAGTAATCACAAAGCAATGAAAAATATGGCCAGATTTTTCAAAAATAAGCTTAAGCAAAATCCCAAGATATTAGAAGTACTAAAGAGCAGAACCGTTGGATTGCAATGAAAATATTTTGTCCATTGAATAGTTAATTTCCAAAGACATTTTAATTGAATCCGTGATCTAATGTAAAACAGTGCAATAATTCAAATGAAATGGAGCCACTTTATCAGAATTAATTCTTAAATGGTACCAAATCTGAAAAATATGTTTTGTTTTATCTTCAAAATAAAGTTAAAACTGAGTTTTTTAACGTTTAGGTAAAGATATCTCAAACATCTGAGAGCAGTTTTGAAGCCGGATTTCGAATACGAATTGCAAAGTGCGGTCAGTATTTCTATGTTTTTATACCCTACACCCAGGGTATATTCACTTATTCCTTCCGTTTGTAATGGAAAAGAAAAAGGCGTGGCAGGTATGCATAGAAAAGTATATATACTCTTGATCAGCATCATCTCCTGAGTCGATAAAGCCATGTACGTCTGGCTGCCTGGTTGTCCGTCTGTGCGTGGAAACACATTTTACGAGAAAACAGAGCAAGATATCTCAATGTTACTGCTAAGTGGTATACTGAAATCTGTTTACCAAAAGTTTTGCAAATTTTATTGAGAAAACGCCAAAAAAGGAGCTACGCCGCTACTTTCTACATCACTGCTGAAAAAACGACTGGTTTTATTACGCTTTCAGGCATCGAAGAAAATCGTCCAGCACCCTATTCCCCAGATCTAGCGCTTTGTGACTTCTGGTTGTTTCCAAAAATAAAAAAAATAAAAATTGAGAGGGAGAGTCTTCAACAGCAATGAGGAGATAATAATTGCGGTTAATGATGAAATTGCAAAACTGCAAAAAGCCGATTTTGAAGACTGTTTTTCAAGATGGATTCATCGACTTCAAAAATATATCAAAATAAATGGCGATTACGTTGAAAAAATACAAACAGATGAAGAATAAAGTTATAAATTTAAAAAAGTTTTTATCCAGTTTTTAGGGTCTAAGGACCTGATCAGGATATCTTGAAATAAAGTGTACTTTTAGTTACTTTCATTATCTACACTTAATTGAAGTATGTGGTACAGAAAATTCATGACATGAATCCTTACTGTACACTGATTTTCTTTTGACAATGAAAAAAAAAAAAACTGACTCTAAAATCATCATCTAAAAATACTTAAGTTTGAGAGAAGATAGATAGGAGATAGCCAAATATAGACAGCGATAGATAAAAAATTGAACGCAAAATTGTGCTATGAAATGCCGACCACTGGCGTAAAACGTGCGTGTAGAAAAACTACAGTAAAATTTATTATATGGTAAGATTTGCAGGTTGCGACGCATTGGTTACTCAGTATTGCAGTAACTTTCATATATTTTCGTGAGAGAGAGAGTCACAAGAAGATAGCGAAATACTAGTTTAGTCACTAAAGTAGCATTTTGTGGTACGCAAACACTATGGGCTTCTTCCTAAATGTAAGTTGCTTTGTATTGAAACAGCATTTTCATAAAAATAATGCCGCATAATTTTAGGAGCTTATTTTTTACTGTATCAGCAACAAAGTTGATGCTTTTTATAAACTATACTCTTCATACATAAATAGTGAAAATAGTCCTAAAATTATGCAACATTTTTTGCATGAAAATGCTATTGCAATACAAAGCAATTGACATTTAGAAAGACGGCCTATACCTGCAGAACTTGCACGGAACTGAACTTAAACAAATCAAACAAGTCAAATCTGTGCAGTATTTGTTTTTTCTCCTTTCAAATCCATTTACTACCAAGACATTTGCACGCTATATTGAACTGTAGTATATGATAAATAAAATCCGGGGACAAAACATAGCGTATCTTGAAAAGAAATGTGCATTAGTTTGAGGCATTACTTTAACTGAACCATTTTAAACTGAAAATTTAGTTAATTTTAGTTCTAGTAACTATTGCTTCGAAAATACTGATAACATACTACTGAGTACTTTTACAGCAAGAGTGTACTGAAAAAAGTACAATTGTAATGAAAATTAAATCACTGATCGGCACACTCAAGTGATACATAGATTTTCTCAATGCAAAAAGACAGAGAGATACTGGATACTGAACTTTTGATAAAGTTTCCCATAAATTAAAAATTGTGTATTTTGATGACCAAAAAAAAAAAGATTTCTAAATTTCAAAACGAAATGAATATTTTTCATAGCGAAAACTCTAAGCTTTTGACGAGATTTCCCCTAAATTGCAAATTTTATATTTTGGAGAGAAAAAAATAACAAAATGTTTCCGAATTTTACATCAGCAAGGTACATGTGAGCGGTGCAAAAGTTTTTAAGCATTCTTTTCGAATGATATCTCGTTACTTTTACTTTTAACCGAGAGAATGGCTAACGCTATTTGCATCCTTAGTTTAATTTTTATTATATTCCTTATTGAAAACGATCTCTCTTCACTGACATTCGAAAATGGCAAACTTCATAGTGCGGTAGCAAGTTTAGAAATATGACCAAATTTCTGTTCCTCACTTGCTGTTGTCAATTGACTCACTGTTGATCAAAATTCATTTGTAGTTTCTTCTTTTACTTGTTATTCATGAACAAGGTCCCATTCATTAATAATTTCATCAACAGTGCCCCTAGACAATCGATAATATTCCAGAAATGTCTTTCGGCACACTCAAATTCAAGTCTTCCATCGATCTTTTAAGTCCCATATAGTGATGAGCAAACCAAGGCCAATACCAAGACCATGGCAGTATTTGTCTTGGTCTTGATCTTGGACAGTGAGTCTTGGTCTTGTCTTGGTCTTGACAAAAAATTCAAAATTTACAAACTTATTTTTACAAAGCAGTTGGGTAAGATATGATTTTATGCTTGAAAGAGGCTTTATGCTTGGTCTTGGTCTTGCAATGATATCAGCGTCTTGTAATGATATCAAGTCTCGCGAAATTACCAAGACCAAAAATCAAGACCAACACTAATTTTGCTCATCACTAATCTCATAAATGTATCCCCTAGATTGCCCTCTAAACCTGTTAAAATCCACTAAACTTAGGGGGAAATTCCCCAACCTGGCAACACTGCCTTTGAAGCAAATAATTTTTGTTAATCAGTATTGATCGAATGAATCAACTGCTCGAACAAACTTTTAATTGTATTATCAATTGTTATATTTCTGTAAAAATGGAAAATAGTGGAAATCATTACAAATGTAGAGTGTATATTCTGCTTTGTCCTTCTGATAATGAAAAACCGACAGAAACACAACTATTGTCATATTATAGGGATCGCCAATTTATGAAATGGTTGCTACCTGAAATTGTACTTACTCGTAATTTAAAGAGATTAGCTGAAGAAAGTAAGTTTGTTTTTGTGAACAACCGTGAGAAGATTTGCCATTATATATGTGAAGCAAAATATGCCAAGCGTTCCTGCTGAAAATTTTTTTGTCTCCGATTTCACTCAAATTTGGCAATATGGTAGATCCGGTGTGCAAAAACAATAAACCGTGAGGAAGCGTGGCACCTCCCTTACAAGCAAAATTTTCAAAATACTGCAGTGTAGGATATTTATTTTTTGGCCAGGCCAAAAGTTACACCCTTACTAGTTTTTCCTCATATGAAAATCATAAATTTAGCTTCATCAATAACACAGTCCCGATATGAAAAAAGTATAAGATCAGAGTAGGTGATTTTTATAGATTTTTGATTGCTGAATCCGAATATAAACTCCGATTGGCTCCATCATGTCTGAAATTCGAGTTATCCTTGATTTAAAGTGCAGAAAACGCTATTTTCAAACAAATGGCGTACATCCTTAAAGTATTCTAGTTCACTTTTGACAGCGGCATTGAATAGTCTTGAGCTTTTGCTTTAAATCGAATTTTTCATTTTAACAATTGGATCATTATTTTTCGAGAAATCATTGATTGAAGTAAAGGTATACAAATTGAATATAGTCCTTTACAGGGATTAGCGATACCTTTACTTCAATCAATGACATCTCGGAAACTAATGATTTAATTGAAAAAGTTAAAAGAACGCTTTAAAGAAGAAGCTCAGGACTATTCAATGCCGCTGCCGAAAGTGAACTAGACTACTTTGAGGATGTACGCCATATATCTGAAAATAGCGTTTTTTACACTTTAAATCAAGGATAACTCGGATCTCAGACGTGATGGAGCAAATTGGAGGACACATTCGGATTGATTCAGCGATCAAAAATCTATAAAAATCACTCACATATATTTTTAACGTTTTCAAAAACGGAGGACTGTGTAATTATTGATTAATTATAATTTAAAATTTTTTTATAGTGTGAATATTTAATAATATGGTAGAATTGGGCCGTTCCGAGCTCGGGCCTCAACAAAAAATATTCGTGAAGGTCCAGGCTTTTTTTCAAATGCTTCATTCGTGTTCGTGCAGGACCGGACCTAATTTTTGACGCCCGTGCCCAGCTCTACTTCAGTGACAAAAGCAGTTTTTCGATCTCATCTTGTGCCTCTTTTTTGTTCAACCAACGCTCTCTTGCGAATATGTATGAAAGCTTCTACAATTCTGAGCTAATCATTCGTTGCAAATTCCAAGTGTTACCATTTTATACATTTTACCGTAGTTTTTCTACCCGCACGTTCTACTCCAATCCGCAGTATTTGTTAGAGTTAGAGTTTTCCTTGACACAGTGTACTTGAGTGTCAAAATGAAATCAGTGTACAGTGTTTCAAGCCTCTACTCCAAATGTAGCGAACATTTTTTTTTTTTCAGTTTTATTAGGATATCTTGAAATGTGGACATATTGGTGCAATTCTATTTCAATAAATTTTTCAACTTGTTTACTAACTTACCTACTGTTTGTTATACATCAGATATTTTTATTTATATTTTTTTCTTCCAGTCCAAAAATATGATTTTACTGAATATGCAAGTTTAATACTGTTTGCCGACTTTAGGTGTAATCACTGTGATATTAATGCTGAACCTTCATTGGAACCGATATTTAAAGCAATGCCGGAAAATAAAACTTTAACATTTGTGACAAAATTTGTGTGGAAACTTTCAATATTTGACAAGGTGTCAGCTCAAAGGTAAACCAAAAACTCAGATGGTAGAAGTTTCACAAAAAATAAAACTCTAGCAAGTGTTAGAAAGTAATGAGTTTTTCTATTTAAAAGCCAGATTTTACTTTTTTTATGTAAAAAATTAGATGTACACAAATTTCGATGTTTTTGTGGAATCGCCTATATCATTTACAATATTTGGTTTATATCTAACTAACAGTTGTATAAAAATTACATATGAAATTTAATGACAAACTGATACCTACATATGTAGTTAAAGTTCCAGTTAAAATTCCAGTTAAAGCTTGACTAAACATTGTGAGATACGCCCTAAGGCTGTCCATATACAAGATTTGTATTCACGAGAGTAGCACTTAAGCCTGCTCAGTCATCCATTTTTAAATTGAAAAAATATAACAGTTAAAGTGTGTTGAGCTGTAAAAATACCAACTTCTCTCCTCTCCCCAAAGATCTGAATATAGACAGCATTATAACTCTAAGTACATTATTATTTTATCTTATAGGCTAAAGAATAATTATGATGAATATATAAATATATATAAAGAATTTAAGCCCAACCCCATCTCACCAACTGTCTGGAACCAACAAGCAAATATAACTAATATAAACAATTTTACTTATATGCAAACTGTGCTCTTGGTGCAGGGTAAGTATGTTTACCACTAATCACTCACTTCAAAAGTAAAAACTAATTGACTTAACTGCAAATCCCAATATTATTCATTACCTTCTATTTTTCACTAATTTTATATATTTTCTTTGTTGTTTACATATTTAAGAGCCTTCATCATCAACAATTGAAAGGATAGTTTTTGACTACTTCATAAATCAAATATACGATAATGCAGTTCAAGAATATTGTGACCACTTTTGTTTGGAAGAAGGGTAAGTGCAAAAATGTCTGCGTAATATTAGACGGAGAGCCAGCGCTTAAAAAACACTTTGCGTTTCTAAAAGCTGGTTTTGTGACAGATGGTTATAGTAGTTGTGTAAACACAAAAACTGTCCGTCAGTCAAGCGAACTGTAGAACAGACGGCTGATATATGGTCTCAACCATGTCAACTTTGGGATGGTAATAAAATTAATTTCTGAAAGCTGAAAATTGTTATACAGATTATATAATGCATATAAATGAGACTTTCTTTGTGTTATCGACCAAGATTCGACTTGACATCTCCGATTTCTATGAAAATTGGAGAAAAGTTAGCATTTGACACACATATTACTGTGGTAAAATGTTTTTCCGAAATTCCGCAAATTTTCAAGATGGCGGCCATTGGAAGTTCGATCCAACCTTTGGATACTCCCATATTTGAAAATTTATAGCTCCTTGGCTTTTTTTAGCGATTTTAATGAAATTTTCAGGGTTTCTGTAGAAAAGTATGAGCTTTTGAAAAAAAAAATAGTAACACTGAAAAGAAAATTTAGTTTTGGTCGAAAAAAACCTTTTTCCTTCTTTAAAGCCATTTTGGGGCTTGGAGTACCCTTTTTATTTTTTTTAAGTATTTTTATTTAAAAGTAAATTTTACTAAAATTGAGGGGGTTCACGGTGCTTGTGGGAGAATTTAAATCAAATTTTGATGTACCTCGGATTTTTTTGTAAATTCTTATTATAGATGTCAAACGAAGTTATTCTATGCAAAAAATAAAATTATAGAGGTGGCGCTTTTTTAAAAAAACGATAAAAAGCCTTGTGATAGGAAAAACGCTTTTTTACTCAAGAGGAAGGCATCTTACGAAAAAAGTGTACATGGCATAAAATTCTTAGAATTGTTCAAGGAATACGTGTAAATTTTTTTGGAATTTTTTTTTTTTTTTTAGAAAAAATTTTAGACCTCATTTTTAATAAATTTTTCAAAAAAAATTCCAAAAAATTCCAAAAAATTCACATGTATTCCATAAACAATTTTAAACATTTTATGCCATGTACACTTTTTTCGTAAGATGCCTTCCTCTTGAGTAAAAAAGCGTTTTTCCTTTCACAGGGCTTCATCACTACGTTTCAAACACTATATCATCGAGCCTGCTGGCCCAAAAAAGTCTTTACATATCTTGTCTTAAAGGTTCTTAAGAGTTCTTTCGAATGAAATCTTGTAAATTAAAAAATGTTCATTTCGTTTAAAGCACGATGACTTTTTTCTTTGAAAAACCCTTAAATTTCGCCTTTTTAAAGCAGTTTTTCGTTTTTTAAGATGGGTAAAATTTTTTTTTGGCAATATTAGAACACATTTTAAAGTTCATTAAAAAGCAAACAAAATGAATGCTTTTAAGTTACTCTAAAACAAATTTTTCAAATTGTTTGACAACATTTTATAATTAATGCTAAAAAAAAAAATAATAAAAATATATTTTTGCTTTGAGCCGCCTTTAAAAATGCATTTAAAAATCTGAAAAAATTCATGGGATATTCTGTCATGATGTAGAATTTTTTTTGAAAAATTTATTAAAAATGAGGTCTAAAATTTTTTCTATAAAAAAAAAAAAAAATACAAAAAAATTCCAAAAAATTCACATGTATTCCTTGAAAAATTCTAAGCATTTTATGCCATGTACACTTTTTTCGTAAGATGTCTTCCTCTTGAGTAAAAAGCGTTTTTCCTATCACAGGGCTTTTTATCGTTTTTTTAAAAAAGCGCCACCTCTATAATTTTATTTTTTGCTTAGAATAACTTTGTTTGACATCTATAATAAGAATTTACAAAAAAATCCGAGGTACATCAAAATTTTATTTAAATTCTCTCACAAGCACTGTGGACTGCTATGGTTTGCATACTCAACAATCTTTAGAAATGGTTTTGTATTGCATTGAGATAGAAAATAACTGAATTCGCCGAATGGCAAGGACTAAATTTTATTGTTTATTGGAAAACCGATTTATAGCAAAAAAAAGAGATCACAGTAAATAAGTTCAAATCCGGCAGTAGAAGAGATGAAGCTAGAAAAATGAGCAATTCCACAACACATACATAGTTATGAAGCCTTTACTTCAAAGGGTTATAACTCGGAAAGTTAACGGAGTTCTCCAAATCACGCATGCATATGAACAATTCTGACCACTGATTTGGATTCAGAGTCGAAAAGTACAGCTTAGTCAAAAGTTCCTTCCAATTTTATTTTATTTTGTGCACCAGTTTTATCAATAGAGAAGGCAATCCCAGAATCGAGAATGTCGTAGAGAGCAATCAAAGTTCCGTACAAAAGGATCAACCGAGTTATTTCATTAAATTTGAAAGAAGTTTAATATAATCGCTTAATGCTAAATCTGGCTAATTTGGTGGATGCGAACTTTTCAATAAAGTTTCAAAGCGATAACTAACTACAATCACTTTATCTGTACTCGTACTTACGCTGGCCTTTTGTACTGACTAATCAACATTTGTAGTTTATCCATTGGAATCCCCGGATATTGTGCTGGTAGATCATAGTATCGCGTATCATCAATTTGGGGTTCCATTGTATCAGTGTCCTATATAAAATTAAATAGATTATAGACTTTTTTTTTGCCAAATTCATTATTATCGCATAAAACTTACCTGACTGCTATTATCGGTTAAGCTAGATTGAGGTCTTGCTTCGATCATTGCGACCAAGAAGGTAATAACCAGACCACAATAAAGCAAATTTTGCACGGTTTTAACCATTTTGACTGATTGGTTTTGTTAATGTAAATATGCACTCTAGAAGAAGTTCCAACTGCAAAAATAAGAGAGAAAAGAGATAAAGTTCATAAAATTGTATTCATATACATATAGAAAGTTTAATTCATGAGCTGTCCTGTAGCAAAACCTGAAATCTGAACTAAAATTCAATTATCAATTTATCCCCACCACTATACATAATGGTAGTAAACTTTTTCACACTTTCAAAGGGGAAAAGAAGCGCTTCGAAAGTCTTTCTAAAGTGCTTCTTTTTCAGCCATTAGCGCTTCCACTCCGTAATAATTGTGTCGTTAAATATCAAAACTTTCAATTCCATCTCTGACATGTAACCAAATTAAAATAAATTAAAATCGATTCAATTAAATTTATTTCATTTTGCCTACTTATCAGAGAGGTACTTAAGCAGTTTTGATATTTCACGACACAATAATTCTTACTTTCAAATATTCTGAAACTTACAGCAACCTTACGGAAGAAGTCCTTTTGAAGTTCTTATTTGTAATGCGGCTGTAAGCGACCGCAGTAGAATTCAAACTGAGGACCGTCCTTGTGATAGACAGAAACATATTATTTTTATTTACAATAACAGTTACTTTTTAGATCTCTAGACCACTGACCAAACAGAATTTGATAATCGAATGCTTCTAACGGACATAATTGTGTATTGAATTTCAATTCAATTAAATACAAATAAATACACAAAAAAAACAAGAAAATAAAAAGTAAAATAAAAAAAGGAAAAAAAGTTAAAATAAAATAAAAAAAATGTTCGTGTTGAGAATTGAACCCGCGCAAACAGACACACAATTAACAAACTTGTGTAATGTGTCTACAAAGTTTGTATGTATATTAAATACATTTTTTTCATACATATATTTTGTTCTCTGTCTTTTTGAAAATACTACTCTTCAATTATAAAAACGAAAATTCTGTTTTAGCAGAATTTGATGATCGAATGCTTACTGCAGCCTTACAAAAAATCATTGTGTAAGAGCTTCTAAATTCCTATTGGTACAAGTTCTTTAATAGTGCATTCTTAAGAAGCGCTTGATATTTTTCCCATTGGCACTTTGTGCTTCTTTACTAGCACCTATTAATACACATGCACACAAAAAAATTAAATGAACTTTTTACTTCTTACTAAGTAGAAGCGTACAGTGGTCAAAATTCGACCCCAAATGTATTAAATAATTTTGTTAGTTTTTAGACACTTTTAGTACTTTTTTTTGCTATTTGGTACGAAATAGAAAAGCTCATGGATGACATGGTATAATTTGAACGAAATATAAACAAAACAAAAAACATGAAGTCAGTGTTATGCTTTTTGTCTTCCTCTTTGTACTTTATTCTATTTTCAGCTCTGTGTGACCGTGTATTTTGTTGTTATTAATATTGAAAAATTTCTATTTAATCTTATATGGCTTAAGGTCAAAATATTTACATAATTTTAACTTTGTGCACATCTACACACAAATACCTTTCGAATGATGTATAATTTAAAGTCGTACTCCATTTCTAACATAGTAAAAAGCTATGGACAACTTTGTGTCTCGCGTATTAATATATGGATTTGCAGTCTTATGTACTTTTTGACGTTGAATCCGACTGCATTCTGAGAATTGTCAATATCCTGAAGGATTTTAAGATATCCTTGTTTAAAGTTTCAGGCTTTTGACATAGCTACAATAAAAGGGTAGATTCCAAATTATTTCGTCCTTTGTATGGGACTGAAATACCTTCTCTTCAAAAGATCATAACTCGGAAAAGATATTTTGAAAACAAGAGTGTATTTCCTGCAGCTATGCCATAAGCCTGCAAACTGCGTTGTCTCCAACTTGAAACAAGGACACCTCGAAATCCTGTAGGTATATTGATATTTCTGAGGATGCAGTCGGATTAAGCGTCACACAGTACATTAGACTGTGTACAATAATTAAAAGTTCATTCCATTTTTTTTTGCCTGTATGATCACAAGATCCTATAAAAGCATAAAGCCTAAGCAAAAATTCAATATTTATTTTATGGTTTTTTACATTCTTCTTTATCCGTCCGATATTTTACAATCTTTTTCCACCATTTGGCTCCATGGTCTCTTAGTCTGCATCCGTCTCCTGGTTTATTATTCCAAAACGTTAAATGGCAAATATTGCTGGCGTCATTCTGCAATCACGTGATTAACTATACACAAAGTAGAACTATTTCTGCCGAGATTTATTTTAAATCTCAGCTGGGCAACCTATTTTGGCTATTTTCGACCAAGTGGCACCTCAAAACTTTGACAATTGGCATTAAATATCATTAAAAAAACTAAATGGAAGATAAATGTTAGCATATGTCATTAACTGTCAAAAATGGAGAAGATTTAACGACGAGATTTATAGATCTCATCATAGCTAAATCTCCGATGGAAACCTGTTATTGCACTCATCCATCACTATTTGTGAGAACTCATGCACCGCTGTACTAGTTTGGGCTAGGAGAAATAGTATTTTCTTTAGCATTGTATTGCTTGGTAACATTGCGACCTAAATTTCAGATTCTCCACTCCAAGTTAAACCTTTTTCACATCATATTGATCTTTTTTCAAAACAATTTACAATTTTTCTAAATCAAATCAAACTCTGAATTATGTTAAAGCCCTTGGATAAAGAAAAAACTAATTTCTCCTGTACCAAACTAGTTCAGCGGTGCATGAGATCTCACCAAAAGTGATGTATAATTTTAATACTATGTTACCACCGGAAATTTTACTGTGATTAGATCTATAAATCTCGTCGTATAATCCTACCCATTTTTGCCGTTCGAAAGAGATTCATTTGTGACAGTAAATGTAATAAGCGAGAAAATGAAAGTTGATTTTCATTTTCTTCTTAATATTTATATTCCATTTACTTTGCTCTTTATGGCTTTTTATGCCAATTATTAAAGTAAAGGAGTGCCTCTTGGTAGAAAAAAGACCAAATCGATGGCGACGCAGATTTAAAGTAAATCTCAACAGAAATAGATTTATTTTTGTATGGTAAAACGCCATATAGGACCTTAACTCAATCTCAAAGAAACATTGAATGAAAAATTGTTCGCATAAAATACTCAATGTTATACATTCCAAAGGCCATGTTCAACGGCAGGTGTTCCAAACACCAAAATCCACTATGTAGGTACTCGAACGTATGTAATTTTTTTACAATTTTGTATTTCATTTGAAAATGTATGCACCGACATATACATATATATGTATGCATCAGTCAATATGTACATAAGTAAGTATGTAAGAAGTGTGGCAGCAAAATAATTACTACAGTAATGAGGAAATAAAGGAGAAATCATTTGCGGTCGACGGACGACGCATAAAACCGCAAGGATACAATATTCTGTAACGCCGTATAGCAATTGCGGAACGAAACGGAACTGTATTGAATCAAAGTCGAATGGACAAAATTGCGACCATAATTTAATTAACATTGAATTCGCGCATTGGAAAAAGTTTGTTAGCCACAAAACAATTAATGACATTGAATTTGATGAACTTGAGTTTTGAAATGCCGTTATTAAAGGAAACTAAGCCAACTACTTAAGATGCTGGTCATATGTAGCTAAAAAATTTGATGGAGTTGAGGAAAAATAAAAAATAAAGTATTTTGCTTTATAAAATTTTATTTTAAATTTCTTGGAAATATCACATGAAAATTAAATACATATATGTTCATATATACTAGATAATACTCAAACAGACTCTAAGTGTATTGATTAAAGTGAAAGTATCTAGGTTTTGCACGTAGTTCGACTGATCTATGACTGCTTTTTGGAATGCCATTATCATTTGAATGAACTTTTTTCTTTGCATCATAAACGATAGATCGTTCCCATGGTTGGTAGCCTAAATGTTGCGAATTTTGTGAATATTCATCATCATGCGGACTTGTCTTTGATATCTTGTTGTCACCTTTATGTGCTGTAATCGCCGCAACCAGCAGTAGCGTAAAGATCAGAAGTAACAATTTGTACATTTTAAAGTAACAACTTGCGGCAGCTAACTAACCTGTCGTGGAAAAACTCTTGTATTTATAGTCAACTCAAAGGTTTCATTTTTTCTCATATCAAACAGGTATAAAGGAAATTTTCAAGGGTATTTAATAGAAGAATATTGCATCTTTTTACTAACTATTATTGTTCCTGGAAAAAGTCTGATACTTATTATGTTGCATTTTCATAATGATTTCAAAGAATCTCACATAACTATATAAGTAAGTTGATATAATAAAAAAATTCTAGTTTATCATATATGCACTCCAGACATTCTTATGAATTTAAGAATATATTACAATGGTAATGAGCATTTTTGTATTTTAACTTTTTTGTTTTTTTTTGTATGAAAACCTATATAAAATAAATTTAGGTTGTGACTTCAAAAATAGAGCCCAGGGCTTCAAATTTACAGGTAGAGGTACCAAAATTTGACACAAGATGGAGTCTTATATATATATTACATAGTGTTACCACAAACAATTTAAACACAATTGCAATTTTTTCTGCTCTCGAAATTTATATTTTTGTTGTATATTGAACTCAAAAGACATGAACACAGCTCCGCACCGGGTAGAGATGGATATTTTAAGAAAATTTGTAGTTTTTTGTTGATGACATGTGACCTTTAAATTCTTGCACTTTCTCACAAAAATGTAGCAGATTTTATAATAATACCTACACCAGGTACAAAGGTAAAATATTGCAAATGGTTTTTGTATGGGGGAGGGAGCGTCTCCTCTTTTAATTTTTTCCATGTTGCTTAAGAGATATCACTTACATCAATGCACCAAATTTTATAATAATAAAAGTACAGAAATAGAGTATTCAAAGTAAGGGAAGGTAACCGGTTGTGGGCCGGGTTTCGTTTTTTGCCCGTAACTTGCATTCAAGTATACATTTTTCGGACTTTTGGGTACCAATGGAAAGCTAAAGGCAGTAGGTAACCAAAAAGAAACAATTTTTCAACAAAAATTTTTTTTTAACAAATTTTGTAAAGAGCTTGTTTTGGACACACAAAATTTTATAACCGGTTGTGGGCCACCCTAAAAGATCCCCTTCAAATGCAAAATTATGAAAAAAAACCAGTAAAGAAATATGTATTATCAAAATTTATTTATCAATGAAGCCTATAGTGGTGAAAAAACATCAAGAAAATGTGACTTTTTCAAATTATTAATCATTCTCAAAGGATTCGCAATTTGGCTTTCGGCCGCGATTTGATGATTTTTTGGGTGAAGCTGCTTGCTAGGGGCCAAGTTTATCCAAAAGACAGCTAACAGAAGTCGTTTTATTTATTATATGGTAACCCAAAACATATTACAAAAGGTGGCCCACAACCGATAACGGCAGCCATCCCTAAAGTGACTGGCGAAATTCTCGTGGCGAAAAATTTTGAGCAAACTCGATATAAAATCGAAAAAATATACGCAAATACTGCATAAAAATGCATAACACCCACCTCTTTGCAAATTAAACTACTATGGCTACCAAACTAGGTGTTGGATATATTATAGGCTGATCCGCGAAAAACTTTCGGACATAATAACTATTTCGTAAATGGGGATTAATTCCGGATACTTTGCGGACATATCATTGGGAAAAAAAAAATAATTTTTTAAAATTTTTTGGGATTTTCCGGGGAAATTTAAGGAAAAAACTTCATTCAAGGTCAGACCGAAAGAAGCTCGAAATTCCTGCGTTAAAAGATTTCATCGCTTACTGTTCCCGCGGATTCATCTGGCTGAAAAAATAAAGTAAGCCATAAAAAAAGTTTTTTGGGATTTTCCGGAAAAATTGGGAGTTTTCCGGAATATGCTTTTGGCTCAAAATAAGCTGTAAGGTAGCTCAAAATTCCTGCGTATAAAGATTTCCTCTCTAAATTTTCCCGCAGATTCGTCTGGCTGAAAAAATAAACTTTTTTTAAAAAAAATACACTTTTAAAAAGCGCAAGCAATTAACAAATAGTTACCCAATACTTATAAGTCAGAAAATCGGTTTTAACTCTATAACGCCATAGTGGTACATTTTATCTTTGTTAGTTTAGATCTTCTGTTAGTTTAGACTTCTTTTGTCACCTCCCAGATGCTTTATAGCCTTAGGCGATACACCCTGTATAGAGGTAAAATAATGTCTCCCTTGAGGGAAGTCAGTATAATGCCGTGCAAGTAGATTTTATTTAAAAAACAAAAGGAATTTCTCCAAAAAAGGAACCGGTGTATTTTCATAAAACTCGACGAGTATCCAATCGCAATTTGGCGCTTTCTTTGCTTTTTCCCTTTTCAAGAACGATTTTCAACTCACGCATTTCCTGTGAGAAACCACGAAAGAGATCAAAGACCAGTGAGGAGTTGAAAGAGAACGATGTAGCGTAAGCTAAGAGATTTTAAAAATAATCGTAGAAGTCATTGTTTGAGAGATTGATGCTGCGAGAAGGCTTATGTCGCTTCAAAAAATGTGCAATCGAATTAATTTTTATACTGTGTCAAACTGCTTTATGTTCTCAATCTTTCATGAGAATTTTTTGGATTTGCATATGTCTGTGTACAAGTCTGATAACTAGCTCCAAAGATAAGTATTTAAATTATATCGTCAGACTTTATTGAATACGAGCAGCATTTTTTGGAGTTACAGCATTCGTGCAGTTGCAATACATTGGGTTCAGATAAAACTTTTAAAATGCGTTTATAAACAGCATCATGAAATTGCTTATGGTCTTGAAAAAAATAGCATTGCTATTTTTCAAACTCTTTCGAAAGCAAAAAAGACTACTCCTACTCGTAAGCCCTAAGTACTTATATTGCTGGTTCTACTTAGTTGTCCCTTCCCAATACAAATAAAAGTTCCCAAAAAAAAAAAACAAAATCTTATAAAATACATATGGTCAAAATCACAAAAAAGTAAACCAGGGAAAATTTGTTTTTTGTCAAGTTTTTTAAAATTTTATTTGCATTTGTCGAAAGATCATGTTTTGTACTATCTAGCGTTAGGAGGTATTTTTGTATATGTGGACTAAAGTGGCACTTCCATTGGTTTTTCCAAGTGAACAATATATAAAAAAAAAAAATAGAAAAAAATTCAGAGCTCCGGAAAAGAGGTAAAAACCGCTGAATTCAATTCGCGCAGTGTTTTATTATATTAAGTTATGTGAAATTATGTAAATAAATTAATAATAAAATATAAAAAAAAATGTTTTGGTAAGCCAATTTTATGGCAATGAAAACAGCCGCAATTTAACTGTAACGTGGCAGATATAAAAAAGGAAAAAGTTTTTAATGGCACTTTAACCGCGATCTCATTTAACGGCAATTGCATTTCTGACTAACAGACTATGGATACATCCTGACTACACTTAAGTTTTAGTAATTTTTAGAAGCCTTCTTTCTCTAAAAGACCATAATATATGTGTAACGTGACAGAGGTTTGTCACAGTAAATTTTATTTTTCGTTTTTTGATTTCAATCGCCAATTTGTCGCACAGCATCGCCTCACCTAGGCTGAAATGAACAAAGATTACACCGAAAAGCTCAAAAAAGTTGAAACATTTGAGCAATACAAGAAGAAAAGTGCCGCTGCCATGCGATTGTATAACTTAATAAGTGAAAAAGTGGGCGTGGCACTTATTAAATTTCACTTTTTTTTCCACCTACCGTATGGTTTTAATGTTCGCCATCCTTCCATTAATTTTCATCAAAATCGCTTGCATAGTTTGTGAGATATGTATTAAAATCTAAAACCATGAAATCATTAATCCTTTGTGTGGCGTTGAAAAAAACCCTTTTTTGTAATGGCCTATAACTCATTTAAAAGTAATACAATCTAAAAATAGCGTCAGTATGGCTTCTTGTGAATAGAATTGGCTATCCAAATCCATTGAGAAAAATCAATGATACCCTTTTCTGCTTTTGTAATGTAGCTTTAAGCAGAACCCAAAATAGTGATTTTTTAATTTTTAAGCAAGGATAACTCAGGATCCAGACGTGATAAAAAAAACCAAACTCAGATTCGTAATAAGCAGATCTAAGTACATCATAAACGGCTCAGATTGCGGTTCTCATATTTCTTATACTCAAGTCCGTCTGGCGCCTAGCCTAATGAGAAACTTGGGTAAAATGAAGCTTAAGGGAGTTTTAGCTAAGTAAGTATACATAATTTAATGCTCTTTTTCATTCTGCTTGTTAATACGAACACTAACGAGAGTATGAATACATTTTTTTGTACGATTATTCAGACGGTATAACGTGGCAGATTTTGTATGTCACGTGGCAGAGACAATGTTTTTGCTCTTAAATCATTTTCACATAAGATTAATAGACCATCATGAATGCAGTTCTCTTTATTCATCTTTCATTTCTAACACATAAAAATTTGTCATCGATCGGTTGGGTAGAAGCGCAGAATTTTCGATGAATGTATGTGTACCTCAAAAATGACTTCCAAATTTTTGTCACGTGGCAGAGAAGTTTGACTGCTAATAACACGAAAACCACACAATTTATAATAATTCTTTGTTCGAAGGAAATGTGTATCTCAAGAAGCTTAATAATATATAATTCTTAAATCAAGAACATTTCACTTATTTAACATAAATATGACCAAAAAACAGCGTACGAATGTCACGTGGAAGATTTTGACATTGACCATATGTATTGTTTATCACTTACAATGTGAGTTTCAAGTAAAAAGAAACTATCAGAAGAATTCCTATAAGAGAGGTTAGCTTTTAAGGTTAGCGACGATATAGCATAGCACCCGATATTTGTTGACTAGTTGTCTTGCTATATAGGAGAAATGTGTGTACCTTGGTCCGAGTGTACCTCGGTCCGAGTGTCGGTTGTCACTCAACAGTTGCACGTTGACGATAATGTTCTTCTATGGAATTTTTCACTCATACCGCTGACTGACAATAGTAGACTTCAGATCGTCAAGCTGCATAAAAAGTGACGGAAAAGGTTTTTTTGATGTGTAAAAATTAGTTTTTGGAGTAAACTACGAAACGGTTTTATAAGAAGCTTACTTGAAATATTTCAGTTTTGCAACATCAGGAAGGAAGTTTAGTTATTGTTTTAAGCTTTAAGAGTGTTTTAGATGTAGTTATTTCCATTAATATATCGTCACTCTTAGGCCAAATTCACAAATGTGAAAATTATTGAATTTGAGAAATTGCTATTTGAAATTTTTTTAAATATTAAAATTATATGTAAATTTTGCTTTTTCGTGTAATAAACTTTGCATTTACTACTAAACCAACTCAGATATAGCTTTCATACTTCTGGCATAACTATATTGAACTATTTTGTACAAGAAAACCACATTAGTGCAAAACTGAAAAATTTGCACTTTCGTGAATCTGGCCTAAGAGTGATGATATGTTATGGGTGTTGACAGTTTTCAAAACATGCTGTCAGTGTGTACCTTGGACCTATGCTTATTGACACGCAAGCCTTTTTCAACGGGCAACCAGGAAGCCATAATCGCCTTTCAATATAATATTATTATTAGGGTAAGGGAGGGAAATATGGATTACGTTGGTAATATGGACCACTGCATGCATAGGATTTACAGTTATTTATGTTCAATTAACGCTAATACCTAAAGCTTATAATAGGGCGATTTTAGCGTTCGGTAAAGTCGCATGTTTCTGTAAAGTTGATTTTTCTAAAAAAAAGCTCAGTGATAATTTTTTCTAGTGAGTATATTTCATTATTTCACTTTAAAGACATCGCGTTTTTAAATAAATGGTTAATTATATAAAGTCAGTGAATACCATTTATTATTTATTAACACTAATAAGTTCATTAACCAAAAGAGTTTTTGATATGTAACGAAATCGGTCTTCCTGGCCTACATCCTTGGCAACGGTCAGCACGTACTGATGCGGCTTAGCTCGTCGGCAACCGGTGTGGGGTTTTGTTGCCTCAAATGTAGCACGATCGTTAACAAAAAAATCTACGTGCTTAGCGAAAATCTAAAAATCCAAAAATATCAAAACCTGTCTATTGCATTATGAAAACCGGAAACTAATTACACTACGCCATCTTACAAACCCATACCATCAACGATCTGATGTTATGATCGTATGCCCGCCCAACCTTGTGTTCGAAACTTTTACCTAAAATCCATTTTTTGAACACCCACAAAAGAAAATCTCACGGCAGTTACTTTAGGTCATATTGTGTTTTATTTTACTCCATTTTTTTAATTTAGAGAGAATTCAAATCATAAGGTTTGTTTACATTCTGTGGTTTCATATGAATGTTCGAAATTACATTTGTACATTAGCAAAACAAATACAATCGAAAATCAAAAGAGAATATCTAGTTAACATAACTGATCAAACTAAGTACGTGTACAAAAAAAATCACGGCGAATTCGTTTTTGAGCGTTTTGTTTGTATTGGTGTTAATACAATTAGGTGGCCCTATATTCGAAATGTTATGTTATTAACATTAACATTTATTATGTTATTTACATTTATGAGTTTCATTTTATTATGTTAAGGAAGTTAACATTAAAGTATGTATTTAAACCTTAGATTTGGATTAATCAAATAAAAATTAACTTTAAAATCCAAAAAATAGTGAAGTAGTTTTCATTTATTTGATTTTTATAATTTTCTTTTTCCTTTTAAATCTTTAATTTTTCCATGTTAAATGAATTCAAGGTAATTCATGTTTTTATGATTTGAACACAGTAAAATTAAAGAACTGCTTCATATAATTTAACAGCAAAATAAGTTTTGAGAATAAAACAACTTACCCATTGATGTCCGTCCGCTGGCCAGTCGATCCGCACACAAATGGTACCTTTATAGCTTAATTTAGGATGAAAATAAGTATTTTATTTTGCTGTCATTTTTTTTTTTGTTTTTATGAAAGCAAACCACTAACCAAAATTAAGTTTTCAAATTCTTTTTACTTAACTTTTTTTCGAATTTTTCTACACTCACTTCACTTTCTTTTGGTTACATTTTTTTTTTCTCTTATTTTCAAAAATTTTAACTAAATTTCTATATTAATTTTTTTTTTCTTGTTTTTGTAAACCGATTTGTTTTTTTTCTTTTTTTTTAATTTTTTTTTCCAAAATTTATTTATTATTTTTGTACTTAATTTTGACCGAACTTATTTTTCTTTGTACACTGTACCTATGGGCAACTGATATGTAATTTTACATATACATATGTCTAAATATTCTAATTTATTTTTTTTGTTTTTATGAAAGCAAACCACTAACCAAAATTAAGTTTTCAAATTCTTTTTACTTAACTTTTTTTCGAATTTTTCTACACTCACTTCACTTTCTTTTGGTTACATTTTTTTTTTCTCTTATTTTCAAAAATTTTAACTAAATTTCTATATTAATTTTTTTTTTCTTGTTTTTGTAAACCGATTTGTTTTTTTTCTTTTTTTTTAATTTTTTTTTCCAAAATTTATATATTATTTTTGTACTTAATTTTGACCGAACTTATTTTTCTTTGTACACTGTACCTATGGGCAACTGATATGTAATTTAACATATATGTCTAAATATTCTAATTTATTTTTTTTTTCTGAAATAAATCCTAAATTATTTTTTTTTTTTTTTTTATATATCTTTAATAAATTGAATAGTTAAATTTAATCCACTTTTGGCGTAAGACATTCCGAGTTTTTCCATATGGCAATCAATCAGGTCTTGAATTGGCTGGTACAAAACGGTCACAATTCGGACGAAAAATATTGCAATCTCTGGAAAAATCAGCCTTTAACTGGTCCCTCGTCGATTAAATCTTTGGGAATAAATTCGATGCCGATTTCCTTGAGTTTTGATTAATTTTAATCAATTGATAAAATATATATATGGCTTTATATGCCTGTAACGTAAGTAACTTAGCGCGATTTTCGAGTACCACCGTTTTCTATCGTATGCTTTGTTCAACTCCCCCAGCATAGCAAAAATATTTTTCATAAAACTTACAGAAATGTGATTTCTCACCATCTGGCATATGTATAAAATGGAATGATTTTACGGGACTTGCATTGCCATCCAAAAACTATTCATAAAAAATTTACCGAAATTTATTTGTTATTTATTAGCTAAAAATTACTCTTACACTTATCGGTAATTTAAGCTAAGAGAATTTGCAATAAAAAGTTTCGCCTATGCATATGCAACGATTCTATGTTATTTTGCTAAGTACAGTGAGGAGGAAAAAAACACACATATATTCAACTATTACAGATAAAAAACCATTTATTTCACCAACACGTGCTGTGGCTAATATGGACCACCAAAGAAAGAAGCCTCAAAAACAAATGTATTTATCATCTTTTGCAGATGGGGAATCTAGTCGCAGTTCTGATGACGAGTCTGATGGTCTTTATATGTAATTCGTTCACTACAAAGGAAAAAAAATTATAAAAAATGCATATAATGTAACACCCTTTAATCAGAAGATCGACGTGGCGAATTTTTGGTTGAATGTGTAATCTGACGTTCTTGGAGTCATGAAAAATGTGCCGAATGTGGAAGTGACATTTTTATATGCAACTTATTTACCAAATGGACTATATGGTCCATATTATACTACACTTTTTTTATACCCTACACCCAGGGTATATTCACTTTGTCCTTCCGTTTGTAATGCAGAGAAGGAGGCGTGGCAGATATAGAAAAGTATATATATTCTTGACCAGCGTCGCTTCCTGAGTCGATATAGCCATGTCCGTCTGTCTGGCTGGGTGGCTGGCTGGCTGTGTGTTGAAATACACTTTATAGGAAAACTGAGAAGGACAATTCAATGAAATTTAGTACACTGAGGATTGAAAATGAGCGAAATCGGTCAACGGACACGCCTACCGCCTATACAAAAAATATATTCAAAATGCAATTTTAGCAGTATTTTTCGCGACAATGCAACCAAAATACGCATAAATACTAAAAATTGTAAGCGCAAGCTCTGAGAAAAAACTGAACGAATTTGGACAAGAGGGCATGGCACCTCCCATATAATCAAAAGCTTTAAAACGCTATACAGACACTAAGGATCATAAATAAAAGCTCGCAACAAAAATTGGGTGAAATCAGACAATAGGGCGTGGTACCTTTCATATAAGCAAAAGTTTCAAAAGGCTATACTGAAAGAGCTTTTTGAGATAATCCAACCAAACTTCACTCAAACACTTAAGACTATAAATGCACGCTATAAGCTAAAACTAGACGAACTCGGACAAGAGGGCGTGGCACCTCCTATATAAGCAAAAGCTGAAAACGTTTTTCACTCAGACACTAAAAACTATAAATGCAAGCTCTGCACAAAAACTGGGTGAACTCGGACAAGAGAGCGTAGCACCTCCCATAAGAGCAAAATTTTAAAAATACTGCAGTGTAAGGTATTTAATGTTTGGCCAGGCCAAATTTTACATCCTTACTAGTTTTATCTTCATTTTGAGTATTTTCAGTTTTTTAATTTTTTTTCTTTATCTTCTTATACGAGATAAAATTGTATGTTTGTTTTTTTTTTTTGTTTCTTTGTACTTATTTCTGTGCCAATATTTTTGCTCGAAAACGGCTACAGCGATTTTAATGAAACTTGGAGTAATGTTAGATATTAGCTTACAATGAAGAATGAGCTAGGCTTGAACTTTGTAAATGCTCACCAGAGGGCGTGGCACAGCCTTAAATTTTAAAATTGATTTAGTAATAACTCGCAAATTATACAAGGTATTTGGATGAAATTTGGTGAGCGGGTACGGGTTTATAATACCTCATAACGGACAAAAAAAGAACGGGATCGAAGAAGTGCTACGCCCACTTCTTAGCCCTTGAAAATTTTGATTCAATATTACTCGAAAACGACTCCAACAATTTTGATGAAAATTTAGGAGATGTTACCTCTGCAAACAAGGATTAATATGTGATATGCCGTTATATTGGGAAAACTCGTTGAAGGGCGTGGCACCGCCCACAAAAATATAAAACGGTATAAAAAGAAAACTAATAAAGCAAACATTCTGAAATTAACTGTGAGGTGCGTAATTGCAAAAAGGCATCTCTGTTCTGAAAGTGGGCGAAATATTGCCATTGCGCGTGGAACCTTCCATACAAGCCAAATACGTTAAATGCTATTTTTCGCAAATGTTACAAGATATTTTAATGAAATTTGGTATGTAGGTACTGCTTATTAATGCCTTATAATAACCGAAAAGTGGGCGGTATCGAAGAAGTACCACGCCTCCTTTTTAGCCGTTGAAAATTTTGATTTAATATTACTCGAAAACGACTCCAACAATTTTAATGAAAATTTAAGAGATTGTACCCTTGAAAACAAGTGTTAATATGTGATATGCTGTTATATTGGAAAAACTCGATGAAGGGCGTGGCACCGCCCACAGAAATATAATACGCTTTAAAAAGAAAACTACTAAAGCAATCTTTCTGAATTTAACGTAAGGTAGTCTACTTGCTATTAGGCACCATTACGAACTGAAAGTAGAGAAAATATCGCCTATGGGCGTGGAACCTCCCATACAAGTAAAACACGTTAAATGTTATCTCACGCAAATGGTACAACATATTTTGATGGAATTTGGTACACAGCTATTGCTGGCAAATGCCTTTTATATATGTAAACAAAAGTGGGTGACACCGAGAAAGTGTCAGGCCCACTTTTTAACCATTCAAAATTTTGATTCGATATTATTCGAAAACGACTCCATTAATTTTAATGAAAATTTAAGAGATGTTACCCTTAAAAACAAGGAATAATATGCGATATGCCGTTTTATTGGAAAAACTCACTGAAAGGCGTGGCACCGCCCACAAAAATATAATACGCTACAAAAAAAAAATACAAAAGCAATCTTCGTAAATTTAACTGTAGGGAGTCTCCTTTTTATTAGGCACCTACGACCTGAAAATGGGCAATACATCGCCGGTGCGCGTGGAGCCTCCCATACAAGTAAAACAAATAAAATGCTATTTCTCGCAAATGCTACAACGTATTTTAATGAAATTTGGTATGCGGATCTGGATCATGAGTATCTTAAGCATAACGAAAAGTGGGATTAGTTCAACAATTGCCACGACCACTTTTTACCAAAATAAAAATTTTAGTTATAGTAGTAACTCAGGCACAAAAAAAGAATGGAATGAACTTCTTATTTTTAATATGCAGTCTTATGTACTTTTTGATGCTGAATCCGTCTTCATCAGCAGAACTGTCATTATACCTGCAGGGTTTTGAAATATCTTTGCTTGAAGTTAAAGAAAACGCTGTGTTCAGTCTTAACTGCATGTCTACAAGAAAAAGTGAAATCCTTTTTTATTAATGGCGTTGAATAGCCACACTCTTCCTTATTAAAACTTTTCCAATAGGTCTTTTACTTTCCGAGGTAAGATCTTTTGAAGATATGATATTTCAGCCCCCATATAATAGACGAAATATTTTGGATGCCTGCCATATCCCATTTATTTAATTTTTTGATATTTTTCTATACCATTCCACACTTTCCAAATATTTTCTTATTATTATTCTCATCAGTTAATTTATCATTTTGAAAGCATGAACATTGGAGGTGAAAAGGTACGAACTCCATCACAAACAGTAGCTATGAATAATATCATCAACTAAAATAATAAGATTAGATTGTTGACCGAGCAGGGATCGGTCTCCAGGTACTATACCTTGATTCAAGACAAAAAGTTTGATATATAGTATAGTACGACTCGTTATCAGCATTCTTGAGATCTTAATAAAATAAACACCGTATCAAGCCGAAATTCATTATAAATCGACCTTGAGTGACCTTTAAAAAAATTTTTAAAAATCTCAGCACACTTTCCTGAATTTTTGCATACTTTCTTTTAAGTACTGTTTAGTATAATGGATATAATTATTCATATTGGTCTATTTTTTTACGATGTCGCACCCGTTACTTTTTGCTGTAGCACCCGTTACTTTTTTTCAACTTAATGATACCTTAGTGCAGCAAACTAGGAATATTCTTGTACAAAATATAACAATGAATTAACTTGAAAGTTTTATTTTCACCGAAATGAAAAAAAAACATATTTGTAAAGTCGCACGCGTTACCATATATTTTCTACAAAAAAGCGTTGAAATTTAACTTTTTTAAATACTTCTTTTTGTTCACAAGATCGAGATTGTTGATACTTCTAAAGTAAAGGAACTTTTTTTTAAAATTGTCCGTTAAGTGTCGCACCCGTTACTATGGAAATTTTCATATTTGGTGCAAGCGGTATTCGGAATTTTTATGGACAACTTAGAAAAAAAGTTTAAAACATATTGTAGCGATGGTGACCCTATTTTTTTGTCCGACACTGTAATTAAAAAACAATTCTTTTTCTTTTTATTTTGTTACGGTTTTTTGCTGTCAATAAAGTTTTGAATTATTTCATTATATTGTATGAACTTAAATAGAACACAAATTTCGGCTAGTTTTAGGTGATTTATTACTGAGAATAATCAATAAGTCATATGATATTTCGTAGATTGTTATCTTATCATCTTTTTTTCATATAAAAATTTAAGTACCTGGAGACCGATCCCTGCTCGGTCAACAATCTAATCTTATTATTTTAGTTGATGATATTATTCATAGCTACTGTTTGTGATGGAGTTCGTACCTTTTCACCTCCAATGTTCATGCTTTCAAAATGATAAATTAACTGAAGAGAATAATAATAAGAAAATATTTGGAAAGTGTGGAATGGTATAGAAAAATATCAAAAAATTAAATAAATGGGATATGGCAGGCATCCAAAATATTTCGTCTATTGTATGGGGGCTGAAATATCATATCTTCAAAAGATCTTACCTCGGAAAGTAAAATACCTATTGGAAAAGTTTTAATAAGGAAGAGTGTGGCTATTCAACGCCATTAATAAAAAAGGATTTCACTTTTTCTTGTAGACATGCAGTTAAGACTGAACACAGCGTTTTCTTTAACTTCAAGCAAAGATATTTCAAAACCCTGCAGGTATAATGACAGTTCTGCTGATGAAGACGGATTCAGCATCAAAAAGTACATAAGACTGCATATTAAAAATAAGAAGTTCATTCCATTCTTTTTTTGTGCCTGAGTTACTACTATAACTAAAATTTTTATTTTGGTAAAAAGTGGTCGTGGCAATTGTTGAACTAATCCCACTTTTCGTTATGCTTAAGATACTCATGATCCAGATCCGCATACCAAATTTCATCAAAATACGTTGTAGCATTTGCGAGAAATAGCATTTTATTTGTTTTACTTGTATGGGAGGTTCCACGCGCACCGGCGATATATTGCCCATTTTCAGGTCGTAGGTGCCTAATTAAAAAGGAGACTCCCTACAGTTAAATTTACGAAGATTGCTTTAGTTTTTTTTTTTTTTTGTAGCGTATTATATTTTTGTGGGCGGTGCCACGCCTTTCAGTGAGTTTTTCCAATAAAACGGCATATCGCATATTATTCCTTGTTTTTAAGGGTAACATCTCTTAAATTTTCATTAAAATTAATGGAGTCGTTTTCGAATAATATCGAATCAAAATTTTGAATGGTTAAAAAGTGGGCCTGGCACTTTCTCGGTGTCACCCACTTTTGTTTACATATATAAAAGGCATTTGCCAGCAATAGCTGTGTACCAAATTCCATCAAAATATGTTGTACCATTTGCGTGAGATAACATTTAACGTGTTTTACTTGTATGGGAGGTTCCACGCCCATAGGCGATATTTTCTCTACTTTCAGTTCGTAATGGTGCCTAATAGCAAGTAGACTACCTTACGTTAAATTCAGAAAGATTGCTTTAGTAGTTTTCTTTTTAAAGCGTATTATATTTCTGTGGGCGGTGCCACGCCCTTCATCGAGTTTTTCCAATATAACAGCATATCACATATTAACACTTGTTTTCAAGGGTACAATCTCTTAAATTTTCATTAAAATTGTTGGAGTCGTTTTCGAGTAATATTAAATCAAAATTTTCAACGGCTAAAAAGGAGGCGTGGCACATCCGCGCGATTTAAGGCAAAAAACTTTTTTCTATAGGATTTTGATGGGAGGTATCTCATTTTCTTCAGGAACTTACGCAGATGTCAAATTTGAAAGAATTTTTAAAATCCCAACGACAGTTTTTTTTTTAAGTCGGGTAAAGTGATTTTTCAGTACAAAATTTTTGACCATATTTTTTTAAAGACCAAAATTTTGAAAACAGAGGCCTAAGAAAAAAATGTAAGCCACAAACTTTGTTCTACAGATTTTTCCCTATCATTTGATATTAAGAACATAAAAATGTAACTGCCGTAGAAAAAGTTATAACCTTTTGAAAATGAGAGTGTTTTTTTGGTAGTTTGCACACTAAAATCTATATATGCCAGGTAGGAAAAAACTTAAATGGAACTGTTGTGAACTAAAAAAAAAGGTGTCAAATTACTCCTGAGCACTTACTAAATAAGTCAAAAAAGTTTTGAAAAAAAAGTTCATCGACTACTGCTTGAAAAAGGTCGAAAAAACGGTACATTTGCTAAAAAGCACAACAAAACAAAACACAAATAGTCATTTTCGATGTTTTTATTGGAGGTGAATTTGAATCTGGTCCCAGAACTGCTTTATCACGTAGTTTTTGAAATATTGAAACCTAAAATATCAAAAACACGATTTTTGAGTTGATATAAAGGACGCAGGAAGCGCAGCCTCCAACGGGAAATAACGCTGCACGGCTAAACTTTTCCACTGATCTTTATGAAAATAGGAATGGAGCTAGACTGAACCCTAAGGAAAGATATAAGAAACTCTTTCACCTCTTTCACCATGCATGTTTGGCCTAGGGTATCTAGATTAATTTTGATGTTGTTAATAAACAATTTTAAAAAATTTAAAATCGTGTTTTTTATAATTTAGGTTACAATATCTCAAAAACTATACGTGATAAAGCAGTTCTGGGACCAGATTCAAATTTACCACTAATAAAATCATCAAAAATTACTATTTTTGTTTCGTTTTGTTGTGCTTTTTAACCAATGTACCGTTTTTCGACCTTTTTCAAACAGTAGTCGATGAACTTTTTTTCAAAACTTTTTTCTCTTATTTAGTAAGTGCTCAGGAGTAATTTGAACCTTTTTTTTTAGTTCACAACAGTTTGATTTCAATTTTTTCCTACCTGGCATATATAGATTTTAGTGTGCAAACTACTAAAAAAACACTCTCATTTTCAAAAGGTTATAACTTTTTCTACGGCAGTTACATTTTTATGTTCTTAATATCAAATGATAGGGAAAAATCTGTAGAATGAAGTTTGCGGCTTACATTTTTTTCTTAGGACCCTGTTTTCAAAATTTTGGTCTTTAAAAAAATATGGTCAAAAATTTTGTACTGAAAAATCACTTTACCCGACTTAAAAAAAAAACTGTCGTTGGGATTTTAAAAATTCTTTCAAATTCGACATCAGCGTAAGTTCCTGAAGAAAATGAGGTACCTCTCATCAAAATCCTATAGAAAACGCATTTCGCGCGGACGTGCGTGGTACTTCTTCGATACCGCCCACTTTTCGGTTATTTTAAGGCATTAATAAGCAGTACCTACATACCAAATTTCATTAAAATATCTTGTAACATTTGCGAAAAATAGCATTTAACGTATTTGGCTTGTATGGAAGGTTCCACGCGCAATGGCAATATTTCGCCCACTTTCAGAACAGAGATGCCTTTTTGCAATTACGCACCTCACAGTTAATTTCAGAATGTTTGCTTTATTAGTTTTCTTTTTATACCGTTTTATATTTTTGTGGGCGGTGCCACGCCCTTCAACGAGTTTTCCCAATATAACGGCATATCACATATTAATCCTTGTTTGCAGAGGTAACATCTCCTAAATTTTCATCAAAATTGTTGGAGTCGTTTTCGAGTAATATTGAATCAAAATTTTCAAGGGCTGAGAAGTGGGCGTGGCACTTCTTCGATCCCGTTCACTTTTTGTCCGTTACGAGGTATTATTAACCCGTACCCGCTCACCAAATTTCATCCAAATACCTTGTATAATTTGCGAGTTATTACTAAATCAATTTTAAAATTTAAGGCTGTGCCACGCCCTCTGGTGAGCATTTACAAAGTTCAAGCCTAGCTCATTCTTCATTGTAAGCTAATATCTAACATTACTCCAAGTTTCATTAAAATCGCTGTAGCCGTTTTCGAGAAAAAATATTGGCACAGAAATAAGTACAAAGAAACAAAAAAAAAACAAACATACAATTTTATCTCGTATAAGAAGAGAAGATAATAAAATAAAAATTGGAACCTTAGATCACTTTCATACTGTTATTTTTGTTTAGCTAAAATGCCCGCAGAAAAAGTATTTTCAAAGTTTTACCCCACTGTAACTCTAAATCTTAATTTTCGTTACAAGTTCATCATGAAATTACGGAAGGAACAATTTTCTGAAACATCTAAGCCCATTATATCCTGCTCCTATGGGTCTTCTTGACCGCTTTAAAAAAATGGTTATAATGGGTTAAAATATTCCAAAAAAAATATTCTACAAAAAATTTCATTAGGTGCCATATCGCGACCTTAGAACAACAGGGTTCTGAATGACATATATTGTGAAATTGAGTTATACATTGCTTCGTACTAAATAGACCACGCTCTTTCGATTACTGCTACTCAAATATTTCTATCTCGTATAGTTTCTGAAATAATTTATGAAATTGGAGTGCACAAGGTTCTATCTACACATATTCATAGATAAAATCATGTAATTTTGTTAAACAAGCTCCGATTTTGAGCCGACATGGCTCATTTTGCTAGTAATTGGACTTAGAAAAATCCTACACTTCATATTTATGCAGTTTTTGAAAAAAGATCGAAAAACGGTTTTTGAAAATTGAAGAAATCAAATCAAAAATAGTCATTTTCGATAAACCTGCCAACGTTGAATCCAAATCTGGTATAGAGTCGCTATATCTTATATGGTTTCCGAGATATCCTACCCCAAATGTTCCAAAATGATCAAAAAACACGATTTTTGAGGTTGCTTAAAAGATGCACAAAATTGTTTTGCTCTATTCTATTGAATTCAACATATGGTAAGGGAATGTATCCGGGTATGAGACGGGTTTTGTTTTTGAGCCATAACTTTTTACTGGTCAAATCGTTTCAGATGTTTTATATATCGTTCGAAAAGTAAAAAATGCACACAACTTTCTTTTAAAAGGAGTAGAAAGTTATTTCATCACATGCAAAAGGTATGGCCAATTTTCTGAGTAAAAGTTTTTCGCAATTTAAAAATTTGTATCCGAGTATGAGACACCTAGAAAAATGCAATGAAAATCAGAAAATACGAAATAAATACATTAATATTGATATTTGATAGTTGCACTAGATTTTGGTTCGAAAGAAAAAATGTTCATATCATTGCAATTAAAATTAGAAAATACGAAATAACTGTACGTAAACAAAAACCTTGATTCATGTATCATTACATACATGTATATATTTGACAGTTGTACACGATTTGGGTTCGAAAAAAAAGTGTCTCACATCCGGATACTTGATGTGTCTCATACCCGAATACATGACACTTTTTAAGAAAAGCCAAAAAAGAATGTTTTAACCATTTAAATATATTTTCACAAACCCAAATCGTATCACAAAGTAGATATAAAACACTAAACGCTAACGCATGACACTTCCCATTTCCAGTTGATTAAATCCAAAATATAACACTTTGAAACAGATCATAAAAAATTTTATACAGACGAGTTGCGACCTGAGGTGTATAACTTATGTAAATAAGCAATAGATCTTTTCACTTCGGTGTTGGCTTAAAAACTTGGTGATAGTAAGAGGATAGTTCGACAGTAGTCAGATTGGCAATATTAATTTTGCATCATAGAAAAAATCGACTGTCTCATACCCAGAGGTGTCTCATACCCGGATACATTCCCCTACTGTTTTTTGCCTTCAAAATGTGCTACAAACTAGTCTCGCGTGATTTTTCTTTAAAAAGTATACTCGCTTTAAATGATACATAGAAGTACTTATGTAAATTTTTCAAACACCGTTTTTCGACCTTTTTTCAAAAACTGCATAAATCTTAAGTGCTGGTTTTTTACTCAAAATCGGGGCTTGTTTAGCAAAATTACATGATTTTATGTAATATTTGATCTAAGAGAGTAGGTCACTCTTACAAAAGCACAAAGTTCTATCGATTTTTTTTAAACTTAAATTCCTTATTAATTAGACAATATATTTTAATTATTTTAGTATCAATGAAATCCTCGCGAGAATCAAACGCATGTAACATAAATAACATTTTCATTATAATCAATTCATAAAAGTTATACGACACGAAATATTTAAACATAGATTTCTTCAAAGTGATGTGTGTGTAGATAGAACCCTGTTGTTCTAAGGTCGCGATATAGCAAAACCACTTTTGAAACAAAAATGTTTAAAAATTATTTTCAATTATTGTTAAAATGGCTCTTATTAGTGAGAAAATGGACAGTAACGATTTTTAAAGTCAAAAAGAAAAAAGAAGTTCCGCAAGGGTTAAGTTACTACTGAAATTGTAAATACAAAATTTCAAGTTGATATCTTCATTACAACCAATTTTATACCCTACACCCAGGGTATATTCACTTTGTCCTTCCGTTTGTAACGCAGAGAAGGAGGCGTGGCAGATATAGAAAAGTGTATATATTCTTGATCAGCGTCACCTCCTGAGTCGATTTAGCTATGTCCGTCTGTCTGGCTGGCTGGCTGGCTGGCTGGCTGTGTGTTGAAATACACTTTTTGGGAAAATTGAGCAAGATAATTCAATGAAATTTGGTACAATTCCTCCGTCGTCAGAGATGGCTCGGGGGATTGAAAATGAGCGAAATCGGTCAACGGACACGCCTACCGCCCATTCAAAAAATATATTCAAAATGCAATTTTAGGAGTATTTTTCACGGCATTGCAACCAAAATACGCATAAATACTAAAAATTGTAATCGCAAGCTCTGAGAAAAAACTGAGCGAACTCAGACAAGAGGGCGTGGCACCCCCCATATAAGCAAAATCTTCAAAACGCTATACTGAAAGCGTTTTTTGAGATATTCAAACCAAATTCGTCTCAGACACTACAAATCATAAATGAAAGCTCTCAACAAAAATTGGGTGAAATCGGACAAGAGGGCACCTCCCATATAAGCAAAAGTTTCAAAATGCTATATTGAAAGAGTTTTTTGAGATAATCCAACCAAACTTCACTCAAATACTAAAGACTATAAATGCACGCTCTAAGCTAAAACTAGATGAACTCGGACAAGAGGGCGTGGCACCTCCTATATAAGCAAAACGCTATACTGAAAACGTTTTTCACTCAGACATTAAAAACTATAAATCCAAGCTCTGGACAAAAACTGGGTAAACACGGACAAGAGAGCGTAGCACCTCGCATATGGGCAAAATTTTAAAAATACTGCAGTGCAGGGTATTTAATGTTTGGCCAGGCCAAATTTTACACTCTTACTAGTTTAAAATTTATTTTAAAAAAAATGGTTCACATGTATGGGAGGTGCAAGTAGATTTTGTCCGATTTTGTCCATTCATGAACCAAACCAAGGCATAAAAAATTAAACTTTATATACAAAATTTCCACTCGATATCTTTGAAACTACGGCTAAAATTGAATTTTGACGTCCTAGATGGGCAAAATCTCACACTGTGCGTCTTTAAGCACTGAGTCGAAAATACAATAGTTAATAATAAGGACTTATGTATATTATAAACGGCACTTATGTATGTTGTTACGGTTTTATGCGGTCAATGAGGTTTTGAATTATTTAATTATACATAAACTTTATGTTTAACTCTTTTCAGCTCCTATTTGCGTGCACCCATTTTCAATGGCATCGATGAATTTTACCGCATGCCCGAATCAAAACGTCAAGTGAGATATCGGCAATGCTACTTCAATCCAATTTCATGTTTTAAGAAGTAAACAGCGACATGGGATACAAAACAAAAGAAAAAAATATATTAAAAATATTTATATAGCCAGCATTTTTAGTTTCCTTTTTGTTTTTTAACTTAACTTTATTTTGTTTAACAAAGAAATAAAAATATTTAAAAATACTTTGATAAAATCTTTAAAAAAGATTTTCAAAACAAACTCGAAAATATACACTCTATGTATAATAAATAACTTAATAAAGAAATTCTAGTAGTATATATATACATGTATATATACCAACATATGTAATCCTATGTGTATAGTACTAATATGCAAGTAGAAGCAAAAAAAAAGACCTTAATTGATACTTTAAATGTCCTTAAAATTTTTAAAGCTGTTAAATTTTCATTACATTTAATGTCTAGTATTTTCCGAGCTATTTCTAAGAAAAACAAGATTTTTTTTTTTTTTTTTTTTTTTGTTACATCAACATAGTAGAAATGCATTTAAAATGCACAAAAATACAAAAACATAAAAATTCCTAAACATTTTTAAGTTTTTTTTTTTTGGTATGCATATGGTGTGGTATATTTAATAATTATTGTTATATATGATTTATAATTTAAAAAAAAAAGTATTTATTCATAAAAAAAAAATATATTAAAATTGATGATTGTTTACATTATTATGTATCATGTATGTACACTTAACGCAAAATCATGTAACATAATAAACAATGTAATAAATTTGTATGTAATATCGTTTTTTCCTAAATTCTGCAGTTAATTGATAAGTTGTAGGGGTCTTCCCAAGACGAATTTCAAGACATTTCCGCTTTTTATTAATCGAATACTTCAGTTCAGTGTCGTGTGTCTTTACAGTACTTCGATATGAAGAAGAAAAACAAAAACAAATACTGCACTGACCTGACTTGTTTGAAGTGCTTCAGTTCAGTTCAGTGCATATACTGTAGTTATAGCGTACATTAGAGAGTATCGACCGCCATACAAAAAAAAAAGCTTTTCTGGGATGAATTTTAACGAAAAAAAAATTGTTTAATTTTCGACCTGTCTACGTTCAACAGAGCCTCATCTCTTAAGATCTTATTGGTTACCAAGAAATGCACGTTTTGGAATTATTTAAGATTTCCAAAAACGAAGCTCCGTAGGGGAGATGTGTGTACCTTGGTCCGCTTTTCAGTTTTTTCAATGTGCTGCATTTTCCAAAAAAGTTTCTTTAGTTTTCTGATTAAGTTATATTTCTTCAATGCTTGCAGCAACACTTGATGTGACAATGGTATTTTTATGTTTTACCATCGAGTAGTAATATTACTTTTTCCGTTCCAATCGCAAACGGTCCAAGGTACACCATACAAGTGTACCTTAGACTATCAAAAATATAAGAGAATACATTTTATATAGGTTATAAATTATGAAAGGTTTGGTGGCCTCGCACTATATTAAATGCCGAGCTACATCAAAAATGCAAACTGAAGGCTATAGCAAACGAGATCAAGCTGCGCAAATGGGGATGGATTGGTCACACTCTCCGGAAATCACACAGCAAAGTTTGTCGCTAGGCCCTTGAGTGGAATCTACAAGGCAGTAGAGGACGTGTTAGACCAAAAACCAACTGGAAAAGGTCGTTGGAAAAGGAAATCCAAGAATCGGGAAAATCGTGGCAAGAGATCAAAGTCATCGCAAGGGATCGTGACAAATGGAGAGATTTCATATTGGCCCTATGCTCCTCCTAGGAGTTAAAGGAGAATACATACATACTTAAACTATGTAATCAAAAGTAACATTTCTTTTTTAATAAAAATAAAATATTAATCATAAACCAAAATTATAAGAAAAAAGTCTTGTTAGAAAAAAAAACAATTAATTAAATAAAAATGCTTACAAATAAATACATTAATCACGTAAATAATAGGGTAAGGGAGGGAAATATGGACCACCCATCTTTCTTTTTTAAATAAAACCCAAAATACATAAAATAAAACAATTAATTTTATGTCATTCAGTAAAGGAAACAATTTACCTTTATTCTGATTCACTTTAAGATAAAGTACCTGGAGACCGATCCCTGCTCGGTCAACAATCTAATCTTATTATTTTAGTTGATGATATTATTCATAGCTACTGTTTGTGATGGAGTTCGTACCTTTTCACCTCCAATGTTCATGCTTTCAAAATGATAAATTAACTGATGAGAATAATAATAAGAAAATATTTGGAAAGTGTGGAATGGTATAGAAAAATATCAAAAAATTAAATAAATGGGATATGGCAGGCATCCAAAATATTTCGTCTATTGTATGGGGGCTGAAATATCATATCTTCAAAAGATCTTACCTCGGAAAGTAAAAGACCTATTGGAAAAGTTTTAATAAGGAAGAGTGTGGCTATTCAACGCCATTAATAAAAAAGGATTTCACTTTTTCTTGTAGACATGCAGTTAAGACTGAACACAGCGTTTTCTTTAACTTCAAGCAAAGATATTTCAAAACCCTGCAGGTATAATGACAGTTCTGCTGATGAAGACGGATTCAGCATCAAAAAGTACATAAGACTGCATATTAAAAATAAGAAGTTCATTCCATTCTTTTTTTGTGCCTGAGTTACTACTATAACTAAAATTTTTATTTTGGTAAAAAGTGGTCGTGGCAATTGTTGAACTAATCCCACTTTTCGTTATGCTTAAGATACTCATGATCCAGATCCGCATACCAAATTTCATCAAAATACGTTGTAGCATTTGCGAGAAATAGCATTTTATTTGTTTTACTTGTATGGGAGGTTCCACGCGCACCGGCGATATATTGCCCATTTTCAGGTCGTAGGTGCCTAATAAAAAGGAGACTCCCTACAGTTAAATTTACGAAGATTGCTTTAGTATTTTTTTTTTTTGTAGCGTATTATATTTTTGTGGGTGGTGCCACGCCTTTCAGTGAGTTTTTCCAATAAAACGGCATATCGCATATTATTCCTTGTTTTTAAGGGTAACATCTCTTAAATTTTCATTAAAATTAATGGAGTCGTTTTCGAATAATATCGAATCAAAATTTTGAATGGTTAAAAAGTGGGCCTGGCACTTTCTCGGTGTCACCCACTTTTGTTTACATATATAAAAGGCATTTGCCAGCAATAGCTGTGTACCAAATTCCATCAAAATATGTTGTACCATTTGCGTGAGATAACATTTAACGTGTTTTACTTGTATGGGAGGTTCCACGCCCATCGGCGATATTTTCTCTACTTTCAGTTCGTAATGGTGCCTAATAGCAAGTAGACTACCTTACGTTAAATTCAGAAAGATTGCTTTAGTAGTTTTCTTTTTAAAGCGTATTATATTTCTGTGGGCGGTGCCACGCCCTTCATCGAGTTTTTCCAATATAACAGCATATCACATATTAACACTTGTTTTCAAGGGTACAATCTCTTAAATTTTCATTAAAATTGTTGGAGTCGTTTTCGAGTAATATTAAATCAAAATTTTCAACGGCTAAAAAGGGGGCGTGGTACTTCTTCGATACCGCCCACTTTTCGGTTATTATAAGGCATTAATAAGCAGTACCTACATACCAAATTTCATTAAAATATCTTGTAACATTTGCGAAAAATAGCATTTAACGTATTTGGCTTGTATGGAAGGTTCCACGCGCAATGGCAATATTTCGTCCACTTTCAGAACAGAGATGCCTTTTAGCAATTACGCACCTCACAGTTAATTTCAGAATGTTTGCTTTATTAATTTTCTTTTTATACCGTTTTATATTTTTGTGGGCGGTGCCACGCCCTTCAACAAGTTTTCCCAATGTAACGGCATATCACATATTAATTCTTGCTTGCAGAGGTAACATCTCCTAAATTTTCATCAAAATTGTTGGAGTCGTTTTTGAGTTATATAAAATCAAAATTTTAAAGGGCTGAAAAGTGGGCGTGGCACTTCTTCGATCCCGCTCACTTTTTGTCCGTTACGAGGTATTATTAACCCGTACCCGCTCACCAAATTTCATCCAAATACCTTGTATGGTTTGCGAGTTATTACTAAATCAAATTTAAAATTTAAGGCTGTGCCACGCCCTCTGGTGAGCATTTACAAAGTTCAAACCTAGCTCATTTTTCATTGTATGCTAATATCTAACACTACTCCAAGTTTCATTAAAATCGCTGTAGTCGTTTTCGAGAAAAATTATTGGCACAGAAATCTTCTCTTCTTATACGAGATAAAATTGTATGTTTGTTTCTTTGTACTTATTTCTGTGCCAAAATTTTTTCTCGAAAACGGCTACAGCGATTTTAATGAAACTTGGAGTAGTGTTAGATATTAGCATACAATGAAGAATGAGCTAAGTTTGAACTTTGTAAATGCTCACCAGAGGGCGTGGCACAGCCTTAAATTTTAAATTTGATTAAGTAATAACTCGTAAACCATACAAGGTATTTGGATGAAATTTGGTGAGCGCGTACGGGTTAATAATACCTCATAACGGACAAAAAATGGGCGGGATCGAAGAAGTGCCACGCCCACTTTTTAGCCTTTGAAAATTTTGATCCAATATTACTCGAAAACGACTCCAACAATTTTAATGAAAATTTAGGAGAAGTTACCCCTGCAAACAAGTATTAATATGTTATATGCCGTTATATTGGGAAAACTCGGTGAAGGGCGTGGCACCGCCCACAAAAATATAAAACGGTATAAAAAGAAAACTAATGAAGCAAACATTCTGAAATTAACTGTGAGGAGCCTAATTGCAATAGGGCATCTCTGATTTGAAAGTGGGCGAAATGTCGCCATTGCGCGTGGAACCTCCCATACAAGCAAAATACGTTAAATGCTATTTCTCGCAAATGTTACAAGATATTTTTATGAAATTTGGTATGTAGGTACTACATATCAATGCCTTGTAATAACCGAAAAGTGGGCGGGATCGAAGAAGTGCCACGCCCCTTTTTTAACCATTGAAAATTTTGATTCAATATTACTCGAAAACGACTTCAACAATTTTAATGAAAATTTCAAAGATTTTACCCCTGAAAAGAAGTATCAATATGTGATGTGCTGTTATATTAGGAAAACTCGTTGGAGGGCGTGGCACCGCACACAAAAATATAATACGCTATAAAAAGAAAACTACTAAAGCAATCTTTCTGAATTTAACTATAGGGAATCTACTTTTTATTAGGCACCTACGACCTGAAAGTGGGCAAAATATCACCGGTGCGCGTGGAACCTCCCATACAAGTAAAACAAATTAAATGCTATTTCTCGCAAATGGTACAACATATTTTGATGAAATTTGGTATGCGGACCTGGATTACAAGTATCTAAAGCATAACGAAAAGTGGGCTTTGTTCAATAATGGTAAGGCCCACTTTTTACCAAAATAAAAATTTTAGTTAATAACTCATGCACAAAAAAAAATTTAATGAACTTTCCGAGGCATGATGGTAAGATATTTCAGCCCCCATACAAGAGGCGAAATATTTTGGGTGCGTGGCATATCCCATTTATTTATTTTAGGTCATTCTAATTCTCTTAAAAAATTTGGAGTTCTTGATATTTTTCTATACCATTCGATATTTTCCGAGTTTTTTCTTATTATTTTTCTCATCGGTTAATTTATCATTTTGAAAGCTTTGGAGGTGAAAAGGTACGAATTTCATTGAAAAAAATAGCTATGAATAAAAACATCGACTAAAATGATAAGATAAGATTGTTGACCGAGCAGGGATCGGTCTCCAGGTACTAAGTACAAAGAAACAAAAAACAAAAAAACAAACATACAATTTTATCTCGTATAAGAAGAGAAGATTTACTGCCAAGACATTCGCACATTATATTGAACTGTAGTATTTGATAAATGAAAACCGGGGACAAAACATAGCGTATCTTGAAAAGAAATGTGCAATAGTTTGAGGCATTACTTCAACTGAACCATTTTAAACTGAAAATTTAGTTAATTTCAGTTCTAGTAACTATTGCTTCGAAAATACTGATAACATACTACTGAGTACTTTTACAGCCCGAGTGTACTGAAAAAAGTACAATTGTAATGAAAATTAAATCACTGATCGGCACACTCAAGTGATACATAGATTTTCTCAATGCAAAAAGAGAGAGAGAGAGACCAAAACCGAAAGCTTTCTTTGAACAGTGTTGCCAGGTAGGCTCACCTACTTTCTTCCAAATTTCACGAAACTTCCCTGGATACTGGACTTTTGATAAAGTTTCCCATAAATTAAAAATTGTATAATTTGATGACCAAAAAGAAAAAAAAGCTTTCCAAATTTCAAAACAAAATGAATATTTTCATAGCGAAAATTCTAAGCTTTTGATGAGATTTCCCGAAAATTGCAAATATTATATTTTGGAGACCAAAAAAGTAACAAAATGTTTCCAAATTTTATATCAGCAATGTACATGTGCGCGGTGCAAAAGTTTTTTAGCATTCTTTTCGAATGATATCTCGTTACTTTTACTTTTAACCGAGAGAATGGCTACCGCTGTTTGCATCCTTAGTTTAATTTTTATTATATTCCTTATTGAAAACGATCTCTCTCCATTGACTTATTGACTTCCGAAAATGGTAAACTTAATAAAGCGGTAGCATGTTTAGAAATATTACCAAATTTCTGTTCCTCATTGGCTGTTGTCAATTGATTCACTGTTGATCAAAATTCATTTGTAGTTTCCTCTTTGTAATTCATGAACAAGGTCCCTTTCATAAATAATTTCATCAACAGTGCCCCCAGACAATTGATAATATTCCAGAAATGTCTTTCGGCAAATCCAAATTCAAGTCTTCCATTGATCTTTTAAATCCCATATGGTGATGAGCAAACAAAGGCCAATACCAAGACCATAGCAGTCTTTGCCTTGGTCTTGATCTTGGACAGTGAGTCTTGGTCTTGTCTTGGTCTTGAAAAAAATTCAAAATTCAAAATTTACAAACTTATTTTTACAAAGCAGTTGGGTAAGATATGATTTTATGCTTGAAAGAGGCTTTATGCTTGGTCTTGGTCTTGCAATGATATCAGCGTCTTGCAATGATATCAGCGTCTTGCAATGATATCAGGTCTCGCGAAATTACCAAGACCAAAAATCAAGACCAACACTAATTTTGCTCATCACTAATCTCATAAATGTATCCCCTAGATTGCCCTCTAGACCTGTTAAAATCCACTAAACTTAGGGGGAAATTCCCCAACCTTACAACACTGCCTTTGAAGCAAATAATTTTTGTTAATCAGTATTGATCGAATGAATCAACTGGTCGAACAAACTTTTAATTGTGTTATCAATTGTTCTATTTCTGTAAAAATGGAAAATAGTGGAAATCATTACAAATGTAGAGTGTATATTCTGCTTTGTCCTTCTGATAATGAAAAACCGACAGAAACACAACTATTGTCATATAAAAGGGATCGCCAAAGGATGAAATGGTTGCTACCTGAAATTGTACTTACTCGTAATTTAAAGAGATTAGCTGAAGAAAGTAAGTTTGTTTTTGTGAACAACCGTGAGAAGATTTGCCATTATATATGTGAAGCAAAATAAGCCAAGCGTTCCAGCTGAAAATTTTTTTGTCTCCGATTTTACTCAAATTTGGCAATATGGTAGATCCGGTGTACAAAAACAATAAACCGGGAGGATTTGGTTCAAGTAACATTAATTTTTAAGTGTTCCTTTTAAAAAAAAATATTACTTTGCAAAAAAAAAATTTTTCACCAAAATTTTTTTAACTTAAAAATGCTTCTGACTTTTTTTTAAAAAAACCCCCGTTAAATTTTTTTGAAAGAATCTTCAATTAAATCCTTCCGGATTATTGCTTTTGCACACCGGGTCTACCATACTGCCAAATTTGTGCGAAATCGGAGACACAAAAATTTTCAGCTGGAACGCTTGGCGTGTTTTGCTGTAATGTACGCTACAAAATGCTACTTCAGTGAAGGGCTGGGCACGGCCAGCGGCCCTTTACTCTTCAGCTACGGACTCGGGCCATGAAATCGAGTTTTTTGCGGGCTTCGTGGTGGCCCGGGTCTAAGCTCTAAAATTAAAGGCCCGTAAAGTCCCTTTAATCACGGGAAGATTGGAAAGCATAAACTTGGAAAAAATTTTGTTAGATTAGATTAGAATGTTTTTTTTTTCCTCATATGAAAATCATAAATTTAGCTTCATCAATAACACAGTGCCGCTATGAAAAAAATATAAGATCAGAGTAGGCGCTTTTTATAGATTTTTGATTGCTTAATCCGAATATAAACTCCGACTGGCTCCATCATATCTGAAATTCGAGTTATCCTTGATTTAAAGTGCAGAAAACGCTATTTTCAAACAAATGGTGTACATCCTTAAAGTATTCTAGTTCAATTTTGACAGCGGCATTGAATAGTCCTGAGCTTTTTCCTTAAAGCGAACTTTTCATTTTTACAATTGGATCATTAGTTTTCGAGAAATCATTGATTGAAGTTTACAAATTAAATATAGTCCTTTACAAAGATTAGCGATACCTTTACTTCAACCAATGATATCTCGGAAACAAATGATTCAATTGAAAAATTTAAAAGTACGCCTTAAAGAAGAAGCTCAGGACTATTCAATGCCGCTGCCGAAAGTGAACTAGACTACTTTGAGGATGTACGCCATATATCTGAAAATAGCGTTTCTTACACTTTAAATCAAGGATAACTCGGATCTCAGACTTGATGGAGCAAATCGAAGGACACATTCGGATTTAGCGATCAAAAATCTATAAAAATCATCTACATACTCTCATTTCATACATTTTTAACGTTTTCAAAAACGGAGGACTGTGTAATTATTGATAAATTATAATTTAAAATTTTTTATATTGTGAATATTTAATAATATGGTAGAATCGGGCTGGGCCGGGCTCGGGCCTCAACAAAAAATATTCGTGAAGGTCCGGGCTTTTTTTCAAGTGCTTCATTCGTGTTCGTGCCGGACCAGACCTAATTTTTGAGGCTCGTGCCCAGCTCTACTTCAGTGACAAAAGCAGTTTTTCGCTCTCATCTTGTGCCTCTTTTTTGTTATCGCTCTCTTGCGAATATGTATGAAAGCTACTACAATTCTGAGCTAATAATTCGTTGCAAATTCCAAGTGTTACCATTTCATACATTTTACCGTTGTTTTTCTACTCGCACGTTCTACTCCGATCTGCAGTATTTGTTAGAGTTAGAGTTTTTCTTGACACAGTGTACTTGTGTGTCAAAATGAAATCAGTGTACAGTGTTTCACGCCTATACTCCAAATGTAGCGAACATTTTTTTTTTAATAGTTTTATAAGGATATCTTGAAAAAAGGATATTTTGGTGCAATTCTGTTTCAATAAATTTTTCAACTTGTTTACTAACTTACCTACTGTTTGTTATACATCAGATATTTTTATTTATATTTTTTTCTTCCAGTCAAAAATTATGATTTTACTGAATATGCAAGTTTAATACTGTTTGCCGACTTTAGGTGTAATCACTGTGATATTAATGATGAACCTTCATTGGAACCGATATTTGAAGCAATGCCGAAAAATAAAACTTTAACATTTGTGACAAAATTTGTGTGGAAACTTTCAATATTTGACAAGGTGTCAGCTCAAAGGTAAACCAAAAACTCAGATGGAAGAAGTTTTCACAAAAAATAAAAATCTAGCAAGTGTTAGAAAGTAATGAGTTTTTCTATTTAAAAGCCAGATTTTACTTTTTTTTATGTAAAAAATTAGATGTACACAAATTTCGATGTTTTTGTGGAATCGCCTATATCATTTACAATATTTGATTTATATCTAACAGTTATATAAAAATTTCATATGAAATTTAATGACAAGCTGATACCAATGTAGTTAAAGTTCCAGTTAAAATTCCAGTTAAAGCTTGACTAAACATTGTGAGATACGCCCTAAGGCTGTCCATATACAAGATTTGTATTCACGAGAGTAGCACTTAAGCCTGCTCAGTCATCCATTTTTAAATTGAAAAAATATAACAGTTAAAGTGTGTTGAGCTGTAAAAATACCAACTTCTCTCCTCTCCCCAAAGATCTGAATATAGACAGCATTATAACTCTAAGTACATTATTATTTTATCTTATAGACTAAAGAATTATGATGATGAATATACAAATATAGATGAAGAACCTAAGCTCAACTCCATCTCACCAACTGTCTGGAACCAACAAGCAAATATAACTAATATAAACAATTTTACTTATATGCAAACTGTGCTCTTGGTGCAGGGTAAGTATGTTTACCACTAATCACTCACTTCAAAAGTAAAAACTAATTGACTTAACTGCAAATCCCAATATTATCCATTACCTTCTATTTTCACTAATTGTATATATTTTCTTTGTTGTTTACATATTTTAGAGCCTGATGCTGATGCAATTGAAAGGATAGTTTTTGACTACTTCATAAATCAAATATACGATAATGCAGTTCAAGAATATTGTGACCACTTTTGTTTGGAAGAAGGGTAAGTGCAAAAATGTCTGCGTAATATTAGACGGAGAGCCAGCGCTTAAAAAACACTTTGCGTTTCTAAAAGCTGGTTTTGTGACAGATGGTTATAGTAGTTGTGTAAACACAAAAACTGTCCGTCAGTCAAGCGAACTGTAGAACAGACGGCTGATATATGGTCTCAACCATGTCAACTTTGGGATGGTAATGAAATGAATTTCTGAAAGCTGAAAATTGTTATACAGATTATATAATGCATATAAATGAGACTTTCTTTGTGTTATCGACCAAGATTCGACTTGACATCTCCGATTTCTATGAAAATTGGAGAAAAGTTAGCATTTGACACACATATTACTGTGGTAAAATGTTTTTCCGAAATTCCGTAAATTTTCAAGATGGCGGCCATTGGAAGTTCGATCCAACCTTTGGATACTCCCATATTTGAAAATTTATAGCTCCTTGGCTTTTTTTAGCGATTTTAATGAAAATTTCAGAGTTTCTGTAGAAAAGTATGAGCTTTTGAAAAAAACTAGTAACACTGAAAAGAAAATTTAGTTTTGGTCGAAAAAAACCTTTTTCCTTCTTTAAAGCCATTTTGGGGCTTGGAGTACCCTTTTTATTTTTTTAAGTATTTTTATTTAAAAGTAAATTTTATTAAAATTATTTTTCAGCCCTCAAAATTGTAGTATGTTTTACGGTTATCAAGTTATGAGTTTTTGAAATTGTATAATGATGTGTTTACCATGAGTCATTGGTGCGCGTGCGCTACCATACAGGGCTGCCACCTTCCGGACGGTATTTTTTTGCAGCGAGCCTTAGTGAAACTTTAATTAAAATTTTTTCGTGGAACCAATTATAACCAAGTTTTTCGAAAAAGTAACTTTGTTGAGACTTCCCCATATATGCGAAGGTGAAATGCGAAATACATTTTACTTATGAATCCATGTTTTCTTTGGCAATGAAGATGCTCTGCTAAACACGCTACTGTGACTGGACACTAGATAGTATCGACCCACAAGGTCGAATGATCGCCTCCAGTTTGAAAGCTAATATTTAAAGATTTTTAAGGAAAAAACTTTTTTTTTCGGACTCTAAATTCGATTTCAAGAACAAAAAAAAGGCTCCCTTTTGACACAAGACACTACAGCTATCCTTTGGCATTAGAAATTAAAAAAAAAAAAAAACCAATATGTCAAAATTCATGACATCCGCCTTCCAAACGACTTTACAGATTCATATGTTATTATACCGGAGTAACTTAAATATTTGACACCATATTTCCTTTAAATTACATTTTCTTATAAAGTTAGAAAGATTTTTAACATTCACCATTTTGTATGCATACGTACAGCCACCCTATTTTAATACCAGGAGGCCAAGCCAATTACTACACGACTTGTGCAGGAGCTAGTTATGTATTTCATGTGAATCCTTCCATGAGTTTCATATTAAATCACAAAAATTTTTTTCAAAAAAACGCTCGTCCAGAAAGTGAAAAGAACATTCCGCCTATAGTGAGAGCATTTATGAACAAGAAAATCAGATCTTATACTCTGATTGATGGCAGCCTTGAAGATATTCGAAAACTAATGAAAAAAAGTAAGTATAGAACATTTCAAAACAACTGCATCTGATAATTCAGGTGAAATTTAAATTTTGAATACCGCATTACTTTCGATTTTCTGAATTTAATATATTAAATCGAAAATGTAACCATTAAATTTTTTCCCATTTCAGTACGCAAAACAGATTTTACATGGTTAAAATATTTGTATATTTTCATCAGTTCTCATGGTGAATTCGGCGATATTATTCATACAGGAACCGGAACTTATAACATATATGAACTTATCGTTAAGAATCTTGTGGCCAATCCAACATTGAAAAACGTACAAAAGTTTATTATTGTAAATGCATGCCGTGGAGACATCGATCCATTGAACAGTGGCGTATCCGAAGAGGAACTTGCTGAAATAAAGAAAAAGGACAATGATAAAGAAAGAATTAAATATTTTCTTGAGGAAAAGCTACTGATACTCTTTAGCACTCGAAAGGGTAACAAAATTACTTAAGTTATTCATCTTACTTTACGATTTCAGATGAATTTTTTCTCAAAAAAATTTATAGCTCTTAAGGATGTATAAAAGATGGGTGGGATAAAAAGAGTTCTGCAGTCGTAAAGGCTGAACAACTGTATTAATGAGTGCAGTACTCTGTGATTGTATACATTTGTTTATTTATTTCTCTCAATAGGTTTCGTTTCTTATCTATTAGAAGGTGGAGCAATTTTCTTGCAAAAGTTTTCTGAGGTTTTTGATGAAATGGTAGATGAGACTTCAATGAAAACTATTGGCCAAAAAGTAATAGAAAAAGTGAACGAGTACTTTTAGTGAGTAAAAATAAAATTAAACTAATGAAAGTGTTATATTTGGGCATGCCAAAAATTATATACCCTACATCGTATACAAAAAAAAAAAAAAAGTACCGAAACACATTTACTAAGTTATTTTTTATTAAAAAAAAATCTTCAGCAACCTAAATTTTGGGTCATAAATATATAATATTATATATTAAATATAAGACACATTTGTATATTTTCATTTATTAATTTCTTTTTATTTTTAATTTAGCAATTCTGGTGTTCAAACACCTGAATTCGGCCCAAGTACTAATTCAGATCACCCCATTAAAATGGAATTTATCAACTCTATTAATAGTTATAAGCCAATAGCAGATATGACCAAGTTTTTTAAAGAAAATCTTAAGCAAAATCCTTATATGTTAGAAGTAAGCAAGTGCACCACCGTAAACGCGGATTGCGTTGAAGTATTCAAAGGTCCTGATATATGTAATAAAGTCAAATAAGTGTGAAATGTGAAAAATAAAAAATCATAATTGTTTTCATAAATTATATGAAAAAATTGGAAAACATTATGTATTATAAAAACAAATAGTAAAAATATGTTTATACTTTATCTTCAAACTTTTTACTGTGTACATTTATATTGGAGGTGGAAATAGTTTTGGCCCGATCTCTGGACCTAACCTCCGTATAAGAAGTTAAAGTTTATATACAAAATTTCAACTTGTTACCATTGAAACTACGGCTGCAATAGAATTAAGAGTATCCAGATTGGCAAAATCTGACACTGTGCAGTGGTGCCTTCAAACCGTGATTGGTGCCCCAGAGACGTGATGCCATAAGTAATTGCGGCAGAACAAGATATCAATATTGAAGAACTATCTGAAATCAGTTTTCGATCACCAAAAGGATTTGCAATGGCTTCCGGAGACTTTTGCGCGCATGCCAAATGAGAACTAAGCAAAATAAAAACAATGTAGTAAGAGTGTAACCTTTGGCCTGGCCAAACATGCAGTATTTCGAAAATTTTGCTTATATGGAAGGTGTCACGCCCTCTTGTCCGATTTCACCCAGATTTTTCTCAGAGCTTACATTTATAGCCCTTGGTGTTTGGGTGAAATTCAGTTGGATTATCTCAAAAAACTCTTTCAGTATGGCATTTTGAAACGTTTGCTTACATGGGAGGTGCCATGCCCTCCTGTCCGACTTCACCCAGATTTTTTTTTAGAGCTTACATTTATAGCCCTTAGTGTTTGGGTGAAATTCAGTTGGATTATTTCAAAAAACTCTTTGAGTATAGCATTTTGAAACTTTTTTATATGGCCGGTAGACGTGGCCGTTGACCGATTTCACTCATTTTCAAACCCTCGAGCTAACTTTAACGACGGAGGTAGAGTACCGAATTTAATTGAATTATCTTGCTCAGTTTTCACAAAAAATTTATTTCCACGCACAGACAGACAGCCAGCCAGACAGACGGGCATGGCTATATCGACTCAAGAGATGACGTTGATAAAGAATATATATACTTTTCCATACCTGCCACTCCTCCTTCTCTGCGTTACAAACGGAAGGACAAAGTGAATATACACTGAGAAAAGAGTATGTTTCCCTCAAAGAAATATATTTGGTTGAATATTTTATAAAATATTCGTTAATAATAATTTTTGGTTAATATTAATATGCCTTTAATTGGACCTTAAAATGTTGTTGATTGGGTCAATCATGATATTTGTTTGATGGAATGTCAAATATTTGCTATAGTTTAAAAAAAAACCTTGTCTGGGGTTCGAATGCATTCAAAAAAATAAAATAATCAAAAGAAAAGAACATCATAAAATATAATATACGCTATAAAAGGAAAGAAATAAAATAATTATTAAAAAACAAAACAGAATATATAGACAAAGTTAGCTGAGTGTATAAGACGTTTGACTGATATCCGGGAAGTCGTAGGTTCGAATCCCATGCAAGAAAGTGTTTTTTATGTATTATATGTTAGTTCCTAATTAATAAAAAGATTAATAATAATAAAGGCCTTAATAAAAAATAATAAAGGTCTTTATATTCGAACATGTATTTGGTAATTATAAACAAATATACAATTGAACCAATAAAATTGCTCAAATATACCGCTCATTAAATAATATCAAGTATTTGATTCGCCTATATCAATTATATTATTTGTTAATTATTAACAAATCTTGGTATATATAATCATACTGTTTTCTCAGTGTACCCAGGGTGTAGGGAATAATTAAACATAAGCGTGACTAAAAGTCCGAGATTTTATGGTACCGCTTTGGTCTTTTTTGGTCTATGTGAGGCCTTATAACCTACCTAAAGTGTACAAAAATTAATCTTTAGAATGCAGTTATTGAGCCTGAAATCATTTTTAAACGAAAACGAATGATATTCTGTAACCAAAATCTAAAGAGTTAATGTCCAGTGGGCAATCAATAGCAACGCGCATTTAACAAAAATCAACGACTTAAGATCGACGACAAACGGCGCGCGATTGCGTTTCATTCCCAAAGGAATTTTCTTTAAAGTGAACTTCATACAAGCATTTTTCAAAAAAAAAAAAAAAAAAAAACGAAAAAAGGGACAATTCAATAGTCATGTAGGACAAGTAAGTGGACAGACATACGAACGAACATATGTATTATACACGAACAGACAGACATGTTCACAAAACATGGCACAAACATTTGGAAAATGTAATTTACAACGCGTACAAAAGCGCGTTCCAATGTGTACCAAAGTAACTTCTTAGCGTGGTCAACTTGAAGCAGGAAGGCAGGCACTCAAGCAGCCTGGGCAGGGTTACTTTGATTTAGTTTAGGATTTTTTATTTTTTTTTTTATTCAATTCTTTCTCAACTTCATTTATTGTTGCTGGATTTTCTTTTAATTTGTGCAATTTTTTGTTTGTAGTGTAGCACATTTTTCATTAAATTCTTCTTCAACATCGTCGTTTTTTCAACTTGTGATATTGGCAGCAGCAGCAACATTGATGATGCACATTTTTATAGCTCGAAATAAGTGCAATAGCATCAGCAGCAGCAGCAGCGGTGTGAACGCTAACAAAGTTTGTTGTGTTGGACTTAGTGGTTGCCTTGCCAGTCGCCAATTCGCTGGGGCCAAACATGTTGCTGCTGGAATTTTATAGTTTTTGTGTCCTTTTGCGCAATTTTGATGCGATTTTGTTGAGAGGGCACTGCACTGCGATGAACTGGTCAAGTTAAATGTGATGCGCACTGTGGGATACACGCAAAAAATATGCTGTAATATGTTTTAAATTTTTTTTATGAAAAGCATAAAATTTTGAAAAGTTCAAAAAATTTTGTTCGAAGTTGGAAAAAATTTGAAAAGGTGAAAGAAAAATGATTCTGAAAAACAAAAAGAAAAGTTTAAGCTTCAAAATTGTTGAAGAAAATACAAAAAAGTAAAATAAATCGAAAAAAATTAAAAAAAAAACGGAAAATATTCAGAAATTTGAAAAATAAGATATGTAGGGGAAGGGTACCGCCAGTGGGCAGGGTCCGGGTGTGGACACCTCCCCGTAACTTTTGACAGAAAACAAATGCAGCTGTTCTGACAAATGTAAAGCGCATGTTATGACAGCATGAAGTTTTTGTGAATTTACAGGAGCAAACAGACGCATTTGCTTGATGCTAAGGAGAAAATAATTTTTGAATGGTTAAAAGTCAACACAAAAGTTTTTTTCAATAATTTTTCAAGTGCGATTAATCGAAGTGAATCAATCGAAAAGCTGACTGCAATCTATATTTATGCAGTTAATTTATTATATTTTGAGATTCAAAACCAAATGCAATCAAAATGTTGGCATAACACAATGTGCTTATTGCTTTCCAAAATGGCTGGCAAAGTCGAGTGTGGGCCCCGAATTGGTTCGGGAGTGGGCACCCCTCTTTTCATATTTAAAGCGTGTGTTTAACTGAAATATCATCGTGGATGCCAATGTTACTAATCTTAATGGTATTCTTATACCATTTTACGCTTTTTTTAGTGGAAAGGAAAGAACCAATAGGCTCTTTAAAGATATCGTAGAAAAAAAGTTATTTTAATTAAGTTTGGGTGTTGAAGTGGCATAACACTTTTGCAAAAAATCACGGTACTGAGTTTCCAGCCATTTAGACCGAGGAGCAGATGGCGGGCATGGATTGGTACAAAAAAATCGTGCTTGGCAAAGGAGCAATGTCAACAAGGGCTAGAGATTACGTCACCTAGCTAGCTTAGTTTGCAAAAAAATTGATCTGTCACCAGCCGAAGATAATCATGTCTGGTTTCGGGGCAACAGGTATGATGCCATTCGATCTAGATGATTTCAGTGACGTTGATTTTGTTAAAGCCGTTGAGCAGAATTTGTTAAATTTTTGTGAGTCAACGTCTCCGAAAAAAGTTAATTAAGCTTTCTTCTCCTTTGATTGCTTTTAATTTCATATTTTCCTATTTTTAGTCGATTTTCTAAGGGTGCCCACAACCGGACCCAAAATTTTTTTTTTGTCAAAAATGATCACTTCACTATTTTTTTGATCTAATTTTTCCAACTGATGAAATCCATTTACTTTCTTCACCAATAGTTAGCTAAGGTCTTTAGCTTTCCATTGACACTTATATGTCTGCATAATATACATTTGGTCAAAAGTTATGAGTCGAAAACAAAACGGTGCCCACAACCCCCTACTCGAAAAAAAGTGGTCGCAGTAGACAAAGAGTGTCGCGTTAAATGCTACAGTAAAAGCAAATGTTATAGATGTACGTAATCGTCTAAGAATTCTTTCTGTTATATTTCTTCATCATTGGTTTTTTAGAGTTTTGAAAAGTTTCCGAAATGAGTTCATCGAAAGAAAATGTGTTAGATTTAATTGTGCGCAAAAAACACGATTTTTCACGTTTGTTTTACAAAATTGCAAAATCAGCTTGCGTACCTAAAAACTTTTTTTTTAATATTCTAAGAATTCATATTATTTTGTATAAAATGACGCCTAAATCACCGCGAAATTCCAAAGATTGACTGAGCTATGGCGTTTAGAAATCGTTTTCGTTGAAGATAAGGACCCTTTCCCTTTAGACGGCTATATATCTCAAAAAACTCTACTCTCTGAGCGAGATTACCAATTCTTTCAGTCTTACGCCAGTGCGCCAAACGGACCCATTTCAAATCCGTAACGGATTTCGGATCCGTTTTGAACACGTAAAGTATTTCATAAACGAATTCGAAATGGATTCGTTTGTAATAATGTTAATGCTGCTTAAAAAAAAAAAATGTTAAGGCGTTTATTCTTAATTACAAAAAAATTAAAGAAAAAAAACAATGCATTTAAAGGTGGTGAACCCGAGACTTACAAACATCTTTCTCTTCGCTTCTTTTGATAAAAAATACTCAAATTTGGAATCAAAAGCGTCTCTTCAAACAGAGTTTGAAGCGAATCCGTTTTGAATTCATGTTTAAGTACATATGTTTCGGGTTCGTCACTGCAGATTATGATTTTTATGTTTTAATGGACTCATAATGGGTTCGAAACGGATCCGCATTCGTTCTTGTGCACATTGGGACTATTTTGTTTTCTTTTTTTTTTTTTTCGTATAATTTTTTTTTTTAATCGCCAATAAGCACCTCAAAATGTTTTTTTGTTGTTTTAAACGCAGCATTAGCATTACGTATATTAAAAGCAAATCCGTTTTGAATCCGGTTTTGATGTACGTTACTGGTTCGAAATGGGTCCGTCACTGCAGATTACGATTTTTATGTTTTTTAATGGACTCGTAATGGGTTCGAATCGGATCCGCATCCGTTCTTGTGCACATTGGGACTATTTGCTTCTGACCAGAGCGTGGTGTTGAGGGAAATGAAAATGCTAGTAAGCCCGCTAGAAATGGCACATTATTGTTACATTGTGAACCACCTCCGATGCAATTACACTGCTATCAGTAAGAGCAGGTTTTTACAACTGAGAGGTCGCATTTTTTCGACATCTGAAGAAATAACTCAACACAAAGATTCATAACCTCCTCCTATTCATCAAAAAATCGAAATCTGTATTCATGACATAACACAGGAATAATTTTTGATTTTTGGTTGAACAATTCGTTCAACACAAACTATGAAGGATAGAAAAATTTTTTGAAGACAAGTCAAAAAGAAATCAAGGAAAATGTGGAACTTATAAGAATACTTAGTTCTGCTGCAACCGCCCCACTGTCTTATATGTAACTTCCTTTCCAATGCAATGTGCTGCTGTGACTTTATTCTGCTTTACTTTAGAGTGCTTTCACTGCTCGACATGTCAAACAACCTGCATGACAGCACAACCTTACGAAGGGGCCAAATGAAGTTAAATAAAATAAAAAAAAAATAAAAAAAAAAATTTTCTTCTTTGCTTCTTCTGCTTCTGAATTACAAAAGAGATACCATACCATTTTCCAGAGCTGTTTCCATAGACATTAAGAATAATTTCGCTGCTATTTTCGTGTTTTTTTTTTTTTTTGTAATATGCTCTTAGCTCCCGTGGACTGAGCGAGCAACATTGGAAGATCAACAGGGCGCTGGCGTTCAGGTTTGATTTTTTCTTCTTTTCTATATATTTCTTTTACTCATGAAGGAACAACACAAATGGTCCATCTACAGAACGCGCACTTACGCGCTGAACCAGTTATTATAAGAGTTGTTACCACTACGGTAAGTGGTTGCTATTCGAAAAAGAAATCATAATCGTCTTGATTGTGGTCAACATATAGTAACATCGTCATCATTATCATCATGATCGTCGTCAGCAATAGCAAAACGACAGCATTCAACATTCATAGACATTTCATTTCTTAAGAGGAATCATCATTAAAAGGAACTTGTTGATCAACAGTTGAAAGAGTAAAGATATTGCAAAACGTTCGATAAGAAATTAAAAATTTTATATGTCCCATAATTCACGCAAGATTTAAATTTGCCGCCATTTTTGGTGTTAGATATTGCAAATCAAAAAAAGAAAAAAAATAATAATAATATTTAAATAACTGACTGTTTTATGTTACTAATAATGCACTCAAAGCGGGGACTTAACGCTGCGTCAACAAAATTCAGTCACATTTATGCAATATGGTGTCATTAGCTAGAGCCATTCAATGTATTTTTGTTATATGAAAGTCAAAGTTTCAGATAATTTGTGAACACCAGGCTTTCAGTTTGGATCTTAAGCACTAGTTCTCACGTATTTCTTGGATGATTTTAAGGATTATTGGCCTTACACACTTTTTTCGTAAGATGCCGTGGTTTTGAATAAACACCATTTTTCCAACCGCATATACAAAATTTCCATGTTCGAGATTGGCCATATTTCGTTAAATTTTTAGCCTTAGAAATTTTTTAATAAATCATTTTGAAGGAGATTTTATTTTCTTTTTAAAATTTGACTAAAAATTTACCTATACATATGATCCTAAAAAAATTATAGACAAAAGACTAAATAACCACAATAATTCGAAATTTTTTGATTATTTTTATACCCTACACCCAGGGTATATTGACTTTGTCCTTCCGTTTGTAACGCACAGAAGAAGGCGTGGCAGATATAGAAAAGTATATATGAGGCTATGAGCGCAATAGTGGCCTAACCCTCACTTTGTTAAAAAATCAAAAGCAAATAACTTGCGTTTGTATCGATTCAGGTTATGTGATTTTGCTTTATCAACGAAGTAAAGGTTAGGCCACTCTTGCGCTCATAGCCTCATATATTCTTGATCAGCGTCACCTCCTGAGTCGATATACCCATGACCGTCTATCTGGCTGGGCGGCCGTCTGGCTGTCCGTTTGTGGAAATATTTTTTACGGATAAACTAAGAGAGATAATTCAATGAAATTTTATACACTGCCTTCGTCGTCAAAGTTAGCTTGTGGGATTGAAAATGAGCAAAATCAGTCAACGGACACGCCTACCGCCCATACAAAAAATATATTCAAAATGCAACTTTAGGAGTATTTTTCACGACAATATAACTAAACTACACATAAGTACCTCGAATTGTAAGCGCAAGCTCTGAGAAAAGGCTGGGAAAATTCGAACTAGAGCGCGTGGCACCTCCCATATAAGCAAAAGCTTCAAAATGCTATACTGAAAGAGTTTTTTTGAGATAATCCAACCAAATTTTACTCAAATACTAAGAACTATAAATGCAAGCTCTGAGGTTAAAGGTAGGCGAAGTAGGATTAGAGGGCGTGGCACCTCCCATATAAACAAAATTTTATAAATACTGCAGCTTAGGGTATTTAATGTTTGGCCGGGCCAAAGGTTACACCTTTACTACTTATTTGTTTTGTTTTAACAGTTTTAGAATAAGCAATTTCTTATTTTAATTTTTCAAATAAGCTATTTCGATGGCAAATTTTATTCTATACAAAAAGTTTAAAAAAAAAAATCTAAATTATGCTTTGTTCGTAGATATGTTGAAGAAACTGTAAAGGATGTAATAAGCTATGACTAAGCCGAGTGCTTTGACGCCTGATTTTAAAATTTTTGGAAGAGTGGAATTAGTCACTTTGTGCTGTGAACGGCTCATATAATTTCATAATTTTGGCCGTTGATAAATAAGGTGAAAAGTAAAAACTCTCAATCTCCTATTCTGAGTCGCGTATTACCTTAAAGGTCTCATTTATGCTTTTTTATGTTTAAAAAACCAACATTTGATAGGATTCTTTTATTAAAATTCTCAGCCTTCTGAACTAATTTTGTTTTTTAACCATCACTATAATTCGCCGACCTGTTTTTTTGGTCGAGTCGTTTAAGAAAAAATCAAAAAATACCTAAGCTAACTTTAGGCTGCATATCTGAACTCAGTTCGGAAAAGTTTTCTTCCTTTCCTGAGTATAATCACCCATTACACTATAACTTAATTTTACTTGATTGTCCAAAACGACGTTTATTGCCGCATTGTGATCTGTTGCAGCACTCTTCTTCAAGCGGATCTATTCCGAAGTCTTAAGTCACCCATATTTTTGACAGCTTGAGCAAAATGTTCAATGTTCATTTTTGAACTGAAACTTCTTTGTTCACGTCCACTTGTCGAAAAGTGGAAGTAATCAGTTTAGTGCCACGATCGAAAACAAGCGATTTTGAATAAATTTGGTAGGTAGATTCCGAACACGAATGCTGCACAAATAAGTGCCACACCCACTTTTCAAACATAAGCTGAGCCCAAATGCGTATCATTAATTATTGCGGGCAAACCATATAATTCTTATGTTCTAACAATTGTATGTTAGTATACCACACGGAATAGACTAAGTAGTGCAAATCTGAAGCCGTATTTGGATTCAAGGCGTCCATAACATATGGTTCTGTCGCCATTATTACTATGTGTAACAAAATTTAAGGTTAGAAAATTTAGAAACCTGGATTTGGTAGAGCAATTAACGGCAGCTGTGATTATAGTCGGCTATTATATGTGATTTTCCACGATCAAGAAAACTGGAAAATGAAAATACCTGTAGACATATGTACATTAGACCGTATCACTTTACAGGCAAAAAAAAAGTACACCGTATCGCCTCTAAGGGGGGCTTCTCATGTACACATACAAATAATTTTTTGCATATATTTAAGAACATGTTTGAACTATAAAAAAAACATTTTTTCAAAAACTAAAATGACAAAATGGCCACACGCGACATTTAATAAGTCGGATTTATCGCGGTACATTGTGGAGCCCAAAGTTTTTATCTGAAACATAAAACAAAATTTTTTTATTATTCAGCAGGGTTCCCCTGAGTGCATGAATATCTGCAACTCCAAAAAATTCGATTCTACAATATTGAAATCACGTCTTGAAAAAAAAGTGCTATTTTTTCGTCATTTTTTGTCGCTAAATGGGGCTAAAAAGTGTATAAAATAACTTTTTTTCCACAATTTCAGACATTCATGCACTCGTTCAATTTATAATCTGCAAAACACTTTTTAGAAATCAAAAATCGGTTAAGTAGTTTTTTCGCAATCGGGTACCGCGATTTAAAAACCATAGTTTTGTGAAAAAACGATTTAAAGTTTTAAAAAAAAATCGATTTTTTGAAAATTTTACATGAGCTCGCTGGTTCAATCAATCATATTTTCCATAATACTTAGAGTTTAGTCATGAAACTTTGGGAATATACTCCCAAGACGCTATTCTATCAGCCTATGAAAAAAAAAATCGATTTTTTGAAAATTTAACATGAGAAGCCCCCCTTAAACGATGTTTTTTTTTTGAAAGAAAATTTGGAAACCATTTTTTGTTTTGTGTTTTTTTTTTGGACCGAACGTAGGGGTCGCCCATTAACATTTTTCATTACATCTTCGTCATTTACAAGCCGATCTTAAAGTTTATTGTATCAATATTTATGACTCAAAGAGACCTTTTTTTTGCTTCGTAAGTCATTGACAGTTCCTTCCATATTAATGTGCATCCCTAATGTAAGAGAATTAAAGCTTGGAAAAAATCATTAAATTTTTGCCAAATAAGTATTTCGATTACTCCAACAGATATATTTTAAAAAATATTTTAATATTTTTTTTTTTGCCGAACATAGGTGTCTATAAGGTACATTAAGCTAGCAGAGCGAAAATGGCAGAACTGAAAAAAAAAATGCCATAATTATAGGCTAATTTTGGGCCCAAACGTTGAATTTTAGGCTCTTAATTTTTTTTTTTCAGTTCTGCCATTTTCGCTCTGCTAGCTTAATGTTCCTGTGTCTAGACCTTAACAGAAAAAAAAAGTCTGCCGTTAATCCTCTAAAACGATGTATTTTTGCAAGAAAATTCTTAATAATTTTTTTTTTTTTTTGTTTTTAAGGATACTCGAATTTATTGCTAAAATACATCGTTTTAGAGGCGGTACGGCCGACTTTTTCTTCTGGTAAGGTCTAGACACATATGTTCGGCAAAAAAAAAAAAACTAAAAATATTTTTTAAAATATTTCTGTTGGAGCAAGTGAAATACTTCTTAAGCAAAAGTTTAATAATATTTTGCGGGCTTTAATTTTCTGGCGTTAGGTTGGCAGATTAAAATGGTAAGAACTGAGATCCGATGGGTTAGTACTTGAACGGGGCACTTGATATTAATGACATATGAAGCAAAAACTAGTAAGGGTGTAACCTTTGGCCTGAACAAAACATTAATACCCTACACTGCAGTATTTTGAAAATTTTGCTTATATGGGAGATCTTGCACTTCTGTTCTCAGTGTATAAGTGAAATTTGGCTGGATTGTCTCAAAAAACGTTTTCAGTGTAGCGTTTTGAAGCTTTTGCTTATATGGGAGGTGCCCCGCCCTCTTGTTCGAGTTTGTCTAGCTTCAGCTCAGAGCGTGCATTTATAGTCCTTAGTATTTGTGTGAAATTATGTTGGACTATCTCAAAAAACTCTTTCAGTATAGCGTTTTAAAACTTTTGCTTATATGGGAGGTGCCACGTCCTCTTTTGCAATTTTGCCCAATTTTTTGTTTTGCCCAAATTTTGTAGTGTCTGAGTAAAATTTAGTTCCATTATCTCAAAAAATCAAAGATATATATACTTTTCTATATCTGTCACGCCTCCTTCTCTGCGTTACAAGCGGAAGTATGTTACAAAGTGAATATACCCCGGGTGTTTTGTATAAAAAAAGCCACTTTGCATAAATATTGATACATCAAAATTTAAGATCGGCCTGTAAATGTCGAAGATATGATGGAAAATGTTAAAGGGCGGCCACTACGTTCAATCAAAAAAAAAAGTAAATTTCCCGAAATTTCTTTCAAAAATAAATTGTTTAAGAAGCGTTTCGGCGGAATTTTTTTTGTGACACGGTCTTATGTACCTACTCATATATATGCAAATGAACTGAAGAAACTTTAGAGATATCAAAGGTACAATAAAACTCAAAATATACTAAAACGTTTACATTTTCATGTATACATACTCATGTGGAAAATTCCATATAATTTCCCTTTCCCAACTCGTTTACCTGCCGCTATTATGATGTCGTAAAATAACCTTCATAATGTATACAAGAAAAAGAAAAATCATAGATAACGCTCAAAGCAAATACAAAAAAAAAAAAAAAATGAAACAAAGCCGCAGGTAACTCAACAACAATGAGATTATGGTTTTGGGAAAATTCGTAGAATATGAAAAATTCATATATTACCAACCATATGCATAGACAAAAGAAATCCCTACGATACTTAATCCTGAGCACAACGTCGCGTCGTTTTTCTTTTCCATGAATAGGGTTTTTCGTCACAGGTAGTGCAAGCCACGATAGTAAGTGATCCTCGATGTGTCTGTGGCATATAAATAGCCCAACAAAAATCTTACATTTCACATTCGGAAAATAAACTGACAACGAGTAATAACAAAATTTAAAATAAAAAAAAAAAATAAAAACCATTTCATACAAAATAAAATGAAATTTCTCTGCTTGCTGATATTTCTAATTGTGGCCATACTTATGGTCACAGCATTTCCTGATACTGTGGCTAAAGATGCTGCTTTGTTGGATGATGGAACAGCAGCTCCCTTGGGTAATTCGGCTGATGGAGCCGCCGAAGAGGAACAAAACCGTGATACTAGAGCTATTAATGACTTGAGTGAAGTTGCAAGACGCGGCGGTGGCGGCTGGGGTGGTGGTCATCATAGAGGAGGTGGTGGTTGGGGCGGCGGTGGCTATGGTGGTCGTTGGGGTAGAAGATGGTAAAAAAATTATTAAAAAAAACTTCTTTTTTACAACAAAATTATAAAAATAATAATAGTATATACATATTTGATAAAAAAAAAAAAATAAAATTATCACATTGTAAAATTTAACAAAAACAAATTTAACGATATATAGTACGCGTTATTATATTGAATTGTAAAATTTCTATGGTTTCGGCATTAATAAAAAACAAAACAATACTCATACTTAAGTGTTTTAATTATTCGAAAGTGTTCATGAAAAGATGATACTCAAAAAAAAAAAAAAAAAATCAAACTGCAATTGGGTGAATAACACAGTACAACAACGACTTTGCGGCAGCTGAAGGTAATTTCTGAAGAAACTTTCTGCACAGAATCTAAATCCAAAACTCAGAATTGGCTGCTCAGCTCTAGATTTTCAGGCATTTGAGGTTAAAAACACAAACACTGCCATATTATAGGGTCGCTGCAGACTGCAAAAATCAAGTAGTGCTACTCATTCTATTTAAATGAGCTCCTGAAAAGTATCATGCGATGCTTTCTTCAAAAGTTTATAGTCGTCTTAGGATGAGATCAGTGAATCCATTGACTGATGTCATCTTAAAGAGCTAATTTCGAAGAGAAAGAGTAGCAACACGTGATGAATTAAGTAAAAAAAAAAAAAGAATTTTTTAGTCTCACACTGGTCCAAAATCCAAAAAAGCTACCCAAAAGTCGAAAAAAAAGTTGTTTTTAATTAACTTTTTGTGGACTGTATTGTCTAACTGGTATTTATTGACCTCAAAAAATTGATAAGAAAATACAGGTATTCCTACAACGCTCTTGGTATCTCTCCAAAAGTACGCTTCTCAGACGCAAAATTCTACAAGTTGAAAGTAAAAATTAAGTGTTCACTGTAAAATTTGTGTGGTTAATGTAAAACTGAACCGATTTGAATGTTTAAATGTGGAGTCTCTTTGTGAAAGAGAGTACTATCGAGCCTTTAAATTCAAAACATGCAAAAGGTTATACGTTTTAGATAATTGCGATTAACTTAAAATCAAATTATTTCATGAAATCAGTGGTTATGAAAAAAGCCTAGAACTTATTTATACCGCGTCGCACCACCAGGTTTAAGAAGATTGAAACCTTTTCTAGCACATATAAAAAAAATTTAGTTGCCTTTTTTAGCGTTTTTTGTTCGACATGAACTTTTCTGAGACGCCCATAGGTTAATTTAACTCATATTACTTGCCAAGTGTCAAAATGTGTTGCTCGCCCGAAATGGTAAATGAGCTCAGAAAGTAAACTAGTAAGGGTGGTATATTTGGTCTGGCCAAAAACTAAATAACCTACACTGCATTTCAATTATATTATTGTATTAAACACTTAGTTGATAAATACTATGTAATCTGCTTTAACATAAAAGTTTTTTTTAAATAAATTGTTTTATTCTTCCGTAACTCCTAGGAGAGTATAAGAACAAATTGCTTATATGGGAAGTACCACACCCTCGTCTCCGAGCTTACCTAGATTTTGCGTAGAGGTTGCATTTACTGTTCTGAGTGTTTGAGTAATATTCGGTTAGGTTTTCTTAAAAAAAAACCTTTCAGTATAGCATTCTGAAACTTTCGCTTATATGGGAGGTGCCACGCCCTCTTATCCTACTTCGCCTACCTTTAACCTCAGAGTTTGCAATTAATGTTCTTAGTGTTTGAGTGAAATTTGGTTGGATTATCTTAAAAAAACACTTTCATCATATAATTTTGAAACTTTTGCTTAAATAGGAGGTGCCACGCCCACTTGTCTGAGCTTACCTAGATTTTGCGCTTAGCTTGCATTTATAGATTCGAGTGTTTGAGTGCAATTTGGCTGGATTATCTCAAAAAACGCTATCGGTATAACATTTTGAAACTTTCGTTTATATAGGAGGTGCCACGCCCTCTAGTCCGAATTCGCCTAGTTTTTGCTCAGAGCTTATACATACTATCCGTAGTATTTATGTGTATTTTGCTTCTATTACTGCAAATAATGCACAGTTTTCCCAAAAAATGTATTTTCACACACAGCCAGCCAGCCAGCAAGACAGACGGATATGGCTATATCGACTCAGGAGATGACGCTGATCAAGAATATATATACTTTTCCATACCTGCCACGCCTCCTTCTCTGCGTTACAAACGGACGAACAAAGTGAATATACACTGGGTGAAGGGTACAAAAATACGGCTTAAACTTCAAAAAGAACAGTGACAAACTGTAAAAAATGCTAAATATGAAAGTAAAAAGTGCTCACATAAAAAAATACCAGTGAGCTCTGAAATATTTGCTTAGAATACCCAATTATTACTGATTGAGATTGTAAAAAACTTTATTCAAAAATAGTTTAAATAAAACAAATAAGCGATAGAAATGAAGGTGCCACAGTAGCTCAATAGTTGTCTATAAACACAAAGATCTTAAGTTCCGATACTCACTCCGACAACATGAGATTTTTTTTTGGTTTTTATATTTTTAAAAAAATTTACTGTATGTAATCAGTAAAAATTACTGTTTTACTTTATAGGCGCACGGTTACTGAAGTAAAAATTACTGGGGTTTTCAATGAATTTCTACGGTTTAGTGCTTTTTAATGATAACCGATATGTTTTGTTGGACAAATTTTGGATACCCGTATTAATTTCCGGAATTTTTTTGCGAAAAAAAACAATTCTAGCATTATTATAACGTTCACCAGAGTCAAAATATTTTGTGAAAAGTCTAACAATAAGCAAAGGAACATATTTGGATGGGTACAAGAACATTTATTTTTTTTTTTTTTTTTGTAGGCCATTAATATTAAGACAATTTCCTAAGAGATTTTGGTTTGTGTTTCTACCTATGAACGTACCTGCCAAAGAAAGCGAACAATTCAGGTTTGTCCATTATAAAACTGGCAATCTCAACAAAAGCGTCGGTGCAGTCAGAGGATCTAAACGATTGATATGATCCCTAAATAATATATTGTATGTATGTGATACTTAAACGCTAACTGTGGGATTTTTTTACTCACACATTGGTATACACATCATATACCATTAATAAATTCAATTCAATCTGTCTGAGTTACCCTGATAGAGGTTGTAGCAAATTGTAGGAGTAGTATTTAACAGTGTATACCAGAGTTAGTGATGCAAAATAATAAATACAATATCGATTGAAAGATGGTGATCATCGTTGTGTTATACAAATTGAAATGTGTTCAGTGATGGATAATGATTACCCTGTCCGACAAATTTTAACTTTTCGTTACACTCATGAGGTTTTCCAAAATATTCTTAAAATAGACGTTAGCAAAAATATCCACTTATTGTTGTTATTTTTCAGCAAGTCAAATTTTTCTCTAATCTATTACTGAAGTTTTTAAACCCAGTGCACAAATTGTGTTTAATCGACATATTTAACTACATACATATATGATCCTTACATAGAAGGTGCATCGTATGTTCAGCAAACTTATGCAGGATGTTACGCGCAATATTTTTGTATAAAACTTTAACCCTGTACATACCCCAAATATGGATAATTTTAATAACTTTCTTAAAAAGGTACAAAAATTGCATCGAAAACAGGAGACGATTGAGTTAGTATGTACTAACAAAAATTTTTGCAATAAAAAGTCAAGTTTCCTCATATTACATTTTTACTAGAATCGACCACAAATGTATTAAATAATTTTAGAACTTTTTGGACACTTTCAGTACCTTTTTTTTTATATGGTACGAAATAGAAAAGCTCATTATCATCCCTGGTACAATAAAAAATGTGAAACTTCTCCCGTTATAACAAAGTTTTGGAAAAAGTTCTAAAAGGACCCATAAAAACAGTATATAAAAGGTTAATGTTTTCTAAGGTAATGTTTCTTCTGTACTTTTGTTACGATCCTGTGATGAAAAACTTATCCAAATGTAGTTTAAGAATTTAACAATGAGGTGAAATTTCGAAAATACGTTATTTTTTGGAGTTTTTGGTATGAATCGGCGGATATTTTCTCTAAGACGTTATTGAGACTCTTTAAATTTTTTTTCTAAAACAAGTCAGAAAATCAGTTTTAATCCTATGACTCCTAAGTTGTACATTATAGACCCCCTCTTCTATGAATTCTTAAGTGTTTTGCTGCACGTTTGGAACGCCAGCATTATTATCTCTTTCATATTGTGATGCTACCCTATTGAGTATCAAAAACTATGGAATACCCCCAGCAAACATTTTCAATCGTGGAAGAATTGTATTCGATTCGCCTAGACGATTAAATCAATCGTCCGCGACAGTCGCATTCCACTCTTCCGCGAATGTTCAGGCGTGAGAAATTGTCCGGCCGAATACGATTGTTTTAGAAGAATCCTCTAACAACTCCCCGAAATGAATCCGCAAACGATCCCCAGGAAGAGTCATCTGGCGGCTCCCCAATGTGAATCTGCAAATGATCCCCAGGAAGGGTCCAGAGACGACTCCGCAACATGTTTTTCAAAGCGAAAAAAAACTTGAAAAAACTTGAAAAAAAAAATAAAAAAAATAAAATATGAAATGGCGACATAAAAATAATTTCATAAGAAATTGCTAATTTTTGTACAATAAACTGTCAAAATTTATGTGCCGTTAAAAATATACCGTGTAGTTCGACATTTTGCTTCGTGAAAAATACCGGGCCTCAGAAATATTGCCTTTTAGAAAAAAAAATTATTAATTTTTTCGAAATTTCTCAGGAGATGACGTCATGTCGCAGTCGGCCATCTTGTATCGTGTAAAACTCGTCTGAAGGAGTTGTTGGTTATTCGTAAAGAAGTTCGAATTCAAACCATCATCCAGAAGAGACTTAGTCGAATCTTTTTTTATTCGTTTTGGGCTTTTTTTTATGAATTTTTTTTTTGCACCAATCGATGCGGAAAGGTCGAAAATATATTTTGGTCATAACCAGATTTGGTTCCTGGCCCTCTAAGTGACCGATTTGGGCCCCTTTTTGTAAAAAAATTTTATTGCACCAATCGATGGGGAAAGGTCGAAAATAGATTTTGGACATGCCCAGGGGTGTCTCCGACCCCTCTAAGTGACCGATTTGGGCCCATTTTGGTGAAAAAATTTTATTGCACCAATCGATAGGGAAAGGTCGAAAATATATTCTGGACATGTCCAGGGGTGACTCCGACCCCTCTAAGTGACCGATTTGGGCCCATTTCGGTGAAAAATTTTTATTGCACCAATCGATAGGGAAAGGTCGAAAACAGATTTCGGATATGATCAGAGATGTCTTCGACCACTCTAAGTGACCATTTTGGACCCATTTTTGAAAATAAAATTATTGCGCAAAACTCGCCTGGAAGAGTTGTATATTCATTGCGAAGATGTTTGATTCGCAATGATCTTCTAGAAGAGTGTAAGGAGGAATCTTCTGTTACTCGCGCTGAAGTTTTGTCGCGTAAAACTCGCCTGGAAGAGTTGTATATTTATCGCAAAGATGTTTGATTCGCAATGATCTTCCAGAAGAGTGTAAGGAGGAATCTTTTTTTACTCGCGGAAAATTTTTATCGCGGAAAGCTCGCGTAGAAGAGCTTTAAATGCATCGCCAAAAATGTGGAAGATTGTCCGCGATTGAAAATGTTTGCTGGGCCCCTTTATAAAAGCATCGCATACGATATTTTGTCTCTAATTGTAGCAACAAAATTATATTGAAACAGCAGTGAAGGCAAAAAATACATACACAAAATCTACTACACACATAAAGTCAGCGTACATACAACCACTACTATAAGATGATGATCGTTGGTTGCACTGTGATCACAGTCATTGGATGCACAAGTGCCCGGTAGAGACTAAGGTCAAACAGCAATCAATAAAGGTCAGCCGCATGCCTGTTGGCGCGTCAGCAGTAAAGTGCATGCCAATCAGGCGTTGGTCAGCCAATGTATGATCTTCAGCAATCTTGTATAGCAGATATACAGCGCTAACAGGAGCGCAAAATGCAATGCAAGTGTGAGAGTGGATTAAAAAAAATTAACGGAAAAACAGTTTGAATGAAAAACTGAGGTTTATTTTCATCCTTCCTATTTATCCTTATCCGTAGCAAAGTTCCTTCAAAGGATCTTGTTTTACGTTGCAAAAGTTTTGAGGAGGAGCAGCGCACAGTATTTTTACTTCCTTTGGAAAATGGGCGGTGCCACACCTCTAAATGAAAAATACCCTGCCATGAGTAGGGTTAGGGTGGCGTTAACTGCGTGGAGCAAAAACCTCATTTAGACCGACTAGGTCCAAAGCGTTAACCTCTGCAACAATATTTATGAAATTCTGTTTGGAAATAGGACAAAGGCAACGGAAGAATTGTAAATGGGCGGTGCCACTCCCCTAGCTGTATAATTTGCTTCACTGGCTTAGCCCCAGCTACGTTTTATTTGAAATTCTGTATGGAGATAGAATGAATGAGTTAGAAATGAGTAAAGGTGCCACATTTGGCCTGTCCAAAAATTAAATACCATAACACTGCAGTATTTGGAAAATTTTATTCGTAAGGAAAGAACCGCGCTCTCTTGGGCAAACACACTTAGTTTTTGTTCAGATCTTGCATTAACTATTGTATTAACAATTCCATTTGTACGAAATTTTTTTTGCATAACCTCAAATAACGCTTGCACTACAGAATTATGTTTTTATTTTTTGTATGCTATTTGCCACTCCCTCTTGTCCGAGTTCGATTAGCTTTTGCTCAAATCTTGCACGTACAGTTCTTAATGTCTGTGCGAAATTTGGTTCAATAATCTTAAAAAACGCTTTCAGTACAGCATTTCGAAACTTTTGCTTATATGGAAGGTGCCATGACCCATTGTCTAAGTTCATCTAGTTTTTGCTCTGAAGTTTTTCTTACTATCCCTAGTATCTATGTGTATTTCACTTGCGTTATCGCAAATAATGCTTTTGAAACTGCGTTTTGAATAGATTTTTTGTATAGGCGGTAGGCGTGTCCGTTGGCTAATTTTGCTCATTTTGAATCCCACGAGAAAACTTTTACAAAAAAGCCACTGTGTTAAATTTCATTGAATTATCGTGCTTAGTTTTCACGTTAAAATATTTCCACAAACAGATATCCAGCCAGACAGGTGGACATTGCTATATCGACGCTGATCAAGAATATACATACATACTTTTCTATACCTGTCACACCTCCTTCTTTCCGTTCCAAACGGAAGAACGAAGTGAATATACCCTGGGTGTAGGGCAGTGATATCCAAATTCAATACTCCCGTATTATGTCAATGTATAAAAGTTATTTGTGAGTGAATACGTATACGGAAAGCTATTAAGCACAAAAGCTCACATGACCGCTGACATAGGCGTTGGATTTCACTGGTTAAATTGCATAATCTCTCTGTAAACTTCAAAGTCAAATATAGTCAAAAGCTCAAATGCCCGCGGGCATAGGCATTGGATTTCAATGGTTTAGTTGTATAGTCTCTCTTTAAACTTCAAAGTCAAATAAAGTCAAAAGCTCAAATTCCCACGGGCATAGGCGTTGGATTTCACTGGCTTAATTGCATAGTCTCACTTTAGACTTCAAAGTCAAATATAGTCAAAAGCTCAAATACCCATGGGCATAGGTGCTAGATTTCACTGGTTTAAAGTCAAATTGAATCGGCAAATGTTAAAAAGACGGAAGTCAATAAAAGGCAAAATTAATGTCTTAATGCTAAATAGCTGCAATTTTGGTAAAAATTAGAAAAATTAATTTTTGTTTTCACAAGAAGTTTACTGGATGATGTGGAATTGATTGCATTGAACTTTAAAAGTAATATCGGTCAAATAACCTATTGTTCTGGCATAAAATGTGACATTACTTTTGCCCTTTATTGACTTCCGCCAAATTCAACTGCAATGAACGAATTCCTTACCTAAGCATTGAAAAGGCAAAATTTTTCGATCCACCCTTACGCGTGGACATTCGTTATTCTCTAGATTGTAGTAAGTAGCAGCTTGTTGTGGCGGAATCGTAAGCTTCTGTGAAGCCTTGTTCGACTTTAAAATTTTGTATTGAATTGGCAGCAACAGCGGTTACTCCTCCAATGTTTAGCGCGCACTTTTGCTTTGGTGCTTCCTCCCACTCTTCATTCGAGACAACATTAGCGCATGCATTTGTATGGTGTGCATTTGTGTGTTGTGATGTTGATTTTTGAATGAAGTTGTAGCCGATATTTTTGCTTGCAAAGTAAGCACCAGCAGCAACAACATTATCGCTGGCATATGTCTTCTTTTGTAAAGGAGATGCTGCTGCTGCCTCCATTAAAGTATTGTAAAAGTTGGGTTAATCTTCGCTTGTTCTTTGAATGTCATTTGGGTTTTGCGTTTGAATGAAACGAAGCCATAAGTGTCTGTGGTCTTTTGCTTGATTTGTGTTTGTTGTATCCGATTGATGGATGAGTGGCGTTTGCTGAATGTTGAATGCAGAACGAATGTACAAAAAAAAAGTGTTATCATTAAACTTAATCAATAGGGAGTTTATTTTGCCTTAAGCGCAGTAAAATAGCAAAAAGTCAACTTTGAGCTGAAGAAAAATCTCTGAAAGAGTTCAAGAATACTATTGAAAGCTTCTTGCGTAATCAATATAATGTGGCTGAAAATATCCATTGAATTAGGAACTTCAAAAAGTGCGCAAATTTAAAATTCTAGTTCAATGGTTTGCAAAAATTATTTAAGTTATTCTTTGGTATTGCATGATTTGAGTGAAGCAAGCGCTCTCATCCCGTATGACATCAATCGTTTGACGCTATTGTTTTGACGATACTTTTACATCACGTAACCATCGATTTTAACCCTTTCGAACCGGTTGAAACAATAAATCCCAAAAAATGTTTGAATAAATTCTTTTGAATGAGATATGTCGGTTAATAATAGCTCCGTTCCAGAAGTTTTTTAGTTAAATTTTGAGTTAAATTTTTAGTTAAATAATTTGGGAGAGTAACAGCAAAAATGCTCTCATCAAGAGATTTAACTACAAAATTTACTGGAACAAAATTTGGTCAAAAATTTGGTTAAAGTTTTAACTGTCACAAATTTGAAAACATAAACATAAATAAACAAACCATAAAATAAAATTGGCTTTTGTATTTAGCTGACTTTATTAATTTTTACAATGGTAAGGACTACAATAAGCACTTTCACGATAGTCCTTTCCTCATATTTTATGCTGCTCGAAGTGTTAAGCAAAAGAAAATGAAGTAATTTTATATTTTAAGAATATTTTTATTTCTTGAAAACTCACAAAAAAATAAATAAAAAAAAGAAAATTTATGTTGTACCAACTTCATTATCAAAAAACATGTCCATGTTATCAGAAAAACATTTGTACGTCCTTTCAAATTCAACTTATGTTGCGGCGGCAGTGATTCTCAAAACTTTTTCCAAAAGCGGAATCTGCATGAAAGTCTGCTAAAGAGCGCTGCTGCCCAAAGTGTTGTCCTGTTCCTGCCAATGGGTGCAGGACCCAAAAAAGGCAATGAAAAATTTCTAACATTTGAGGTGTCGTTTTCATTATACCTCATCAGTTCCAACATTAAGCATCAGTAACGCTGCGTAGCTTTCCTAGCGTTTGACTTAATATATAGATCTTCGCAACGCTGCGAATGTGTTGATTGTGTGTATAAGATTGAATTGCGTTTTTTATTTGCTTTTTTCTTATTGTTTTATTTACTTTATATTTTTTGGCGTTTAATTTATTTTGATATTTGTTTTACCCGCACACACCGAGTACATATAATTTTTTGTCAGTTGTGACTTTTTTGAAACTTAACAAATTTTGCCTAAAGAAATTCTTTAGGCAAAATTTGGTTATTTTTGTTTGGAGGGGAAATAATCAGCCATGTTTTTTTTCGCTCTCATTTGACTAAATTTTGTATACGGGAACAAGATTTAGTCAACTTAAGGTAACAAAAGGTAACAAAAGTTAACTTTTGTTTCGTTCTGGAACGGAGCTAATGTCACTTAAATTCAATGAATTAATTAAATTAATGCAATTTTTAGTAACCACTGTTTTTTCTTATAACCGCTACAAGGACATTATTTACAAAAAATTCAAATCAAAAGCATCTGTTGGGAGTATAGACCGGAAGCGCCTCTGGCGGTGAACATTTGAATTTAGAGACGGTCAAACATTTTACTTAAATTTAGTTTCTAAGATTAATCTATCACAAATATTGTGTACCCCACAGTTTTTTCCGGGTCGAAAGGGTTAAGTATCGTCTGAACGATATCGTCTTGGTGGCATTTTGTTAGCAAGCAGCTATCAAATTCTATCGATTTGAAGATTGATTTCAGACGATTGCATATTCGCTAACTTCTTGCTATCGTTGCTCTTTGTCTTTATTAACCCTTTCATGCCCCAATTAATTTGGGGGGATTTAGAATTTTTTTGAGGCTTTACAGTTGCAAAACAAATTTTTCAATATCCACAACCACAAAATATACGGTCACTTAAGCCTACAAAAAGTTTATAGCACAAAGAGAAAGAAAAAAAAATTAAAGCTTTTTAGCTTTGCTTTCGGTTCGCTGACATAGCACCAGGGATGACAAATGTATTTTTTTTGTGTGTACCAAATAGCAAAAAAAAGTACTAAAAGTTCACAAAAAAGTACCAAAATTTCAACGGTTCCAAATTTTGCATTAAAATAGACTTATTTTGTAGAAATGTGTGAACAAATATAAATGTTATTAAAAAAATGTCAGTGCGTACTTCAGTTCATAATCTTCCGCTAAGAACAACGCGCCGCACACTGCGTTGGCTAATGGACAAAAATCAAAATTTTTTGTGACTCGAAACCTAATAATATTGGTATCACTCGACAGGTAATTGCATCAATAAAATAAAAACAAAATATTTAGGAGAAAGACTCAGTTTTGGCTATGCTGTGACACTTCAAAGTTGAGATATTTTTCAAAAAAAATCATGTTTTATTCAATTCGTTTTTGGTTCTCTTAAACAAATAATTTTCAAAAATTTGTCTTTTGATTAAACTAAGCGAAGTAAAAGTTTTTATTATAAATAATATTAGAGTAAATAAATAAAACTAAAAAATTTTGGAAAATATATAATTTGATATATATTGTAGTGATTTTAATACATGATATTATCAAATGAAAAACTTCAGAAATTGACAAATTTCGATAACAAAAAAAGAACAAATCTTATAAAAATAAGTGCCGTTTTTTTTTTAATCTACTAGTACGGATTCTATATAATCAAGAGCTGTAAATAGCTTTTCCTATTTCGTCCTACAAATATTTTTATTCTTTTTTTAAAAAATGCTTAAAAGGAAAAATTTGCATGAAACATAAAATTAATGTTGAAAATTTTTTTTTGTTTTTATTAACACAAATGGTCTCAAAAGTACAGAAAACATTATTTCTACTACGTATATTTCATTTGTTAACATTAAACATTACTATTTCATCATCGTTATATATGGAGCTTAAGAAAATCGTCCTTAACACCTAGTTTTTAGCAAAACTATAAAGTTCACAACAAATCTGAGATCATTTTTGAGCTCAGCGACCCCAAATTATTTATAATACCAAATTTCATCGAAATCTATCCACTCCTTCTATATTTGGCCATTTCTTGTATGGGCTCAACGCACTGTGCGCCGACTTATATCTAAATATTTGTTTAGAATGCAGTGGCATACTTTGTGGGGCGAAGGGTGCTATCACCACGTGGAAAATGCGCATATAAGCGGCGGCATATATATGGATTAATTTTTCGAGAACGAATTTAATAGAATATTTTCTTTTTTGGTCAAAACTTTTTTTTTGGGCATATTGTCGCTAAAAGTTGTCACAGCTTCAGTGCGAACAGCAAATTTACTTTCCACTTTTTCAGGCATGTTCTGAAATCCGACTTACTTCGGAATCGGAGTGAAAGCAATCTTCAAGAGCTCTGCATTGCGACAAATAAAATGGAATCGGATTTGTATTTCAACAAATAAAATTTACATACCATATGCTTCCTATTCAACTTACCGAAACATAAATCCTATTTGGTGTTAATTACCGAAATGCGGAGCTCTTAAAGATTACTTTCATTCCGATTCCGAAGTGAATCGGATTTCAGAACATGCCAGATTAACTTTTATTTCACTGTTTACTGAAATTTGTCGGCTTGTCAAAGGCTGATCTACGGCTCACGAAAGGCTGATCCAGATTGACCGACTGCGCCTGTTTTTATACTGATTTGACGGTGAGCTTTGCTGTTGCCAAAACCGGTTTGAACCAATTAAGAAAGGATACCAAATTTGGCTCAAGTCTTAAATTAATGATACTCAACAGCTATAAAAACTTTCAGGAAATTCGGAAATGGTAAGGGTTAAAAATTTAAATTTTTTGGTTGATTTGATATGGAACTTCCCATATGAGTCTTCTCATAATTTCATTTCATGAAAAAAATATATGTATGATTTTGTACCATTCATAGTCACTGTGTTTTGCGTCGGCCACTAGTCTGTCATTAATTTTGTGCTGGGTCATTATTAGTACTATGAGCGTATTCTCTTAAATGCATTGTCTTTATATGTTTACTCTCTTCAATTTTCTCTTCGTTTTTGGTCTCACTCTTTGTCTGGTTTTAAAGAGCACGTCCACGAATTCCATTTGAAGTTTATTTGATATTTACAAGGGCGCTAAATTTTCTTTCGTTGTAGTGAAATCACATGACTTGCTCTACAGATGGCCGCAAATTGATATTGTAATTGTAACAGAGAGTAAGTAATTGAAATGTAAAGAGCAAAAATCGTAGGAGAATCGTATTTGTTTGTTCTACAGTTTATTACATATTTAATAACAATAACAAAATTCAATAAAAAAAAAAATTCTCAGGAAAATATGCGGTTCAACCCATTGACCTTTGTGCTTTTCCATATATTATATAACATTAAGGTTATATTTTAATCATACAATAAGTGAGAGCTGTAGATAAGATTAAACATTTTTCAATGATTTCTATGAATTGCGAGTTTATTGTACAAATCTGTGCCTTGCTTTACTATGCAAAGTAAAGTTTACTAAGTAAACCCATCGATTAAGAAATTCCGAATTTCATTGAATTGGAAACACTTAATTTCAGCTTAACTTATAACTATGCAATGATGGAAAAACCCTTTTGCAATAGAGTAGAGCAGAGCCACCGGTTGTGGGATAACAATATTTTTTCGGCATTGCTGAAAAAGTGTCATGTTCCTTGTTAGTGATACATCATGTATCCGGGCATGGGACATTTTTTTTCGAGCTCGAATTGAGTGCAACTGCCAATTGTCGACATTATTGTTCCGATCTGTCGGAAAGAAATCGATAACAATCAATTTCTCTCGTCTGGATACAAACAAAGAGGAGTTACAAGCGGGTCCATAAACAAAAGGAGAATTGCATATGCGAAAAATTCATTATATACCCAAGGGGAAAAGAAGTGCTTCAAAAACCCTTCTGAAGTGCATCTTTTTCAGCAATAAGCGCTTCCGCTCCGCAAGAACTATTCTCTCTTTTTAACATTGCATTTTATAGGATGTAAGCGCGCTTAAGCTTACCGCAGCCTTACTTCAAAATGCCTTTTGAAGCGCTTATTTGTAATTTTGCGGTAGGCGTTTTTTCAATAAAATCAAAAAAAAAAAAAAAAAAACTGGCCGCATCAGGATTTGAATCCACGACCGTCTGTGTGATAGATAGAAACAGAAAATGTTTACTTACATTTACCAACTCTTTAGACCGCTACACCAATGCCCGGTGATATGAAGGGGAATTAAAATGTTGTCCAAACAGAATTTGACATACGAATGCTCCTACAGCCTTACATATTATCATTGTGCAGTTTCAATTCAATTAAGCAAAAGTAAATAAATTAGAGAAAGGAAAATAGAAAAGTGAAATAAAATATGTTCAATAATAAATGTTTTAATAAAAAAAAAAAACTAAGCAAAAAAAAAATAAAAAAAAGTAAGAAAAAAGTCACCTGGGTTAGGTTCGAACCCATGTTGTTCTTACTGCAGCCTTATAAAAAATCATTGTAAAAGTGCTTCTAAATTTCTATGGGGACAAGCACTTTTGAAGCGTTTCCAAGCATTAGTTTTCATTTAGAAATATTTTGTTAAGTATTGACTTTTAGAAATACCAAGAAAATTTTGCAACTTTTTGCTTCTTTAAAATTTACAACTGTTTTTGATATTAAACCTAAAAGAAAATATTTATCCCGCATTGTCCATGGCATCTAGCTTATTATTACCTATCATGAGACAAGAAGTTATAAGCATTTTCAGGCCTGTTCCGAAATCCGTGTGATTTCAATTACGTTTCATTTAGGACGCTTTTTAACGGAAACGGTGAGTCGAACGATAAAAAGTATTTGAATTTCTTTTGTGGCAAATTGCAGGTTCTACAAATAATATTAATTTGCATTAACGAGACAGTAACCGTTCAAGAAATATTGCTAAAAAACTGCAAAAAGTCGAAAAATTCAATTTTATCGAATATTTCCTAAACTGTTAACTTTTCGTAAATACAAATTAATATTATTTTTAGAACCTGTAATTCTCCACATAAAAGATTCTAATACTTTTTATCGTGTGACTCAGCATTTTCATCAAAAAACTCAGAAGTGAAAAGTAATTGAGATCACACGGATTACGGAATAGGCCTGTATATACAGGGTGTATTGCATAAGGTTGCGAAGCTTTTGGGAGGTGATAGAGGAGGCCTAGACTAACAAAAATTTTCTCCTAGAGGGGGTCTAAAATATACCCCTGAAGAGTTATAGGGTTTAAACTGATTTTCTGACTTGTTTCAGAAAAAATATTTTCTTGGATCACCCTAACGTTTTAGAGTAAAGATTTCTATAGTGAAGCTCATTTTAAGAGCTTTCAGATAGTGTATATGGTTTATAGGGCTTAAAAGTATTTCGCAAAGTTCTGGACCTTGATATTTTTTATTTATTTTTTTTCATAATTTTTTACTTTGGTGGCCATTTTAGTACGAAAAAGGTCCTATTAACATACCCCTTTATAATTTTTTTTATTAAAAATATAATGAAACGACAATGAAAAAAATTAATGATGAGTTTTTATAGCCAAAGGACTAATAAATCATTTGCAATCCCAAAATCAACACATGTTAATAAAGGTACGAGTCAAAGTTTGTCTTCGATTAATCAAAGGATTTTTTTTTTTTTTTTTTTGTAAAAGGGCTGCCCATAAGCCATGTAACGCTAAAATTCGCCAAAGTTTTGCCCTTTACCACGGTTTTTACCTATGCGAGAGTAAGGTAGATTAAAAAAAACTATTAAGGGTGTTACCTTTGGCCTGGCCAAACATTAAATACCCTACACAGCAGTATTTTGAAAATTTTGCGTTTATGGGAAGTGCCACGCCCTCTTGTCCAAATTCACCCAGTTTTTTCTCAGAGTTCGAATTTATAGTTCTTAATATTTGAGTGAAATTTGGTTGGATTATCTCAAAAAATGTTTTCAGTATAGCCTTCTTGTCCGATTTTTTCCAGTTTTTGCTTAAGGCTTGTATTTATAATTCTTAGTGTCTGAGTAAAATTTAGTTCGATTATCTCAAAAAACGCTTTCAGCATAGCGTTTCGAACCTCTTGCTTATATGAGAGGTACCACGCCCTCTGTCAGAATTCGCCCAGTTTTTGCTCTAAGCTTGCGCTTGCAATTCGTAATATTTTTGTGTATTTTGGTTGCATTATCGTGAAAAATACTCCAAAAGTTGCATTTTGAATATATTTTTTGTATGGGCAGTAGGCGTGTCCGTTGACCGATTTCGCTCATTTTCAATCCCCCAAGCTAGCTTTGACGACGGAGACTGTGCACCGAATTTCATTGAATTATCTTGGTTAGTTTTTCCAAAAAATGTATTTCCACACACAGCCAGCCAGACAGCCAGACAGACGGACATGGCTATATCGACTCAGGAGGTGACGCTGATCAAGAATATATATACTTTTCTATATCTGACACGCCTCCTTCTCTGCGTTACAAACGGAAGGACAAAGTGAATATACTCTGGGTGTAGGGTATAAAAATAGCGTCACATAGGGAGAAAAGGGGGAAGGAGGGATGTCAAAAGGAAAAACTTTTGAGAAAAAAAATAATTTTTTGATGACGGATTTGGAATTAGGAGGCGCTAATCAGTCTAAAAATTTATTTTATTTCAAAAAATAAATAGCGCGGTAGAAAATGGGTTAATGCAAACCGCATTTGGCTCTAAGTGCAAATCGTTGCCCATCGTTGGTATAGAATTTTCCATATAATCCAAATGTGCTTTTAAGGGTTAAATACTTTTCACTAGCCGCAAGTATAACCTTGTCAGAGAGCAATAAAATTTAGGCTCTTATGTTCTCAATCTCGCTCTCTCTGTCGAGAATATTCTCTCTCTTATTTATTCGGGTTTTTTTAGTGTTTTTTTTTGCTGCAAATAGCTCCAATTGTTAATTTGCCTTTGTGCTCATTCTGCGTCAACTTGGTGGAGCTTCTCCACGCTTCGTTTCTATGCCGATCATTCAGTTATTTTGGCAAAGTTTATGACTGCGGTTCGTGACGCTTTGCACAATATAATCGAAACGTACGTACTTCGTTCGCTTGTTCGTTCGGTGAACGGTAGTGGGTAATCGCTGCTGACGATCGCAAATGTACAGAATCGAAGGCGTCGTCATTGTCGTCGCCGTCGTACAACAAATACCGTGTACCGTGTGATAAAGAATGAATTCGGTATTTAGTTTTGCTGAATGAAGAACACAAATGGAACGAATGAAAAAAATATGAAAATCTACAAATAGTGCGGGTTCAAAAACCAAAATTAAATTTTATTTATTGAAAGTAAAATGTTTAGGCATTGCTGCATAAATAAAAATCTTTAAACTAATAGCCAGCAACAGTGGGAAAATTCCACAAAATATTGGTAAAAAAAAAAGAATACAATTTCACATTTCTCTTGCCGACTGCAATTTTTTGTAAATTTATAAATAAAACAAGTGAATCAGCCCTAAACGTCAAAAATAAAAATTAAAATAGTTTTTGTTGTTGTTGTTATTGTTGTTTTATACCACATATGCGAATAAAATCGCTAAAACAAAATTTAAAAAAAAAAACAAAAAAAAAATTATGAGAACAAAAGAAAATGCACAACAACAACAAATATGGAGAAGAAGTAAAGAAAAAAATAAAACACTTGTGCGATCAACACCGACGATCGCGATCGCACGGGTCGATCCGCCCGTAGTCCGGTCGTTCGAAAACAACGCATGTATTTTGTAATTATTGTATTTTTATTTTTATTACAACAAATACAATAAAAAATATATAGGGGAAGAGTGCCGGGTGTGGGCACCTTTTTATTTTCGACTTATAACTTTTGACCAAATGTACCTATATTATGCAGACATATAAGTATCAGTGGAACGCTAGAGACCTTCGCACCTCACCCCACGTGTTTTAAATAAAAAGTGCTTGCACCCAAAATGTTTTTTCGGGAAAATGTGTAGAATGACTCTAGGATGAAACATATATAGCCCTTTTTTCAAAATTAATGGCACTTTTTCAAGCCAGGGCCCAAAAACCAATTATTTAGCCCGGGGTTCCGTACTGAAACAAAATAAAAAGTTTGACTAAAACGGATACAAAAAAATTAGTATGCAGAAAGTAAACCGTAAACTGGAAAACCCTATCTAATATCGTCTACGAGATATTGCATTTTTACTTAATTTTTTGACTTTCTTTAAAAAATTTTTGGTGCTCTCCATTCCACTAAAAAAAAGGTAAAAACGCAAAAGAAGACCATTTAAATTAGTAATGTTGGCATTGACGACGATATTTCTGTAAAAACACGCTCTGAATAAAAAAAAGAGGGATGCCCACACCCGAACCAATTCGGGGCCCACACTTGACAGCCACTTTGAATAGCAATAAGTACATTGTGTTGTGTGAACATTTTTGGTTGCATCCGGTTTCGAATCACAAAATATTATAAATTTACTGCATAAATATAGATTCCATTCAGCTTTTCGATTGATTTACTTTGATTTATTGCACTTGGAAAATTATTTTCCTCTCAGCACAAAGGAAATGCGTCTGTTTGCTCCTGTATATGCATAAAACTTCGTGCTGTCATAACACGCGCTAGACATTTGTCAGAATAGCCGCATTTATTTTCTGTCAACCATGCCCGCAGGCGGCACTCTTCCCCTATTATTGTTGCAAATGCCAGTCACAATAACCGACACGAAAACAACAACAACAACAAATAGCATATTTTTCTATATATAAAAAAAATTTCTGTTTTTTTTTTTTTTTTTTTTTTATATTTTTGCAAATGTAAAATGTGTTATTTTTACGAGTGCAATACTTTTGTTTCTAGAATTTTGTGTTTTGTTTTATTTTATGAGCGCTTTTGTTTTCGTTTGCAACACAGGTTGTTTGGTTCGTTTCGGCCTTTATGTGTAATCTTAATGCGATCTGTTGTTAACTTGTATTGACGTTTATAATGACGCCTATATCCGGTGTTATGTCAAAGCTGATAAGAATGCAATCGAAAGAATTATTTATAATAAATTCTCTTATTTTGCCCACTGTAATCACTTTCTCGATATAATACGCGCGAAGGTAATACTTAATTTTCCATACCATTCCTTTTATTACCATTGCCCTTGACGCACAGTGTGATGAGTGCGGCCAAAAGGGTCATAGTTAAAGTCTAAAATATAAACTCAACAAAGGTGGCATGTTGTTAAGTATACTTAAAAATCTTAATATTTTAATAGCATAGCTAAACGAGCCCCGTAAACTTACATTTTTGTAAAGCTAGAAAAAATGCTACAAAAAAATAAGTTTCGTTCTATGATTCTAAAATCGAAAGCGGGCCTGTGTTACTAAATATCTTAGTTCAAACAAACTATTTAGGAATAAGTGACATTTTTTCAATGTGATGAAGCAGCTTTTGAGCTGATTTTGTTCACAGTTATTTTATTGGACATATGTTTTTATCTTATTTGTGAATTCTAAAGAAAACTTTGGGAGACCATAAAAAAGAACGACGCAAAACTGAATACTGCCATTATTAGAAACAAAAGAAGTAAGTACAGGTTATAAGCAAACGAAAAGGGGAAGTTTTTGATTAATGTCACTACTTAAGGAGTGGCCGTACAAAAGGGCCTAAGTACCATTTCGAAAAAAGTAATGTCATACTTTTTACGTGCCTACTAGTCTGTTATTTGACTGTTATAATTTTTTCAACATAATAACATCAATTTCACACTATCAAAAAAATTTTTTGTGAAAACAGAAAACAATTTTATTAATTTCTAACAAAATGCCACCCGGTTCATATTATGACACTACTTTTGGATCAAAAACGAATTCAAAACGGATTCGCGTTTAATAATGTTAATGATGCTTATAAAAAAAAGAAAAATGGTGAAGCGCTTATTTTTAATTAAAAAAAAAACAAAAAAAAAAAATACTCACCTGGCCGGGAGTCGAACCCAGGCTCCCAGAGTATTACTTTTCAATCACTAGACGTTAGACAACTAGGCTATTGACCGATATGATGTAGACTTATCTGATGTTGAGATTTAAAGTTTGTATATTAAAGAAATTTCTGTTGTTTTTTATATAAGTATTGTGTTCTTTCTCTTCCCTTCCCCGTAGCGAATGTCATGAAAGAATCCTTATGAGTCACTAACGACATTGCTTTGGCGTTGATGACAAGGGACGTTCCCATATAAGTCTTTCATGACAATTTCATACAAGTGACCAAGCTGTCGTAAATATTATGGATGACATTGTCATGCAGGGGACATGATGCCTTCTGGATGACATTGTCTTGGAGGGGGCATGATGCCTTGTGAATGACTTTGTCATGCAGTGGACATAAGTGACACAAATTCTATATGTCATCAACGGCTTCTGAATGACAAATGACCTTTTTCTTTTTTCAAAACTTTTCCTATTCAATTCTAAATAGTTAACATAATTACTGGGTTTTTTTTACCAAATTATATTATATTAAGGTGGTACATATCTTGTACATCACTTACTAAATAAAGAAATTAATTTCAAAAGAATAAATGTACATAAATATGAATTAATGATATGCTGTCGCTACGGCGTTTTCTTTGTAGCCTTCATTTGTACGCTCTCTTCTTATAGTTGCTCGAAGTTCGGCCACAATTTTCGTGAAATGCTATTTCTGTATGCCTCTATAAAATATTAAATAAAAAGCCTGCCATTAATGTCTCCCATTAATGTCTCTACATAATCTAGGAACCACAATTCTTACATTTTCCAGGACACTTTTTTTAGCAGATAAAAAATTATGAAGAAATAAATTTTTCACATCAATTTCAATCAGTTTAAAAAAAAAAACAACTAGCAAGACTGACAAAGAAATGCACGCAAAATAATAATAAAACGAGAGAGGATTTGTATGAGGCTGACGATTGCATGACATTTTCTTGTTTGCGTTATTTGTTGAGAGACGTATGCATGACAATGTCTTGTCAGTGACTATGTCTACGATATGTCTATAGTATGTCGCCTAAAGAACGTGTGTGAGACTCAAAGTCACCGACAAGTCATTGATGAAAACGCCATGGAAGTCAGCTTACGCTACGGGGTTCTTTTGATAAAAAATACTCAATTTGGAATCAAAAACGTTTCTTCAAACAAAGTTTGAAAAGTTTTCAAAAAATCATACATTAAAAAAAAAAGAAAAAAAAAAACAAATGTTTTTTTCATCATCATTGACATTAATTAAAGCAAATCCGTTTTGAGTTCGTATTTGAAGTATTTACGGATTTGAAACGGATTTACCCAGGTTCGAATCGTACCACAGGTGGATTTGGATCCTTTATTTTTCTTTTTTTTTTTGCTTTTTATTTTATTTTAATTATTAATTAGCGCATCAAAACGGTTTTTTTCTGTATATATTAACATTTTTAAAAGCAAATCCGTATTGAATTCGTTTTTACATACGTTTCAGATTCGAAACGAGTCCGTACTGAGGAATTACCTACCCAGGCTCGAATCCTACCATAGGCGGATCGATAGTTTTTTTTCTTTTTATTTATTTTTTTTTAATCGCTAAAAATTGCTTCAAAATATTTTTTTGTTTTTTATTTAAACACAGCATTAACATTATTAAGAGCAAATCCATTTTGAATTCGTTTTTGAAGTACGTTTCGGTTTCGAAATGGATCCGTTACCGCGGTTCGAACGGATCCTCATCCGTTTTCGTGCACATTGGGTTAGGCCCTTTGGTACGGCCACTCCTCACTTGATGACAAGATTACTTATACTAAAAACGGTCAATGGTCAATATTCGACCACAAATGTATTGAATAATTAAGGTAGTTTTTGGACAGTTTTAGTATGTTTTTTGCTTTTTGGTACAAAATAGAAAAGCTTCTTTATCATCCCTGGTACAATGACAAATGTGAAAAGAAAAAAAAACAAAAAACAGTCAGTTTTAGTCAGCTATTGTCTTTCTCTTTGTGCTGTATCCTCTTTTCTGCTATGTGTGACCGCGTATTTTGTCGTGCTCCATTTCTAACACAGTCAAAAAGGTAGGACAAATTTTTGTCTTACATATTAATATATAGATTTGAAAGAGTCTCATCTGAATATATGATTTCTAAATAGAATTTCCGTTTTACTGAGTAAAAAGTACTTTTTTTTTTGTTTTTATAATTAAATTTTAATTAGTAAAAATTATGGGAAAAATACAAAAATTACAAATGTACAATATATGTAAATGGGATGATTTGTCGCATATGTTTTGCTCTCTTTTGTGGGGGATTTTTAACGTATTTAATTCTATCTGTTAATAGCATTTGTTTACATTTTTCACATTTTATAGCACAATTTATGAAGTAGATATGAATAATAAAATGTTGAAATTAAAAACCCATGCCATGTGGTTTAAAATATTCTAATTATAAAGTAAACGGTATGAGTAATATAAGTATATTTTCAAGAGCAACAAAGGCTGATCCAGAATTCAAATAGTGGTCGAGAAGTTAAAGTCGATTTTCATAAAATTTTTGAGATCTGCATAATTATTTTTCCATTAAATCAACTGCAGATTTAATATAATGTAAGGAAAATTCTGCCACCAATCCCCTGCAATATTGAGTACCTAAAAAATTTGGCTTTTTCTCGAGTAAGCTAGAATTATTTATTTTAAAATATATCTTTCGCAATTTGAAAAACAAATTCCACAAAGAGTTCATCACATATGAGAACCGGCTTTAACGGCTATCAATACTTACCTACTTAAAATATCTTTCTAGCTAAATAAACAGCTACCTAATTTGAACTATCTATAAAATCATTAATTGAAATGCCAAAAAGGAAGGGAATTGACAAACCAACAATCACATATCTAACTGTAATAAAAATCAGCACAAACAAACAATAAACCAACCTACGACTTTTGGGTAGTACAGACACACACTCGTACTGCGTGCTGTACTCAGATCCATAGAAAATCTCGAATTGAGAGACCAAAAAAAAAAAAAAAAATTAAAATCGTAACTCATCAAAAGCGATCATTTTTAGCGCGTTACATATTGACATCGTGTTAATGTCGCCCCAAATCTGAAACGTCAAAGCATCAACCTGTGCGCCGACGCCGCGCTCACCTTAACGACGTCAAAGCGTCATCCATCCGTCGAGAAATCGTCGTCGTCGCCATAGTAGTCAACGGTTTTTTTTTTTTAATTTTTTCATCGATAGACGACACGATTGTGTTCTTTGGATGGATTTTTTATTATTTGTTCTGTTTGCCAAAGGTGTGTTTCGTACTTCGTACACAATTTACCTAACAGTCTGAATGCGCGCCATGGCATCGAGATCGGCTAATGTGGGCACACCGGCACACTGGCACGGGTAACATGCGAGTATCGTGTACTTTGACTTGAAAAGTTCGAAGAATAATTCACATTCTATACGTACAGATATGCAGTTGTTGTTGTTATTGTTGTCGCGGAGATATGGCATGACAGGAGAATGACAATGAGCGCATAATCTGCGTGGAATTATGTGTTTGCTAGGGTGGACTATATTTCCAAATGGTCGGATTTTTCAATTTTAAATCTTCTTGTTCAGCAATAATACTTAAGTAATCATGAATTTTTTCTAAACATGCCCTCAGCATATTGTTTCTGAGAATGTACTTTATTCTCGCCAATAGAGTGGTTGTAAATTTACAAACTTATCTCTTTCTCAGTTTCTAACCGACTATAATGCACATTTCACTTCATTTATTAAAAAGTATTACACGTTTTAATTAATTTTTAAAATTTAAAAATCTAAATACTATTGTATATTAATTTTAACTCAATGAAATTAAAAATATGGCTTCATACATACATGTACTTGTTTAAAAAAAAAAAAAAAAAAAAAACAAATAGAAGAAGTGCTCCTGTAGCAATGAAATTGCGCACGCTTAATAAGTTTTAGCTAGTTGAGAAATATTCCGATAATGGGCGTGATACATCAAAAGACATGCCTACGTTCCATAGAAAATGAAATAAAATTTTTCTAACCCTAAAGGTATACAACACAGTATTTCCATAGGTATACAACACATTATCTCCATATGTCTATATATACATAAATACGCAAGACAAAACTTAGTCCTACCTTTTTTACTATGTTAGAAATTGAGCACTACTTTGAATTATACACCATTAGAAAGGTATTCGTGTATAAATGTGCACAAAGTTAAAATTTTTTTAATATTTTGCCATTAAGCCAGGTAAAATTAAATGGAAAATTTTTCAATATTAACAACGACGAAATACGCGGTCACACAGAGCTGAAAAGAGGATACAGCACAAAGAGTAAGACACAAAGCTGACTGACACTGACTTCATGTTTTTTGATTCTTTTCGTTTCACATTTGCCATTGTACCAGGGATGATAAATGAGCTTTTCTATTTTGTACCAAATAGCAAATATAGTACTTAAACTGTCCAAAAAGTACCAAAACTATTTAATACATTTGAAGTCAAATTTGGACCATTAGGCGATTCCATTTCATATAAATACACCACTTAGATACATATAAAACTTGAGCAGTTTCACACGAACAACCTTTAAGTGACTTTGGCTCATTTTTTCGAAGTAAAAATATGACTTTTTAAAAATTAAGTGGTCGAAAATATCCTTTTTTTCGCCAAAACACCACACGAAAAAAAATTGTTCGTTCGACTTTATTTATACAAAATTTTACTAGAATTTCAAGACAATATAGTGACAACTCTCCAATAAAATACTATTTTACCTTACTATTTGAATAAATTCAGAATTTTCGAATAGCCCTACAGTAAGTAATATTTTGAAAAGTTGAAGTAAGGTTCAAACAGAAAACGAACTGCATTTGAATTCGAACCGTTGTCCGTTGGTGTGATAGATAGAAAAATATAAGTTTTACTTAGAATTACAAACTTGCTAGACTTATACACCACTGACTGATATGATGAAAAAGTATAATGTTGAAATTGTTATATATTCTTATGATATTTACCTTACTGCAAAGTTCAAATACAAGAAAAAAAAGAACCAAGTGACCGCACTATGAATTGAATTGTGGTCCGTCCGTACATTAAACAAATGTCTGTCTAATCATAAATATTTTTACTAGAATTATATAGTCAAAATGGTTATATAAGGAAAGGAAATTTATGTTTAGTGCTTATTGCTCGAATGGAGTAAAAATTATTACACTCATTTTTCTCCGTAAGCGAGTTAGTGACAAAAATAAAATAATTTACACTAGAACTATATGTAAAAATTAGTTATACATTTTTCTGGCTGAAAGCTTAATTTTGTCCCTAGTTTTTTCTAGTTTTGAGTTATTTAGTTTTACTGGTTCAAAATATTATGCATATGTAGTCTTTCGTCGAGTGTGACCCGACATCTGTTAAAAAAGGTTATTAAGATCAAAAAAGTTATAATTACTTTTTTAACTACTCGATTGGAATAGAAATTATGACACAAATTTTTTTCTGTGCACCGTGTGGCGGCTTAGTACCATTTATTTACTCATCTGAAGATAGTTTTTTTTTTCTCATGTCAGAATTCTTAAACTATCTTTACTTCAAAATTTTCAGGCAAATGGTGAACTTCCTGGAAATAATATATTTTAAAACCTTATTAGGAAAAGGGCAAAAATGACCCACATGTGGTGGTTGTACAGGGTTAAAATTTTCTACAAAAATATTCCCCGCAATAACCTGCATAAGTTTGCTGAACACATGATACACCTCAGATGCAAGGATCGTACAGTTAAATTCATCGGTTGAACACAAGAATGAGGTATTTTTATTTTTCCATGTACAGTGGATAAAAAAACTTCAAAAATCGATTAAAAAAAAATGTGACGAGACACGGGTATTTTTTTTTTAACGTCTACTTTAAGAATATTTTGGATTTTCTCATGTGCTTTTTTTTGTGTCGAACGGTGTTAAAGAATGATCTGAAAGTGTGAAATTACTCCATGAACTCATTGAGATTCCAGAATTACATTAACCATACAAAGGACACCTTAAAGAGGAGTGTAAGCAGGTTGAAAGATCTTCAAACAAAACTGGACATCTGTTTACTCCAGTGACTTTTGTTGGTTTTATAAATGAAGTAAATTGCCAGGCGAGATATTCAATTTAAAGATATAGACAACATTGTATCATTGTCTCAGACGTTGGACTTCTAGATGTACTATAAGTTCACGAAAGCATCATCTGGCATGTTTCAGATGGTTTTTCTTTTTCGAATTTTATAGACTATTATAAAGATATTGGGGTTTCTATTAAAGACTCTGAACTTTTTATATTTAACGCCATGACTCTTTTATATATTTGCTTCAAAAATCGCTGTTTTCGAGCATATTATTTCCAGGAAGTTCACCATTTGACTGAAAACACGGGTATTTTTTTTTAATGTCTACTTTAAGAATTTTTTGGATTTTCTCATGTTTTTTTTTTTTTGTGTTGAACGGTGTTATCAATAGCTAAGCTTTCCAGAGTGATATAGAGAAAATATAGTTAACCATTGCACTCAATGGTTCTGGATAAACAAATGAACTGATGTCACTCTCTTTCTTTATTTATATTTGGAAAATATTTGAATAATTTATTTAAAATATACTTAGATGGTATTATACCAAAATAAAAACATGGGCCACCTTACAACACATACCTATTGTATTGTATTGTGAATCTTTGTACGCTTATGGAGTTAACATATTAGAAGCATATGGCTTTATTCTATACACCACAACTATCACAAAATGACAACTTAATGAAAATAAATCCTAAACATTTCTCAAGTGAATATAAAAATTGACTTAACACTCAACAGCAACAAGTTGAATTTGAAAGATGAGGTTACAAAAACATTACCATACGATAGGGTACAAATAGAACGTGTTTCAATAAGAATTTTTTACTTAGTGAAGCTACTCTACATATACTACTGCTTTCTACTTCGGATAGAAAATTTTTATGATGGCAAAAATTTTATGATTTTAAATGTTCCAAAAAAATACTCCTAACGTTGCATTTTCAATATATTTTTTGTACGGTAGGCGTGTAAATTGACCGATTTTGCTCATTTTTAATCCCACGAGCTAACTTTGACTTACACACCTCCGGGTGTAAAAAATTTCAGATTTAAATTAAGTGAATGAAATAATTATTAATATTTCTGCACAGATTGTTTGTACCAAATTCCATCTTCGTAAATAAGTGCAAAGACTTTATAAGATTCTGTTGAATTCCATATAATCCATAAAGATTCTATTACGGAATTTTGTATTTTTGCAATTTCATATTTTCAAGGAATAGCAATAGAATGAAGGCGATCTTTTCTGATGATATTCATCATCATTACCGACGCTGAGTGAATACTCATCATTATCAGCGGTGTTTGTTTATTTATCTCCAAACAAATATTAAACTTGATATTTATCTGTCAATGCTGAATGCGACATTTTTGTCACATGAACTGTGAGACATTTTTTTTCTGTTTATTTATTTATTTGTTGTTTTTGTGTTATATCTCCACCGATACTCGTAGCTTTATGGTTGGAGAGGCTTAGTTTTCCTGCAGCAACGCGCTATTTTATGTCAAGTCAGCAATTGTGGTTGTGCTGGTTATTTGAAAGAGTAGTTGTTGCTGTATATAAGCCCCCACAATGCGGTCGTCCGTTCTTAACCTTTTTTTCATTTAGTTTATTATTGTTATTTTTATCATCTTTCAAATTCAATATTTATGCTGAGTAAATTAAAATTGCTAACAATTGTTCGCTATACAGCTGCCCAGAATGTCATCATCATCATCATCTTGATCATTAATTTTGAACGAAAACAATCGAGCTATATCAAAATCACAGTCAATATTTTCAACTTTTTGCTGATCATATAATTTGAACTTTGGTTTCAATACAATATGATTCTGAGATTTTTATTTTATTTGAGTTTTGTTTAAAGCACTTTACTAGAATATACTTTGCCTTTAGTTTTAAAATGAAAATGACTATCGCTACTGTATTGGTATTTGTTTCGTTGTTATAATTTGATCTTTTGACAGTCAAAAGATCAAAGATCACGGTTGTAATCGCGTAATCGCGAGATGCTGCCTGCTATTTTTCTCTGGTTTACTAGTTAGCAATTGTCGGTTGGTATGACTGTTACTTTTTCTGCCTGCGCTCTCATTATCCCACTCTTTCTCTTTCCCTCTCTCTCTTTTTGTCACACTTCTAAATACTTACTTTGCTTTTCAAGATTTTGCCGCTTTATCGGCAAGAGGTATATACCCTTTTGGTGACCGTTTGTTCTTGACTTCTTTGAGAATTTGCCGATTCAGCGTAGCAATTTATGTACATATGTATATCTAGTATATATCAAGACCTAGAGTCAATCAGATTTTTCTATGTAGAAACTAAAATCGATATTTCTGTTTATTATTCACGTAAATACTTTGAGGCGTTGTGATTGTCTTGAGATGTTTTGCTTTTAAATCTTTTCGTTGTTTAACACACCCACTCACAATCGGGTAGCTTCATCATCATCATCATATTATATGTATTTTTATTGTCATTGTCGATTTCGTTAACATTGAAAGTTCACCTGGACGCGTTTTTTATTTAAGAGTAGGGGAAGGTAACCGGTTGTGGGCCGGGTTTCGTTTTTTGCCCGCAACTTGCATTCAAGTATACATTTTTCGGACTTGTGGGTACCAATGGAAAGCTAGAGGCAGTAGGTAACCAAAAAAAAAAAACAATTTTTCTATAATTTTTCAACAAAAAATGTTTTTTAACAAATTTTGTAAAGAGTTTTTGGACAAAAAAAAATTTATAACCGGTTGTGGGCCACCCTGAATAATCCGCTTCAAATACAAAATTATGAAAAAAACAGTAAAGAAATATGTATTATTAAAATTTATTTATCAATGAAGCCTCTAGTGGCGAAAAAACATGAAGTTAAATGTGACTTTTTCAAATTATTAATCATCCTCATCGGATTCGCAATTTGGCTTTCGGCCGCGGTTTGTTGGCCAAGTTCAATCAAAAGACAGCTAAAAGAAGTCGATTTATTTATTTTATGGTAACCCACAACCAATTACAAAAGGTGGCCCACAACCGGTAACGGCAGCCATCCCTTAAATGACTGGCAAAATTCTCGTGGCGAAAAATTTTAAGCAAACTCGATATAAAATCGGAAAATTTAACGCAAATACTGCATAAAAATGCATAACACTCACCTCTTTGCAATATTTCACTTCGCTTTATCACTCTCGCAAAATCTTCAGAAATTACTTTATTGAAAATTTCTTCGTCAATTTTTTTTGTTTTGTTGTAGCTGCGGGTCAGATGCGTCCTTTCACTTAAGTTTTTGCACTAATACTGTCTATTGTCAATGTACACATAACCTCTTACTCACATCTGTCATATTTTCTAAACGACAAAAAATATAAGGGGTGGCGCACAACCGGTGACGGCCCACAGCCGGTTACCTTACCCTATGTTAGCCGAAAGTAGACAAGGCATTAGTTTGATGGAGTACAAGAACAAGTGTTGATGTATTGGGTGTACAACTTAAAAACCGGAATTTTTTAGCGAAATTTGATGCTTTATTGTGGAAAAATGTTACAATATATTTTATTCAAGGTATTGTCCATTGGAAGCTACAACATTTCCCCATCTTTCAGTCAATTTATAAATTCCATCCCAAACAAAATTGCGCCGGCTTGGCGGCCAAAAATGAATCGAGCCAATTTTAAATATCTTGAACTTAAGTGAAGCATATTCCTGATAGGGCATTCTGCATCGAGCGGAACAAATCGAAGTCTGATGGTGCAAGGTCTGGGCTATAAAGCGGGTGAGGCAAAATTTCCCATCCGTTGTTTTCCGTTGTTTTCCAGCTAGTTTTTGACTGCGGCAGCAATATGTGGCAGAGCGTTATCGTGGTGGAAAATGATTGACTCATGTCTGGTCGCATACGTTGGCCGCTCTGCCTGGATTTTCTGCTTCAATTGGATCAATTGTTGACGATAGAATTGAGCATTAATGGTTTGGCCACCTGGCAACAGCTCATAATGGATCACACCCAGCTGGTCCTGACCAGGACGTTCTTTGTCTTCGACATCAAAATAACCACTTTTAAACCTCTCACGACAGCTTGATTCAGCTGGAGCATAGTCCCCATAAACTTGTACAAGAATGCGATGACTTTCGGCAGCTGTTTTCTTTGCAAAAAAATGACCCACTAGAACCCCCCCGCAAATGCTGTCTTTTTTTCCAATTTTCGAAGTTATTCATCGTGAAAAATAATAAAGATGCACACAAGATAAAATTGTTTTGTTGACTGATTTTGACAGCTGTCAAATGTACCTTCAAAATGACATATATAAAGTTCGAGCTTTCACGATATTTGTTAGTACGGACATCCACCGTCAAATTCCGGTTTTTAAGTTGTACACCCAATACCATTTCTTATTCATGCGAATTTATAGTTAATAGGTTTGCCACGACCCTGTCAAGCATAAAATCATATTTCAATTCGAATTTTGGCACCTTAAATATTCGTACCCAACTGCTTCGTGAAAATAAGGTTTGGAAATTTTGAATACTCAACAATTTTTAGAAATTTTTACAAGACCAAGACGAAGACCGAGACAAAGACTTAATCTGAACCAAGACCAAGACTCACTGTGCAAGATCAAGACCAAAACCAAGATCAAGACGGCTATGCTCTTGGTCTTGGTTTGTTCATCACTTATCAGATTTGCCCTGTAGCGTTTGGATTTTAAAACATACTGATTTTGCTATTTTTGAAGTTAGATATTGGCATTTCCCAAGAGTCGAACGTGACCGTCGTACACATTTAAAGTGCAAAAAAAAAACAAGTAAAACACGTTTTTATTTTACATTATAGCTGTAAGGTAACACTATAATTATTGCCAAAGTTAATGACAGGCAAAGTCCTGGTTCTAAGATACATGTAAAAAAAGACGCAGAACGAACGTGACGAAAATAGAAGCTATTAACTAGCTACCAAAAAATCACGTGTCAAGTGTTTTGTGGTGTGAGCTTACTGTTCTGTGTTTTTGAGTAAAACAACAACATTACAAAAACAAGGCAAAATGCATAGGTAAAAAAACCAAAAAATTTTGTTGGTAGGTTGGTTTTCGATACGCGTTTCACCCATAACCATATGGGATCTTCAGTCGAATTCACCTACGAACCTAGAACTCGACCAAGCATGCTTTATTCATTTTTTGCATAGATTAGACGAGAATCACAGCAAAAATTCAATGCAGCATATGCAAAGTTCTCATTTTTTTGTTTTTTTTTTCCTGTTATGCATCGCCCCGCTGTTTGTAAGTCGTTGATATTATACTTTTCTTGCAAAGCGCCTTGCCTTGTTTTTGTAATGTTGTTGTTTTTACTCAAAAACACAGAACAGTAAGCTCACACCACAAAACACTTGACACGTGATTTTTTGGTAGCTAGTTAATGTAAATCATTATCTGTTCAAAACAACAAAAAAATTACAAATTTCACAGAGCCCGGTGATAAACATACGATCGCGCTTGCTACTTCGGTTGAAACTCGCCAAAAAAGCTTGCATCCGAAGGCGCTTTGCAAGAAAAGTATAATATCAACGACTTACAAACAGCGGGGCGATGCATAACAGGAAAAAAAAAACAAAAAAATGAGAACTTTGCATATGCTGCATTGAATTTTTGCTGTGATTCTCGTCTAATCTATGCAAAAAATGAATAAAGCATGCTTGGTCGAGTTCTAGGTTCGTAGGTGAATTCGACTGAAGATCCCATATGGTTATGGGTGAAACGCGTATCGAAAACCAACCTACCAACAAAATTTTTTGGTTTTTTTACCTATGCATTTTGCCTTGTTTTTGTAATGTTGTTGTTTTTACTCAAAAACACAGAACAGTAAGCTCACACCACAAAACACTTGACACGTGATTTTTTGGTAGCTAGTTAATGCAAATCAATATCTGTTCAAAACAACAAAAAAAAAAAAAAAAAAAAAAAAAAATAGAAGTAGTTTTCGTGCCTATTCAAAGAAAGTCAGAAATCAGCGAAACAAGTCAGAATTTTTTATTTGCAACTAATCTTAGAATCTTATGCAGTAATATTACGTTATAATGTATTTTGTTGATTCATATATCTTCTATACTAATATCTATTTTGATAATAAACTGAATCGATACGTGACAATATGAACGTGACATCCACCATACAAATTTTGAATTTAAAATCTTTAAAAAAACCAGGATTTCTTTTCTATCACGAAAGTTATTGTTACTCTATGTGCCATACAGCACCTATAGCTTAAGTCTACGTGGTTCTTATTGGGCATTAATGGGTTAAGGCTGAAAAAGTAAAAGGATTCCGAATGTTTTATTTTCTATCTTACAGGACATTGAATATGATGTACGACAAGGGTGTCAGCGTTTTCAAATCACTGAGCCAAGCATAACAACAAAATTCACAACTTCAAATTCCTCGAACTACAACAATCACAAAACCTATTTTTTGTTGTTTTTTTAGTGGCTCGTTTGCAACAATAACAATATTTCAATAATTTTTTGAAATTTCTGAGAACTACAACACTCACGAAAAATGTTTGTTGTTTTTTTAATGCGAAACAACAAAAACAATTTTTCATAAATATTTTAATTCCGCGAATTTTGAAGAGCTCAAAAAAAACAACAAACATTTTTCGTGTGTGTTGTAGTTCCCAGAAATTTAAAAAATTATTGAAATATTCTTGTTTTTATAGGAGAGCCAAAATTGGCTCACATTTTGTTCTACGCTGACACCCTTGGTGTACGATATGAAAGTGATATAAGTGATTGTTTGTGGCCAGACCGAAGAATTCTGAGTTCCTTGTAGCTTAAGTGGAAGAAGCTAAGGAATAAGACTGGAAAGTCTATGATTTAACGTGTAAAAAGTAACTCCCTGCTTGAATTTTTAGTCTTTTAATTGGGTTTGTTAACATGGAAAGATTGTTGATGGTTTTATGCTTTTATAGCGACCAAAATAAAATGAAAATTCAAATGAATCGCCTGCAAATCTGAAAGGAACTAAGTAAGAAGTTCCAATACTCTCGTTGTTTTGCGGAGCTTGGAGTTTATGGAAATTAATAACATTATTGATGACACAGCACAACAATGATTTTGTTGCAGGGCAGCTGATGATGATTTCTCAAGGAACTTTCAGCGTAGAATCCAAATCCGAGGTCAGACTTGGCCCATCAGGTCTAGATTTTGAGATATTTGAGGTTGAAGCCACGAACACGAACATTTTTGAGGTTCGATGCCGATTGCACAAATTGTTTTTTTTTTTTTATTTTACTTAATTCATCACGTAGTAGTGCTCTTTCTCTTCAAAATGAGCTTTTAAAAATGGTCGTACGATGTTTTCTTCAAAAACTAAGTTCGATATTTAAGATGACTACACAAAATTCATAGACTGCTTCGGGTTAGTCGTTATATAGGATTTCATGATATCATCTTTATTCGACCATAACTTTTGAAGAGAACATCAAAGTAGCACTATGTCATGAATTATGTACAAAAATAAAAAAAAAATTGTGGAGTCAGCATCTAACCTCACAAATAATCGTATTCGGGTTTTTAACCTAAAATATCTCAAATTCTACAACTGATGGGCCAATTCTGAAGTCAGAGTCGGTTTCTATGCAGAAAGTTCCTTCGGAATGCAACAATCAAAACCCCATTATTTGTTGTGGAGTGTTATTGATTTTTCTAGAGAAACAATGGGTCAAATTTCAAATGTTCAAAGCTTAAACATTTTCGCATTGAATGGTGGAATATGATGGAACTAGACATCTTTATTTGCTTGAAATATTTTGCATCAACATAAGTAAAATTACAACGTCGCATAAATTTTATGAGACATTCATTTTGTGTAAGGTAATTAAATTGCCTGCGACAAATAAACAACAAAAATTTATATTTTTGCGGTTCAAAAATTTATTCATAGCGCGCGATCACCTCGATCGCATTCGCTCGCGCCTACTTACCGGGCCGCCAGAGCAAAGCCAAATACAACAGCAGCAGCATTTGTTATTATTACCCCAATACATATAGATGACTAACTAGTACACTCATGGGCCAGGCCAAATCATCTTAAAATATGCCTATCAACATAGAAGAACATACAGTGGCTGGCGACCTAACAAACGATCGAACCGAACCCGACAACTTAGAGACATGATCAGAGTACGGCAGCAGCAGCAGCAAATGAGGACCGAACGCTTAACGAACGCAACACACTAAAAACGCCTGACAGTCAGTCAGTCACCTTAGCCAAATGTACCACTTTAACGTTGCTCTGTTACCCTAATCCGCCCCGCTCCTTTCTAGCAATAAATCGCGACGCCTTTTACTCGTACGGGGACTCTAAAAATAAAATGGACTACAACAAACAAGTGAAAATAAGACAACAACAACAAAATAAAAACTACTTAAGGCACACAGCAAGCGAGTGAGGCAAGCGAGCGATCACATCAAATGTTTGGCATTTCGGAGCAGAGTTGACGAGAGTTGAATTTTTGTGTGCCCCAAGTTGAAAAAATTCCGCAACCGTCACCGGGCAATACGTACGATATGCGAACTAAACGACCGCTATGCCACCTTTAGCCAACGCTGCTCCACTATACATACATACCTCGTTGCGATCCGTCGCCGAGATGAAATCAGTTCAGTTCAACTCATATCCATCCATATTGCCAAGTTTGCGTTCAGTCGCATTCGTCGGTTGCCGGAACGTCCTTTTCAGTTTTCATTTTCGTTTTTGTTTACATTTTCGCAATGAACGCCGCCGCCGACGATGCGTCGCGTGTTGGCAAACGACGAGTCAATTGCGTTACGACGCGCCAAAACAGTGGGCAACATAAATGAAAAATGTCGCCTTCGCCATTTACTCGATTGATCGGTGTTTTGAGAGGTACCTTTAACTAGCCTAACTCTTTGTTTCGCGTCTCCATCCAATCAAAAGTTTCTTCTGCTTCTTTTTGTCATCATTTCATTGCTTGTCATCATCGTCTGGTTTGTGTCGTCGTGTTGTATTTGTTTTTGGCCTGGCGAACTCTTTGCTTTTAATAGACGTAACCCGGGACACATTACCTCGTCATCGTGTTGCACCTCATTCCCACTTAAAATATACACAGGCTGGTTGGCTGGCAAGGCATATAATCATCGTCGCTGTCGCTGCATATATTAAAGCTATTCCTGGCGTAGCGACAACAACCCACTGAAGTGTCTGCGAAGTAAAAGTGTTGTGGTCGCCTTCCCTTTCCTCAATTCAACTCAACTGAACTGAACTTAAATCTCTCTTTGCTCCTCAATATCTCTTGCAATCTGTCCCTTCGCGTATGGTTCTTTCTCGCTTGTGAAATGTCGAAGTATCATCCATGCCATGGAATAGCTCTGAACACATGCGATGGCATCGTCAAAGATCAGAGACCTTCTGACCTCTGTTCTCTGTCGAAGATCAGCGCAAAGACTCTGTTGCTCACTACTCTGCATTGTTCTAAAAATACTTGGGGTACTCAGCGCGCGACAGCGTCTACCTCATCTGGTCTGTCTCTCTGTTCGTCCGTCAGTCTGTCTGTTTGTCTGGCAGTCTTGTTTTTATTTCTGACATTGTTGTGGGTATATTTGTATGCATATTGTTGTTGTTGTCTGTCTTTAACTTGAATGGGCGATATTTTGTTCCGTAGCTGTCTGTGACTTTTAAAGGTTGTTTGTTTCTGGTGTTAGGATGCGAGAGCAAAATATTTGCGGGGTGTGTTCACGTTGACGTAGATGTATTAAGTAATCAACCGCATTGATTGCAAGTATTCAAGCAAAAGCTGGAAGCTCCTTAGCCAATTTAATAAATATTCTCGTTTTTCGTGGAATTTTTTTCCAGATTTGAGATTGTTATCTTCCCGATGATGATGACAAGAGACTTATGATTTTTCTAATTAAATATTGAAATTGAAAAATGTGCATTTCACAGAGACAGTTCAACAAAATCGAGTGCACTTCTCCCTTAAGCTGACAGAAGTCTCGTTGAAATAGTTCCGATACATTACTTAACTCTTACTCTTTCAAACTAAAGTTGGCACCTTGATTTTTATCCAATTAGGCCAGGAAAGACCCTGTGTAAATAATTCAGCGATAGAATTTTCAATAAATCTGCTAAATTAATAAAAAAAAAGCTCTTACTCTCATAGAAGTAGAAAGGGCCTTAATAATCTGACCTTTGACGAAAATCATTTCTTCAACTCAATACCATCAATTCCGCACCATTAAATAAACTTTCTGTTAAAACAGAGATCAATTTTACTTGTTTCTAACAAAATGTCAGTCATTTCATATTACTTTTGCCCTATATTGACTTCCGCCTTTTCAACATTTACCGATTCATTTCATGAGAATATTAGCTCCAAGTTACTGATCCCAATAGTAAGAGGTAAAATTCAAGATGCTTGCATACATCATCATTGTCTTATAGCTTCTAGCGGAACATAGAGTCTCAGCAAAATTTCTTCATCTAATTCGATCGTGGGGACTTAAGTTCTATCCAGCTTCTTCTTGTTTCTTGTATGTTCTGCCCAAGAGGTACCCTTGATGACATTTTGGGTCGATGGGTAGCTTACACAAAGTGTGTTCGATCCTGTTCCATTTCATTCTTTTGACTTGTTCATCCAAAGAACCTTCGAGACATCTTCTTTGTACAAAGATATCTTTCTTTGTACTAAACATGCCAGGATCTAATGCAAAACAACCGCTTAAGAAAACTTGTAGTTCATTTATCAATACCTCTGTGCTGAGCCATTTCTCACGGTTTTATAATAAGAGAACTTTTATTACAAATATTATTTGAAGGCTCTGAATTGCATTGCAACCTAAAAAGATCTCTCGTATATTTTATTTTCCTATCAGAACAGTTCCAGACTGTCTATAAATGTTGTCACTACCGTGGAATTAATATTATCTAGGTTATTATAATCCAAAATCTCGATACCTGGATACTTAATACTGTGTCTCATCACACCGGGGCAACTAAGTACATAGCACATGCTCCGCTGTTTGCAAGTCCTCTTGACAGAATCTACAGGAATCTTCGTCTACAAGACCCGTCCTTATTAGGTGTTTATTAAGTTTTCAGTGACTTGTCATTATTTCTATCTTTACACGTTTTGTGTTGCATTACCTTTTCGCTTGCCGCATGCCCACCTGGGCACTCTGTTTTCTTCCCGTTCCCGCATAAAGTTATTTTTAAAGCCATTCTTCACTCTGCAGAGGAGTTCTGGGCCTATGGAAGTATTGAAAGTGCTTCTCCTGGCCAAACAATCTGCGCTTTCATTGCCCTAAGATAAAAATCACAGCATTCCTTTTGAATAAGGCTTGAAGAAACTTAAAGCACTGCCAGATAAGCTTTGAGTATATTTAGAAAGACATTAATGATTTGAGAGTCACATGACTGTCATATAAATGTATACGTAGGAGCCAGAAGTGCCCCATAGATAGGTCGAAAGCGTGGACTTTTACCTGCACCTATAGTTTGGTTACAGCTAGAAGAATCAGCTTTTGCTCTCAAATTTTGGCAAGTATGGACTACAGCTGTTACGTGGACGTTTGCTATAGGCTTCTTGCTGACAGTACGATCTCTTTCTGGTGATTTATTAATTTTTCAGCATAATTAAGACCCTAACCTTTACAGGAGTATGGAGAGCCCTAGTAAAATTTAAACGAGATGGATGTCTGAGCTACATAATAAACATGAATTTGTAAACCCCCTTTAAATGCATATGAAAATCTTTCTGACTTTAATTAGCGCTTAGCTTGAGCCTCAAAAATAAAAGCCAGGCTTTCGTCCTAACAGATCATGTTCTGAACAGATATGTAAATATCCTTTGGATTATCTTAGAAGAAAGTACTTCCTTATGTTTATGCTTTTTCGACTTTAGATGCATTCTGACAAGCCAGAAAACTTTAGCGACATAAATACTGTCTTGAAGGAAGGAGGTCTGAGTAACAGTAGCTTTAAAATAGAAATATTTTGTTTTCAAATGAAATACATGCCTTCTCTGAGGCTGTAGACTAGCTAGTTTTCGGCGTATTCCGAATAATTGACCACACATTGCCTAAGTCACCAACGGAAGTCTGCCGATAAGAATTTGTATGTCATTTTCTGAAAAGCATATTTTTATAGTACCTAGTTTAAAAGGCCACAAGAATAAGAAATGTTCGAATAGCAGTAAAGTTAGAAAAAGTTAAAGATTGTTGGGGAAGCTTTTGCGGAGGCGATATGGTTTCAATTGAATAAAAAATTAGAAGAAGAAAGGCTAATGGAACTTTTATTATTAGTTTAAGAATGAGAATGATATATGTATGTAGATTGAAAGTTCTTTATTGAGCTCATTGACCATAATAAAAAGTTTATATAAAGACTTCCAACTTGTTGCCACCCAGTTTATATATGAGTACATTCAAAGCACGCGCATGTTCTGATTGCTTCCGATGAAGGTCATCTTGTGTACCGATTATTTAATACATAGTTAACAGTAGTTATTTATTTTATTGTTAAATTGTTTTTATTACAGTTTTCACAATCAATTCGCTTCACCCAAATATGGTTCATTAGTAATGGTGATAGAGCTCGTTCCTCAGTGAGCATGAAAACGGAAACTACTTTTGACTTTTCAAAGTTCTTTCGTGTTACCGAAATTAACTTTAGAAGCAGATACTTTTGCAATACCGCCATTTGCCGCATATTGCCCGGTTATGTATATATATTTTAGAAAGTTTCGAATTGGGTAAGCAACTGGAAACTATCATTTGAGAAATTTTGGGTAAATATGTTTCACAGGGTATTAGAGGTGTTTTAAGAATGTATGGAGATCCTTAGTAACAACATTTTGATACTTGACACCCCTCAATTTTGTGAGGTTGGAAAAAAAAATGAGTTTGCAAAAAAAAATTTGGGGGTGGGGTGAGGGTAAAGGTTGGCGCATCGAGGTCAAAGGTGAGAGAAAAAGAGAAAAAATTTACATACAGCCCTACAAATACTTAGGCATCACCTGTAGAGGGGTCAAATGTATGACCGACCCACATTATTTTTCTCCCACCAAAATTTTTACCACGCATACTTACCCCCTATCTCTAACTCCTAAGGGGGCTCCCATACAAAATTGACATTTTTAGGAAATCGACCCCCACCTCTCCCTGGGTGCCCCTAGAAAGTTCTAATGTATGACTGGTCCCTAATATTTTTTTCTCTCCAACATTTTTTTCTAACATACTTACCCTCTATCTCTGACTCTTTAGGGGGCTCCCATACAAAACTGACGTCATAGACATAAAAAATATGGAAAAGAAATCGTCAAATAGGCCAATAACTGCCCAGAAGTCACTCCTAGAGGAGTCAAATATAAGACCGACCCCCATTAGCCCCCTTCCAAAGTTTTTTCTCAGCATACCTAACAACTATTTCTAATCCTTAAGGGGGCTCCCATACAAAGTTACTGTTTTGTATAAAATGCCCCAACTGCCCTAACTGGCCCACGGGTACCCAAAGAAGGGTTAAATGTATGACCGACCCCCATTATTTTTTTGCGACCTATATTTTTCCGCCACATACTTACCCCCTATTTTCAACCCTGAAAGGGGCTGCCATACAATTTTTTTTTTTATAAATTTTCCTAGAAATAATGGGGGTCGGTCATACATTTGATCCTTCTAGGGGTACCCATGGTCCAGTTATGGTCCAGTTATGGGCCGTTTTTAAAAAAACCGTAACTTTGTATGGGAGCCCCCTTAAGGATTGGAAATAGGGGGTAGGTAAGCTGTGAAACTTTGAAGGGGGGATAATGGGGGTCGGTCATATATTTGACTCCTCTAGGAGAGACTCCTGGGTAGTTATGGGCCTATTTGACGATTTCCTTTCCATATTTTTTATGTCTATGACGTCAGTTTTGTATGGGAGCCCCCTAAAGAGCTAGAGATAGAGGGTAAGTGAGGTGGGAAAAAATGTTGGGAAGGAAAAGATATTAGGAGCCGGTCATACATTTGACCCTTCTAGGGACACCCTGGGAGTGGTGGGGGTCGCTTTCCTAAAAATGTCAATTTTGTATGGATGCCCCCTTAGGGGTTAGAGATAAGGGGTAGGTAAGTTTGGTAAAAATGTTGGGGGAGAAAAAAAAATGTGGGTCGGTCATACATTTGAACCCTCTAGAGGTGGCCCCTCTTGTAGGGCTGCAAGTAAATTGCTTCTCCTTTTCGATCATCTTTGACCTCGATGCGCCAACCCTTACCCTCACCCCACCCCCAAATTTTTTTTTGCAAACTCATTTTTTTTTTTCAACCTCACAAAATTGAGGGGTGTCAAGTATCAAAATCCAAAGTTCGTGCACTAAAACACCCCTACAGGGTATACAAGCCATAGGTTTTGATTTCAAATTTTGTCATTCTATAAAACTTTTAAGTCAATCAATGTGCAAGAATCCAAATAATAGGCGCAAAATACCCCTAGACCTGTATATGAAAAATGTATTCTAAGCTGAAAGGTTCCGAAGGAAATAATCATTTTATTTATTGAAATTAGTATATACTTTCTACCAATCTGACTTTAGAGTTTATCAGGAATACGATGAAAATTCTGATTGTGTTGAAAATGTTATTTGCCAAAGCTTTGTCACAACACTAACGGTCTTCGCAAACTTCAAGCCGTGGCATTCTACTGAATTTTATCTCCGCTTTTAGCTTAATGATACAACTTGAGAAACAAATTTAAAACACAATGTCCACTCAAATAAGAAAAGACTTTTTTGAAACTTTAAATTTTTAAAATATACAAAAATTTGTCAGGCATTAATATTGCTGAACCAATTAAAACTAAGCTTGTCTCGGTATGGTCCTGACCGTAAAAATAAAAAAATAACTGAAATGAGTTGGATTCGGGCAAAAATTTCCGAATCATATTTTTCAAAGCAGTTGGTTGCTTTCAAATACTATATTCTGTATTATTTTATATTCGAAAGAGGCGTGGCACCAACATTGACTGCGTATATTACAGATTACGACCAAAAAGTAATCTTGGTTTTGGCCCGCAGCAGTTTTGGTCTTGATCTTGCACATTATGTCTTGCAATTGGTGTTGTTATTATAAAAACGTCTTTAAAATTTTCAAAAGCAAGACCAAGACTCATTTAATATAACTTTTACCATTACTTTTCAAATAATATGTACAATTGCTACACAGTATAAAATTTAAGTTTAATTCTAAAACCAAAAAGTACTTATATAGAACAATGCCAAAAAAAAGTATTAATTTTAAACTATTTTGGTATAAATTTCATAATTTTTTGGAATAAATTTCAAAGTTTTTTGAAAAATAATCAAAATTTAATACCAAAAAAAGTTTAACATCAATACTAATCGTAATCAAAAGTGAGAAAAGTAAACTATAATTTTTTAGTATGTAGAGAACAAGATTTAACTCTAGAGCTACGGTCTTATGGCTTTCTGGGGAGACACCTTCCTTAACTTTCTTCAGCTATCCAACCCGAGATAGAGTTCTTTCTTTTCATGTACCTTTCATTTCCTGGACATATTCCTTTCATAATAAATTCACTGCTGGATATCATACCTATTAACAACAAGCGTAGTAGTACCACTAGGGCCTTTACACGGCACACATGCAGAGAAATTTGGCATTATCTTTCAGGGGCGTTAATAGAATTTAATATCGGGTGGTGCCCGATAAGCTATTTTATACAAAATCACGAAATAAATCTTATAGGTCTTTTTGCAAGGTAATTAGAAAATTTTGTGAGGAAATAAGAATTAGTGGGCCCCTGTTCTCTTTAATATCCACTGTAAAAGAAGCAGGTGATGAGGAAGAAACATTAATTTAGTTTCCGCCTTGGCAAACTGAAGAAATAGCCTCACAGGAAAACACTACAAAGAATATTCTAAAATGTCTAAACTCCATCGGATTGATCTAGTTAGCTTGTTAATAATGTTTTTGAAAGGGTTGTGGCAATCTAAGAGGATCTGTGAACCAGCCACTGTAACTAACCAACCAAAAATTGCATTCCATTGCACCTCTTTATTCCGAAGTTTACTTTACAAACCAAAACAAAACGATTTAATTTAAAACAAAACGATAAAATGAGAGGAAAAGATAGAGAGAGAGAAATTTTCATAACAAAATAAGAAAAATTGTTAATAAAACAAAATCCAAATGAAGCATAACAAAAAAAGTAAAAGGCAAAAATGCAACAAGGGGGCTACTGCACTTTTAAATGTTTTTCTTTTTTCCCGTCCATCTGTCTGTCCCTTCGTCATCCAATTCGTCCACTTCACACCAACATTATTTGAATGCGTTGGTTTTGTGCGCAACCCCACTGATTCCCGCTGGGACCGTACTTCCTTCACAAGTACTCACAATTACATGCATACATATTTCTTTGCTTTGTGTACAGCAACAACGACTGCGTTGGCCGTTGGTCGGTCTGTCAGAGAGACATCGTCGTCATCTTGAACTCTGACCATATGACCTCCATTGAACCCTTTCAGTAGTGTGTGTGTGCGTGTAAATATTTTTATGGGTTTTCGTTGTTATCGTTTGTGTTTGTATTTGTTGTTCAGTTCATGTAAAGTGACCGCCGCACAGTGGTCTATAAGAGAGCGCTGGCCGGTCATAACTCCGAAAATTTTTGTATTAAAACTAATATTTTTTTTGCACAAATTTTAAGTTAAATATCTAGATAACATATTTCAAGTACCAAAATATCAAGAAATAATACCATTTCTGAGTTTTCGTGTCTTAAACTTGACGAATTCAGAAAATGGTAATTTTTCACAAAAATTTCTTAAAATAAATTTTTAATTGAACTTTTAGTCATATATTTGCAAAGATCGATTTACATTAGAGCGCCCATATGTGCAAAATTCTGATTTTGCTTGCTCCCCGTCCATTTCCTGAAATTAAAGGTCAAAAAAATAAGATCTCAATAAAAAATTTGGAATCGGTAGTGGAAAATACCCAGCCGGTTTTCGATCAAAGGTCGAAAAATTGACTAAAAAAAGGCAAGTCGCTTTGACTGCCCGTTACTTCAAAACTATTCATTTTTTCGTAATGTTTCTAAGCCAACTTTTGTAGAAAATGACTGGGTCAACATTATCTTCTTAGAAAGTTTTGGTCCAAAAATTAAATTTGTGGCTGTGTCGGTACAAAAATTTCAATTTTTTAAGAAAATTGTCATGACTTTTTTTCTATAAATTGGTTTTTTGTAATTTTTTAATGGCGGAATATTGGTTCTGGAATTCTTATGTTGTAGGGAATTAAATGTTAATTCATTTAAAAGAAAAATTATTAAAAAATATTAGTTTTTAAGAAATGGATCCCGTTTCAAAGATAAGAAAAATAATTTATTTTTTTATTTTTTCTTCTTTATTTTTAATTTGGTAAGAAACCATTTTGGAAGTCATATTTTCTAAACTAATTTGGGGTCGTTGAACACGAAAATAGCATTTTTTTCGTTTTAGTGCGTTTTTGGGCTGTTCCAGCAAAGATAATCGAAAATTTCGAATTTCGTGCACGCAGCCCAAGAATAAATTCCAATGAAGTTGTTGTAAGCTGCACAAAGATGTGAAATTGCACGTGAGCATTTACTGAATCAGAAAAAAAATTTTTCAAAATTGGTTCGACGAATGGTTTTTAAAATGAGGTCGGAAAACGGTATTTAAAAAAAAACACTACAAATCAAAACCAAAATAGTCATTTTAGATGTATTTATTGATGTTTAATCCGGAACTGGAAGCAAAATTGCTGTATCTCTTATGGTTTGTGAGATATCTCACCCCTAATGTTCAAAAAACATGATTTTTGAGGTTGTGTAGAACACGCAAAAAATCGTTTTGGTCTTTTCTATTAAATGCGTCATTTAGTACTGTTTTTCTTCTTTAAAATGAGTTACAGATTGGTCTTGTATAATTTTTCTTTAAAAAGTTATGATCATTTTAAAATAGCATTATAAAAGATATAGAAATATGGCAATTGCTATAGCACGGTGCTTGTGGGAGAATTTAAATAAAATTTTGATGTACCTCGGATTTTTTTGTAAATTCTTATTATAGATGTCAATAGAAGTTATTCTATGCAAAAAATAAAATTATAGAGATGGCGCTTTTTTAAATATAATCCCTTTTCCAATTGGGGCATTTTCCCATACAAAAAAATAAATTTTTTTTTTTAACTACATTAAACAAAAATCAAAATAATCACATTCGATGTGTTTTTCGATGCTTCACGCGAACCTGACCTCAGAATCGCTCTATCGTGTATAGTTTTTGAGATATTCTAATCTAAAAGCCGAAAAACATGAACATGTTTTAAATGTGAAAGACATTTTAATTTCGTCAAATCTGGTAAGCAACTTTAAAGTCCTAATCTTTGCCTTTAAAACCTAATTTAAACTATGTTGATATCTTTTTTTTTCGTCAAAGATATCCTAACCTGAAAAGACACAAAAGTGCAAAAAACCCGTTTTGCCAATATTTCGGTCTACGATATCTCTTAGAAGCATGAAGATATAAACATAATTTAAATTAGATTTTAAATTAAAAGATCATGACTTTCAAGTATTTTAACCACATTTAACGAATAAATGATATGTTACATAGTTATATAGCTTCAAAACATGGCAAAAAACGACTTTTTTCGGCTTTTAGATTAGAATATCTCAAAAACTATACACGATAGAGCAATTCTGAGGTCGGATTCGCGTGAAGCATCGCAAAACACATCGAATGTGATTATTTTGATTTTTGTTTAATGTAGTTAAAAAAAAAAAAAATTTATTTTTTTGTATTGGAAAATGCCCCAATTGGAAAAGGGATTATCTTTAAAAAAGCGCCACCTCTATAATTTTATTTTTTGCATAGAATAATTTCTATTGTCATCTATAATAAGAATTTACAAAAAAATCCGAGGTACATCAAAATTTTATTTAAATTCTCCCACAAGCACCGTGATAGAGAATCCACACATGATTTTTAACTTTCATGATGTCATTTTAAAATGGTCATAACTTTTTGAAAAAAGTCGCAAAAACCCATTTCATAGCTCATTTTGAAGGCAAAAAGCAGTTTTAAATTATGCATTTAATAACAACTAGCAATGCACTTTCTTGCATCTATTAAAGTAGCGATTAAAAGAAAAAAAATTAAAATACTTATTTTTTTCCAACATTGCGACCGACTCAATACCTTAAAACTTAATATTTTTGAACAATTTTTTTGTGTTAAACTAATCAATATTTAATCCCCTGCAATATTACAATTCCAGAACAAATATTCCTTCCTTAAAAAATTACAAAAAACCAATTTATAGAAAAAAAGTCATGATAATTTTCTTAAAAAATTTAAATTTTCGCACCGACACAGCCGCAAATTTAATTTTTGGACCAAAACTTTCTGAGAAGATAATGTTGACCTAGTCATTTTCTACAAAAGTTGGCTTAAAAACATTTCGAAAAAATGAATAGTTTTGAAGTAACGGGCAGTCAAAGCGACTTACCTTTTTTTAGTCAATTTTTCGACCTTTGATCGAAAACCGGCTGGGTTTTTTCCACAACCGATTCCAAATTTTTTATTGAGATCTTATTTTTTTTACCTCTAATTTCAGGAAATGGACGGGGAGCAAACAAATTCACAACTTTGCACATTTCATATATCTTGTGGGCGCTCTAATTTACATATAATTCTATCAATGCAATTTCTAACACATATTTATGACAAATTAAGGAACGGATTAAAAACACTGCTATAGTGACATATGTTTCGTCTTTCGCCACAAAGACTCATCAGACTATTTTTTTTGTATTTATAATTATAATTTATTTCACTAAATTATATATAATTGAAAAATTGCAAGTTGGAAAATTTTTGTGTTTTTGGGCTGGGAAGGAGTTGAACCGAGCACCTCCCGGTTGGTAGCACAACTCTCAATTGCAGTGCCAGTCGTTAGACCGATGCACCATTCTTGCCCGGCTGCGAAGCTGGCTTTTACCAGTTTTGTTTGTGTGTTAATACGTAAGCCTTGATGTCATAATTGTTGTTTGTTTCTTAAAATATGTGAAAGTTTAAATGAGTGTATCTTCAAAACTGGAGGATCTTACCTCTTAAAACTAATAGAAAGAATAATCTGATCTTTACTCTGAAGATTTGCGTACTTAAGTATTAGTTTTTTTAATATAAAAATGATATCCAGATCATGACAAGAAATTTTTATTTCATATCCCAAATTTACGAATTTTGCACTCTGTTGACTATAACTAAAAAGTTTTAGGAAATTGTAACTGCTTGATCATTTAAGTGAGTAATGTAAGGTTCTCTGAAAGTTTTGCGCGCTTAAATGGCTACCCCTACTTTTTTGTATTTTCGCAACACTCCAGTTTCGTAAAACTAATAACAGCCAATCTGTTTGAGATAAAGTAATTAAATTCGATATCTGAAATAGTATTGGTAGCATCTATTTATTTCTTGAAAATGGGCGCGATTGGGTCAAGGACACGCCCACCTCCCATATAACCAAAAATTTAAATCGCCATAACTTTGTGAATATTTCAGATTCAACAACAATATTTATTATCTGAGTTAGTATTGAAAGCATTAAGGAAAAAGGAAAAGGTCGTTGGAAAAGGAAATCCAAGAATCGGGAAAATCGTGGCAAGAGATCAAAGTCATCGCAAGGGATCGTGACAAATGGAGAGATTTCATATTGGCCCTATGCTCCTCCTAGGAGTTAAAGGAGAATACATACATACATACAAGTCATTTAGTGAGAATGAGCGTGATCGGGTCAAAGACACGCCCACCAAAATTTTAAATTGTCATAACTTCGCGAATATTTGAAGTACAAAAATTATGTTTCATATCCGAGATATTATCAGTAACAAATTGCTACTTATTTGCTATTTTTGTTGCTAATTTAAAAATTGAAAAAAATTGCATTGCGTTAAATTATGTTAAGTAGACAATTACTTTGAATTTTATATATCAAATTATTATTCATCTAGTTGATGTTTTTTATCTCTTTAGTACTATCATATTATTTGTGTGCCTCCATTTTGGGTCCGAAATTTTGTTTTATGTTACCGAATTCGAAATGATCGGTATCAAAAAACTCCTTAGCCACAATTTTGTCGTAATATAATCAATTTTTTAGAAAATTGTCCGCTATTTTGGACCCGCCATTTTGTTTAGATATAATCAATTTTTTAGAAAATTGTCCTCCATTTTGTTTAAAAAACTAAGATGATACTGAATTCAAAATCAGCGACCTCAATAACCGCCTTAGCCACAATTTTGTCGTGTTATAATTAATTTTTTAGAAAGTTTTCCACCATTTTGGATCTGCCATTTTGATTTTTAAAAAATGGTTTTAAGATTTTGAGTCAGCTGATATTTTTTTTATAAAAAATAACCAGGAAAGAGTTATAACCAGCTAGAATAGCGCCGCACAGTCGCTGAAGAATTAAATTCGTTGGCCAAAACCTCCATTTTTTGTTGTCACTGATCTATAAAATTTTAATGCCATTTGGTAGTAAATATATCAAAAGTAAGGTAGCCAAAAAATTAGGTCAAAGTATTAGTAATTGTGGGTGTGGCATGCTGTTAAATACAGTTTTTTTTTTTTTTTTTTAATTCAGAAAATAATGAGTTTTTTATTTGTTTCATTTGGTCATTGGTCGCAAGCTATCTTTGATAAAAGATTTATATTTCTTTTATTCAGTTGGTTGGACTATTAACTTTAAATTATTGTACACAATTACAGCTGTACGATTTATATTTTTGATGTTTAGGACCATTTTCTAAGTTACTATTTTTTTTTTTAATTTGAAGTTAAGTGTGGACTAGAACTTCTGAAGGTCAAAAAGGAACAAGAAACCTAAACCATCCATAGGAAGCTGAAAGTATCCTCTTTAACCCAATGCATACTTATACACCCGCCCGGACTCACTTGTTGACCATTTTTTTCATTTAATGAAATTACTCAAAGGAATTATTTAAAAGACGCTGATTTACACGCAGCCTTACAAAATTTTTGACGGGAAAACTAATCAAGATAATTCGATGAAATTTTGTACACTGCCTTCGTTGTAAATGTTGGCTCGCGGGATTGAAAATGAGCGAAATTGGTAAATGGACACGCCTACAAAGAATATGTTCAAAACGCAATATTAGGAGCAATATTTCCGATAACGAAACCAAAATAAACATAAATACTAAAGATATTGACTGCAAGCTCAAGCCTAAAACTAGATGAATTCGGACAAGAGGGAGTGGCACCTCCCATATAAGTAAAACTTTCAAAACGCTGTACTGATAGTGTTTTTTAGGATATTCTAAACGAATTTCACTCAAAAACTAAGTATGGTTAATGCAAGCTCTGAAAAAAAACCAGTCAAACTCGGACGAGGGGGTGTGGCACCTTCCATATAAACAAAAATTTCAAATTGCTATATTCAAAGTGTTTTTTTTAATTAGTTCAACCAAATTTTACTCTGACACTAAAGACAGTAAATGCAAGCTTTGAGCAAAAACTTGGCTGATTCGGACAAGAAGGCGTGGCACCAACCATATGTTCAAAGTTTTTGAAATGCTGTAAAGAAATCGTTGCTTGCATTGTTATGCAAACCTAATTTAGTATAAATACTTTAAACAGTTAACGAGGTCTTTGCAAAAACTTCGTGAATTCAGAAAAGAAGGCATGGCACCTAGGTTAGGTTAGGTAAGCGCGGGAGATGGCAGTTGCCATCATAACTTAGGCCGTGACTAGGCCCATTGTATACCCGATATAAAACTTCGTTGTTAACCTATGTGAACCATTTAGAAATTTTTATGAGCTCCAAAATGGATTTGGGACTCTTTTGAGCTATATCTTCAAGAGAGTCGAAGAAGTGACTTTGAAACACCTTGTAAAGTCGGTTAGCCAACGCCGGACATTCACAAAGGAAATGAAAAATGGACTCTTTGACGTCAGGATCTTTACAACTTCTACAAAGATCTCCTACGTCAGTAAGGCCCAATCTAGAAGCGTGTCTGCTTATAAAATAGTGCCCTGTAATGACACCAATTAAATTTCTGAGACTTTGCCTATCTAATCAAATAATTCTACGTATTCTGTTAGCGTCATACAGTGGCCATATCGCCCTAGACGTAAAACATGTAGTTAAGTTTGACCATCTAAAATTAGCCCAAAAAATACATTTAGAGTCAATATTGGCTCTTATCAAAGCAAGTGGTTTCCTAGCAAGTTCATCAGCATTTTCATTACCAACGAAATTACTGTGTCCGGGAACCCAACATATTGTAAGATTACATAGCTGCCCTACTTCACATAGGGATTTCCTGCAGCTAAGGACTAAGCGAGAATTTGTAATATTGGACCCAAGGGCCCTAATGGCTGCCTGACGTTCAAAGTTAATAACAAATGTGTCACTACATTCATAAATTTTGGGTTTAATAATTTGGCATGCCTTTCACACAGCCAGAATTTCCCCTTGAAATACCCTGCAGTAATGGGGTAAATCAAAAGACTCGCTGCTATTCAAGTCCTTGGAAATATCCCCGCACCTACACCAGACTCCATTTTAGAGCCGTCAGTGTATATTTCTTTGGAATTCAGAAACGGAGTCCAACTCTTCCTTTCTGGTATTTTCAAATACCTGAACCTTCCTACCATACAAGCAAAATTTAAAAAATGCTGCAGTATAGGGTACATAACTTTTAGCCAGGCCAAAGGTAAACACTCTTACTACTTAGTTTTTATTAAAGTGGTTTATTTTTCCATATATAACTTTTTTTAATAAATAAAGAAGATTAAAAAAACTAAAAAGCAAACCATATTTTCATTCTCAGTAAATGTTAATTAAATGCAAAAGCTCAACTTTGACCTAAAATTCGTCAATAATTACTCAATTGATTTTAATGAAATTTAAAATAAAACTATTTCAAGGAATTATCCGTCCACTAAAACAAATATCTCAATTGGTTCATAAGTAACAGAGTTTTGGACAACGAAAAGCTATTCTGAGCCACTGTGCGCCGCGGCATCAGCTGCATTGCGATAGTGGTAGATGAGAGTGGAGGGCGGGGGAATGGTGTTCACGTAGTGCATTTTGATGTCAATGTAAATCAGTGGTCGGCAAAGCATTGCACAATTGTGCAGAGAGACTTCACACGCATGCTTATGCTCTTTGATTCAGTTGTCGCAAAACCATCGACAAAGCAACATCGAGCGCATCTGTCGTTCTGTTTTCTTTTTTATGCACATGAAAAAATTTCTTTGCAGATATGACAAATATTTTATTTCATACTTTTTGTGACTAGGTTCAAATTTTCAGTTTAGAAAACTCTCAGATAAACTTTTTAAAAATTATACAAAAACTTTTAGGGCTGCCACCTTTTTTTTGTAAATTTTGCTTTAACCATACAATTATAAAAAAAAATTAAAATTTATTCTTAAAACGCTTAAAAATCTAACATATATTTTTAGGGTTGCCAGCTGGTCATTTTCTGAAATTTTGTAAAAATTTTACTTTTGTGACTAGATTCAAATTTTTAGTTTAGGAAACGCTCAGAGAAACTTTTTAAAAATTTTACAAAAACTTTCTTATCAATTTATTGAAAGAAAATTTTGGTTTTATTAAAATAACCAGGTGGCAACCCTAAAAATATATGTTGGATTTTTAAAAAGTTTATCTAAGCGTTTTAAGACTAAAACTCATTCTTTTTTTTTAAATATATGGTTCAAGCAAAATTTACAAAAAAAACCAGGTGGCAACCCTAAATATTTTGTATAATTTTTAAAAAGTTTTATCTATGGATGCGCTCGATGTTGCTTTGTCGATGGGTGAGCGACAACTGATTGAAAAAGCCCAAGAATACGTGTGAAGTTTTTCTGCACAATTGTGCTATGGCCTGTTGACCACTGGCATAAGAAGACAGAAATATGCTTGCACTCGATGTTGCTTTTGCAATGATTTTTCGGTTTTAACGCATATTTTTTTGCTTCAATATTTATTTCGTACTGTTTTCTGTGAAAATTTTTTCTCAGTGCATTCTCTCTTCTCTCACTAACACACTCTCAAATTTATTTTTGCCGACCCCTGATGTAAATGAAATTTTGTAAGTTAAAACTGAAAGAGTTCAGAGTGTATTTTTACTGTGCTCTCTGTATTTACCGTCTCCATCTCTCTCTCCGACTCGCTCTCTCCGACTCGCTCTCTCTCTCTTCGTTTGATCCCCCACTGGCGCTAAGTTTGTTGATAATTTTTTAATTTTACTTTATATTGGGGACTTTTTTTATATTTTTGCTTTGCTTTGGCTTTTTTCAATGTACTCTTTTTTAGTTTTACTCTTTAATTTATGTGCTCTCGCGCACACTGTGTTCTCACACTCACGTGCTCCGCAGTGGGGGCCACTGTGCGCGCCATTTATGACAGTTCGTTCAGTTCGGTGTGCTGCGCGTTTGGGGTTTATTTTTGTTCGGTTTTGCTTTGCTGCGATAGTAAGTTTGCGAATGCGGGCTAGCGAGCGTGTTGTATTCGGTTGTTTGCGCGTGCTTTAAGATCGCATTCGAGATAGTTTTCTTTTTTCGGTTTTTTTTTTATTTCTTTTTTTTTTATTTAATTTTTATGATTTTGTTGACATTTTTGGTTCTAAATTGATTTGCATTTGTGTTGAAAGAGCCAATTTCAATTGTAGAAAATATTGAATTAAAGGTTGTTCACTTGTTTTCTTTTTTTTTTTTGTTATCATTGTGTATCTGTAAGATACAAAAGTATCTGTAAGATACAAAAGTTACTAAAAAATGCAGCATGAATGAAAAATGCTAAACAGCTGAGTTTATTTAACTTTTTTTCTTCTGTATCTTTACAGTGATTTTTTGACTACGCCGCGCTCACGTGCTTCTCATTGAATACAGCAAAGTATCTACGAGATACTACGGTGTTGCCCAAAATAGTAAAGATATTTGTGTGCGTAAGAAAAGAGCATATTTAAATTAAACACGTGACTTTGTTTCGAATACGAAAAAAAACAACTCATAAATGAAAAGTTTAAGTATATTTTAGTTTTCAAATATAAATGATTTTTTTATAAAAAATTTAACTTTAATTGTGGCAAAAAATCGGAGTGCTTAAAATTCGCCTGAAAATAGAAGCATCTTTGAAATATTTATAAAAGAAAGCAGTATCTGTGCATATTAGAACTATGCAGAAAAGTATCTTTTAAAGTTTGCACGAAAGAACATAACTACATGCAACTAAAACTGCCGCTAAAAATTTATCTTATGCTTAAAAAAAGTATCTACGGCAGTTTAAAGTGAAAAAAATTTAAATTTGTGCTTGCAACTTAAATTTTCAATAAATTATTTAAAAACAAACAATGTATCTGATGTTTACAAAAATTATCTACGCATTGTTATGCTTTGCAAGGATGTATCTAAAATATTAAAAACAAAGCACACTAAAATATTTAAAAAAATTTTATAAAACTGCATTTCTTAAAGTATCTGCATGCAAATAACCAGTATCTAAGCATTATAAAATCACGCAATAGTGTATCTTTTGGATTTACAATGAAAGATCAAAAATTAAACTGTTTCCAAAAACGTATCGCATACTCAGCAAATTGTATCTGCAGGATTTAAAAGTGAAATAAATGTTAATTGCAAAAAAAAAACTGCAAATGTTTTTAAGCATAATGCAGCACATTTCGTTTTAAATAAAATGCGTGTAATTTAGCTACTTTATCTAGTATCTGCACATTATAAAGCTGTGCAAAAATGTATCTTAAAATCTTCGCGCAAATAAATAATCAAAATCAAAACATACAGTGAATTACAAATAAGTCCACGTGCATTTTGCGCATCTTTCCACAATAAAACAAACATTCAGCAGCTTTAAAAAGTATCTATGCATATTATAGCTGCGCAAAAAAGTATCTATTAATTTTTAAACTCGCAAATACATTGAATTTAATAAAGAAAACCAATAAAAATCAACACTAACTAATTTGTATCTAAATAGTGGCAATTTTTTGGTCGTTCCGTCGGTCGATCATCATTAAAGCTAAAAGTTCTTAAAAGTCAATTTGATAAAAAGAAGAAGGAAAAAACGTACGTTTACACAGTACGAATATCTAATGAAGTGAACTGCAAAAGTTTAAAAGGCATATCAGCAATAAAAAAAAATAAAAAACAAAAAAAATAAATAATAAAATTTTTTTTTTTTATTCCACATCAAATATTTTGCAAATATAAAGCAGTTGCGCTCGTCGCCGACATCGTCTTTGCGCCGTCAATTGTCCGCTTTTGTCGTCTCCGCAATTTGTTTTTTTTTTTTTTTTTGTTTTTTAATATTTATTTGCATTGGTGTTTGTCTCGGGGTCTGTTTTTTTGCATTTGTATATGTGTATGGAATGCTTAAAAGGTTAAAGATATAAATGCCGCACTCGAAAGTGTCAAGCAAAGTGCAAAATAACAAAAAAAAAAAAAAACAAAAAAATTAACAAATAAAAAAGAGAAAATTGTTAATAACCAACGCAAATGAAATGTTATTTGCGATAAAAAGAAAAAATAAATTTTTGTGGTGAATTAACAGGGAAATTGTGGTGAGTTATTGTTAAAAGTTAAATGAAATCATTATCTGAGTTAAAAGTACCTTATCTGCGAATTTTTCAAGTATTCAAATGTTTTAGATGCATTGTTGGAAAATATGGGATCTTTGACTTATATACTCGTCATCTGTGTAGCATCTCCTTCACAAGATTCTCTCACTCACTGTGATTCATAATAGGCGCCGGCACAAGACATCTGGCACATTTTACACTGAACTGAATTACTTGATCCAAAAAATTCAAGATTCAAATCTTCACTATTCACTGATTAAATATTGACACGGAAATACACTGTCTTGTTTTATCAGTGTCAAACAAATACTTCCGGCCAGTGTAGAACATGAGTGTAAAAAACACTACAGTAACACTCGATAGTTGCAACGCATTCTTGAGTTTGAATTGTAGTAGCTTTTATAAATTTTAGCGACAAAAAGAGACACAAGAAGAAAACAACTAAAATGGTATTTTGTAGTGTACACTACCAATACAGGGTTAAGCGCATGAACTGTTACCTAATCAAATGATCATAACTTTTTGTGTAAAATTATTTTTTAATGATTCAAATGACAAAAATGTGTGGAAATAATCAAAAAACTAGAATCCGGCTACTTTAGCTCGATATGGCCACATTTTGCCTTGACTATGGCCTTCAAGCGGTCAAAAAACGAGTTGCATGCTGCACAAATGTGACCTTCCGGTATTTTGGCCCATTCACGTAAAATGACTTTCTTCAGCGCATCCGTACTGGCATATTTTTTAGTCCTCACCATACTCTCTAAAATGGCCCAGATGGAATAGTCCATCGGATTTGCATCTGGCGAATTTGAGAGCCATTGTGTGGACGAAATGAAGTGTCTACAAAATGAAGTGTGGACGAAATGAAGTGTGGAACGTAGTTTTTTAACCATTCTTAGTTCACACGAGCTTTGTGAGCTCTACGACTCTAAAGCAGCTTCCAACACACTATCCCAATAATATGTCGCATTGACTTTGACACCAGACTCGATAAAAACGATTGGAGAGCGTCCATCGGCGATCACAGCTGCCCATACTATTACTTGAGATGCGAAAATACTTTGTAGGCTCAAATTCTTGTAGAAGTGTTCGGTCAAGTAAACACGATCATTTTAATAGATTTGCTCAATCGGGAAATTTATCTCACCAGAGAACACAATGTTAGGAAATTAGCCATGTTCGTGCAAGCGTAACCATTCCTTTGCTCTTTCGAGTCCAACTTTTTTTTTGCTTTGGTGTAAGATCGTGTGCCTTTTGAAGCTTGAAGGCTTTACCTTGAGCTCATTTTGCAATATGCGTGTGATGCTTCGCTGGGATATTTTCAGTCCTTTGGCCATTTGATTACCACTACGACGTTCAAATCGAGCCTTCACTTTCCGCACCATTTTAGGCGATGTTGCACTTTTTTTTGGACCACCAAAATAGCGTTCTGCAACGCTACTAGTACCATTACAACGAGTTATGGTACGATACACAAACATTTTATTCACTTTGAGATATTTGTGCTCACGAACAATAGCTGGTTGTGTTTTTCCAGCCAAATATAATGCAATCACACTATTACGTTTGAAATCCATTCCGGAAAACTTTTGTTTTATAAAACTTAGACGCAAATGCCTTTGGCGGTTTGTAAACAATATCATGAGCTGTCACTGGCATGAATTTGACACAGCTGTCTTTATCGGTTTGCCAGATGCATTGTTCTGAAGTTGGTAACAGTTCATGCGCCTAACCCTGTACATTATAACGGGTGATCCAATAATACATAAAAATCAATGTATTGATGCAAATCTTTATTTCGAATGATAGTTCGGTTCCTACAACTCAATGTTTAAAAATTATTTCATTCAAATATTGCCCACGACCAACTCTTAAATGGTTCATTCTGTGAGTCCAATTTTCGACAACTCTTTCGAGCATATTGGCCGGTATTCCTTGAATAACACGAGTTATTTTGATATCCAAAGCGTCAATAGTTTCGGGTTTGTCGACATAAACAAGCGATTTAATATATCCTCAAAGAATTTAATCCAATGGCAGCAAATCAGATGATCTTGGTGGCCAAGTAATAGGAGCATTTCTTGAGATGATGTTTTCATCGTACGTTTCCCTCAATAAAGCGATTGCTTCTCTAGCTGTATGGCATGTTGCGCCATTCTTTTGAAACCAGAGCAAGTACCATTGACCGTAACACGGGCTACATCCGCATTTTTGAAGAAATGCGCTCCGATGATGCCTCCTGCCCACAAACCACACCGAACAGTACATTTATCAAAATACATTGGAAGCTCTTGGATTGCTTCTGATTGTTCATCGGCCTACATACGGCAATTTTGCTTGTTAACGTAGCCGTTCAACCAGAAATGAGCTTTGTCGCTAAACACAATTTTTCGATAGCATAATGGATTAATTTGAAGTTGTTGCAAGGCTTCAATTCTTGTACGAACTGAATTCTATAGGACTTCAGACCAAGATCATGCCTCAAGATACGCCACAATGATCCATAAGAGATGCCCAAAGCACAGACCAAGCAGACCGGAGACTCTCTTTCTCTCTTTTTTGGATTCACACGCATTGCTTGTCAAAAGTTCTGAGAGCGAGAGAGTGCAAGTGATACCATATGTTGAAAATGCATGTGGAAGAAATTCCTTCTGAATTGGGGGAATTTTATTTAATTATTATGGGATATTGTAAATATATGTATAAATCAAAATTTATTGAAATAAATGACTGAAATATACTACTACATATTTATAATAATAAGCAAAATGATGTTATTTTTTTTAAATTTTGTAGAAAAAATCAAAAGTACTTTAGTTTTGTACAGCTTTTAAGCAATATATTGAAATATTTATAGAAAAATATTTATCTTACTACATGTTTGAATTAAATTTTGAAAACAACTTTTAAAATCTATGTTTCCGTCTCCTCAAAGAGTCAATATTAAAATAGTTTAGAGGTTTTTGGACGAAAAGACCAATTCACAATGAAAAAAACTATTTCAGAGCAATTTCAGTAAATGTCAATACTATTTTGAAAAACAAGGAACTTTGGAAAGCAGGGATTATTAGCTTAAAAAACTCCGAGTCCATCGTCAATTTTTACAAAAACAGGTATTTTTCTCCACAAATAGCATCAAACGTTTTGTTTGCAAAAAAATGTAATCAAATTGGATTTTTGTCTTATCAGAGGGTAGTACATAACTAGTGTGTTGTTTCTGACAAATCCGTAAATTTAATCAGGCGTGTTCCGTAATCCATGTGGTTTCAATGACTTTTCATTCAAGAGGGTTTTTGATGAAAATGGTGAGTCACACGATAAAAAGTATTATAATCTTTTTTGTGGAGAATTACAGGTTCTACAAATAACATTGAGCTGTATTTTCGGAAAAGAAGCCGTTTAGGAAATATTCGATAAAATCAATTTTTTCGACTTTTGGCAGTATTTTAAGAATTTTTTCCTAAACGGTTACCTTTTCGGTAATGAAAATCAACATTTGTTGTAGATCCTGTAATTTTACACATTTTAGACATTCTAATACTTTTTATCGTACGACTCACAGTTTTCATCACAAATCCTCCAAAGTAAAAAGTAATTGAAATCACACGGATTTCGGAACAGGCATGAATATTGAATTTGGGTTTATTTTTCTTATATTACCTGCGTTTTGTGGATACATTTTTAGGGATTGTCATAATCACATTCATTTATCTGGGTAAAGCTAAGCGCTTTTTTTGTTGCTTTCCCATACGTTTGTCAGAATGAACTTAATCAAGCCCAGATAAACTGTCCACAAAAACACATCTATTGTATTATACACATAATTTACTAACTTTGCTGAGTAAATAGTCGTAAAAGTATATTTAACTTTATTCTTTTGAAGATATGTTGTGATATTAATGGAGATTTTCATAAAAAAATCAAGATTTTGTTCCCCAAATAGTGTTTTATCCATGTTGATTGGAACATGAGAACCTCAATCTGCTGTTTTTGGCGATGCACATGACGGTGTATAAGTATTTTAATATTTGGAGGAACTTGTAATTCGTATTATGTATTCTAATTTATGTTAAATGTCAATGTACGATTAATAAATTTTGGTAATTTTCGCACTGGAAAAACAATTTCATTAAATTATGATATACATTAAAATAAAATTGATATTTTTTATCCCGACAAACGAAATAATTTCTCAATAAAGTGTTTTCGGAATCAAAATAAATTTATTTGCGGGAAGAAAACTTGGTTTTGATTTTTGCCACAATTCATCCCAAACCCACAATAAAGAAAACTAAAACAGTGGCCTAGTATGGGGAAACGCAATTTTTTCTTGTTGGCAAGGGTACCTGAGACGGAGACGGGTAGATTCCCAGTGGCCTCAGGGGAAGCTGAGGGTTGAAGCGGGTAGATTCCCAGTGGCCAAAGGGGAATTTGAGGGTAGAAGGGAATTATTAATTTCACCACTATTGTGTTGAATTACAACAGCTGTTTTTGACATTTCTCATGTTTGTGGTGAAATTTTAACAAATTTTAGTTTTATTTAATGTTTTTCCAATTATGCCGATTAATGCAAATTCTTAAATTAATATATGCCATTGGAATGCAAGGTGAGAATAAATTGTTAAGCAAATCATCAATTCAATTGTATTATTCTTGTTATCCTTCTATAGGTGATGAAAGCGAAGATTTCTGGAAAACTATTGGCTCAGATCCGGAAACGGTAGCAAAGCGAAAAGTTCCTCAACATGGTGTGGAAAACTTCACGACTTTATCAAGTTGAACTTAGTATGGGCTACCTGAAGTGGGCGCAAGTTGAAATTCCCGAACAGAAGTTGGTAAAAAGTAAAAATGTTTATTTGCTCGTTTTCATGCCACGTCAAAATGCCATGCCGCTTAGTGAGACCGAACAATTGGATTTATGATTTGGAAGCACTTGTTCAATAGAGGTATAGAATTGCTCCTACCATAATCGAGTCCATTCTTTGTACTTTTATTTTTAAATAAGTTTGAATTAAAATTTTACCAACACATTTTTGTCTAACCTGCAGGTGCGCGCTCTGGCATCATCCCACATTCATTGGAAAACATATTTGCACTTTAAACAAAAAATATTTATCCACATCCCTCATTGAAAATGATAAAAGCGATAGCCACAGTTTTCGATGATATAGCAAGCGATAAGGAACTACATATTCACAAACAAATGCTGGCTTCGTGCAGTGAAATAAATGCACATGGTTACATACAAAAGTGCATTCAAAAGGAGCATAACTTTGAAACAGCAGCTCTAGAAAATACATCCGTTTTTATTTGGATATCATTTGTGGAAATTTATAATGAGCTTGTTTATGATTTGCTAACACCACCACAACGCAGTCCATGGACTGCATTTAATGAATACGCTTCCAAGGAAAAAGGACGTTCCCTAGAAGGCGCTAGTACAAATATACGCAAAAAAATGCTAATGTACTGGCAGTACGAGAGTTAAAACTAACGATATTATTACAATTTGCATTACTGGGAAAAGAAAAACTTACAATGATTGCAAACGTTTTGGATTTTATCAAATGCAACAAACACAAGCGAAATAGATGATAAATATTTGTTAAAAATGCTTTTTTTCTAAGCATTGAACTAATTAGTTTAAGACAAATTATATACCAATTGAAAGTAAAAATAAAGCCCATACCTTAGGGCACTCCTTAAAACGTGTAAATCAGGCCTGTTCTGAAATCCGTGTGATTTCAATTACTTTTCATTTGATAAAAACGGTGGAGAATTACAGGTTCTACAAATAATATTGATTTCATTTCATTTCATTTTATTTCAAAAAATTATATAACAGAATGCTACGAAAAAGTAATTATTTAGGAAACATTTTTAAAAAACCGCGAAAAGTCAAAAATTTGATATTCATATTTTATTTTCATATTCTATAGGCTTTGTACTCTCGATGGGCTTATAAAATGTTTGTTTTTTTGTCTTTTACTTTCCTGAAAAAATTGTTTGCCTGTCTGGAATTCTGAACAACTTTAAGTTTATAGAATTGATTTGGTTAGTGCATTCCGTTTGTTAACTTTATTGTAAATTAAAATGTAAAATCATATTTTGATGTGTTTTTTTATAATAATAACAGTATAAAATTTATCGTAATAAAATGAAAATTGAAAAAAATGTAGCATATGATTTTTTTTCTTTTGATTTTTTAAGAAAAATTTAAAATTGCGAAAAACATAGTTTGAAACCAAAATAATAGCTTCTACCAAACAATGTGTAAAACTTAGGCTTATTGGTACAGCTCGGATGAACACATTTATCAGCTGCAGTTATAGCAGCAGGTTGATCAAAAGGTGTACACAGCGATTTAGCGCCCATAGATGGTGCATAAGGCTCAGCATCTTCATCCCTAAATACCATAAAAAACATTAATATTTTATTTTTTAACTTCTTAATTTTACATACCTAGGCACTGTCCGACTTTATTTTATCCTCACAGTAACTTGCAGAAATCAGCCCAGTTCATTGTTGTTATCGTATGATCACAACAAATCAGCTTTTGCCTTAGCCAACATACTATCGTGTACCGTCTCAAGAAGTTGCTTTATCTTTGATTCAACATTATCCAAAGCTTAAATTAATTTTTCACCGATGGCACGTCGTACTGCAATAATTTGATTAGCCTTTAAGTCTTTGGGGCCCACCTCAATGCATACTGGCACTCCCTTTAATTTCCAGTGGGTAAATTTCCAACCAGGAGAATAATTTTCACGATAGTCGCCTTTGCGACGTATACCAAATGTATTTAGTTGAGCCTCTACTTTGTTGTTTTCATGCTTGCATCAATTGTTGACATTCATCGTCTTTTATGGTGTAGTGGTTACAGTTATGACGCAAGGTACAATAATACAATAGTTTGTATGCAAGCTATATGTTAATTTTCAAATTGCGATAACTCACATACATCCATTTTTGTTATTTCAGCATTGAACCAGTTTTTGATGAATTTCCAAATTGCGAATGACCAATGGCGCAAAATGTAACAACCGGAACATCATAGTACTCGATTAGCTCACCTTTTGTTAATACCTTCAAAACGAATGCAATTAAAAATTTTGTAGTATTTTGTATTTTATTGTCTTACTTGAGAATACCAACCAGGCAAATTGTCTTCTTTCGTAGCTTCTAGACTCAGTTGCGTTTGTTTCTTTATAGCTCCTGTGGTGGCAGCTTCCGGCTTTGTAGCTGGCGTTACATCTTTTTTATATTCGGCCTTTAACGAAATTAAAATTTGTACTTCAGGGTCGATGACCGACTTTGTAGCATTTTCAGATTGTAGTTTGCGTATCTTGTCGCAACGTCAGAGCTAGCTAAACCAATTGTTATTGGTTCAGCTAATTTGGTAGGTATCGGTGGTGCTTGCACTTGTGCAACTGCCCCAGGTTTCCACTCTTGTTCTGTTAGGCTTTTGTAATCTGCTTTAACTCGGCAGAAGAAGCCTATGTTGGAACTGCACTGGGTTTTCAATCTTGTCCCGTGATATTTATTCAGCCGAATGACTACACTAGTCAAGTCCATAGCTTGCGTTATATGTAGCTAAACCCACAGCTACTCCATTCAGCATGATAACAGGAATATTTGGTAGACAAAAACAATCCAGAAAGCTAAAAAAGAACATTAGTATGATAAATATTTATAAATAAAATTATACTTACAAATATTTCCAATTTTGCAAGTTGTTTTCAAGATTTTGACAGCTGGCCAAGTTGCCATACTTTCAATTATTTTACAAGACTAACTAATTCTTTTATTACATCTCTATTTTAAATAATATTGTAAAAGTTATATATTATAGCACTATTTAACACATGTTTCTACAATTTTGAAATAAATATTAAACTATTTCTCATATTTTAAATTTTAAATTCCCAAATTTTGGCAAGAATATCTCCTAAGTGGTACACTCCAGTGAGTGAACTCACCACCCAAGGTGAACTTAAAATTTTACTCACACTACCAAATATTTTTCGCGCCAAAAGTCTTTTCTCTCAGAAGAAGAACAAGAGTTTCCGGTCTGGTTTGTCTGTGCCCAAAGCCTGGTATCGGCGACGAATGGATTGTTTACGGTTTTCACGAACACTCTCTGCTACTGAAATTTTTACAAGAAAATTGAACACATTGATACTTGAAAAATTTTTTGTTACATAAAAAGTTACCAATTTGAAGAAATATTTTAATCAACAATAAATATTAGAAAATTAATTGTTACTTAATAGAAAAGGAAATATATTTAAACAAAAAAAAAAAAAAAAAAAATTCTAAACTTTATCTCACAGATACTGTAGACATCTTTGCGATAAGTACAACGCGAAACAAAGGTGAACTCGAAATAACAACAACAGCAATAAAACAACGACTTCAACATCAACGCAAATATTTTCGCCTTGTCAAGTCTTAGTCAGTCAAGTGTCCACTTTAGTGCAAAATCACAAAAACAAAAAGTGCAAATACAAAAACAAAACAAAAAAAAAAAAAATAACTCAATAAAATACAAATCACAACTCCAAATCAAAAACACACACACACACAAACACTAGAAAATAAATCAAACACTCGTGAATACCCTTATAAACTCATAAAGCTATCAACACGTTGATCACAGCGGAAATAAATTAAACAGCGCCAACAGCAAATACCGCAGCAGCCGCCGCAACTGAAATCAACCAACAACAATTTAACAATTTTTATTAAATAAAAAAGAAAATTTAAATTAAAGAAAAATTTAATTAAAATAAAAAAAAAAAAAATTAGTTGTCATAAATAATAAAAAAAAAAAAACACAAAAAAAAATTCAATACAACTTTTTCTTTAACCTCAACTATTCAACGAACACAAACAAACACTTCTCCACTTCCACTTCCAACTCCATTACTACTGAGTGTCTACTACTGTCTTCATTGTCATCGTTAATATCGCAGTTGTTGTTGTTGTTTTTGTAATGATGGACAATAATGAAGGAAATTGATACGGAAAGTCCAGTTGTATGGCCCGCATGGTGTTATTCAGGTAAGTTCAATTGCCACCCATTAGGGAATAAAATTTTTGTCAAAATTTTTTTTTTTTCAATTCGAATTTGGTTCTATGATACTGTGTTTATCAGGGATACTAACTCAATATTAGGTGTAGTAAAAAGTAATCCATTATTTTTGTATGAAATTGAAGGGTTTATTTGGTACATATATAATGATCCGAAATAAGTCGAATATGCGCCATTTTGTTCGATAACTTTTTGCCATTTTGAAGGTAATTTCATTATACCTCTTTCATGGAAACCCTGGTCCTTATGATGAAAAAACCGTAGCAACCGATTTTCGCAGACCACTCTTGAAGCGAATATTTCACCTGCAAAATCTTTCGCCATATACAGGAACAGGTAGTCTTCACTTAGTGTTAAGTCCGGACTATATGGTGGATGCATAAGAATCTCCCAACCAAACTCTCGTAGCTTCTGACGACGTGTGTGATCTGGCATTATCCTGATGAAAGGCAACTCCTCTTCTATTGGCCAAAGCCGGCCGCTTCTAAGCGATTGCCTCCTTCAGATGGACTAATTGTTGACAGTACATGATCGAATTAAGAGTCTGGCCGTGGAGGAGTAGCTCATAGTAGATGATTCCCTGCCAATCCCACCAAAAACAGAGCAGAACCCTCTTGGCAGTCTATCCTGGCTTGGACACCGTTTGCGCCGTGTGATTGCTATTTGACCACGACCGTTTCCGCTTGATGTTGTCGTAAGTGATCCACTTTTCATCACCAGTTATCATCCGCTTCAAAAATGAATCGATTTTGTTACGATTCAGTAGCGATTTACAGATAGAAATTCGGCCTTATTCAAATGGTTTTTTGTGCAATGTTCCGCTCTGTGCAATTAAAACAGTGCTTACATGACGGTCGGCTTTAACGATTTCCATAATTTTATCATCATTTTTGACAATTGTTCTTCCGGAGCGTGGTTCATCTTGTAACGATTGTTTTATTCCAGAGGCTGAGGTAGCGTCAGCGGTTGCCATGGTCAACTAAAAGACAATCAAACTTTTAGTGGTAAAATGATCGTTTATTGAATTTCTCTCAGAAATCGTTATAGTTTTACAATTCAATTTTCTTAATACAATTCAATATTCTTAGCTTACAATAGTATCTAAAACAATAATTACAATTTAGGTTCTTAAAAGGAATATAATGCAAAGTGCCTTAATCTTAGTATGGTCGGATCTTGCGGGATCAGCTGCTTGCCACCACGTATCTGCCTTTGACTTTACTTCTCCGAAGGAATGAATTAGGGTGAAGCGTTATATGGAACGCCTCGAATATCGAACTCTCACCTGATTGAGTACTATATGGAGTACTCGGTGCGGTCCACTACGACCTTCTGGCCACTTAGGGTGTCCAAAGGAAGCTCGGATTGAAGTGTTAAATGGAACACCTCGAATATCGAACTCACACCTGAATGAGTACTATATGGAGTACTCGGTGCGGTCCACTACGACCTTCTGGCCACTTAGGGTGTCCAAAGGAAGCTCGGGTTGAAGTGTTAAATGGAACACCTCGAATATCGAACTCACACCTGATTGAGTACTATATGGAGTACTCAGTGCGGTCCACTACGACCTTTTGGCCACTTAGGGTGTCCAAAGGAAGCTCGGGTTGAAGTGTTATATGGAACACCTCGAATATCGAACTCACACTTGAATGAGTACTATATGGAGTACTCAGTGCGGTCCACTACGACCTTTTGGCCACTTAGGGTGTCCAAAGGAAGCTCGGGTTGAAGTGTTATATGGAACACCTCGAATATCGAACTCACACTTGAATGAGTACTATATGGAGTACTCAGTGCGGTCCACTACGACCTTTTGGCCACTTAGGGTGTCCAAAGGAAGCTCGGGTTGAAGTGTTATATGGAACACCTCGAATATCGAACTCACACTTAAATGAGTACTATATGGAGTACTCAGTGCGGTCCACTACGACCTTTTGGCCACTTAGGGTGTCCAAAGGAAGCTCGGGTTGAAGTATTATATGGAACACCTCGAATATCGAACTCACACCTGAATGAGTACTATATGGAGTACTCGGTGCGGTCCACTACGACCTTTTGGCCACTTAGGGTGTCCAAAGGAAGCTCGGGTTGAAGTGTTATATGGAACACCTCGAATATCGAACTCACACCTGAATGAGTACTATATGGAGTACTCAGTGCGGTCCACTACGACCTTTTGGCCACTTAGGGTGTCCAAAGGAAGCTCGGGTTGAAGTGTTATATGGAACACCTCGAATATCGAACTCACACCTGAATGAGTACTATATGGAGTACTCAGTGTGGTCCACTACGACCTTTTGGCCACTTAGGGTGTCCAAAGGAAGCTCGGGTTGAAGTGTTATATGGAACACCTCGAATATCGAACTCACACCTGAATGAGTACTATATGGAGTACTCGGCGTGGTCCACTACGACCTTTTGGCCACTTAGGGTGTCCAAAGGAAGCTCGGGTTGAAGTGTTATATGGAACACCTCGAATATCGAACTCACACCTGAATGAGTACTATATGGAGTACTCAGTGTGGTCCACTACGACCTTTTGGCCACTTAGGGTGTCCAAAGGAAGGTCGGGTTGAAGTGTTATATGGAACACCTCGAATATCGAACTCACACCTGAATGAGTACTATATGGAGTACTCAGTGTGGTCCACTACGACCTTTTGGCCACTTAGGGTGTCCAAAGGAAGCTCGGGTTGAAGTGTTATATGGAACACCTCGAATATCGAACTCACACCTGAATGAGTACTATATGGAGTACTCGGTGTGGTCCACTACGACCTTTTGGCCACTTAGGGTGTCCAAAGGAAGCTCGGGTTGAAGTGTTATATGGAACACCTCGAATATCGAACTCACACCTGAATGAGTACTATATGGAGTACTCAGTGTGGTCCACTACGACCTTTTGGCCACTTAGGGTGTCCAAAGGAAGCTCGGGTTGAAGTGTTATATGGAACACCTCGAATATCGAACTCACACCTGAATGAGTACTATATGGAGTACTCGGTGTGGTCCACTACGACCTTTTGGCCACTTAGGGTGTCCAAAGGAAGCTCGGGTTGAAGTGTTATATGGAACACCTCGAATATCGAACTCACACTGTGAGTGAATACTATATGGAGTATTCAGTGTGGTCCACTACGACCCAATGATCACTTAAGGTGTCCGAGGGAAGTTCGGGTGAAACACTATAGAAGTATTTCTAATACCTTACAAATACGAGGCCTCTGCACTTTCCTTTAAGCTTTCGATGGTTAATAGTCAATATTAATAAATTAACACTGATGTTCACTCGACGAATGCTAGGCTGTGACTGCCTGTCGATTGCTCGACTGCTGTTGCTTTTATAGTCGCGGGTCTACGTGTGTCTGCGTGTATGTGTGTTCGTACTGTGTAATTTGTTGCGGGTCTACGTGTGTATGTGTGTTCGTACTGTGTATTTTTGTTGTTGGCACTTTGCCAGCGTTGAAATTGTTTTTGTTTCTTTTTTTTTTTTTCCCCCTTTTTTTTTGTTTATTTTACAATTTCGTAAAGTTTTTGTGACAACAGAAAATTGTGACGTCACTTGGGACGTTACAATCTTTAACCTCAAAATTACCGGAACGCAATTGACGAAACCAAAACTGCGCATGGTTGGCTATTACAGTATAAGGACCATAAACACTATTCACGTTTTCAGCCGCCTGACTTGCATTTTCGCCGTTATCGAAAAAAAACTGTAAAATGTAGCGTATTTTCTCTTTGCAAGGGTTAATTTTTGAAACGTGCGCAAACAAAACTAAATCAATCAAATTCAAAACTGTCAAATAAGCTTTTATAGTACTAACTGTCATCTTTACAACGACATCTGTTGAAAATCAATGAAACAAAAACTAAGCCAGATACAGAGTACTAAAGCCATCTATTGAGAAAATAATGGATTACTTTTTACTACACCTGATATTTTCAAAATTTTCGACATTCTTGAACTTTTACCGCTGTTTTAGACCGATTTATTAGGACAAACGCGGGAGATATGGCACCCTTTTCCTTGGACTAAACTAAACACAAATTTATTCTTTTATTAATTTAAAACAAACTAGAGTACTTTAACTAGAATAAAAATGATTGCAAATATGCTTTTTCTTCATTATTAAAAAATGCTATAAAATGCCAAATCACCGAAGACTATATGTGATATGGCACCATATCATGGGGGATTTGGCACCCTAAGTGGCTTTTAAGTTTTTGTTGACAAAATTGTTGCATGTGTGCACAAATGATGTACATGTTTCATGTAACCACATACAGCATATTACACATTTGATCCAATCGTCTTTTTTAGTGGTTTGTTCTTCTCCCCATCCAACGCATTCATTTTCGCATAAGTCTTCAGGCCTATCAGATTCATCTTGAATTACAACATTTTTATCAGCTTCATCGGAAGAAGTAGGTATAGTTAATTACCAACTTGCGTTTATAAGTTTTCTTTTTTGGTTGTGTTTTTATTTTCAAATTTTTTGTTTTCTGCTGGACCACATTTTCGGGAGACGTTAGAATCCTTGACGTTTGTTTTCTTTTGCTTGGCTTAAATTTGTATAAGCAAGTGTTGTCCCAACAGAATTTGGCATTCGAATGATCCTACAGCCTTACATAGAATCATTGTATGGTTAGGTTAGAGTGGCGGTTTAGCGATGCAAGCTAAAACCCTAAGTAGCACTAAAAGTGCCATTTTAATATCACAAAAGTGATCCGATAGACTGGTATAAACTAACGATATCTATATCCAGTTATTTCTATTAAGGTAATTGAACAGCGAGCCAATTTTGATGTTGGCGATTTCGCTGAGTGTATTGAAGAAAGGCTTTCCTAGTGATTTGAGTCTAGCTCTAGCCCGAGAGAAAGTGTTCAAGAGATTCTTGCTCGTTTGCATCTTAGCAACTCCGAAAAAAGGAGTTGAAAGGGATGCCTAGTTTTTCAGCATGCTTGCCGATGGCCCAGTGTCCAGTGCAAACTGCGGTAAATTTTGCTATATTAATACGGTTATTAGCTAGTAAATAAGTAGTTCTTGAACTGTTATATGAAGACCAGATTGACCTTGATATCCTACATGTAGTCAATGTCTTCCAATTAGTGTTCGCCTCTGTCAAGTAGTATGAGAAGATCCGCTTCTTTACTAGACCTAGCGGGGTATGAACTCGCACCGCGCTTGTGACATTCAGAGAAGAGCCATTCCTTGCCAGTTCGTCAGCTTTTTCGTTGCCTTCGATATCCCTATGGCCTGGAACTCAAACGAGCGCAAGATCAAGCCGACGCCCCAGTCTGACTAATTTTTCCTTGCAATCCGCTACTAATTTAGATTTTTTTATTATTGTTGAATTGAGTGCTTTGATTTTAGCCTGACTATCCGAGAGGATTGCCGCCTTTCCGGAAAAGATATTGATATTCTCTAATGGTATGCAGGCTACGAGGATGGCAAAAACTTCTGCCTGAAAAACGTTGGCTGAATCAGGAAAGCGAAATGAGTGGGATAATTTCAGCTCTTTTGGAAACACTTCCGCACCTACACCACACTCCATCTTGGAGCCATCGGTATATATGGTGGTTTCAAAGTTTAGGTTAACGGTGCCATCTCCCGACTGAGCTCTCTCTGGAAGCCATACCCGAAAATTGTTATCAAAACTGAGTATGGGGCAGGTGTAGTCTATTGAGCAGGTAAGTTCGGTTTGCAGTTTTTCGAGAATGGAAGAATGGCCGTACTGCTTTGGCACCCAACAGCCAGTTTCCTTGAGTCTGACTGCACTGCATGAAGCAGAAGCTTTAATAAAAGAGGTAGGAGGCAACAGGTGTAAAATGACATTAAAAGCTGCGGTAGGGCATGATCTCAGTGCCCCCGTTACACCGATACAGGCGGTCCTTTGCACCCTCTCTAGTTTTGTCTGATTGTAGCCCTTGCTAGTAGCTGGCCACCAAACTAGGGAGCCATTGTATAATCAGTTTCAATTCAATTAAACAAAAGTAAATGAAGAGAAAGAAACATAGAAAAATGAAATAAAAAAATGTTGAATAAAAAATATTTTAATAAAAAAAAAATATAAAAAAAATTACCCGGGCTGGGTTCGAACCCATGTTGTGCTAACTGCAGCCTTACATGAAATCATTGTGTATTCAGTTTCAATTCAATTGAACAAAAGTAAATAAATAAGAGAAAGGAACATAGAGAAGTGATGTAAAAAATATTTTAATGAAAAAAAAAAAATTAAGGAAAAGAAAAATATATAAAGAAAAAAAAAAAAAAATCACCCGGGCTGGGTTCGAACCCATGTTGTTCTTACTGCAGCTTTATAAAAAATCATTGTGAAAGTGCTTCTTAATTTCTATGTGGACAAGCGCTTTTAAAGTGCTTGAATCAGAAGCGGTAGAAAATTTTCCTCATGGGAAATTATCCATATACGCAATATGCAGAAGAAAAAAAAAGTTAAGAAATTTATCAATGACTTTGATTCCTACTGAGAATTAAACACATCGTGGCAGTTCTTTTTATTTTTCTTCTTCTTAATTTTTCACAAAGGTATTGAAAGTTCAATTGTGGTAGGTACTCAGTTTTTTTTCTCAATTTTTTTTTTTTTTACTTTTGCCACTTTTGCACTTGTAAATTAATTTTTATTTTTTATACCGTTTCTATAGGTTTGATTTTTTTTTTTTTTTTTTTTTTTTGTGTCACCTTCTTTAGTTTGTTTGATTTATAAATAGTTTTTGTTGTTGTTGTTATTCTTTTCAGTATTATGTTATCTACACTATATAATAGTTGTTGTTGCGGTTGTACTTTTAGGTACTATGCCTTTTTTTTTTTTTGTAGTTAAGCTCCTCATAAATTTTGTTCTAATTGTTAACGTAAATATGTCAAAGCATTTGTCTCGAGTTCATAGCCATCATAAATACGATGGGTACTTAGAAATATAAATAAAATAATGAAAAAACTTATGAAAAGTTCATGAAAGTTTTAATAAGCGTTGGAACGCATGGAATTTTTTTTTTTTTTTTTTTTTTTTTGTCAAAAAATAAGGTACATGAATTTTATGGCTTAGGAGGCTGACAACCTAAGCAAATAATATTATTAAACGCTTTTTGTGAAAACCCAGTTATTTGTACTACTAAAAAACAAAAATTAGATCTTTAAACTGAGACCAGGAGGCTGAGGTTTTTTCACTTTCCAGCCAATAAATTGTCACAATAATGCTCAACGGTGAAATTATGAATTTCTACATTAAAATGCTATAGATATGCAATCCACAAATGTAACAAAAATTTCCTACAAAATATATTTTCAATGAAAATAGTTGCCAGGGGCCTAAGGATTTAACTGGCCGCAACACAATTTCACACACAAAACTCTAAAATATCCATGATTCGAAACAAATGAAAGCGTTTCCAAGAGAACTTTACTTCCATCATTCGCATCAATAAAACAGCAAAGCAACAGATACGCAAATTCAGCAAAATTTTTAAATGTTTTGATGTGCCAGGAGGCTGAGTGGATTACAATAATAAAGTTCAATAACATATTTTAAATACAATTGAATACTACTTAATTTAAAAATTTGACGGTTACATTGAAAAACTATTGATTGCATATCTCATTTCTAGTGCAAAATGTACGTATGAAGAAGACTTTAATTTTGAAAAAAATAAACATGCCAGGGGACTGAGAATTTGGCATTTGAAAAATGAATTTTTGTATGAAATATTTAGGCGTCTAGTTTTGATTATTAATCAATAAAATACAATATTGTTACAAAAAATATGTGGAATTGAATGAATCGCAGAATACTCCATCGTAAAATAGAATCACTCTTTCATAAATCTAATTAGAGGCTGTCCATAAACTCCGTGACGCTAAAATTCGTCAAATTGAACCCCCCTCCCCCCTGTTTGACGGTAGCTTCGTATAAAAAATAAATAAGATACACCAAGCGTGACGCTTGCTCGAACCCCCCTCCCGCCATAGGAGCGTCATGGAGTTTATGGACAGCCCCTGATACTTAGTAAAAAAGTGCACTTAAAATGATATCTGCACAGTAGCTGTAGCTATGAAACTCGGTTGAAAAAATGGAGGGGGGTTGAACAAGAAATATTTTAAGAAAAAATTACTACTTTTAACGTTCGGGTATTTATATTTACTTGAATCGCCCAACAAATGAATTAAATAGTTTTAGTACTTTTTTTACTATTTTGTACGCAATAGAAAAGCTCATTTGTCATCCCCGGTGCAATGAGAAATGTGAAACGAAAAGAAAACAAAAAACATGAAGTCTGTGTCAGTCAGCTTTTTGTTTTTCGCTTTGTGCTGTCTGCTCTTTTCAGCTCTGTGTGGCCATGTATTTTGTCATTGTTAATATTGAAAAATTTGCCTCCAATTTTATCTGACTTAATGGCAAAATATTAAAATAATTTAAACTTTTTGCAAATTTACACAAAAATACCTTTCTAATGGTGCATAATTCAAAATCGTGCTCCGTTTCTTACATAGTAGAAAAGGTAGGACAAATTTTTGACTTTCGTATTAATATATAGATTTGAACTCAATTATGTACATCATAAACTTAATTTAAATCAGAGATTGATAATTTTGGTTTAATTAAAATTGTTTGAAATTTAAACTGATTTAGTAAGAGATTAATTTCATTTGAAAAAGATTTAATTTGGAAAAAGGTAAATTTGATTTGGAATGGTTTAATTTAAATTAAAAAAACTATATTTTTTCGAACTCAACAACATCAAAAACATTATTTAAATCAGAAATTGATTTCCTTGGTAAAATTGAGTTTGTATAAAGGTTTTATTTTTTTCTCTAAAGGTTTAGTTGGTTTGTATAAAGTTAAAATTGATTTGAAAAAGGGTTAATTTGATTTGGAAGGTTTAATATAAAGTGAAAAAACTATGTGTATTCGAACCCAATAACATCGAAAACATTACTTAAATCAGAAATTGATTCCCTTGGTTAAATTGAGTTTGTAGAAAGGTTTTATTTGTTTGTCTAAAGGTTTACTTGGTTTGTATAAAGTTAAAATTGATTTGGAAAAGGGTTAATTTGATTTGGATAAAGTTTAGTTTGGAGAGGAATTCTAAAATTATTCCAACCATATTTGTTTACGAAATTGCCTTTAATTGCCTAGGTATTATTGTGGTTATTTTCCAAGGACTGCATTTTTTGAGTGTGCGCTGTCATAGTACCGCTTGCCTCTGGCAGATTGAACTCGTAAGTACAGTTTATATGTTGCAATAAGTAAGTCATTTCTCAGGTTTGAACAAAGTGAAAGTTATGCCATATCAAATAGATTCTGTCTAAAATAGTGCGAGTATAACAAAACAGTTGGATTTCCTTTGTGTGGTGATCTTTTCCAGAACTTTGTTGTATTTTTATGTGCGACCCATAAGCAACCATAATTAAAACTCTGTCCAGTATATTTAGTATATTACCCTCTTATACAATAATTTTCACAGCTTTATGTTGTAGTTCTATGAACAGTCTTAAGTCGTTTGTAGTCAAGTAAAGTTGGTCTTTGTAGTTACCCAGCAATACTTTTAACATAATTTGAGGTGTCCCAAGTAGAACACAAATATCTTTTTTTCCCAGGATGTACCGCGTTGAGTTGGGTATCGTAATGGAGCAACCATTACTTCAGTAACACGATACTTCAATAATTGCTTCAGTCGTTAAGGAAGCTTACTGGTACCCATCGTGTCGGACTCTCATAACGTCCTACTGAATAAAAACACTTCCTCTTCATTGGGACTTCCTCCTGGGAAACCGTTATTGGCATTGCATCAGAGGGGTTCCCTATAAGGCATCTAATGTTATCTCTACCTTGGGATTCCGCTTTATTACTCCTGTATGAGAGAGGGGCTGAATAGTGCTTCAGCAGCCCCTGCTAGCATCTTTATCTTTTTAGTAAAGGGGGCAAACCAGGAGGGGAGAAACCGCTTCAGGACTTGGGCCTTAGCCGAGGACGAACGAGGTCCTACTGACTGCGATCTCTGCCAGGACGAAAGTTGTCCTGTTCTGGAACCCTCTTGGTCTCTGCCAAGGCGAACGAAGCCTAGTGTCAAGACCCCCACCAAAGAAAAAATTAAAAGCGCCGGCGGCTAGGCAAGATTATGCATAGCGGCAGCGTTTTTTAATGTCAAAAGATTTCTTGACTTCTGGCAGCTTGATCAAGATCTCTCTTCTTTAAATGAAGTACGCTCTTTACATATCGTCCTATTAATAACCAATTTTCTTCGCTTATCTGCATAGTTGGTATGATGTTTTCGGCTGTAAGTGGACCAACGCGATCCTGTAACTCCTGTCTTCTCTCCGCCCAATTTCTGCAGTTGAAGAACCTATGTTCCGCATCGTCGAGTTCTGCGTCGCCGTATATGCAGTCTGGTATATCTGTCTTTGCTATCTTGTTTAGGAATTTCTGAAAGCATCCATGTGCTGATAGCTGCTGCGTTATGTAATAATTTACCTCGTCAAACTTCCTGTCCAACCAATGGTTCAACTGTGGTATTAGCCGCGCAGCGTCCGAACGTTTCATTTTGCCATCTATCTTGCTAGCTTTGTAAGGTGTGATCCCTGATATCTTGCGCTTCAATGTGGTTGGATTTCTCAGTTTTGGTTTGGATGATGTTGGTACCAGCAGCGGATGGCTTAAGCTTTTGTTAATTTCTACTCATTTGAATGTAAGATGCAGCATTTTTTCTTTTGTTTTAGTTGGTGTTTTTCTTTTATAAATTTTAGTTCTAATAGAGCATATATTTTCCTTGTTACACTTTGTTGTTGACCAGTTATTTTTATACTGATTTCTTAGACCTTTTGTGTGATACAACAATTTTATGTTGATCCAAGTCGATTTCTGCGCTTGAATTCTATTTCATCGCGTCAGTGAAACCATATTCTCATGTAGCTAAGCTACCTTCATTCCATAGCCTTTATATATATGCTCCTAGGGATACGTATAACAACTGTGATTCGCATTGCCATTGCGTGTTATGCCTCATTTAGTCCAAAACTAAGCCAAAAAAAAAAAAAACAACAACAAAAAAGATTCCGATGTTAAACACGGGTTGCATACGCTGCTCGACGTCGATCTTAACCCATGCTGCTTACGTTTTTTGCACATTTTTCTCCACAACATACGTAACTACCTTGTTTTGTTTTGCATTCCTTTGAATTCAGTTTTAAACTTCTCGGGGCATAAGTTCGCGTCAAAGGTTCCAAGAAGGCCAAAAGTCCAAAGCCAAAGCCGCAGCCACAATAGGAGAATGAAAAAAAAATCGCCATCGCTATATTTGTATCTGTCGCTTGACGTGGGGTTATTTATTCACGAAGGCACAACACGGTACATACAAAAAGTTGACGTAGACAAATAAACTCCACAAGTGTGGAGGGAAAATAAAAAGTGAACAAAAATAAAACCTTTGACTTGTTTTGAATTTTAATTTGATTTTTATTTTGAAGCTCAATATCTGAGTGTCTGTTTAGCTTTGTTTTTTTTTTTTGCATTTTTGTATTTTTCGGTTTTTTGTTCTAGTGATCAGCATTTTGAAACAAAGCAAAAAAATTTGCATCCTGAATGCATAATTTTGTAACTTATGTACCAATATTAACGAAATAATGAAGAGTTTGAGATAAAATTGAAATATTGTTTTTTTCCTGAATTTCTGAGTTTTGACGTAAGATGGAACAAAATAGTGAAACGATAAAAGAATCTCTTATGTCCCTACTTATAACTAATGCAACTTTTTTATACAGATTTTTTACACTAAGTTAAACATCTTCTATATTATATTGGTCTTTTTAAAAATCAAGTAAAACTTTTCTCAAATCAAAATAAACCTTTTCGAAATCAAATGAAACCTTTTTCATATCAAATTCTACTTTTTTCCAATCAAGCTAACTTTTTTCCAATGTACTTACAGCATCTATCGTAATAAAACTTTGTATTTGGATGAATATATCGATAAGAAAGCTGGATATTGAATTCTAACTTGTATGTTTTATTCCTTTCATGCCCAAATTAATTTGGGGGGACTTAAAATTTGTTTGAGGCTATACAGGCTATAGGTTATGAGGCTATATACAGTGAGTCTCAGATGTATTTTGCATACGAAAAATATTCGAAAATTCGAATTAATACTCAATTTTTAGCCGTTTCATTCTTAGAAAAGTAATATTTTTTTTATAAACTTCGAGTCAATGGAACGTTAACTATGATACCACATCATAAAAAAATCAAAATGATGCGTTCTAATCACTTTAAAAGCAAAGAAATGATTTATTCATCTTTTTTATAAGGTCACAAAAGTATTTTGCTTTTTAGTAAACTTTTGCTTTGAGATTATTTATCAAGTAAAAACGGCTTTTTTAATAATATCCGTGGTAGCCATTATTTGAGAAAACATCATTTAAACATCTCTGCGAGGATTCTATCCCTTTACGACATTTTTTGTCGGTGTTTTTTCCCATTTTTCTTGCAGTACTTGTTTGAGCACATTTTTTTTATAAAATATGGTATTTTTTGACCTTTCCACTTGATAAGACCAAAAAAATTCTACTGGATTCGAAAAAGAAAATCGCGGTGGTGTTTTAATCCCTTTGGTGTTGTACAGAAGTGTCCCAGGATGTGTATTTAGAGTCATTGTCTTTTGAAAATAAGAAGTCATCTTGTGGTAAACCCATTTTTTAATTACTGGGTGCAAATTTTTTTTGTAAAATGGGACTGATATTCATGTCTATCCATATTACCACCGTTAAGTTTAAGCTTCCCCATTCCATGAGCCAAGAACAGCCCACGACACACCATCATGTAAAATTGTTGCTTTTAAGTTATAAAAGCTTAGGGTTTTATTGCTTTATGCCAGATAATGCGGCGTCCATCGGATCCGAAAATTTTATTTTTGCATTCTATTGGATCCAATAATATCTTATTTTCAAAAGACAATGACTCTAAATACACATCCTGGGACACTTCTGTACAACACCAAAGGGTTTAAAACACCACCGCGATATTCTTTTTCGAATCAAATAGAATTTTTTTGGTCTTATCAAGTGGAAAGGTCAAAAAATACCATATTTTATCAAAAAAATGTGCTCAAACAAGTACTGCAAGAAAAATGGGAAAAAACACCGACCGAAAATGTCGTAAAGGGATAGAATCCTCGCAAAGATATTTAGATGAAGTCTCCTCAAATAATGGCTATCATGGATATTATTAAAAAAGCCTTTTTTACTTGATAAATAATCTCAAAGCAAAAGTTTACTAAAAAGCAAAATACTTTTGTGACCTTATAAAAAAGATGAATAAATCATTTCTTTGCTTTTAAAGTGATTAGAACGCATCATTTTGATTTTTTTATGATGTGGTATCATAGTTAACGTTGCATTGACTCGAAGTTTATAAAAAAAATATTACTTTTCTAAGAATGAAACGGCTAAAAATTGAGTATTAATTCGAATTTTCGAATATTTTTTGTATGCAAAATACTTCTGTGACACACTGTAGTTATACAATATAGACCTAAAGAACAAATATTTTTAAATTCAAGGTCCTGCATATCCTAGTTTGTTCTCTGGAAGATGTTGCCTATAGGCAACATTGGGCATTGCTGGTGAACTTTATAAAATAAAATTAATGAACAACACAGTTTTTATATTGAATTTGAATAGAATTTTTTTTTAGAATTTGATACGAATTTTTTCCAATATATAGTCAGATGAAGTCTCAATAGCTTTGCATGGTTCATAGTGTAAAATTATAATAGAAGTTGAAGCGGTTTTAGCTGGAGCGGGTGACAAATTTGCTCCCTTATGTGTAGGTGCTGTTTTATTTGCAGTGTGGCAGTAGTTCATCAGCTTTATCTTACTGAAAGTTCCTGTCTTATCATATTTTATATCTCTGTGGTTGAAAAGTTATCTACTTCTGCCTCATTTATGCACCATCCCAAACTATGAATTACACCTAAAAGAGATCCAAACAACGAAATTTACAGCACTTGAGTGGCATCCACAAGGCAGCTTTGGTAGTGGTATATCAAAAGTCACCTGGAAAAAGGTCTTTGGAGAAGGAACTCCAACGGATGTGTCTTAGAAAGGATAAAAGTCATTGCATATTGGCCTTATACTCAAGTCACTATGCGCAGATAGCATTTCTTGAAATGATGGTTAATAGCATATAGTTCCAGCAATATATCGGAAAGATCAACACCTCCGATGTGGTTATTAAAGCGTTCAATAGCTGAACTGGGACTACCCAAAATCGTTATAGTGTGATCCTCGTCCTCTTAAGCTACGTAACTACTTTTCTTGACTTAGAGAACAGTTTCCTAGACGATTATTATGAGTTGTTCCTACCCTTAAGCAGGCCTGTGCACACGGAGGTTTTAGAGGTTCAACCACCCAGGAAGAATTTTTACCCATATATAACGGCAATAATTTGGTGTTCTGTATAGTTATCCTTCGTTTTTTATATGAAAACCCCTCCCGCCAAGATAATAATAATCGGGTTTAGCTTCTGCAGCTAATAGCCTTCTTAGCCAATTAGCAAAAAAGGCTATAAATCAAATTTAAAGCTTTTTATAAAAATATCTGAAAAAGGGGTTAAAAAACCATGCAAGTTAATATTAGTTTTATTTTGTTTTATATCCCGTAGCTTTATCACACTTTCACAACATACCCCTTTAGCTTATATGCACATAAACATGTAAGAATATATCCATACACCCGCATATAAATGTTCATACAATCAAAGATGGGATGTTTGAAAAAATTTAACCCAGCATGCTGTTTGGCTCGGACAAAACTCTAACAAAAACCATGCATTACGCAAAATATGACAAAAATATCATACTAACTGATGACAAAGACAGTTAACTACGGTTATTTTTCAACCTAAGTTTGAGTTGACCTTTTGACAAGTTAACATTATAAAATTCACAATTATTGACAAGAGTTGTCATGCGATTAAAAGGAGCTGAAAACATATAGTTGGTTCTGCTAACCGGTTGATAAAATAATTGCGGAGAATTACGATCGCTTCTCCGATTTATATTGAAAAAAATATAGTTTAAGAGCTCTGGAGCAGCAAAGGGCCCAGTGATAAGTTGGTGCAAATAAAGAATATCTGCATTATCTCTGCGTTCCCTTAGAGACTGCATTTTAAGTAGCTTCAAACGATCCTCATAAGGAGGAAGGTTTGAAGAATCAACCCAATTCAGGCCATTCAGAGCAAATCGAATGAAGTTCTTTTGGATTCTTTCGATTCTATCAATATGAACGTTATAAAATGGTGACCAAACTTGACTAGCGTACACCAAGTGAGGACGCACAATCGTATTGTATAAAGTTAGCGATACTTATGAATTTTTAAATTCCTTGGCCCATCTTTTATTAAAACCAAGCAGAGAAGCCGCTTTCTTAGAAATTTGATTTATGTGTTCATTAAATGTAATTTTATCATCAAAATAAAGACCTAGGTCTTTAGATCGAATTCTGTACACGGTAGTGCTCCTCAGAAACGTTTATCTTATAATTCGATCATTAGAAGTAAAACCATTATCGAAAAACACTTAAAAATTTAATTTTTTGGAAATGTTGGAGATGGAATGTTGGGCAATGCCTGAATATATTCCTAATCAAAATATTTTATGTGGTTCCTCTCCAACTTACAGAAAGAACTCATATAAAATTCCCAAAACACCAAGTCATTTAAAATTACCAAAGTTGATTTTATCAAAAATCTCGTTTTCTATTTTTTATTCAAATTCATTTTCCATGTCTTCGTGAATATCCTCTCGGGAAAACTCACTTCAATATTTTCACCTCTGTATTGGGTTGTTGTGGGTTTTCATCAATATTCTGAAAATTTACTATTCTTTGCTTTTTTTCTGGTCCACTCTCTATCAGAGGAGTTTTCCCAATCACACTTGCTTATTTTTATGATTTTTAGCCATGGAAAGTATCCATAATGCAAAAGATAAAATTATTCAAAATATATCCATTAGTGACCAATGTTGCCCATAGGCAACATTGACTTCAGAAAATTCCTGAGAAACAACTAAGATATTTTCTGTGTAATTATTTTATTTTTCTGATTCTCTTGCATGTTTTTAGATACTTTATGTCCTTTTTGATCTAAATTTATATACATATTGATTTTTAATAATACGAAACATACATCCACTTTTTGCATAATTTTTTTTCGCACGTATGGATATAGCAAAGAACATAATTCAAATGATTACTATTAACGCTTATGAAGGTAAATCAATTAATAAGCAAGCAACATATATCAAACTATTGAACCAAATTCGTTATTGACGAAAAAATTATTTAATAACCGAGTTTTGAGAGCAAATATACAATGTTGCGTATAGGTAACAAGGGCATGAAAGGGTTATAATGATGTTCCTCCCTTACTCTTCAGGATACAGTGAATATTTTCGCTGATAATTTTATATCCAACTTTAATGCTTATATCCCTTGGTCCTGTGAATTAGATAGTTCTAAAGAATATAGTTTCCTTCATAGATCTTGGTTCTTTATTCCTCTCAAAATCTGAAGTTTTGTTAATCTGAAAAATTATCCAAAAATTAAAATATGGAAAAAAAAAATTTCATATTCTTTTATTTTACTTTGTTTTTCGCTGCTCATTTCAACATACTTTTTAGAGTAATTTCAGGGTAATAAAGTTTGAAATTTAATTTCAATTTCATTTTACTGCAAATTAGTCAATTCGGCAATTAAGATAAAAATCAACAACATTTTTTCCGTTTTTTTCTTTTTTTTTCATTATTTCTCATATCTCATGCTGAACAAATTGAGACATCAAATGTTGAATTTTACAGCTGCAACAAGTTGCTGGCTGCTGCTGCTGCTGCTACGCCAAACATTAGCAACACAAAAATCCTTAAATTATTACAACCGAGTGATCAGTGATCCGGTGAGTGGCGCAGTCTCTTATTGCAATTTAATGTTAATTTTACTGCGTTCCTCAAGTTCTTCGTCTTTCACTTGCAACATTTAAGAGCTTGAACATTTTGATTTTAAAGCCCTGCTGCTGCCGGTGGTTGCTGTTTTAAACATTTTCTTCAGCTACAGCAAATTAACTGCGTGGAGTTTGCTAAATTTTGTCATTACACCAAGACAGTCGATGGTGTGGTGGTGTGCTTAATGTCCTTAAGTGTTGTTCATCTGTGGCGTTGGTGTTCATTTTGTTGTTATATCTTTGGCTGTTAATGGCTTTTCAGGTTTTGTGTTTTTATGCCCTTGTTCTTTACCTGGTCTACAGGTTAATTTTGTTACCACAATACAACTCTATTGGCAATGTTACGAGTATGTTGTCGAAGTGTTGTCTTCCATTAGAGATTTTACTATGTATAAAGTTGTCAAGTTCACAATATCTATGTTTTAAGTTGACTTGTTCTATTTATGGTTAGACATGTTAATTGATTTTTAATTTGGTTTTATTAGTTTTGATAATGAAAAACAAGTTTTTTTTTCGTTTTAATTTTTGGCATAGCGCTGTAAAATTGGTAATTCATTGTTGGGCCATGGTTTTATTTTAACTCAAAGGAGCTACTTACTGTTTTGTGGGTAAATAATAAAGTACTGGATTGGTCACACTCTCCGGAAACCACACAGCGAAGTTTGTCGCCAGGCCCTTGAGTGGAATCCACAAGGCAGTAGAGAACGTGGTAGACCCAAAACCAACTGGAAAAGGTCGTTGGAAAAGGAAATTCAAGAATCGGGAAAATCGTGGCAAGAGATCAAAGTCATCGCAAAGGAGCGTGACAAATGGAGAGATTTCATATTGGCCCTATGCTCCTCCTAGGAGTTAAAGGAGAATACATCGCTTATCTTCAAGGCTTTCTTGTAAAAGTTTTTATAATAATCATCCATTAAATCTTAATAAGTGTTCAAAGAGTTTGAGTGTACTCTTAAAGTTGCTGTAATAAAAACACACACATTTTCCGTGATTATGCTACAATATCCTCGAATTGTACTCGAACAAAACTTTGTTTCGATTTTTTTATTATTATCGAATTGATCAACTTTTTCCGACATTATCAACAGTTTTCGATTCTATCAGCATTTTTCGACCCTATTTTTGAATATAGGTATCTCGACTTAATCAACATTTTTCAACTTAGTCAACATTTTTTGACCTTATCAACATTTTTTGACCGTATCTAAGTTTTTTCGACGTAACCAACATTTTTTCAATTTTACAATATCAAAATGAAAATGATTTCATCAAAATTTGTTGTTGTAGATCGACATATTTAGTTTTTATCAACATTTTTCGACTCCATCAAATTTTTTCGACTTTATCAAAATTTTTCGACTTTATCAACATTTTTCAACTTTATCAACATTTTTCGATTAAGTCAACATTTTTTTGACATTATCAACATTTTTTCACCGCATGAAAGTTTCGACCTTCTCAACATTTTTCGTCTTGATCAACATTTGTCAATTATATCAAAATTTTTCGACTCAATCAATAATGTTTGATTTTACCAAAATTTTTGGAATTGATCAAATTTTTTCGACTTTATCAAAAATTTTCGACTTGGTCAACATTTTTCAACTTTATAAATATTTTTCAACTTGATAAACATTTTTCAATTTTATGAAAATTTTTCGACTTTATCAACGTTTTTCGACTTGATCATTATTTTTCAACTTTAATAATATTTTTTGACTTGATCAGCATTTTTTGACTATACCAAAAGTTTTTGACCATAATTCGACAATAATTTTTTGACTATATCAACATTTTTGGACCATATCATAACTTTACGATGTTGTCAACATTTTTCAATTATATCAAAATTTTTCGACTTGATCAAAATTTTATGACTATTCCAACATTTTTGAAGATATCACAACATTTCGACTTTGTCAACATTTGTTGACTTGATCATTATTTTTCATCTTTAACAACATTTTTTGACTTAATTAGAATTTTTGACTTTATTATCAATATTTTTGGACTGTATCAAAATTTTTTCACCGTATCGAATTTTTTGACCGTATCACAGTTTTTGACCCTATCAACATTTTTCGACTAGATCAACATTCTTTGACCTTATCAACATTTTTTGACCGTATCAAAGTTTTCGGCACAGTCAACATTTTTCAATTTTATCAAAATATTTTGACTTAGTCAATAATTTAGTCAAACTTTTTTGGGCTCTATAGACATTTCTCGACTTTTTGACTCGATCAACATTTTTCGAATTTTTCAAAATTTTTTGACTTTCAAATTTTTCGATTTTAAAAAAAAAATTTCGCATTCTTTTGATCTCCGCGGCATGCAGCATGAAGTTAGAATTTGCTAAACAAAAGTTATATATACGAAAAAGACCGCCAATAATCACGCGATGACCTGCTTGGGGTCAAAAATGTGCATAGTAAATAAACTTTTAAGAAACTTTTAAAATTTTTACACAAAGGAAACATACAGATTCTATTGACTGAGGAGAATCATTTAATCAGAAGTCACTCATGCCCATTATTCATCGATCAATAACCAACAACAAAAAAAATACAGTGCAAAATACTTTTTGACGTGTTTATGAACTTCTTTTGACTTGACTTGAACGTGATCGAATACAGGCATAAGAGAAAAAAAAAACTTAATTTTTCAATTGCAAATAAAATTCGAAAGTCACTTAAAAAACACTACAGAATTTAAGCTTTCAAAATGAAGGCAACAAAAAAAAAAAAGCAAAATCAAACAGCTAAGGGTCTGTGAAACTGACAGACAGACAGACAGACAGACAGACAAACAGATAAATACGTATCGCAAAAATTTGCGGCTTTTACTGTGCGTCGTCGTCCCCAGTCATTGTCGACTTCGAAATGTACACCAATCACACACACACACACAATGTTGAGGTCAAACAACTACAAATACTCGTCGACAAATAAGCCAACACGCACACGGTACGGTGTGTTGTATTGGCTTTAAAAGGCAGCATTTACCAAGTCAGGCTAAATTGCGCGTTGAGCAGAATCGTCGTCGATCGTCCACAGTTAAAATAAAAATCCGTCAACAGAGCCATAAAAAAAAAAAAAAAAAAAAAAACTTTTAAGCCTCACCTTAACTTTGCTACAAAAATAATAAAATGTAAGCGTTAAAATATGCTGCTTAATTCATGCACACTCTCAGGCTACAATGCGGATTGTTGCTTCCCCGAACGCCCCTCGCCCGCTTCCCCACCCGCCTTTAGTTACCTACATACTACAGACGGGGACGCATTAGAGTTTTTGTGTATTTTTTTACTTAGCAACTCATCAGCATTTTGAGCACGTTGCGACATTTTGTCAATATCGCTATACGATGATCAATGATTTTTTAATTGAATTCTACAACGAAAAAATTCAGAAGAAACACAATAACAACAACAGCAACAACAACAACAGCAGCAGACAACATACAAAAATTAAGTACCCAACATCACAAAATCGTTACTTTGTCAGTTACAAACAGTAAAAACAACAACAACAATGCGCACATCAATGTCTGACAGACAGACGGACGAAACGCAAAATAAAAAACCTTGTTGGAATGTGATTTTGGACTTGGACTTGGTCATACCTTACTTTGAGTTATCATTGGCAGTGGCGTTTAATTTGCAAGGTAAATAAAGTTCATTAACAAGTTGATTTTTGATTTGTTTTCGAAACAGTGGCTTGAATTCTTCTTCAGTTGTTGAGTGACCTAAACGCGTTTGTTACCTCTGTAGCCGACAGCCCTTTAAGTCACTGCCAATTTATCGGTTTTGTGCTTTATTTGTTCTTCTAATTAACAGTTCTTTATTATTTCCGGTTTTGTAAAATTTCCGGGAAAAACTCTTAATCATTATCTGTATAATTATTTAATTCTGTTGATCTTTTTCCTTGTTACAAGCTGGGGAAAAAGTAATATCATAATGTGAATGTGTTACTATTTTTGCGATTGTCACTGTGCTTTGGCATTTTGTGTTTTAAACAGTTAAAGAAGGGTTTTGTTTGCATCAACTCAGGTGATGTTTCTTTGACCGATATCATTTTTTCAACTTAATGCCATTTCTTTTACATCTTCATGTAAATTTTCCGTGAAAACAGAATCCAATATTTTTTATATCTAACAAAATGGCAACTAGTTGCTACTATGACATTACTTTTATAAAATAAGGGAAACCACTAAAAAACTGTGATATAATGCTTTTAGTTTAGGGTGCCCAACCGCGGGTGCGGGACAGTCCTGGATTTTGGCCTCTCGTTCCGGATTCAGAAACGTCTTGGAAATTTCCCGGCTTTTCAAGTATGTCCCGGAATTGTCCCGGCCATTAAATGGACGCATATTGAACTGTGTAATTTTTTTTTATTTTATTCTACAACAATTTTAGATTATGAACAATAAACCATAAAGAACAGATCATGGATCGAAGATTATGGTCCATAGAACATAAAGTTTAGATCACAAACCATATATTATGGACCATAGACTTTATTATTGACCATTGACCATAAAGGTCAGATCACAAGCCATAGATTATGGACCAAATACTATAAAGAACAGATCAGAAACCTTATTATTGACCATAGGCCATAAAATATAGATCATAGGCCATAGATTACACTGTTCGACAGTTTCGAACTTTTTAAAAACACATCAGAAAATCCAAAAAATTCTTAAAGTAGACGTTAAAAAAAAATACCCGTTTCTCGTGGTTTTTCTCCAGCACGTCACATTTTTTTTTAATCGATTTTTGAAGTTTTTTTATCCACTGTACATGAAAAAACCAAAAATACCGCATTCTTGTGTTAAATCGATGAATCGAGGAGTATTTTTGTAGAAAATTTTAACCCTGTTTAGCCCCCACATGTGGGTAATTTTTACCCTTTTTTTAAAAAGGTACAAAAATGACACCCAAAACAGGGAAATATTGAGTCAGCATGTACTGTAGAAATATTTGCTATAAAATTTCACTACCAGTTTCTAAACACGTAAAGGTCGAAATTTGAGCCCGAAACCAAAAAATCGTTAAAATCAATTAGGACTTTTACATCCCTGACACGCTTACCTTAAGTTTTAAGAATTTTTCGTCTTTGGTAACTCTGAGTGAAATTTTTTGTAGGATATTTTTGCAAATTTTTTTAACCCATTGTGGCTCAGTTTTAGAAAAAGGAGTCAAAAAACCATAAAAACAGGATATAATAGGTTAATTTATTCTAGGAAAATGATCCTTGTGTGATTTCGTTATGATCTTGTGAGAACGAGTTTTGTCCAAAATGTAGTTTTAGAGTTTTACAGTGGGGTGAAATTTGGAAAATATTTATTGTTAAAAGTGCTTACTGATTTTAACGATTTTTTTGCTTTCGGGATAAAATTTTGCTTTTTTTGTGTTCAGCAACTAGTAGCGAAATTGTATAGCAAATATTTCTGTAGTACATACTGACTCAATATTCCCCTGTTTAAGGTGTAATTTTTTTACCTTTTTAAGAAAAGGCAAAACCACGAGACACGGATATTTTTTTTTAACGTCTACTTTAAGAATTTTTAGGATTTTCTCATGCGTTTTTATTTTGTGTCGAACGGTGTTATAGGCCAAAGACTATAAAGAACAGATCATAAACCATAGATTATGCAACATAGACCTTATTATTGACCATAGACCCTAAAAGACAGATCATAGGCCATAGATTATAAACCAAATACCATAAAGGACAGATTACAGACCATAGATTATGAACCAAATACTATAAAGAACAGATCAGAAACCATGCATTATGGACCATGGACTATACAGAACAGATCATAGACCTTATTATCGACCATAGGCCATAAAATACAGATCATAGGCCATAGATTATAAACCAAACACCATAAAGGACAGATCATAGGCACAACTGCTGCATTAATTTTATTATCATTTGGAATAAGGGTAGGCTTAACGCTGTGAGAGAAATTAAAAATTAAAAAAGATATTAAAAGTATTTGCTTCATAGTGAGCAGATCCAAGCATCTAAAAAAAAATATGCAGCTACTATTAGGAATTAAAGTTTCATAGTCTCTTCAAAGTCAAATTGAAGTGGTCGCATTTCAGCCGCAAGGCGAACTCCAGTCATGAACAAATATTCCAGAGAATTTCTTCACAGACTGCTTTGTAGTCTCCATTGCACCCTGAGCAAAATTCTCAAGAATGATTATCCATGATAAGGCCCAACATTACGAAACGATTTCAATTTTAATTTTGGAACATATTTGATCTGCTGACTTTAAAAAACTAATTATAATATCATTTCTCCGACTTCCGGCTGTCGATGTATGGTAGTTCAATAAGTTCACAAAAAAATATTGTAGTTGTTTTTAAAAAAAAAAAAAAAAACATTGAATTATCGCAGCAACAATAACAACAAATACACACAACTTGCAATACTTTTCAAATGCATATACGCCCATGTGTGTACTCTACGAGAGTGTACCACATAACACAACGTTTGTACAGTGTCAATACAAAAAGTAATCGCACAAAAGTTGAAGAGTTCAAAACCTTTGGAAGGGAACTCTTATCGCATTCTGCCTTCGTGGTGCGTTCACATTTATTTGCTTTTGTTCTGTTTTGAGCTTTGTGCTCCGTATTGACGTTTTTTCTGATTTCTGTAGTCTCATATACATATGTACTTATATATATGTATTCAGCACACATAAATACTTTTAAATAACAATAAATATTTAAGCAAGAAAACTAAAAATAAGCGCAAACATAAGCAAAAATAATTTATTTGAACACTCAGGCGATCTATCGGGCCGGTCGTTTGGTCGATGATTTTTGTGACTTGTTGACTGTTCCAATTTTTTTATTTTTTTTTCATTCTTTTCATACAGAAAAAAATCTTTACTTATACTTGTTACAGTGAAACAGTGACAGACTGAGGTAGAGGAAGAGAGCAAGCGGACGAACAAAATGTCAATGTGGGCAAATTTTACAAAAAAAAGAGTCAACATTAACATATTTGATAAGAAACTTAGTTTTTGATTCTGCACTAGAAGCTGCTATATGCAAACAATGGGTAGTATTCATATGGGGCATTACATGCCAAACATCATTTTTTATTGCTGAATCTGAATCTGGGCACAGAATTGCTTTATCTTGTAAGGATTTTGAAATTTTTCAGCCTAAAGGATCGATATATAAAACCTGCTACATATTCATCAATCGTACTATAACAATAAACTATGTCGGACTTTTTATTATTTTCCCATTCAAAAAGCGATTTAGAATCAGTTATTTGACCTTAATAAGTTCTTCTGTGATATTGTTCTTGTAGCATTTCGCTTAAAAGAACCAACCATTGCGCGTCGAAACCAAATTTGTCTCTAAGTCCCTAAATGATGTAAATTACAAAAAAACTTACATAATACGAAATATTGCATGTTCTAAAATGTTCAAAAAATCATTGCTTCTATACCCCATCTTCATTTTGAATTCATGTGAAAGGTGGTTATATCTTCTTCTCTAAAAACATATTTGCAAGGTCGAAAGTAGGTAATATATCGTTTTTGTCGTTAAGTACTAAAAAAGTAGTAAATTTAGTACATTTTCATGAATACGAAAAAATTTTCTTTGTAGTATAGAATGATTCAATACCTTTCCAAAAATGATCCAAACGCGAAAATAAGTTCTAGTTATGGGCCATTTTGTGGTCGGTACTTTTTTTTTATTTTCAAAAATTCATAACTTCTAAGCCTTGAGACATACCATTTTTCCTTCTTTTTCTTATGGAAGTTTTTTTTCTTTTTATTTCTTTCCAAAAGGTCAAAAAAATGACAAAAAATGATAAGTAGTTTAGTACTAAAATAGTAGTAAATTAAGAACTTTTATTGACTACGAAAAAATGTACTTTGAACTTCTGGCCTTATTCAATACTTTTCCAAAAATGGTCTGAGCATGAAAATAGGTTAAGAAATGTCTATGTTATTGACAACTATTTGAGGAGAGTTTGTCACAATTTATCGATTTTGAAACTCTATACACCCCTCCACTGACATTTCTTTCAGATTAGGCATATAACGAAATCATGTATCAAATTTCAGCGAAATCGGAAGGGCTGTGTCAGATTTTTAAACATATTCTAACCCGACATAAAATAGTAGAGATGATTAAGAAATAAATTAAAGGAGTAAACTAAATAATACGCAAGACCAAAACTTGTCCATCTCTTTTTACTATGTTAGAAATGAAGTACGACTTTAAGTTATACATCATTAAAAAGGTATTTGCGTGTAGATGTGCACAAATTCCTTTTAATCCTACAAAACAACTACACCGTTAGAAAGCTTATGCAATTGGCTAAAAGCTTATAATGGGAGTTTTCTCTGAAACGTAAAGGTGAAGCAAGAATATTTTTTGTGTGAAACAGATCAAAAAGTTAGGTTTATCCCTATATTATTCTCCATAACCTCCCAAAAGCTTTGTAACCTTAACGTTAACACCCTGCATATCTGACAAATTTTACGACTATGTATTCAATCAAAAAAATAATTTTAGTATCGAGCAGTGCTATTTCTGTTCTATGAAAAGGAGTAATTTTGATAGAGTTTTGCATTTTAAGAATTTAATTTTTCATTGTGCTTCTGTAGTTATTATGATTAATCCACCCTGTAGGACCGACGGAGACAATTGTCTCAAAAGTCCCATCTTTTGTCTAGTTATTTTGTAAGCAAACCAAAACTGACTACATTTAAAACTAGATTAAATGCACTTAGATTATCAGTTGTATCAAAAATTGTCGAAATGTTATGCAAAGTTGGTAAATTTTATTAAAAGTGGTCCAAATATAATTAGTACTAAAAGTGTCTATCGATTGTGTCGATGAAATTATAACGTTACTGACTAGGTACTGTTTGGCAGTTCGTCGATTATGAAGAAAAGCAAACGATAGTGTATCGGTCTAGAGACTTACCCTGCTTGGCAGACGCGGGTTCAAATCCTCCACTCGGTGATTTTCAATTCCAATTTTTGAATTTCTATTAATTTTGTCACACAATTTGTCTGTAGAGTCTTCGAAGCGGAAAATGAAACATGTATCCAACATATCCGAGATATAAAATATTGAAAAAATTAATAAAAAAAAAAAATTATTCCGCACTGCGATTCGAACCTGGAACACAATGCGCAGAGATATATAACAAACACTTTAGCACATTCGCCTATGAAGTTTTTGTGTAAAATTTGTTAATATACAATTTCTTTGAAAAAATACAATATAAATTAAATAAAAAAAAGTTGCCTTCTTCTGTTCCAAATGTAATGCATAAGAAGACAATTGGTTACGCACAATGACAAAAAATGTTAAACGTAAATATAACTTTATATGTGGATCAGACTTTGGACTAGTTGGTTTCCCCCATGGAATAGTTTGCGAACTAATTTTGGAATAGTCCGTTGTCCTGCAGGGTAATATGTATATAAAAATTAACGTTTGTCTGTGTGTTAGACTCGAAAACAGCTTGATCGATTTTGATTAAATTTTCAAAGTATGTTAGGTTAGATCAGGGGAAGGTTATTGGCTAGAAAAATGGGCGGTTTCACGCCCCTAAAACACGAAATTCGATATCTCAGAAACTGTTTGACGCATAGGAATGAGATTCGGCACATATTTAAAGGGCACTATGCCAAATAGGATACAATAGAAAAAATCGGCGGTACCACGCAAACGAATCAAACGAATCCAGAACGATATGTAAAATAAATCAACAACGAAGATGAAGAATCATAATCGGTGGTTGCGATCTAGACTGAAAATACTAATACTAATCGTATTTAGAAGCAACTTTTGGTGTTTTTTATAAAAGACTCCAGTACTAGTTTGAAAAAATAAAATTTCCAAACTTATCATTTAATTTTTCGATTTGACCGCCAAGCTATATCAATAAAACATAAAGTTAAGAACTCTGCTAGTCAAGATAAAATATTATACGCAAAGATATATATATACAACGGCACATAATTGAGAAAAAAAAAACAAAAAACTACCAACAAAATTTTCTCAACTCCTTTAACCGATAACAATACAGACTGTAACTCGACCAAAAAAAAGGCATTGAGGTGAAGCGATAGCGATAACAAAACGGCTGATATCTCAATGACAACAAACATATGAAATGAGATATACCGCGCGTATAGAAATGCTGGAGATATAAAACTGATTTTTATATAGAAAATTTATTTTTTTTTATTTGTTTTATTGTGGCATAAAGCAGAAGAAGAGAACAAAATAAAACAAATAAAAAAAATAAAATAAATAAAGAAGGTTCAGTTCAAAACAGATGCAAAAGACGTTCAGGGCTCCCTCACTCATTGGTTGATATGATTTCGAATACAAAACGGATTTCTTTCTGTGTTGTATTTTTCCGTCTTTTACCTTTTTGACTTTCAACTGAACAAATTCTGACGACTCGCGTTCTGAACTCTAGGCCAGCCAGCACACCACACTACACACACACGCAAAGCGTTATCGCACTTTGGGTGGTGGTGCTCTGCTGTGCTCTGCGCTGTCGTGATTATGGGCGACACGTTTGTTTGCGCGCTGGGGTTAGCGATGGGGTTGGCGGGCGAGTGACAGCGACACACAATGGGCGAATGGTGTTAAAGATTCAGTTTTTGTACAGAAATGCGCATACGCAATTAAAGCAGAGTCTTGCGTAGGTATGCACATATGTATGTATGTATGTATGTCGGTTTGAATGTGTGTAGTGTATGATTGAAGTAAAGAATTTCAGCGCAATCGGGGTCAATCTTTGATAAGATACGAATATTGCGTTATTGTTGTTGTGATGATTGTTTTTGTATTGCGTTCACAAATTTATTATAAAATAAACAAAATGACAAACAAATAAATATTGTAGAATTAATAAAAAGGTTTTTTTTTTTTTTGAACGCTGCGGCGTCGTCCTCGATGTTATTGTTGTTGTTGTTGCTATCGCCGCAATTTAATGACGTTGTAATTTAGCTGAATCGGAGGAAACGCTGTTTAATTCATAGATTTTTGATCTTTTACTTATAATATGTAGGTATTTTTTGCCAAGTTCTTTAATTGTTCCTGAGAAGGGATTAAATTTCCATTTGTTTTAATGATTTTTGTCCATTTATATGAAATTAAAATACAGAACAGAAAAACAAAATCAAATCAAATCAATAAATTTTTACTATTTAAAAACAATTTGTTATTATTGTTTTTTGAATTTCTATACGTATGAACATTAGATAGGGTCAAAATTTAGATTCATCTCGAAATCAACTCAGATGTTACAAAGACTCCTAAAAACGATATTTGCATCATTTTTTTTTTTTTTTTTTTCATTCAGAAAAAAACATAATTTTCGCTTATAACTTTTTTTCTACACAAAATGGATACACAAATTTTTTCGAAATATATAGATTAAGGTCTTACAAAAAATGTTGGCATTAAAAAATTATATGTATTTTTTTTAGCATAGATAATATTCGGTTCCAAAAATCGACTTTTATACGTTTTTCAACTACGCGGTCGAAAAAACGCCATTTAGTCGAAAGCAAGACATTTTACGAAAAAAGTTTATTAGGCAAAAAAGTCTCAGAATCATCCACAGGAAACATGTGAATTTTTTTAGAGTTATTGAGATTTTTTTTTTTTTTTTTTTCTTTTGTTTTGAGCAATTTTCAATTTTTCAAAATTCTGAAAAAAATTCACACGTATTTTCCAGACAATTTTAAGCATTTTTGTTTAATAAATTTTTCGTAAGATTCCTTGTTTTCAAGTAAAAATCCTATTTTAGAACGCGTAAAAAAATCGATTTTTGGAACCGAAATTATCTATACTGCATATTATCTATACTTACTTTCAGATTGACTAAAGTTCAGAAAAGAGAGCCAAGTTTGACCCACTTTTTTTTTTCATATATCAAGATAACTTTTATTGAGTCAAATATATTCCATTGTTATTGACCACCTCTCGCCATCTTTTGAGCAAAATCAGAATACCGTCCTTAAGAAATTCCTGGGGCTTCTGCTCGATTAACTTGGATAAGTCCTCTTTGCAATACTCTGGGGAATTCAATTTTACGGCAGCAAGATAATTCTGCAACGAGTGAAACATATGGTAATCCAAAGGTACAAGGTCTGGGCTGTTTAGTGAATGCATTAAATCTTTCCACCCAAGCTAACTCAGTTTTTGGCGGGTCACCAAAGTATTGTGTGGTCTAGCGTTGTTTGTGTTGACTAATTCCGGACATTTTTCCTTGTTAATTGTTGACAGTACAGATCCAAGTTAATTGTTTGGCCACGTGGTAGCATCTCGCTGCACACAGGACCATTGCAATCTCACCAAATACTAAGCAAAACCTTCGTGGTTTTCATCATGATAAGCTATTCATTTTTTATCACCAGTAACCAATCTGTGGAAAAATGGTTTGAGATCAATCCATTTTAGAAGAGATTCACGTACTGAAATGCGATCAGTAAGATTTTTTTTTCACTCAGCAATGTCGCGACTGTTTATGTGTCGGTCTTCCTCTACTTTTTCAAGAAGTTGAGTACACTTTTTTAGTGCAAGGTCGACAAGATTTAGGTGCGTCTTTTACATACAAATTTCTAGATCGGCATTGATCATACCATCTTCTCCATCGGTGAAATAAAGTAGAATGTAACAATTTTTTTCCGATTCTGCATTTGAATGGTAAAGAAATGTTAATGGGATGTCAACAAAGAGTTGCCAGATCAAATAAGTTCTTACAAAGTGATCGCACTTCAAACTTTCAATTTTACTTTTCTGAATACATTATTCATGCACATTAAAAATTTTAGTTTAATCTTAAACCAAAAAGTATTTATATAGAACAATGTCAAAAAAAGTTTTATTTTAAACTATTTTGGAATAAATTTCATACTTTTCTGGTATAAATTTTAAACTTTTTTTGAAAAAATCTAAATTAAATACCAAAAAGGTTTAAAATCAGTACTATAGGGAATCAAATTTACGAAAAGTAAACTATAATTTTTAAGAGTGTGAATATAACTTCTAAAAATTGTCACTATACAAAAATGTTGCTAAATATTCTTCCTAAGCATTGTTTCTAAACATTATTTTTAAACAATATTTATGAACATTATTGCATTTATTGTTTCTCAGCAATTTTTCTTAGTATATTCCCTTAACGATATTTCGAAACATTGCATCATGTAAAAATTTTAATTCACAATATTTCTAACAGTCTTTCCAAACATTTTTAAACATTAATTCTAAGCAATATTTCCAAACATTGTATGTTCCAAGCAGTATTGCTAGCTAAGTAATTTTTAGCCTTTTTGTTTTATCTGGTTTACATCTGATGCTAAGTTACTTGTCTAATGAAGAAAAGACAAATTTTCTGGTCTTATTCGATCTTATTCATCAACATACTTAGTCTCCCTCAAGAACGATACAATAATTTCAGCACTTCTCTAACATTTCAATACCTTTCTTGTAGAATATTTTGTCCTTGCTTTAAAAAGACGCCAAAATTCTTTCCCTGGAGCATATTTTTAAAGTTCCGATTTTTTCCAAAAACAATTTGAAATTTATTCCAAAAAAGTATGAAATTTATTCCAAAATAGTATAAAATTAATGCTTTTTTTTGGCATTGTTCTATATATGTAACTACTTTTTGGTTTTAAAATTATACTAAAATTTCTACTGTGTGTTTCGATTTTGGGTGAATAGAGTTCTCAGCATTACTAGTGCTTGTATGACCGCATTTAAATTCTGCATACCAGTCAATAATGATCCATTTTCCTGGTGCAGTTTGCGGATAACAGTTTTCACCCAAGCTTTTATTTCAACGGTGTTTTTGTCCTATCAAAAAGCAATGTTTTCTGAACACATAAATTTGGGTTTCACTGAAACTACTGCAAATATGGAAACAAATGTCAGATAATAATAAAATTTTTACAGTTAACTTTTGACAGTTAGTAGCTGCTAAAAAAATAATTCATTTTGTATTTATAGTGCCATCTTTGCCTCAGACAAGGAACTTATTAGCCAATCTTATACATCGCTTCTATTACTTTCAAAACAATGTACGTTACTGTTCCTATGTAGAATAAAAACCTTCAAAAAGCTGTCATATCTTATCAAATGAGCACATACCCACAACATGCATAGTAAGTGCGGGGTATGCTCATTCTATGAACAACTTGAAAAAAAAACACTTGAATTTTATGTCAAACAAAAAAAAAATAGCAACCTCCAAGTGCCAATAAGAAAAAAATCGCTGAACATGCAACAAACACCGTGCATCGTTGCACTTTAGTACACATTTACCACCGTTTTCAATACCGTTTCAATCAATTTAATACCTTGACAGTCAATGTAACATGGCAACCAAATAGCTGTTGTTCAAAGGAAAAAAAAAAACCAACTCATCGATGGACGACTTCGCAAATGTAATTCAACCACAAATATTTTAGAAAACTAATTACACTTTGGTGTAGCAGAGCAGTAAAGTGCGATGCACATCACACCGCAATGCAACGGTGCCTGCACCTTGATTGAAAAAATTCCAACGGAATTGGATCGAAAAGTTGGTTCAAGCAAGCAACATAAAATATCCCAGTTAAATCAAATGATTAGTGCAGTTTATTTTTTGTTGTATCTTCTTTAAAAGTCGCTTGTTCTCTTGCTCAATCATTTGCTGGCATCAATTTAATAAATTATTAACACCTTCTGCCATTTGCACCAGACAAACCAGATGACGATGTTGCTGATCATTTTATGTTGAGTGTTCACAAAAACAAAAAAAGATGTCGCGCAAAATATTCGTGATCTTATTCTAATTATCATAGGATACAGAGTGAAAAACTCCAAAAAAACACGTATTCTTTGGCACTTTCTACACAGCAAATAGTTTGGGTAAAAAATTCAAACCAAATTGTAATGAATGCAAATCTACAACAAATTTGGTATAAGATCTATGCTACAACTTGGTATACAAACCGTTTATATTTGTTTATATAAAATTAATACCTACAATTTACACAATTTTGGTTTAAATTTAATAGTATCGCCATACAAAAATCTTTTATACTATTTTTGTATAAATTTTGTATAGAAGTTCATATAAAAGTGTTGTCATTTTATATAAAATTCATATTGTGCTATATAAGCCATTTCTATATAATTTTCGAATAAATATTTCGGAATTAAAAAATGATATTGATACTTACGCAGTACAATTTCCATAAGCAAAAAATGTCTCACAATAATTTCATGTGTTTATTCATTTTAAGAGAAACAAATTTCATAAATTACATACAAAATTTTCAGTTACATATTTCTTTGAAGCATAAATGTACATTTTGTTATTTTCTCTAACATCGTTTTGTAATGAGAAAATCGTTTAAGTGCATTATACATAAATTTTGGAAATAAAAACAATTTCAAACGAAATATGGAGTTTATACGTGTGAATTTTCGCAGAGTTTTTGGAAAATTTTTTATTTTGACCAATTTTTGTAGATACATATAAAAAATGTCTCACAAAATTCTGAAAAAATTCACACGTTTTTCTTAGACAATTCTAAGCATTTTTTGCCATAAACACTTTTTTCGTTAGATGCCTAGCTTTTGAATTAAAAACCGTTCTTCCGACCGCATAATTAAAATATATAAAAAAATCGATTTTTGGAACCGAATGTTATCTATACTGCAAAAAAAAAAGTGTATAATTTTTAACGCCAAAGTTTTGTAAGAATATCGTCTATATTAAAAACCTTTCAACTTTTCGAATTTGATCATTATTTCCAGAGTTATCATTCGCTGAAGCAAATCCATCTGATGGATAACATCTCAAAAAGTAATAGCTCAGTAGAAAAAGTTAAACGTATTGTTTTTATGAGGAAGTTTAAGACTTTTCGCACTTTAAGGCAGAACACAGACCTGATAGAGCAAAATGGTTTTCAGAATCAGCAACCGTAAATCAACCATTAAAGCAAAATAATATTCAAAGCAAAAGTGGGCAATGCCACGCCCCTCAAAAATAAAACACTTCAAATTTTCGAAATTCTTTAACGCAGATGAATGACATTTTGTACATATGGAAAAGACACAAAGACAGATAATATTCATTAAAACACTGGGTGATGCCACGCCTCTTAAAATGCTAATTCATCATATACATCATTCACCTACTATGATAATAATTTTTTCTAACATCCGAGCAAATTGATGTGAAAAGCGGAAAACCACTATAAGACAAGACCGATTAACTATGTAAAAAGCCTTGAAGAACCGAACCGCTGGTGTCAATATATTGAGTCATAATCTTAGAAGACGATTTAATGAAAATTGTTCTGTATGCAGTAGGCCAGCATAAGAGCCAAAATTGACTTAAACAATTAGCTGTCTGGAAACTTATTTTTTTCAGTAGTTAGAAGCAAGATCCTTATGTAGCTGCACCCATAAAAATCGGTGTGAGCTCATTGTTTAAATCAATTTTGGCTTTTATGCTAGCCTACTACATACAGAACAATTTTCAAGAAATCATCTTCAAAGATTATGTCTCGTTATATTGACATCAGCGCTTTTTTATTCGTTCCAAATACTCCGAGATGTTGTGGTTCGGTTCTCCAAGGCTTTTTACATAGTTAATCGGTCTTGTCTTAAAGTGGTTTTCCGCTTTTCACTCCAATTTGCTCGGATGTTAGAAAAATGTATTATCTTAGTAGGTGAATTTTTATATTCCTTTGCAGTTTTGAACACTGATCCCTACATTTTTTGCTATGTTTGAACAACTTGAACTACCATCTTTCGAAAGAACTACTACATGTATATGTTTTTCCGCTTTAATGACACTTTTAGCACACATTTCTAAATTAATGAACATTAATCAGAATTTGAGAAGGTTTTAAATTCTGGTTACCATTTGAATAAATTTTTTACACGCATTTATTTTCTAATCCTCTACCCTTTGTCGCTGTGAAGAAATTTGACCACTTATTAACTTTTTCTTTAACAAATTGCACTAATTTTTCAAGTACTATCAAAATCTCAATAGCTGAAATTACTTCTATCGAGAAATTTTTTCCCATTATTTTTACAAATGGGTGTCAGATTAGATTTTTGAAAAGTTGTCTACAGAGCTTAAATACAGAGCAATGCAACTGACCTGACTTTTGATTTTTTTAATGCAACACTCTACGAGTTATAAATACTTGATTTTGCAAAAAAATGCTATCGTTCGCAATTCAACGGGCAGGTACTGTATATCTCTGAAACTATTTAGCGCATATGCATGAGATTTGGTACAAGTATTTAGGGTATAAACGATAAGGCTATAAAGCTTCTGAGAGGTGATGGAGGAGGTCCAAACTAAAAATTGCACCTAAAGTGGGGAGTGAGTCCAAAATGTATACCTGGCGAGTTCTAGGGAAGAAACTGATTTACTGACTTGTTTTACAAAAAAAATTCCTTGGGTCAGAGAAATTTTTTCAGTAGAAAAGTTTTAGTTAATTATATGAACTTTCTAAGAATGTAAGTATTTGGTTTGTAGGGCTTAAAACGATTCTGCAAAGCTCTGGTCCTTTAAAAATGATATTTTAAATTTTTTGTCCTTGTTTTTGATTATGGCGGCCATTTTAGTATGATTCTATTCACATACCTTTTATAATGCAGGGCAACCCATGCAAGTGCCGCGTGTGTCCTCAAACTAAAGGTTTGGTATAACAAATGTATTCACAAATGTAAAACTGTTTAACCATTTAAAAAATATCATAAAAGGTAATGATAATGGAACCCTTTTCATACCAAAATGAAAAAGTAGGTAGGGAAAAATTTTAAATTTCAACTTAAAAGGTTCAGAAGCCTGTAAACTAAATACTCTATTAGAAAGCTCATACAATTAGCTAAAAGTGTTTTCTCAAACGTTGGTTTGACCCAAGAAAATATTTTTTTAAAACAAGTGAGAAAATCCATTTTTTCCTTATAAATCTTCTGGCGTACATCTTAGACCCCTCAGATGCAAAATTTTTGCTGGTCTAGGCCTCTTTTATCAACTCCTAAAATCTTCGTAGCCTTATCGCTTACACCCAACATAATATATAATGTTATTTCTTCAGCTTTCAACGAAGCTTAGCGTCAAGGCTGCAGAGAACATGATGGACTAAAAGTCAACTGGAAAACGTCATTGCAGAAGGAAATAAGATAACTAAGTTACTAAAATAAAATCGCATTCGATGGGGACTATTCTTTTTTCCTAAGAATTTTATGAAGAAAGAGAAGAATACAAGAGAGTTCAAGAAAAGTTTTTTAAGAAAATTTTTAAGCAATATTATCTCCTAACGCATTTATCACCCTTATCACCTAATTCGATTTCGAATCGAACTAAATCGAATCGATATTTTGCTATCACATACTTTGATATCCAGAACCGGAATCGAAAACTTTTGCAATCAAATCGATTCAGCCTTATAATCTTATTTGATTTTGATAGCAATAACTTTCTATTTCCATTCTGAATATCAAAATATATGATAGCAAAATCGCGATTCGATTTAGTTCGAATCAAAATCGAATAACATGATAGGAGTGAATAAATGAATCTCAGTCAGCTAGTTTCAAATTTATAGGTGTGCTCAATGCCTTTTTCAGGATATTCATACTACAAAGTTGCGAGTATATGCTTTTTATATGATTGCTGCAATGACTAGTAGCCTTTCAAGCAATTCATAAAAAAACGGAAAAATATTTTCCCGAGTGTAGTCATCAAATACCAAACCATCGCAACTTTATCGTTGACTAGAGAAGAAGCAGAAGTAAAAAATCACATTAATGGAAATTGATTTCTAGTATTAATTCAAGTCAAAGACACTTGACTTGCCTTGACCGATACGATCATATCCTAGCTGGCTGTCACTTCACAGAGTATGTGAACGCGTACATTGAGATACCCGTATTTGTAGCAAAAATCACTCTGCTCCTAGCGATATTAGAGCAACAAAGCGTTGACGAAGACATTCTGTGAAATGACGATGACGTTCATCTCAATGATGATGATGCTGATGATGATGCTGATCATGATGACGATGATGTATAACAACCATTAGCATTTGCGTTCACAGCTACATATGCTGAGTGTGTGTCTGTGTAGATGTATCTAGCGTTCATTGCACTGAATTCCTTAAAACAGGTGCACCACATACACCATACGAAACATTTCTGCTGCTGCTGCTTCGATGCCACACCAAGTTTACCGCATCGTTGTCTCATGCAACCCAATGAGTTACTTAGTTTGTTCGGTTGGTTGGTTGGTTGGTACAGCTTAGCCTGCCAGCCAGCCATTCCATCCAGTCAGGCCATGTTTGTCTAGAAGCAGAGTTGAAGAAGAAGAAGTTCCTTCCTTATTTGGTTTGCTCTGGTTGTGTATAGTTTGCTGCACCAAATAATAATTAGCGCAGGTTCAAATCAACTTGTTCGCTGGTCATTCACTTGCTTTTTGCACGGTTGTTGCATGTTGTTGTTGCCTTAAAGTGTCTTTGCGCCGCCAACAAGCGGCAAGCAAGACTTCCTTCTCCTAGTAAGCGCTAGTAGTTATGTATATGTACGCGACGTGCTCTGGTTTTCAGTGCTCACTCAGCTCAGCGCTTTAAATATCAGTTAAGAAAAGTTAATAAAATAAATGGTCTAAAGTGGAACCACTTTTTTTTCCTTTGTTGGTTGCATGTTTAATTTCGATGGTTGGTTGATTTGGTGGCTTATTAGCACTTGAAATTCAATGCTGTTGTGCGATGTGCTTGGTATGTCGCCGTTGCACAGTGCGAAATTTGAGAGGTTTAGCGGAACTTAATTCAATTTTTGAAATACATAAAACGCATAACATTATTTATTATTTCGGTAGCTTAATATCCCACCTCAAAAACCTCATAATCAGTTTTGTGAATAACCCTGCGAAACAACTGCAAAATGCACCTAAAACTTGCATTACTTATTCGTTCATACTTTTTGACTATAGAAAGCTTTTCGATTTGTTTTAGTTTATAGATTGGTACATAAAAACGGTAAGTCGGTAGGACGCGAAAATTTTTTCATTTATTTTTTAATAAAACTGTCACTTATTGGAATTCAAATAATTGCAGAATCTTTTCTTACTCGTGTGTGATTTGTTTGTGAAAATTGTGCTTTTTAAGAAATTCATAAGATTTACATTTTCAACTTCATTGGATACTTTAAAAGGTGTTACCACATATTGCCATTTTGAAACGTATAAAATTTGAAAGGTAAGTTTATCCTCTACTGGAAACATAAAACATCTTTTGCGATATTTTGCGATCCTCTTTTAAACTAAACCTTTTCCAGAATGTCTTTAGAAATTTCATATAGCACCGAAATTTCATGAAAAACCGACATCGGACGCCATCGTTGGTTTTGTTTTAGAAAAAATAGGCTCACCAACACTAACATCTGACACTCTCCATAGTTTAAAGGTAACTATTCGCACGCTAGTTTATAATATACAAAAAAAGTAGGGGGAATCCTATCGAAATTTAGAAGCATTTTTGAATAAAAATGCAAGAAACAGCAAATACCCTGTGTCTTGCCCCCTTCATTTTTAATGGCGTTTTGATAAGAAAATGGTTATATCTATCAAGTTTCATAGCGATATCTGGTATGGGAGCGGAAATACAACGTTTTAAGCATTTTCATACATGGGGGGTATGATAACCCCTTGTCTGATCCCCCTTAATTTTTGCATAGTGTTTTGCCAATTAAATATATATCCAAGTATTAAGTTTCATACCTATAACTGCTATATGTGCTGAGATATGAATTAAGTTCCGCTAGACTCTGAAAATTTCGCACTGTGCGTTGGTTGCACATTATTGGGTTTTTACATATATATATCATTTTTGTAAATCTTACATTATCAAAGAATTTCACTTAATTTATTGTAAAGTATTTTCTTTTCTAGTTTGCTGAGTGAAAATTTTCTAGGAATTGGGTGCATTTTTCAAAAATTTCATATAATCTTAAGTAGTTCACTTTTCTTGCTTCTGATTCCCTTAAGTATTGATTTTAAACTTTTTTGGTATTAAATTCCGACTTCTTTCCAAATAAGTTAGAAAATTATTCCAAAAAAGTATGAAATTTATTGCAAAATAGTTTAAAATTAATACATTGTTCTATATGAATACTTTTTGGTTTTAAAATTAAACTCAAATTTTTACTGTGTAGCTTTTATTATATTGATTTGTTTTAGCTTAAATCAAAATACTGAAAAATTCATATATTAACGGTCTACTCAAAAAAACTTTAAGGAAATATTCAGACAATTCTGGTCCCAAATTAATACATGGCAAAAAACTGTCGATAACAGCCACCATATATACGCCTGCAAGTTGATGCTCCAAAAGAAGTGTCGGCATAAACAGCTCTCCAATTTGTTTTCGAAAAATTTGATTCCAAATTTGTAATGAACGACCTCAAAAATTCCCCTCACCATCATCACCGAACTGTTTACTTTTCAATAAACAAAACTCTAACAAATCTTAAGCTATGTACTTATTAAGGGGCGCTTTATTCGCTTCGCATTTCAATAACCTGAAAATTTGCCATAACTCAAGTGCATTACAATTTCAGGTTCAATTGAATTTTAAATTTATGATTTCTACTTATGTTGCATTTTTTTCTTAATTTGTGCTGATTACTGTCTGATTTTCTTCACTCAATTGCTGACAAATTTATAGAGCGGCTGTCATTAATTTTCACTCGACAAGCGCGAATTGTGCGCGCAATGCAATGCATTAATCTTTAACGCGTCCGTTCGACCGGCTGCTTGCGCTCTATTGCCACTTTTAAATACCGCGGCATAAATAACTGTCTAATAGTGTTAACACTGTTGCCACATCGTCACATGCAGATGCATTTCAAGTGGCATCGGTTCTACCAACATCACCACCAACACCAACTCAATGTTCAACCAACCGACTGCGCAAGTGCAACAGAAAACGCCGTTGGCTCGATTTTATCTGTGTGCTTTGATCATTTATTTGTTTTCTGGCGCGTTCGCTTAATTATCCAATTTAATTAATCTTGCTACTCTGTTTTATATTGCAAGTTTCTTTCTCTCTATTTTGTTTTTAAACCGATAGGTACATACTGTATGTCTCTCTCTTTCTCGCTATCTACCTAACACGCTTTCTTGATCGCATTAGCCGCGCGTGCGCACAGTTTTTTTCCATTGTAACTACCGTGTGCAAGTTTATGGTTTAATGGCTTAAAGTTTTTCGTACTCTTTGGATTGATGCCAAATTCTTGCCACAACTATTTTAATGTAATATTTAATCTTATAAGCAAAGGAAACATATCCTTTAGGTGGTTTCGCCTCAAAGTTAAAATTAAAACAGTTGGATCAGTTTTAGTTGTCTCGCTTTTGGAATTATCACATTACCCAATACAATATTCTTCACTTGTTCACTGCTTGTCTGGTACCGCTTATTTGTTCCTTATTATTCTCTGCTGACCTCTACATAAATTGTTTTCCAGTCACATTTCCAATACTTCCCCGATAAATATCTGCAGATGCACCTCATATATTTAGTTAAAATTATCCTATAAATGTCATGTTAGTTTCTGATCCAATAATATATCTGCACAATAAAAAGTTATAGTTTACTTCTCTTAGTTTTGATTACCTTTAGTCTTGATTTAAAACTTTTTTGGTATTAAACCCCGATTTTTTTCCAAAAAAGTTTGAAATTTATTCCAGAAAAGTATGAACTTTATTCCAAAATAGCGTAAAATTAATAACTTTTTTGGCATTGTTATATATAAATATTTTTTTCTTTTAAAATTAAACTGAAATTTTTACTGTGTAGAAATTTTTTTGGCATTTCGAACGCTTCAATTTCATTTCAGTATAATCTCACCAGCTTGACATCTGAAACTGTCAACAACTCTTAAGTTGTGGCTATTTTTCGGCGCGTGCTACTTTCTGGGTGAAAAACACATTTTCAGTTGCATACGAGTTTTTTAAAGAACATGACTTTGTTGTCATTTGTAGTTTTTTCGTCGGATGTCAATTTTATATCACACGATACTTTTAATTCCCCTGTAAAATTTTGTTAACATGCCGCTTTTAAGACTCATGCGACTTTGTAAGCACATGCGACAATTTAATATCAATTCTTTTCTTACTGTTCTTATCGCATTGGCCTATTAAGTCGCAAACGACTTTTTATATACAAACATAAACACTTCTAAATCACATAAGTTTTAAAGTTAGGTTTTTCAGACTTCTAAACAACTTTTTAACTGTAACACACAGTTGTATTTTGAACATGTACAAAGTTTTAGTCGCAAGTGAATTTGTAAAGGAATGAAACTTTTTAGTATCACGTAATTTTTTAAATCTCGTTTTTTAAATTTTTTGAGTCAATTCTTTTATTTTAATTTTTTTAAGTGAAAGTCTCATGCGATTTCTACATGACTTTATAGTCATACATAAGTAAGTTATTTTCAACCGCATGCCAGTTTTAAATCACATGATACTTTTAACTCCCATGTCAATTCTTAAATTTTTTGAGTTCATTATGACTTTTTGTTTTAATTTTTTAAGAAAAAAAAGTCGCATGCGATTTTTTACGCGCAAACAAATTTTGATCTGCAGCCATTTTTAGACGCAAAGAAATAAAAAAAAAATATTTCTTAGTTACTGTCAACAACTCTTAAGTTGTGGCGATTTTTTTGACGCATGCGACTTTCTAAATGAAGTACACATTTTCAGTTGCATACGAGTTTTTTAATGGACATGATTTTGTAGTCAATTGTAGTTTTTTAGTCGCATAGCAATTTTGAATCACATGATACTTTTAACTACCCTGTAAAATTTTGTTAACATGACACTTTTAAGTCTCATACGACTTTGTAAGCACATGCGACATTTTAATATCGATTCTTTTTCTTTTTGCTCTTATCGTATTGGCCTATTAAGTCGCAAGCGACTTTTTATGTACAAACATAAACACTTCTAAATCACATAAGATTTAAAGTTAGGTTTTTCAGACTTCTAAACAACTTTTTAACTGTAACACACAGTTGTATTTTTGAACATGTACAAAGTTTTAGTCGAAAGTGAATTTGCAAAGTAATAAAACTTTTTAGTATCAAGTAATTTTTTAAATCTCTTGCAGTTTTTTTAATTTTTTGAGTTAAAAAAAACAAACATTTTATTTTAATTTTTTTAGGTGATAGTCGCATGCGACTTCTACATGACTTTGTAGTCATACATAAGTATGTAATTTTTAATCGCATGCCAATTTTAAATCTCAGGATACTTTTAACTCCCATGTCAATTCTTAAATTTTTTGAGTTCATTATGACTTTTTGTTTTCATTTTTTAAGTAAAAAGTCGCATGCGATTTTTTACGTGCAAACAAATTTTGATCTGCAGTCATTTTTAGACGCAAAGAATTAAAAAAAAATTTGTTAGTTGCTTGCGACTTTCAAGCGCTATATTAGACTTTTTACTTTTATGCAAATTTTAATTTCTAAAACAACTGTAAAGATGCCGAAAATTTTCTAACTGTGTAACATTTTTTTAATCTTATACAATTTTTGACTTGCATGAGAGATTGTAAAATGAAAATTGATTTTTTAATGCATGCAACTATTTTGTCGCACAACATTTCTTCATTAGTTTACGATTTTTTAGTCCTAAGCGAAGCTTAAGCATCAAAAAACTAGTCGTACGTGCTTATATATCCCTTGAAATAAAAGTTGTATGCAACTTTTTACGCAATACATCTTTTGAAGATATCTAATGATATCTAATTTTTTTTCAATTATCTTTTTCGCATTAGAATTTTTACTATCAGGCTCATACAATTTGAAATCTCACAAGAGATTTTGATTTAAAAAATGTTCTTTATAGCACACAACGTTATTGTCGCATATCATTTTCTTATTCGCATGCGACTTTTTTGTCCTGAACGTAACTTTTGTAACAAAAAGCAAGTCATACATGTTTGTAAATAGTTTTTTTTAATTAAAATAGGTTATTTTCTATTACCTATAACTCTTTGGTCACATATAGTACTCGATTATTTTATCGCTTTTGATTATTGCATGCGACTTTTTAGTGTCATTCATAAATTTTTTTTACTTCTCAACATTTACTATTTAGCCATGTACATCAATACAAAAATTTACTTTTTTCCAATGTGTTATCTAGAAAGTAAAAAAAAAATTTAAAATCGGTTAAATATTGGGGCATTCATTAAAGCTAGATATATAATTGATATAATACTTTTTTAATTTGTTTCTCGATGCCACCACAATGCATTCAATAATTTTTTTATATTTTTAAAAATAACCTCTAGTGATAAATTTAAGTAAAGCCACGATGTCTAGTGTTTAGCAATACATAAAATGTATACTGCCTTTAGTAGGTTCAGACAACTCCGTCATATAAATTTCAGGTCATGCATACGTAACATAGGGCTAATTGGTAACATTGCTTTACTTGCAGTATCATTAACCAAAAACCCCATAAATTAAAGTTGTAACGAACCACAAACATATTTAGTACCCCTACTTTTACTTTGGCATATAAGCGCAGAAAGAACAGATTAATAGCATGCGATAAAACGCTGCTCTAAAATAGAAGATATACCCAGATAAAGTTAGTTCTACTATTTATTTAAGCAACGAAAAAGGCGGCATGAAATTCAACAAAGTAAATTGAAGTTACTCAAATTTCGAAAGTGATGGCAGGGCAACTTTTCGTTGAAATTCATTTATGGGTGATTCTCCAAAAAATGTCAAATTCAATGTCCCAGGGGTCAAATTATGTTTATATTTAAAATTTGATATTTTAACTATTTAACCCTTCGACCCGGCTGGGACAATATATCCCAATTTACATATTTATATTGTCGCAGCCGGGTCGAAAGGCATAAAGCAGATATTTAACAAGAGCTTCCATTCGAAAAACTTACAAAAAAAATAGTTTTCAATAATTTACTATGAAATTTATAACATAGTGTTCAAACTCATTCTCCGTCCTGTCCCTAACTGCTTCTGAGTGTACTTAATTTTCCGTTACGTTATTTTCTAAAAAAAAACTTATACGACATTGCTTGTTGGCTTTTTTTGCTTAAACCATTTATTTAAAAAATAAAATTTTTATATATACATATTTCAGTTATTGCTTTTCTATGTTTACTCTTCGAAAAAAATTTTTTATATAGAATTGACATATGTGCATACAAGTTGGTCCCTCATTTTAGACTATCTCCGCTCAGCTTTTCTTATTTTATCTGTAAATTTTTTAAATATTGAGTAAAGAGGATATTCAGTGCACTTTGAGCTCAGTCAGTTTTGGTTTTTTGAAAGTGAGTATTTGTGGATTTTTTTTTAATTTTGTAAAGAACGCAAGTATGTCATTCTCCGCGTAAGTTTTTTTTTTATATTATTAAACATATTTCTTTATCTTTTTATAATTAAATGAATAAATAATTAGAGGGGCTATCCAGCAGTTTCAACTTTTTAAAAAATAATTGCTATTTTCATTGTGATATCACTGTTTTTGCACCATTTTGTCATTCTCCGTCTAGCCATTCTCCGCATAGTGATTCTACAACTGTTTTTTTTTTGGTTAGTTTTGCTTAAACCATTTATTTAAAAAATAAAAATAAACTTTTCAAAAATCCAACATAAATTTTTAGGCTTGCCAACTGCTTATTTTCGAAAAATCTTATATAATTCTTACTTCTTTTTACTATGTAAACTGAAAATTTTAGTTTAAGAAGCGCTTAGATTAATTTTTTTAAGATTCGGTGTTGCTACCAAATTTTTTTTCGTTAGTTTTGCTTAAACCATTCATTTGAAAAAAAAAAAAACTAGTAAGGGTGTAAAATTTGGCCTGGCCAAACATTAAATACCCTACACTGCAGTATTTTTAAAATTTTGCTCATATGGGAGGTGCTACGCTCTCTTGTCCGAGTTCACCCAGTTTTTGTCCAGAGCTTGGATTTATAGTTTTTAGTGTCTGAGTGAAAAATGTTTTCAGTACAGTGTTTTGAAGCTTTTGCCTATATAGGAGGTGCCACGCCCTCTTGTCCGAGTTCGCCTAGTTTTAGCTTAGAGCGTGCATTTATAGCCTTTAGTATTCGAGTGAAGTTTGGTTGGATTATCTCAAAAAACTCTTTCAGTATAGCATTTTGAAACTCCTGCTTATATGTGAGGTGCCACGCCCCCTTGTTCGATTTCACCCAATTTTTGTCCAGAGCTTTCATTTATGATACTTAGTATCTGAGTCGAATTTGGTTCGAATATCTCAAAAAACGCTTTCAGTATAGCGTTTTGAAGCTTTTGCTTATATGGGAGGTGCCACGCCCTCTTGTCCGAATTCGTTAAATTTTTTTTCAGAGCTTTCGCTTACAATTCTTAGTATTTATGCGTATTTTGGTTGCATTGTCGTGAAAAATACTTCTAAAATTGCATTTTGAATATATTTTTTGTATGGGCGGTAGGCGTGTCCGTTGACCGATTTCGCTCATTTTCAATCCTCCGAGCTATCTTTGACGACGGAGGCAGTGTTCCAAATTTCATTGAATTAACTTACTCAGTTTTCCCAAAAAGTGTATTTTAACACACAGCCAGCCAGCCAGCCAGCCAGCCAGCCAGCCAGCCAGCCAGCCAGCCAGCCAGCCAGCCAGCCAGCCAGCCAGCCAGCCAGCCAGCCAGCCAGCCAGCCAGCCAGCCAGCCAGCCAGCCAGACAGACAGACGGACATGGCTATATCGACTCAGGAGGTGACGCTGATTAAGAATATATATACTTTTCTATATCTGCCACGCATCCTTCTCTGCTTTACAAACGGAAGGACAAAGTGAATATACCCTGGGTGTAGGGTATAAAAATAATAAATTTTTCAAAAATCCAACATAAATTTTCAGGGTTGCCATCTGGTTATTTTTGAGAATCTTATTTAAATCTTATGTTTTTTGACTAAATTGAAATTTTTGGTGTAATAACTTTTCTGAAATTGTACAAAAATTTGCAGGGTTGCCACCCGGTTTTTTTTTGGTATTGCTTAAACCAAATTTCGGTTCGATAAATTTTTAAAAAATTAGAATAATATTTTTAAATATATTATTTAAGCGAAACTTTAAAAAAAAGCATAAGGCAACCCTGAAAGTTTATGTTCATTTTTTATAAATCCTCCAAAAGTTAAGGTCATCCATTATATTCTATACCTTCAATTAAAAAAAAAAAATAGAAAAATTGGAAGGGACAAAAAAAGGTATGTTTTGGTACATTTTTCTGAGGCTTATCCTTATATTGTTGAATGAGATATCAACAACATTATTAAATAAAATTTTTGGCAAATACAAATAGAGTCACAAGTACACGAGTAGTTAAAAAAATTTAAGTAATTAACAAAAAGCAATTACTTTACCTTATATAACCATTTTTACCTTATAATTCTAGTAAACATTTCTATATTTGGTCACACATTTGCTTAATATTCACATTTAATAACTTTCCATCATATATGTAGGTCAGTGGCGTAGAGATCTGACAAGTTTGTAATTGTAAGCAAAAATTATATTTTTCCAACTATCATACGAACGGACCCTGGTTCGAATCCTAGTGCAGTCATTCTTTCTTTTTCTGTTTTGAGGGAGTAGTCAGGTAGTTTTTTTTCAAAAAAAAAAATTTTTCTTTTTCCCGTTTCGGATACTTTAAACCCTCAAGAATAATGTAGAAACCTTCTTTTCCCTCAGATGTTATCGGAAAGTAATTAAAAACTAGTTTCTAGTTTAAAAACTAGTTTAAAAACTAGTGTACATTTGTTGTCGAATCGTGCTCTTCTGTCGTAAAATCACGCGTTTTGCAAAAGTCCTATTACTTCCCGACTCGTGCACTTATAATTGCACCAAAAAACATAAAGTACAATACTCAGGTTTTGAAGAAATAATTATAATATGTATTATTGTGTCGATAATATTGATAATTTGTTGTGAAATCTTTAAACGCGTTTTTCTCAGAACAGTGTTTTTTGAACTGGTACCCACGATTCCGGCTGATCTACTGTACCGATTTACTTAAATTTTTTTTAAATGTTCGTAATAGATTTGGCTATCTTGGGTACTAGAATCAATACTGTCAATAAATATTTAACAATATTATTAACAAAAAACGAGGTTGAAAAAAACCAAAAAAATTTAAAATTGCACTACTTGTTTATTTATCAATATTTTTTTCCAGTTCAAGTACCATTCACATGTACTTTAAAATGCAATTTGTTTTTTGCGTTTCAGATGATCTGAAATCGAGAAATCGTGGGTGCCACATCAAAACCGGCCTACTTCCGGTCGCCCATATCTTCACCGGAAGCCAACGAAAATTTAAAAGTTTTTTTTTTTTTGCTACTTAAAAATATGTACAATAACATATAAAAACATCAAAAATGTTGAATTAAAATTTATATGAAAAAAAATTGTTTCGCAAAAACGCTACTTCTACCTGACTACTCCCTTAACTTTACACTTACATAAAAAACACTTCTTTCAAAAAAAAATAATTATACTAAAGGGTTTTTCTAAAATTCTGTATTTACTACAACAGTAAGGTAAAATTTATTTTATTGTCTTGAAATTCTGGTAAAATTTTCTACAAAGTAGTACGATCAATTTTTTTTTTCTGCGTACATGCTTAGTTATAACCATAAAGAGCTTGCATCAATCTTAAATTTGACAAAAATTCCAAAAATCTCCCAACTTGAGACAATCTTAAAATATCCCATGAGACACTATATCAATGGTGTCGTGTTGTAGAGAAACAGAGAGAGATGTTTGCAACTCTCAAACAATTCAAAGTTGTTTATGTGACAACACAAGTGAATTTGTTACTGATTTGTTGAAAATTTATTTGCTCTTCAACAGGCCCTCATTGTCGCAAGACAACAGCATCGGTGCCAGTCCCAAACCACACTCCTTAAAGATCTAAAACTCATCATCATCATCTTCTTTCAACTGGACTTTCAAACATCGGAACAAACAAATAAAGCGATTTAAAGCCCAAAGAGTTGCGCTGCGCACGCTCACAACGTGGCACGATCATTTGTGTGATTGTGTTGCAAAACCCAATGATCATGGATGGATGCGGTAGCAATGCTAGTTGACTGACACTTTCAACATTGGGGTGCTGCTTGCTTGGCTCACTATGGATTTTTGTTTTCTAGCTGCTGATCGTTCTTGTTATCCTGTTGATTTCATCGTACGAACGCCTTTAGCAGCAGCAGCAGCAACAAATTTATGTTACCTCATGATCGTTAGTGAAGTTTATGGCATTTTACTTCTTTTCAAATCTGCAAGACTTTCCTCTGGCTGATCTTGCCTTTTTTCTTACACATACCACAAAGACGTTTGTTTGAAAATCAGGCAAATTGCTGACAACATGCGAGATTGCCAAGATCTATTAAATGGGCTTGACTGCGCATTTTATGGATAAGCGCAAGAATTATTGTGGCGATCACTTAGTTATCTACTATGTACTTATTTATTTAAAAAGATATATTTTATTTTAAATTTCTTTGGTATTATTGTTGAACTGCGACGTAGTTATAGCAGAAATACATTAGATCCTTGTAGGAATCTTTTTTTTACATATTACGATTCTTTCAAAATTTTCGAGTTTTTAAAAATATTTTGATTTCTTCAATATTTTTCGATTTTGTCAAAATTTTTAAACATATTTCTGCTCCTTCAAAATCTACGACATTTTCAGCATTTTTGGATTCCTTTTACATTTTCGATTGTTTAAAAATTTTTCCCCATTTGTCTTAAGACATTATATTGACAAAAACCACACCAAAGCAATGTTATTAAATTCTGAGAACCAAGAAGATAGGGAACAAAATGCTACAGCACTACAATCCAACATTTCCAGAAATAAAACCTCTATTTCAATCGTTGCTCCATCAAATCAAGTGAAAATAAAGATGATCCAACAGCTGAAATCGCCAGGATACGACAATATCACAAATGTGGCGTTACCACTTGTCCAGTTTTCGTAACCATTTGGAATATAAGGAGGCTCCCTGAAGAATGGCTTTTGAGATTGTTGACTAAAATTCCGCTAAAAAGTGACCTCATGCTCTGCACAAAATCTTATAGAAATCGCGATCTTGAGTTTCTTGGCTAAGGTACTAGCTAAAGTCACTCGGTCAAGCCTTTCATGTACAGTAGGGTGTCCCTTATTTGGGAAAAGTCAAAATTTTATGTCGCGCTCCCCCAGAATCGAAAGACTTTGAGAAAAAAAATGAGATCCCCCAAAGGACAGGTTTTTTTAAACGAATTAACCTGTGTCGCGAAGACATTCAAATTTATATGAAAATTAACATAGATTTTATATACTTCTTGTTTTAACTTGCTGGGAATCGCGTTGCCTGAAATATTTTTGCCATCAAATGTGTATCTTATTGTTTTTCGGGTCGTTGAACACGACACAAGTGTCAAAATTAAATTTTGACAGCTGTCAACGACTACAGAGCTGTCAAAACTCTTTAATTTTGAAGTTTTGTGAGTTTTGACAGCTCTGTAGCCGTTGACAGCTGTCAAAATTTAATTTTGACACTTGTATCGTGTTCAGCGACCCGAAAAACAAAAAGATACACATTTGATGGCGAAAAATATTTCAGGCAACGCGATTCCCAGCAAGTTAAAACAAGAAGTATCTAAAATCTACGTTATTTTCATATAAATTTGAATGTCTTCGTGACACAGGTTAATTCGTTTAAAAAAACCTGTCCTTTGGGGGATCTCATTTTTTTCTCAAAGTCTTTCGATTCAGGGGGAGCGCGACATAAAATTTTGACTTTTCCCAAATAAGGGACACCCTAATGTACAGATTCTATAGTCGTTTTACGCATATTCAGTTATTTCAATGCAAAATAACACATCTCCCTACCTAGAATGTGAAAACGAAAAGTATTCGATTCCAATCTGATGAAATATTATAAACGATTCAAGACGTAAAGAGCAGCATGATTACTGACATCATCCTCGAGTTTCAAGAATTTAGAACTATAGAACCATAACATTATCGTCAAAAGTACTGATAAAAGTGATTCCACTCAAAAATATCCAAAAAAAAAACATCCAATGACAAACATCCAAAAATAGTAACATTCGAAATAAACATCCAAGAATAAAAACATCCAAAAAAAAACATCCAAAAATAAAAAGATCCAAAAAAACATCCAAAAAAATATCCAAAAAAAAAACATCCAAGAATAAAAGGATCCAAAAAAACATCCAATGATACACATCCAAAAATAAGAAACTCCAAAAAAAAACATACAAAAATAAAAACATTCATTAAAAAAAATATCCTATAAAAAAATGCTAAACATCATTTTCCATCATAATAATTTTACTCAATTTAATAAAATCGATGATTTTTTATTTGATGTTTTTATTTTTATTTTTACTTCTGGAATTTTTTTTTTTTTTTTTTTTTTGATTTTACTTTTGGATGTTTTTATTTTTGGATGTTTTTTTTATGGATGTTTTTATTTTTGGATGTTTTTACTTTTGAATGTTTTTTTTTTTTTTTTGAATTTTTTTACTTTTGGATGTTTTTATTTTTGGATGTTTTTATTTTTGGCTGTTTTTTTTTTTTGGATGTTTTTTTTTTTGTGATATTTTTGATAATCACCGATAAAAGTCTGTGCTGAGATGGTAATAGTTTTTTTTCATAATTTTTCTGGAGAGCAAATTTAGAGTTTAGTATGTCATGAAAATATTACGGTACACGGTTTGGTCAAGTTGTTTCCCTAAGGAACTGCAAGTCCTCGAGCAAATCAGGTTTTAGCTAGCTTGTTGATCTTCCCGAGAACAATACTCCGGACTACAATACTTGTTTTTACAAAAAAATTTATCGATACCAGATTTTAGCCATCTTAGCATAGAAGTGCTTTTAAATAGAGTAGGAGAAGAACTTGAATCGATTATCTCAAAGCAAAACTGGCTTAAGGCAGCAATGTTGAACAAGCGATGTACGATCAGGTATCCTGGAGATATGCTTATTCTCGTTGCTTAGTAAGGCCGAATAAGGAATCAGGTGGAACTTTTAGGTACAATAAGAAGATCTCAACATTTCGATGAAATTTTCCTCCCATCGTTCAAACATTCCTATATATAAAATGAACAAGAAGACCTTTCAGATATAACAAACCTTAAAAAACATACGCTCCGAAAACTACACAGTGAAGTTTGCCTCCAAGCTTCTGAATGGAATCTAAATAACAATATATAACATTTTGATCAAAAGATAATACTAAATGGAAATCCTCAATTGAGGTGAATTCCTTTAACCAGACTATCCCAAAGTATAGGCCAAGTTTGAGTTGGACGAACAAAGCTTTATAGACATAAGGGGCCCGGAAATAACGGCAGAAAATTTTTTGGAAATAATGACAGAAAAATCTCCATACAAAATTTTGATAGTCCACTCTATTTTTTGGAAAAGGACGATAGACGTATGGGTGCTCCCTATAATGACTTCTTATACGATTGGGCGGTTACGTTTCCATTTATATGGAAATAAATAAATAGTTCACATAACGATTCTTAGACTCCTCTTATTTACTTAGGAGATATAGGAGTAGTAGAATGGCTTTGTTTCCAAAAGTTATAAGGGATACAAAAAGGAGATAAAGCCAGTAAAATCTCCATATAAAATTCTGGCTTTGTTTCCAAAAATTTTCTGACAGAAGCCATTATAGCTGCCACACGTCTAGCGTCTTTTTCCAAAAAATAGAGTGAGCTATCAAAACACCAAACAGAATTTCCTCTGGGATTTGTTCTGTGTGGTGGAGTGCGTTTTTTTTCGGAGAATACATTATAAATCAAACAGATTTTTTTAAAGTTGCACTGCTTCTTCACTCTTCAAAAATAGGAAATAAGTACTTAGTTGCCAAATAGAGTTCAATATGCATATCGTTTTGTTATTAGTTATGAATATTGATATTTTACGAAAAACTTACTTTACATTTGCATACAGTTTTAGTGCCGGAAAATTAGATATTCACTTATAATTTCAAATATCCACACTAATAATTTTCAAATAATACATCAAAGTCTCTAGCCGAGTGGCAAATTTCAAGCGCTCGCTACATTTGGTTAAAAGCAATCATACCTTATATGGGGCTAAGTCTAATAATGGCACTGTAGATTATGGCCAAGATCATCGTGTAGTATATGCCAGAGCTCAAAAACGATATTCAAATGTGACGCATCCTTTAGACCACAGCAACTCATTTCATATGCAACAATCGAACGATCGATTTGAACGCGCTGCACACGTGCGGTTCGAGTACTCGTAGTTGCAACTTTGCAATAAACTAAAATCACAAAAAAACACAAAACTCTCTAAGGTCTTAAATCTTGCAAAGTTCACGATCACTTGGTAACATACAGATACCATCATCATCATCATCGGTGTAGTTGTTGACGTCTTTGAGAGAAAAAAACTTGAAATCATCATACAAAGAAATCATAAATTTGTCACAAATCTCTGTGATTTGTCAGTCAGAGTCACAGTCGTTGGACAAATTGTTGGCGTTTTTAAATGACATAAATTGCTGAGTTGTTGGTTGGTTGGTTGAATGCAACATTTTACAGGTTGACTTATTACGCATACGAAGACACGTCGCTGTCAGTTTGGAATTTGGCATATTCTTATTATTGAAGTCATCGATGAGCGAACGGCGGCGGCGCTCATATATTGGCCACATTTCTGCCAAGTCAATTTACTTGACACTTGGTGTTGTTGTTTGGTATCTCAGCGAGAGCTATTGGTGTCGGTGTCTCGGTTTTTTGGTCTTGATGCCATTGCCATTGCTGTTGCTGTTGCCGCATTCACGCGCTGTTATTATGCAAATTATGAAGTTGTTAAATTTTATGTGCGTTCGCTTTATTTGCCATCAAAATCATTTATGTTGCATAAATTACGGCGTTTATGCTTTTTTTTTTGCTCTGTGATATTTTGTATATTTTTTTCTGAAAAAGTTTCACGTAATTACTTTATTCTTTATTTTGTTTTTTCTTTTTTATTTTTAGTTTTTTTATTGCTATTCCTATGAGGCTCTTTTTTGATGAATTTCATATGATCTTGATAATGAAGTCAGAATATTGATGGCGAACTCTTGTTTGCACGTTTTTATGGGTTCATTCTGTATGCGAGCATTGTGATCTTCTTAATGGAGTTGAATATGTTAAACTGAATGTATCCTTGAAATATTGAATATTTATGGGTTCTTTAAACAAAAAAACAAAGATATTCAAATCAATTTTTGTGAAATCAGAAACTGTAATTTTCCAACATTCAGCGGCTTATACGAGTATTCGTTAAGTTGCCAGATAACACGGTCCGACATAGTTTTTTACACATGAGAAAATCCAAAAAATTCTTACCATAGACGTTAAAAAAAAACCCGCATGTCTTGTTGTTTTTCTTCAGCTCGTTCAGCAAACTTATTCACGATATTACTGCAAATATTTTTGCAGAATATTTTAACCCTGTACATCCCACTCATATGGGTAATTTTTACCCTTTACTTAAATGGTACAAAAGTGACACCTAAAACTGAGGAATATTAAGTCAGTGTGTACTACAGAAATATTTGCTTTAAAATTTCACTACTAGTTGCTGAACTCTAAAAAGTCGAAATTTCCTCCCGAAAGCCAATAAATCGTTAAAATCAAAGAGAACTTCTGACAATGCATATTTATTACATTTTTGACGCCTTTTTCTTAAGGGGTCTTTGGTGACCCCTAGTTAAATTTTTTTCGTAGAATATTTTTGCAAAATATTTTAGCCCAATTTTTCGAAAATGGTGTCAAAAAGACCCAAGGTGTAATGGGTTAATGTGTTCTAGGAGTATGATCCTTATGTGATCTTGTCATAATCTTGGGATAACAAGCTTTATCCAAAAGTAAGTTATTGGGATCGTTTTTGAGATTGCAATAATATAAAAACCATATCAAGCCAATTTCAAAAATATTCGGAATGAGTTGTTCGAAATCAAAATAAGTCTTGGTCTTGATTCTTGGTCTTGGTAATTTTGCAAGACCAATCAATCATAAAATTGAAATTTGGCATCTTAAAAACCCAACTGCTTTGTAAAAATTAGGTTTGGAAATTTTGAATACTCAACAATCTTTAGAAATTTTTTCAAGACAAAGACCGAGACCAAGACCAAAACGAACACTTAATATGAAAACCAAGACCAAGACTCAATGTGCAAAACAAAACCGGGACGGTTATGGTCTTGTTCTTGCTGAAATTATCTTAAACTTTTTTTTCTCCTCTTTTATGGAGATATAAATGTACTTTATATTATACCTCTCTATCTGGCAGATTGTATGATAAAGAATAAAGTTTGAATAGACTTTGTTAGATTATTTTCTGTTATTCCTTTGCATCCAAATGTTGTTCTTATATCAAATTCTTTCTTTAACGTCATTTATCCGAAGTAATGCAAATATGTAATACATGTAAAATTATATCTCGAATATCGGAAATAACTAAAAGTATGTTTTCCGTTCATTAACGCACTTTCGGGTCACTTAAGTTGACCTGGCAATGCAAAACTTGTTCATTGACTTCAATTGCGTATGCTTGCATATTGAGTACCCATCCCCATCTAAATAAAATGACATTTTCAGTTCATTTCTCTATTGTATAGTGCGTGCAAATCGGATTATACGAAAAAGCAGTGACGTTTATTCTAAGGTGCGTACGTGTTCTCCGTACACCCAATCGAAATACGATTGAATATTTTTATATTTCAAAAAATAATACTAATTTTATGAACTTTTAGTCATTATTTGCAAAAATCCAAAATTCTATGCATTTTTCAATAGTGACATATGTCTCGGTTACCGCCACGTAACCATCATCAGGCCAATTTATATTTTATTTGATTTATTTTAAATTAAATTGAATTTATTTTAAATTAAATTGAATTTATTTTAAATTAAATGAAAAAACAATTGAAAAATTAAACTTTTTGTCTGAGGCCGGGATTGAAATAGGAACCTCTCTCTGCATATCGCATTTATCAATGGACTGCGCTATGTGCCCTCAGAAAAATTGGTAGCTTAAGTGCCTGTATGCATGTAGTGCGGTTTTTGTTCTCTTTTTTCTCTTTTTCCTTTGTCATGACTCCTGTTGTTGTTGTTTGGTAAGGCCCAAGGCGCTACTTAAAAAAGTTCGACTTTTTACTGTAGTTACTGCTGTGCTCTGTGTTTGTTGAACACAAAGCCTAGAACATAAGCCCCAGAAACAGCTTCTTTTCCTTGTGGTTTTTGGGTCATAGGTTTAATTCCCATTAAAGACTATATAATTTTTTTTTTTAATAATATACTGCTAGAATCGCCCAGTAGTCAAAATTCGACATCAAATAATTTTGGTACTTTTAGTACTTTTTTTTTGGTATTTAGTGCGAAATATTGTAAAATAGCTTATTTATCATCCCTGGTATAATTCAAGCGAAATATAAACAAAAGAAAAAACATATGCTTTTTATACCCCACACCCAGGGTACATTCACTTTGTCCTTCCATTTCTAACGCAGAGAAAGAGGCGTGGCCGGTAGGAAAAGTATATATATGCTTGATCAGCGTCACCTCCTGAGCCGATATAGCCACGTCCGTGGAAATACATTTTTTCAGAAAACTGAGCAAGATAATTCAATAAAATTTGGTACTCTGCCTGCGTCGTCAAAGTCAGCTCGAGGGATTGAAAATGAGCGAAATCGGGCAATTGACACGCCTACCGCCCATACAAAAAATATTCAAAATGATACTATAGGAGTATGTTTCACGAGAATGCAACCAAAATATAAATTAATACTAAAAATGGTTAGCGCAAGCTCTGAGCAAAAACTGGGTGAACTCAGATAAGAGGTCGTGGCACCTCTCATATGAGCAAAAGTTTTAAAATACTATACTGAAAGTGTTTTTTGAGATAATCCAATCAAATTTCACTCAAATATTGTACTAAAAACAATAAATACAGGCTGCCAAGAAAAATAGGGGAAAATTGCACAAGAGGGCGTGTCACCTCCCATATATACAAAAGTTTTAAAATGCTATGCTGAAAAAGTTTTTTGAGATAATGCAACTAAATTTCACCCAAACACTAAGGGCTATTAATATAAGCTCTGAGCAAAAACTGCAGTGTAGGGTATTTAATGTTTGGCCAGGCTAAAGGTTACACCCTTGCTAGTTGTCTTTCTCTTTGTGCTGTATTCTCTTTTCAGCTCTGTGTGACCGCGTATTTTGTCGTTGTTAATATTAAAAAATATGCATTTAATTTTACCTGACCTAATGGCAAAATATAAAAATAATTTAAGCTTTGTGCGCATTTACATACAAATACCTTTCTAATGGTGCATAATTCAAAATCGTGCTCCATTTCTACATATTAAAAAAAGTTGGACAAATTTTTGTCCTGCGTATTTATATGTTGATAGGCAAAATTAATGGCATAATATGAACGTATTATAATTCTTGCGAATGCGATAAATAATTAGATAAACATTAAACGCCCTGCTAAAAAATTAACGGCACACACTGACAAAAACGCACGCTCTATGCGAAAGTCAACAAAATACACTTGACAAAATAAATCGCATTGAAATCTGCAATGCCTTTTTTTGTGATTTCTGTAAAAACTCCAACTTGAACTTTTAACGAGTAACTACTGTTAAAATTTTAAAGCAAAATACAAAATCCAACATTAGTCATGACATTGTCAACGAAATCGGTATTTTCCACACCATGTAATTAACTACAAAAACATACGTACATTTAGCCATATACATACGTAAAAATGCAATACAATCAATTTTGAATGATGAATAAAGAAAAATAAAACCTTTTGAATCACATTCGCCGAGTATTTGTTATGGAAAACCATATGTTCATTTACTGGTGCCAGAGTACTGATTACCTCCAACTCATGCAAGTGTTAAGCGCAAGTGTTTACACGTTCCCTCATTTAAAAAACAAAAACAAAAAACAAAGCAAATCTCTCACTTAGCCTTGCAAAATAGTCACAGTAGCTGCCAAAGGGCAAATTTAATGGGCTAAAGTTTTGACCTGCAAGTGAACTTTTAAGCTAATTACCGAGTCACAACACAAGCAACCAACACCGTACCGTACCGCACACAACTTGCAGTGTTGAACATAACGAAGCGCTACAATGCATACCATTTACCGTTAGATACTTTATATGCTATGGGGCTAGATACGCTGAAGACAAGACAACAACAACAACAAAAAATTTGCACAAACTAAACTGCGACACCGCTTACATTTTGAAGAACTCCACAAAAACACAAAAAGGTGAAGGAAAAATAAAACATAAAGTGTGAACGAGTCATTCCAAAATGCTGTATGCAGGTACTAGGGAGTTCAATACCAGACCCATTTCTCGTTTCACAAATTGTGGGGATTGAAGAACTGGTACCCGGAAATTCGGAATTTTTATCAGTTACACAATAAAACAACGCACAATGGCTGATTTTACGAAAATTCGTTGCAAAAATCAATTTTGGAGTGGGTCTCTTACACAAATCTGATAATGGCATTGGCTAGAGAGATGTTAGGAGCTAAAGAATTGGAAAATTTTAACGCATACAGGCTAGTGGTTTGGTTCCTACAGCCGCTCAAAGTTGAGTAAATTTTGAAGTTAGCGAAAAGATTATATTATTTAGAAAAATTCTTCATATTTAAGTGGAATTCTTTAAAAAACGGTTGAAGGATAGTTATTTTTTTTCACAAAAAGCATTTGTTTGGTATTGTTTAATACAACTGATTAAAAAAAAAAAATAATTTCAAAAGTTTTTAGTTTTTTTTTTTATTGTTTTTATGGTTTTTAAGCTTTGAGTTGAGTTTCTAGTTTCTGTCTCTAAGCTTGTACTCCGAGTACTGGCTGCTTTTACTTGTCACCTTTTATACTAGACCCACTATTATTGAGAAACCTATGGACCTCTTATTACATTCGATTTACGGATATACCGAAACCGATTCCGGGGATAAAAAATCTCTTGGCTTCAATTTCTGCATTGAACTCCCTAGTGCATAAAACTCTCGCAATGTATTGTATCGCATTTGTCAATTTCTTTAATAACAAAAAAAGTGACAATCTGACACATAGTCCAAAACGCATCCATATATCGTGTCAAGTGGTATGGAAGACTTTTGTTTCATATATCGATAATACAGTCGTACTTACAAGGGTTTTCAATCCTTGAAATTTTATAGCACTTCAGAATTCCAAGATATAAATGCCACAAAGTGCAGAAAACTTGCTGGAAACATATAGAAGATTTTAAGAGGGGAAAAAGTTGTAAAATTGAAAGTCTGTGTAATTGTAAGACCTTTAGAGTTGAATGAATTGAATAGTGTTGAGGAAACCAAGACCATAGCAGTATTGATCTTGGCATTGGACATTGAGCATTTATTTTGGTCTTGGTTTTAATATTTAGTTTTGGTCTTGGTCTTGGGCATCAAGTCTTGGTCTTGGTCATGGTCTCGGTCTTGGTCTTGAAAAAGTTTCCAATATTTTTGAGTATTTAAAATTTCCAACCATTTTTTTTAAATCCGATGGAATTTTAAGATGCCAAACTCTGAATTGAGAGATGACTTTATGCTTAAAAGGAGTAAGTAACTATTTACTGTAAATCGTCCATATACAAGTGAAAGGTATGGAAATCGTTGTTTTGCTTATATGATGAAAACAACCGCTTTTTAACATAAATATGGCTAAATGAGTCATATCAATCTAGAGACTATAATATTTTGGACCAGTAATGCCAAATAACTCAAAACTGTAAAAAACTGAATGAATTGAATGAAATTGAATGAATTGAATGAATTGAATGAATTGAATGAATTGAATGAATTGAATGAATTGAATGAATTGAATGAATTGAATGAATTGAATGAATTGAATGAATTGAATGAATTGAATGAATTGAATGAATTGAATGAATTGAATGAATTGAATGAATTGAATAAATTGAATGAATTGAATGAATTGAATGAATTGAATGAATTGAATGAATTGAATGAATTGAATGAATTGAATGAATTGAATGAATTGAATGAATTGAATGAATTGAATGAATTGAATGAATTGAATGAATTGAATGAATTGAATGAATTGAATGAATTGAATGAATTGAATGAATTGAATGAATTGAATGAATTGAATGAATTGAATGAATTGAATGAATTGAATGAATTGAATGAATTGAATGAATTGAATGAATTGAATGAATTTAATGAATTGAATGAATTGAATGAATTGAATGAATTGAATGAATTGAATGAATTGAATGAATTGAATGAATTGAATGAATTGAATGAATTGAATGAATTGAATGAATTGAATGAATTGAATGAATTGAATGAATTGAATGAATTGAATGAATTGAATGAATTGAATGAATTGAATGAATTGAATGAAATTGAATGAATTGAAAGAATTGAATGAATTGAATGAATTGAATGAATTGAATGAATTGAATGAATTGAATGAATTGAATGAATTGAATGAATTGAATGAATTGAATGAATTGAATGAATTGAATGAATTGAATGAATTGAATGAATTGAATGAATTGAATGAATTGAATGAAATTGAATGAATTGAATGAATTGAATGAATCGAATGAATTGAATGAATTGAATGAATTGAATGAATTGAATGAATTGAATGAATTGAATGAATTGAATGAATTGAATGAATTGAATGAATTGAATGAATTGAATGAATTGAATGAATTGAATGAATTGAATGAATTGAATGAATTGAATGAATTGAATGAATTGAATGAATTGAATGAATTGAATGAATTGAATGAATTGAATGAATTGAATGAATTGAATGAATTGAATGAATTGAATGAATTGAATGAATTGAATGAATTGAATGAATTGAATGAATTGAATGAATTGAATGAATTGAATGAATTGAATGAATTGAATGAATTGAATGAATTGAATGAATTGAATGAATTGAATGAATTGAATGAATTGAATGAATTGAATGAATTGAATGAATTGAATGAATTGAATGAATTGAATGAATTGAATGAATTGAATGAATTGAATGAATTGAATGAATTGAATGAATTGAATGAATTGAATGAATTGAATGAATTGAATGAATTGAATGAATTGAATGAATTGAATGAATTGAATGAATTGAATGAATTGAATGAATTGAATGAATTGAATGAATTGAATGAATTGAATGAATTGAATGAATTGAATGAATTGAATGAATTGAATGAATTAAATGAATTAAATGAATTGAAATTGAATGACTGAAAATGTTCATATTTTTAATAAAATCTCAGCGTCGATAGCGATCACATAAAATCTATCGATAGTTTTCCCCCACACCTAGCCAAAACAATGACCCACTAGACAATATATACATGATTGTATTTCGAAGTCGAAAAACGTTGACCTCATCAAAAGTGTAAATTGCCAACGTGTTGTTGAAAAGAAATACGGATTTTTTTTTTTAATTAGTTTATTTTCCACTGATTTGTTTTTACTATTTTATTGCTTTTTACCAAAAAAAAAAGGCAACTGAAACGTTATTTTTAAGTAGGTACGCATTTTAAAGAAAAACATTTAACTTATGCTCGTCGTCAACATGTGTCCAGCAGTCATTCAGCCGGTCAGTCAGTCCGTCAATCAGTATCTAAGCGAGTTAGTGAGTGAATGATTAGCGAGTTTTTTTTTTTTTTTTTTGTTTAGAAGTCGATTTATCGCTAACTGATTTCAATCGTGTTTAGCATTGAAATTAACGTTTTTACCTTTTTGTGTCGTCTACCTCACGCTACACACCTCTCTCTTAACCGTTTTTTTTTTTATGTGTTGGCTTTAAAAGTTATACATATGAGAATTGTATTTGTAATGTCAGAGGTGTCACTTTGGTACGAAGGTAGCCGTATTGAATGTTGAATGTGATGATTTGCTGCTGCTGTTGCCATTGTACGACGAGTAGATATGTGGTGATGAGGCAACACGAGTTATTTGCTCAGTCAAAGTGTCAATAGTACTAATCGACCAATGGAACGTTGTACTTCTGATTGGTTTGTTGAATTTAACGCCAAGCAAAGTTCATTGCCATTACTACTTAGCTTGGCGCATAGATAGGTGCAGAGAGCTCAACTGCTAAAGCTGACACAACACGTGGCAGAATATTCGGGGTTTTTTTTTGAAAGATTTTAAAAATCTTACTCAACTATTATGTGAACACTTACAGCTAGAATTATCTACAAGGTATCCCATAATTCACGCAAGATTTAAATTTACCGTCATTTGTGCGGTAAAGTGTTGCCGAACAAAAAATAACAATTTGACAGCTGAAAGTTTAAGGTTAATAATAAGCATTACACAAAAGAACATAGCGTTTCTATTGAATGATGGAAATGGTCAAAGAAAACTTCGACTAAAAACTGCGTATTGGCCGCGTGGGTCACCTGCCCGATTTGCTACTGCATGCATAACGCTATCTAATGCCTTTTACGTTTTGGTAAAATCAGAAATACAAATGAAAAAAATGTGTATTTTCTAATTAATTCAAATCTTGCGTGAGTTATGGGACACGTTATATGTTTTGCACTATTCTAACGGATTTAATTTATTGGCCAATAACACTTTAGCTCTTCACTGCTGACAATCTGACAAATTTCTCATGTAACTTCTCAACTTCTTTTCATTTTAGGTAACATTTTCACGGATGGCTTAAAGCCAACTAGCCTTACAGCAGCAACAACACAACGCGTAGGTGTGAAAGCAACAAAAACAAAACCATTACCATCAGCAGCCGCTTTAAGAGCAACAACACCAGTAGCAACACTATCGACAGCATTATTATCATCATCAACAGCAACAACAGCATCATTGTCCTCAACATCAACATCATCGTCGTCTTCGTCGTTGTCATCAGCTTCCTCCACGTCATCGAATTGCTCAACTGAAATTGTTGGCAATAACAATAATAATAACAACAACATAGGCGACATCGTGACAAATAAATCAACAACAACAACAAGAAAACGTAAAAGTAACTTCACGACTGAAACATTACGTCAACAGCAGCAACAGCAGCAGCAAACAGCAACGGCAGCACAAAGTTTTCTTGATGACACAACATTTGTAGAAGCAATAGACGCTACGAACGAGGCGCTAACTGTATTGCTACAAAAATCAACAACAACAACAAAAAAAACACGTCTCCCTATCAGTAACGGTAGCAGCAGCAGCAACAATAGCAACAAAAATATATCGCCCACTTCCGTTTCCGCTGCTGAGAAAATGCTCAGTGAGCGTTCATTACTTTTAAGCGGATTCAATGCTATTGAAAGCGCCAAACGTCTCTGCGATCCAACAACCATAGTTGCAGCAGCGGCAACAACACCCAATGCAACAGCAGCAGCTGCTGCTTATTTGTATTTGGAAAAGGTTAAAAATGATAAAGCAGCCGGAGCAGCACGTGTAAAAGCCGAAGAAGAAATCAAGTCATTGAAGGATGCGATCATGGAGTCAACAGCAATTGGTAGCAACAAAAACAACAATAACAACAACAACAGCAATACAAATAATAATAATAATGGCAATAACAATTTGTTGTTAGGTAACAGCAGCAATAGCAGCGCGGTAAGCAACAACAATCAATTGCAAAATATTGCTATTGGTAGGGATAACAGTCAACAGCAACATTTATTTAATCACAATCAGCAACAACAACAACAACAGCAGCATTTAATCAGCAATAGCGTTAAGCGTGAACGTCTTAGCCCTGGTACAAATGGAGAATTGCCAGCGGCGATATCAAGGTGAGTGTCATGGAATTTTTCGATACACAATTATTATGCAATTTATATTTTCAACACCGGGGGTTGGATCTACTTAACATAGAAAATTCAATTTCTTTTACCAAATAAAGCCTCAACGTTTTAATAAGGGGCCTGCACAAGACACTGAATTGAAGTATTTGATTTAAAAAATTAAAATCTTCACAGAGCGCTGATTTCATTTTAATATTGTAGTACACTGAAGCATTTATTGGCCCTATGCTCCTCCTAGGAGTTAAAGGAGAATACATACATACATACACTGAAGCATTTCATCAGTGTCAAAAAAAAATCTGATACTTACAAATACTTCAGTGTACTTTATTTTATGCAAACAAATACTTCACGTCAGTGTAAAATGTACGAGTAGAAAAACTACAGTAAAATTTATGACAGGCTAACACTTGAAAGCTGCAACGCACTGGTAACCCAGGACTGTAGTAGCTTTTATACATTGTCGAGAGGGAAAGAGAGCATGCAAAAAAACTATTTCTGTCACCAATGTATGCGTAGCATTTTGTGTGCACTAGATAGTACCACAAATAAATAAAAGTTGGGTTTTCACCGACCTTTTTGAAAATAATTTCTAAGGAAAAAACTTTTTTTAGACCTTTAAATAAATAGCTGTGTAGTTTTTTACTATAACTCCGCCATTTGACTTCCGATCATCAAGTATGGTATATCGTTGTAACTGCCTACATTTCATTCATACACATTTATAGCACGTAAAAAATCATAAAAATCAATCCCACAAAGTTTCCTTAACCCATATTAGCCCAGAGGGGTAGTTATCTACCCCTAATCTAAAATAGGGATTTCTGTGAAACTAAAACCTCTATAAATTATTTGTTGATACATATCTGATCTTTAGAATCTTGGCTATCATTAATCTGCCACTATGACCTTGGGTTCAACACGCCCATATCGCCCCCTTACATTAACCAAAAGTATCCAAGAAGACCATTTTTCAAAATAAAAACTAAAAATATTCTGATATGTTTCATGTCGACAAAAGATGGTAGTTTCAGCATGTGAAAAAAGTGCGCAATATGACCATGGACCACGGAGTGGACTCCAATTAAATGCTCATGGATCCAATGGTCGTGACAAAGTATTAAAAAAAGCTAACCAGGAGCTTAACCAATGCAATATGGCAAGCACTGTTAAGCATGATGGGGTTCTATTGTTGTTTGGGTTTATATGGCGGCAAATGACGTGGAGAATTGATAATAATTGAAAATATAATAGACAAATACGGTTATAAAAATATTCTTGACAATAATTTAAAACAAAATGCGAAAAAATTAGGCACTGAGGGGTCATTTATCTTTCAGTAATAGTCAATATCTTGCTGAAAGACAAATGACCTCAAACATTCGGCCTATATCAAGAAAGAATAGCTTCTTTATAATGTGCCAAACCAGCTGAAAACCCTACTTCAATCACGGGATCCAAGCCCTATTGAGCATTTGTGGCAGGATCTAAAGCAAACAAATACGAAATCGTCAGATAAGAAGACCTTAAACGTGTCCTAATGGAAGAGTCGAGCAAAATAACTCCCAACAACAACATGAAACCTTGTCCGATCTATGCCGTCCCGGTCTAGTTCCATTTTGAACCCCAGGCTTATCTAACGAATTACTGAATTTAATATTAGAAGCGCTGAAAAAATAAGTTTCGTTAAATTCTTTTCATTCGAAGAACCCAACATGGCCACTTAGTCCCGTGGTCATAGACCACTGAAAGATAAATGGATTACAATGCAACAAAATAGTGTTTGAAACAATATAAATATTAATTTAGTGCGGTTTCTTTTTCCTAATTTATCCTTGAAAATAAGGAGTTTTCATACAAGGAACCTAATATGGTGATCTATAGAAAAACCGTGTTTGAAATAATCAAAAAAAAATTCTTCTATCTTTAAAAGTCATTCCAGATAAACCCAACTCTTTTTGTTTGCGGTTGATACTATCAAGTGTATACTGCAATTAGTATTGTATTTCCAGTGAACTGAACTGAAGCAAAGCATATCCAAGTACTGTCAAGATATTGCACGCGACACTGAACTGAAGTATTTGATAAATAAAAAAGGCATACAAGACCATTAATTAATGGGTTTCTGTTTTTACTATCATAAATGTGAGTTAGTAAGGATTCTCAAAATTCTGTTATTCGTCAAAAACTACTTAGTATGTGCAACACAAAATGGACGATGATCTATAGACCTAAATTTTTTAGAAGTTCTTTGAATTTAAAAAATTTTAGGTTCATTTAAAAAGCAGCTTAAATTTATTGATTTCAACCTTCAATACTTGAATGGAGGAGTACGCATAATTTTCAAATTTAAAGACAGTTATATGATTATTACCAATACTGTATTTTTCATAATAATCCCTATAAGAAAAGCGGCACGAAAGCGTAACGCCAGCGAAGACTATAAGACATAAAAGACTTCGTGAACGTATCGCTTTGACGATACGAATGCGAACCGTAAACGTAAATGTTAGAATAAGAACAGTAGAATTAAAAACGTAGTAATGTCTATGTATTGGTACTACGTCTGGAGCTCGCAAAACAGTAACGTTTACGTAGCATAAACGTGTTTCGCTTTTACTTCGCTAAAATCGGACCCCTTACGAACTGATTTAAATAAAAGATTGCATTTTTAAGTTGATAATAATTTTTATTAAATGTTTATAATGTTTAACTATTTCATTTATCACTCAGTTTACTTTTATCAGATTTTTAAATATCCATTTCCTTTATGCATTCTGCTTTTTCCAAACGGTATTATGAATCTCCACCACTTTATAAATATACCCAGCTAATCATAGCTTGTTTTCAGTCAAGGAGTTCACTTTGTGTGAACCATAAGTTGATTTTCTTATGCTGATTCAACGGCATCAGAACCGTGGATGAGATTAAGTCCAACCTGGATGCAGTAATCTCCACGAATAGTGCTTGATTTTAAGTCAGGAGGGTTGGTCTCACCCAACATCACACGTCCTGTTTTCACGTTGGAGCCTTCCCAAATAATTTTAACTACAGGGCGCAAGTGAATTTAAATTCCTTCTCCTCGAAACGTTTGATAGTCTTACCGACAAATCCACCTTGTTTACACATTAAATGTATACATTTGTTAGTGAAATTACAGTTCGTAAGCGATACGCTTTGGGTACGCAGTTTACGAACCGTACGTTTTTCTTGGAGGAATATTATTGAAATATGAATATTATTTCATTTATATAAACTTAGCAATAAACCATAAGCAGAATATGATATATATATGATTATATGACTTTTTCCATCAATTTAAAGTTTAAAATTCCGTCTCCTGAAAAATCTTTAAAAGTGAACGTATCATATTTCTGAATTTCGTTCAAAATTTTGGATTTTTTCTAGATTTTTGAGGATTTTTTAAGTTTGTTGTTGGCAACAATTTTAAATATTCATACTTTACTAGGCTGGTGATGTCCTCCGTTTTCTTTGAAAGAGCATAACTTCTGCAAATGCTCTTCAAGAGTGTGTTTGCATCCAAGCCGATTTTTTTTGCTAAAGTACACGACAGAGTCGTTATATAGATTAGTGATGAGCAAACCAAGACCAAGACCAAGACCATAGCAGTCTTGGTCTTGTTCTTGCACATTGAGTGTTGGTCTTGGTTTTGATATTGAGTCTTGGTCTTGGTTTTGATCTTGCTCATGAAGTCTTGGTCTCGGTCTTGGTCTTGAAAATATTTTCAGAGATCTTGAGTATTCAAATCCATATTTTTCCAAAGCAGTTGATTTTATCTTCAAAACGGGCGATAACCAACTTTTAACTATAAATTAGCAAGACTGAAAAGCAGTCTTGGTCTTGACAATTATCGTGAGCTAGACCAAGACCATGGATGGTGGAGCAAAAGAGGATATCAACTCAAGAATAGCAAAAGCAAAAGGCGCGTTTGCTCAACTGAACAAAATATGGTCGTCATCCGTTATATCCACCAAAACGAGAGTGCGCATTTTTGATTCGAATGTGAAATCGGTTTTGTTATATGGGTGCGAAACATGGCTTGTTACTGAACAACTAACAAACAAGCTGCAAGTATTCGTCAACAATTGCTTAAGGCGAATACTAAAGGTTTGGTGGCCTCGCACTATATCAAATGCCGAGCTACATCAAAAATGCAAACAGAAGGCTATAGCAAACGAGATCAAGCTGCGCAAATGGGGATGGATTGGTCACACTCTCCGGAAACCACACAGCGAAGTTTGTCGCCAGGCCCTTGAGTGGAATCCACAAGGCAGTAGAGGACGTGGTAGACCCAAAACCAACTGGAAAAGGTCGTTGGAAAAGGAAATCCAAGAATCGGGAAAATCGTGGCAAGAGATCAAAGTCATCGCAAGAGATCGTGACAAATGGAGAGATTTCATATTGGCCCTATGCTCCTCCTAGGAGTTAAAGGAGAATACATACATACATAGACCAAGACCAAACCATAGCAGTCTTGGTCTTGGTATTGCAAAAATATTAGAATCTTGGTCTTGGTCTTGGTCTCGCAAAATTAGCAAGACCAAGACTAATTTTGCTCATCACTAATGTGGACATCTTATGCTCCGAGAGGAGATAAAGATCATGCAAGACTTTGCAGATCATAGTCTTCAAAACTATACTCTCAGTTGGTTGATGATCTGTCAGCCTAAGTCTGCAGTGTTACAAAATCGGTGAAAATATTTTATATTGAATATTTTTGTATGTCCCATTTTGAAATGTTCTTCCTCCATGAGCATGTTCCTCTAGCCTCATGCAGCGAAACCTCAAAGCAAAGATTCGGTTTCCTTCATCCATAAGTCCTTAGAATATGTAAAGAAACTTTTGACTGAAAAACTTTTTGAGTCAAATGAGGAGAACACTGCAATCGCATTTAGCATATCAGCATATTAAAAGATGGATTTCATAAACTTATTCTCGTTTAGAAAAAAGGGGCATGAGAAAAATAAATATTTTTCAAACAAAAAAAAAAAAAACGATTTTCGCTAATCCAATTTGTATTTTTAAAGAAACCCATTTTACACACATTAGCCATTCATAAGAAACTTTACAATGCCCTGAGGCATTAATTCAATATCTTTCGACAGCTGCCCAATCGACGACGACTAAAAAAGCCACCACCACATGGCACCAACAAAGTCACACTTTTGCTGTCAAATAAGGCAGCTTTTTAATAGAAATAAATAATTAATATCTAAAACTAATTGGTAGTGTGAAGATTTATTAAAATAAACAATTTATCTTAATTAAGCATTGAGTCAAAAGGAAGCCTAAAGTTAAGCCATGTTAACGCATTTAAATTGTGTGAAGATCTTCGCGCGGTGTGGACTTTTTTTTCTCACTTTACATTATCTTTTTTTTTCATTTTGTTTTTTTTTTTTTTTTTTGTGTTAATTTCAATAATTAATTTACATAATAATATGGATAAGATTTAGACTGTTGCTGTGATTTGTTATGCGCAGTGGTAACAAACAACCTATGCTGGTGGAGTTCAATAGATTCTTCTTTTGAATGGATAATTATAATTCTTACGAATGAACAAGACAACTTGGAATTAATTTGGAGGCAACTACTTTAAATTGATGTATTGTTGTAGAACATCAAAATATTTTAATTTTTCTTTCTAAACTCAATATGCGTATAGAATTAAAACGTTTGTTTTTTCAAAACAAAATGGTATAAGTCAATTTGAGCATTGCCATCAGAATTAGCTGGAATGCATCCGCGTACTGCTGTCAATTTATTTTTTAATTAATATGATTCAATTAAATAAATTGAATTTTTTCTAAAAGACTTAAGCAACGAACTTAGAGGATTGATTTATTTCAAAATGTAATTCAGAAACATTTTCAAAAAAAAAAAAATCATCTTATAGGAAAAAGTTAATAAATCCCCCCAAAAAATCAAAAAAAAGTCCAAAAATTCTTTAAAAAAATAACTCGAAAAATATTTCCAAAAAAAAATGTATACATGTAATTCAAGTTGAGGCTTACTCTACTCACAGTCAATTTTTCTTATTTCTCTGCAGTAAAAATATGAGACACTCTACAAAAAATACTAGTACTAGCCCGAAACTAGTGAAAACAGGATGCAGTGGGGGCCAGTTTGATGTCAGTTTGTAGTTTGCAGGGACAAATAAATTTGAATCGTAATGAAAACAAAAAACAATTTTTTGTTTTTGCTTTTGCTTTTGAAATAATCAGGCTGCTCCGTAATCTGTGTGGTTTCAATTACTTTTCATTTAGGAGGCTTTATCATGAAAATGTTGAGTCAAACGATAAAAAATATAAGTACCTTTTTTATGGGGAATTACAGGTTTTACAAAAAAACATTGATTGGCATTAACGAAAAAGTATCCGTTAAGGAAATACTTATTATCAAAAAACCGCAAAAAGTAGAAAAACTCGACTTTATCGAATATTTCCGAAACAGTTACTTTTTCGTAGATACTAATGAATATTATTTGTCGAACCTGTAATTCTTCACAAAAAAGATTCTTATACTTTTTATCGTGTGACTCACCATTTTCATCAAAAAGCCTCATAAGTGAAAAGTAATTAAGAACACGCGGATTACGGAACAGGCCTGAATATGTGTATTATGTCACTTGAATTGTATGGCAAATAAATTGTGGGAAAAAAGAAATTAATGATTTCATTTAACTCTATATTATTTATTTTAAGAAAATGTAAGCACAAATCAAAAAAAAAAAATATTACTATAGGTTGACTACACACGACACCACTGGTGGAAGGCTAGTTTTCACACCACAACTAGCCCCGGAATGGTGTAAGCGTAATGCAGATGGGGACAATTGAAATTTCGTAAGACATCAATACACAAAAAAGAACAGTTGCTTGTATGCAAAAGGGATTGAAGTCGGACTAGTACTGGTTGGTACTCTCTCAGATTTCGTTTAGAGACTTTTTTGAGGAAAGATTATATGTATATAGATAAGTTTTGTAGCCCTTATCCTTGTAAACTTCTCTAGGAAACCCCAATTTACTAAGCAGTTCAGTAAGTTAAGGAGTGAACTTCCAAACTAAAGTTACAAAGTTGAATTTTTCCACAGTCGTTTCAAGATATTTGAGGTCAAACGTAAAGAAAATCAGTGTTTGGTTGAGAACTCGCTAGCCATTAGATTTACTGGAAAATTTTGACCAAAAGTTTTGTAGCCTTAATTTAGTTCAAAAAATGTTTGTTTAAAAGAAACGCCAATTTAAAAAATTATAAGACCTAGGTGCGGATTCACATCCATTAGTTAACCAATTAGTTAACTGAAGTAGTGATAAGAGTTTAACTAATACTAAAATCGCCCAGTGGTCAAAATTCGACCACAAATGTACTAAATAATTTTGGTACTTTTTGGACACTTTTAGTGCTTTTTTTGCTATTTGGTACGAAACAGAAAAGCTCATTTATCGAGCAAAATGTAAACAAAACAAAAAATATGAAGTCAGTGACATGCTTTTTGTCTTTCTTTTTGTGCTTTATTCTTTTTTCAGCTCTGTGACCGTGTATTTTGTTGTATGTAGTTAATATTGAAAAATTTGTATTTAATTTTACCAGGCTTAAGTGCAAAATATTAACACAATTTTAACTTTGTGCACATCAACACACAAATAACTTTCCAATGGTGTATAGTTTAAAGTCGTACTCCATTTCTAACTTAGTAAAAAAAGATGGACAAGTTTTTTCTTGTGGATTAATATATAGATTTCCTGTTCACAATGCTTCGGTTAGCTTATACATACAATGTATAAGACAAAAATATCAGCTGTTGGTTAACTAATGGTTAACCAATGAAATTTGGGAACTTAACAAATGCTTAACCTAAGACTGAAAATATAATATTGTTGGTTAAGCCCTTGCCATTAGTTAACTATTGACTATGAATAAGTTTGAATTTCTTAAATTGTGATAACTCTCGAACAATCAGTCGCAGTAGAACGGACTTCTTTTGTATCGAAACACATTATCTACAAAAAGCATTCATATATGACAGAATCTTTGTGTATACGAATACGGATAACCCTTTGACACTTGGTGCGTTAGCTTCGAAAAGGCAGACAGTAGAGTGGCAATGAGGTCGAGTCATTGAGCGGTGAATTAATTGGAAATTTGTTGATTATTTTGGCGTTACAATGACACACTTTGACCTGAAATCCACGTCACAAATGTTCATTGGATTGGAAAAATTCTTATAACTTGGCTTAATAATGAGAATTTTCGTTTAAAATGTGCATTATTTGATCAGATTTCAAACGCCGTAATACCTTAAAGGTAGTCATATGTGTCCTGGAATTATATTGAAATGTTGAGAAAGAATAGCGTTTTTCAGAATATGTTATATTGAAATCTTTTACTTTTTATCAGAATTTTTCAAATTGCAACCTTGAACCTTGATATAATGAGATAGACCTTATGGCATTTGAAACCTAATCGAGTTCTGTAGATTCTGCAAAACAAATTTCACAATTGCCCCTCTGAAACCGAAGTTGCAAGGATCTTTTTTCTAGCTCGAAAATACAATAATCCTTACATTTTGAGAAATGGCATAAAGTCCAAAAAACCGGTTTCGAGCAAAATAATAAAAAATACGTCTCTAATCAAATGGATTAAAGCGCCATGCCAAAAAGTTTCAGCGTGACCATTGTTGGTCGACTCGAAAGTAAGTTCGTATTACGTGAAATCGGTCATATGTATACGAAAACCGCCAAAACAATCCGTTTTTATTTGACGCTACTAAGTGCTCTATATAAAGCAAAACACGCCAAGCGTACCAGCTGAAAATTTTTTTGTCTCCGATTTCGTTCAAATTTGGCAACATGGTAGATCCGGTGTGCAAGAACAATAATCTGGGAGGATTTGGTTCTAGTATCATTTGTTGTTAACTTGAAGTTGGTGTTTTTAGTCATTTTCATGAAAAGGGTGAGTTTTCAAAAATTTATAGCGTACACCAAAGTTTGTAAATTGATAAATGTTAGTAACTGGTCCGATTCATTTTTAAGTGTTCTTTTTATAAAAAAATATTTTTTAAACTCAAAATTACTTTTGATTTTTATTAAAAAAAAAAACCCTTAATTTTTTTTAAAGTACTTTAAATTAAAGCATCATAAATAATCTTTAAAATGATGTATAACTCAAGATGGGATTCGGTCGCTAGATGAGAGTTTATTGCTTTTGAAAACCTGCGGCAGGCAAAACTCTTTGTATACTCAAGAGGAAGGCACCTTACGAAAAAAGTGTACTAGGCATAAAATGCTTAGAATCTTTCAAGAAATACGTGTGAATTATTTTAAGCTTTTTTTTGTATGAAAAATTATTCAAAGAAAACAAAATTTTTTTTTTTAACTTTCGCTTGGCGTGTTTTGCTTCATATACATATTAAAATTTTCTGTCCACTCAAAAAAAGCGGATTTAGCTGCTTCTTCCTTTACAGTCTTCAAAGTATGCTCTAACCAAATTGTAGCTACCATTAATTTATCATAACTAATCCGTTTAATTCTTCATATCAACAATTTTTCTATATAAAATTAATTAGATATTTTAGCAACGAATTTAAAATCCTACTTTAACTGCTATGGCTAGTGTTGGGGCTAACATTTGTAATCGCGTATGTTTAGATCAAACAGATTTTTTTTTTTTTTTTTTCATCTCTCTGAATCTGTTTTTCTTTTTTTTATGAATTAAAATGTGCCACATTCTCGCATACGTTTTTGTGTAAATTCATTGATAAACTTATGGTATTTGTTGGTTGTTTCGATTTTTTATCCAAACAGGTTTTCATTCTGAGGTATGGTTTGTTTTTTCGCGCACAAGTGCTGCTGTTTAGTTGTGAAAAAAAAAAAATCCAAACTTTAGGAAGCTGTTTTTTGAACATTGATTGCTATTGTTAAGATATTTGTTAAGACCAATGTGTATCTTTATGTGGGCTTCTTTTTCTTTGTGAATTGCTTGAATGGTTAATTTGTCATAATTATAGAAGTTGTTTTGTATTACTAATGGAATTAACGAGAAATAGAATTTTTTAGATGAATTGTTGAAAAATCTTTAGAATTTTCAAGTGGGACATCATCATTCAAGTACACCATGCATAGCAGCAGACTTAAGCTTTTGCAAAAAGTCCAAGAGAGTCTTGAATCATTGTGGGCTGAAAGTTTTGAAAACTAAGCTTAAATGAGAAGTTTCTTAGCAAAACGATATAATTTTATATATTTTTTTACGAATTTTCGTTACAATATATAACAAAGTACAAGTAATTTTTGGACTTCCTTTGGATATGCATTAAGACGTTTGAAATCAAAAAAAAAATCTGTTTTCACTAAAGTAAACTGCGAGTTTGTTTGGAAATTTTATATATTTTGAAATATTCTTCCGAAAGAAAATGTGTGTACTAACTTTTCAAAGATTCGCGTATATTTATCAAAGCATGCGATTATATTTATTGACATCATAAACTTTGTATAGGAACATTTTTCGAACCAAGCCAATGGACTTATCAGTTGTCATTATAGAGTAATGAATACAACACATAACGGTGTAAATAATCTTTGATGATTTTGAAATCCCAAGAGTTTTTAAAAGTGTTTTGAGTATATTTTGGTGTCCTAAACATGAATATATATAGCATATATGCCATAGGTTTTTTCGCGTCAGATCAAATTTTCTGTAAAAGCGACTAAGAAGCCGATGATATTGCTTTTAATGAGGATATTCCTTAAAACGTGTTATTGCCTCAAAACCTCGTTAACTCGTAATAATTGTCAAAGTCAATACGAACTTTGACATTTTTACGAGCTTATGGGGTTTTAGAGGCTTTTACTCGTTTTAAGGAATACCCTACATGTAAAATCAGCTAAAAATAGAAAAATTGCTTCAATGTTTAAGATCGTGGGCTTCTTAAAAAGGTATAACAAAAAAAATGTTGGTTAAGTATTAAAAAAAAATAATATTTCTCCAGATGGTGCTTAAAAAACCATTCAACCCATTGAGGCTAAAGCCTAGACCTTTGTAAATATCGAAAAACTAACTTCGAATTCAGTTTTCTTGTGCATAAATGAAGAAAAAAATATTACACAGTGCAACCCAAAAAATCTAAACAGGTTTTTTTTTTTTTTTTGTTCCTGAGAGCACATGATTTTACTAGTAACACCCATTTGGTTTTTAAAGCAAGAAAACACTAAAAAAACTAATATGGAAACTATTTTTCTAAAATTATGTCTCAAAAACAGATGCCCCTGTATATCTATTTTGTTTAGTTTCATAAAATTGTTGCATCTAAATTATTGGTAAAGATCCAAAAGTATTGGAACACATCTTAAAAATCGATTGCAGTCCAAAAGTGTTGAAAAACATTTAAGAAACTTGAAGTTCAAATGTATCATAGAATATTTAAATACATTGAAGAAATCTGTAAAGGTTCAAAAGTATCGAGAAATAGTGAAATACATCGAAAATAATTGGTAAAAGTCCAAATGTATCGAAAAACTTCTAAAATATCTTAAAAACTCCAAAGTTATCGAAAAACATCTAAAATATCAGTAAAAGTCCAAGAGTATCGAAACATGTATACATCGAAAAAATGGGTAAAATTCGTATGCATCAAAATATATCGGTAAAGTTCCGAAAGTATAGAAAAATATTTTAATATGTCGAAAAAGTCGTCAAAAGTTCAAAAGTATCGAAAATATCTACATAATATTGAAAATATTGATACTCATTGAAGAAATCGGTAATACTCCAAAAGTATCGAAAAAAAATTTAATACATTGAAAAAATTGTTAAAAGTCCAGAAGTATCGAAAAACATCTTAAACATAGATAAAAGCCCAAAAACATTGAAAAACAATGAAATACATCGAATAAATCGGTAAAAGTTCAGAAATATCAAAAAACATCCAAAATATCGGTAAAATTTCAAAAGTATCGAAAAATATCGAAATACATTTCGAAAGTCCGAGGAACCTATTGATTAAAACTTGTTGAAAGCAGCCGTAGATGTTTTCCCTCTAGCTATTCTTCATTTTGACTATTAAGAATATGGGTGACCTTCGGGAACCTTTGTGTTTCCCAAAAAACTAACAATAAAGCTTTTTTGATGGTCCGACGTATGTAGATGTTTTTCCTCAAGTATATATATAAGGCTTGTAAATAATCTGCTGTCGATGGGTTTCCTCTAGTGTACCTTGATATTTTTCGTTTTAGCTCTGAAGCCTTTGGATTAGCTTCGGAAACCTTCTGAAAAAACTATCAATTAAGGCTTTTTGATAGTCCGCCTTAGATGTATTTCCTCAAGTATACCTAAATATTTTTCGGGTGAACTTCGGGAACCTTCAAGTTTCCCAGAAAACTATCAGTTAGCACTAGTTGATAGTCTGGCATAGATATTTTTCCTTCAATATTGCCAGATATTATTCGTTTTAACTATGAAGCCTTGAGGTGACCTTCGGAAACTATCTGGTTTCCCAGAAAACTAACAATTAAGGCTTGTTGATAGCCCACTGTAGATGTTTTTCCTCATGTATACCTAGATGTTCTTAGTTTTGACAATCGAGCGTTAGAGTGACATTCGAGAACCTACAGTTTTCCCAGAAAACTATCAGTGAAGGATAGTTGATAGTTTTTTTTTCAACTAAATAATACGCTATTTGATTTATTGCTATTTTGCCATTTGACTTACGATCATCAAGAATGGTAAAGGGTTGTAAATGTCTCGATGTGAGCAATATTTCATGTATTGAAGTAATTTATCTCAAATGTTTTTTTCAACTGCCAATTTCGGCAGTAGAAAAAAAAACACTCAATACTTCAAACGATTTTAAGGCGGTTCAAAATTCACCGCAGATATATGGTTCTCAGGTGTTTTGAACTTAGAATTTGACGTAGAATCTAAAACTGAATGTTATAAGGTCATAAAATAAATTGATCCGCTCTATTATATATAGTTTTATCTTTGTTCAAATATTAAACTAAAATATTAAAGATCGTCTATTCATTGTGATCTATGCAAGTGGAGTCATGCACATTATCATTTAAAGGTTACAACGCTTGTAAATTGTGATAATTAATGTAAAGAGCAAATAGTTTCATGGTTATTTACATACATATATCGGAACGAACGAATGTAAAGAACATCGGAACGAATTATTCGTCAAATTATGGATAGTTTTCACACCACATCTATGGAAGTGATGTGTTTACACTTAATATGGAGAAGTACGAGTAAGTACAACAAAAAACTATAACGATGCCGTTATCAATAATTTAACTGTGAACCCGAATCGCACAATTCGTTAAAGTTGATTTGGACCTTAACAAAAATATATATAACTCAAAATAGTTACATTATAAGGGCATGTCTCAACCCGAAGAGAAAAACATGTGACTACCAGTTCAAAGTGACAAGTCTCGTTAAATGGCCGCATTTAGAAGGTATTAATATAAACAAACGGCAGTTCATAATTTCCGAACAAGGGGAATTTTAATATTGTAGAAGTTTTTTAGAACAGTTTTCAAATATATACTTTATGTATATGCTCAATGTATAAAACAACAAAATCGCCCACCTGGTCGCGTGATTTTCATTTTCAACATTTTCATTTACGAGATGTAGAAACCTGATGCTGAAATTCATTGCACCCATTTTTAACTGAATAGTTTGGCATGATTGCTACTGCTGCTGCATATGTACAAAATACTTTAACTCTCATGTAGAGTCGGTAGCACGAGTATGGATCAATGAATCTCAAAAACAAAAAATATCATCACAATGAGGAGCTAGCTGGACGAGAACGTGTGCTCTCCTCCTTTCTATTTTTTTTTCATAAGTAAAATCACACATGAATATATTTTTCAAAAGATAAGTAAGTATTTATGTACATATGTGTACGTATTTGTTTTCGTTTAACGACTTAAGGTTACTCCTTGAAAGCTAGCTAATGCTGATGATGATGGTGCAACATGTTGAAACTTCTGAAATAACTCGTGCTGCACTACGCTAACATTCGGTTCGTGTCTTTGTTGACGTAGTTTCTTGATTTATCGTGATCTCTTTGTTTTCTATATGGTTTATTATTGCAAATTGCATAAACATTTTTCCAGTTGCTACCACTACTGTTCAGTGTGGGACGGTTTTGTTTTTTTTTTTTTTTTTTGATTTTTGTGAGATTTTTGGATTATAAAATTTTGTTGCTGATGTAACACTTAAAATGGTGCTAAAGAGTCAAGTGGTTATGGGAAGAAGTAATATATGAAAGTGGATGTGTTTGAGATACCATAGTGAAAAATGAAATTTAACCAAGCAAAATTCTGAAGAGTCAGGTTACTGATTGCCATACCCGCCGCACCCCTCACGTTCGTTTCGTTCACACAGGAAGCTTAACAAACATAAATTATCTTTTTTGATTAAGAAGATCCCAAAGTATGTTGCAGAAAATCCTTATATTTTTATTCCTGGAACTAGTGTTATTACACCGTTCGACACAATTTTGTAAAAATGCAAATAACCAATATGTTTTGAAAATATAGCTAAAACTAAATTATATAGAGTGTCCGACCGATTAATCGGCTTCGGTTTCGGCTACGGCCACCTTCGGCCAAAAAAACGCATTCGGCCAAAATAAGCCGGACCGAAAAATCAAGGAGTTCATAATTTATTATTTTATGTCAGTAACATATTTCATTACAAAAATATAGAGCCCTTGCAGAACAAAGTCGGATGATAAATGGCCGCTCTATTTTAGAGAGGTGGCGCCTTCGTGAAATATCGGATATAAAAGGTAGAGGAAATTTGTTTTTTGGTCTTCCAATAGTAGGTATGAACTTTTGTTCTAGTCAAACCGTGAGAAATTGTGCCTTCGAGAGAGATCGGGTTCTAAAGGTCAAGAAAATACCTTTAAATAGGATATAAATTGTACGAAAATAACTCACGTAACTTTTCTTTATGAAATTTTCTGAGCTAAAAAATCGTGAATCAAATTAGGGAAAAATTTTTGCAAAAAACTGATTTTCTCGATCTTTTGTACCCGATATCTCACTTCTAAAGATCTATTTCAGCTAAGGCTTATCCGAACAATGCAAAATTGGCACTAAGTGTGTTATCTTTGGCCTGAACAAAACTAAATAGCCTATAGTGCTACAAATTGAATATGCCCTGAGAGTAGGGTATACAAATATAAAATGAATGAATTTTCGGCTTCAGCTTCGGCCGAAGGTTGTTAAAAAATCGATTAAACGGCTTCCGCCAAAAAGTGAATTTCGATCGGATACTAGTTATATTTATTTATTTATTTATTTCAAATATTTAGCAAAGTTATTTTACTAAATATGTTAAGAGGAGTTGGGCAGCTAGGCCATTACACCCCAATAGATTAACAAAATTTTATAAAAGTTCTACTTAGTATATGTTGTTGCTTAGGTTTCATATAATAAATCGTGTTTTTTAAGTGCTTCAGTAATTAGTTTTATATTGTCATCATTACGACAGTCAAGGATATTTGCTATTGGAAGATTAAGGATACTAGTTATATATTTATATGTTTTATAAAACAAAAGTTTCCCGAAATGGATTTCAAACGAAATAGTGTGATTCCATTATATTCGGCTGGAAAATCACAAACAGCTATTGTTCGTGAGCTCGAACATCCCAAAGTGAATAAAATATTTGTGTATCGTACCATAACTCGTTATAATAGTACTGGTAGCGTTGCCAAACACTATGATGGTGGACTAAAAAAAAGTGCAACATCACCTGAAAAGGTGCGGAAAGTGAAGGCTCGACTTGAACGAAATCCATGTCGTAGTGGTAATCAAATGGCCAAAGGACTGAAAATATCCCAGCGAGGCATCAGACGCATATTGCAAAATGAGCTCAAGGTAAAACCTTACAAAGAAAAAAAAAGTATGACTCGATAGAGCAAAGGAGTTGTTACGCTTGCACGAACCTGGCTAATTTCCTAACATTGTGTTCTCTGATGAAAAAAATTTCCCGATTGAGCAGTTCATAAACGCTCCTAAGAACAGCCACCCGAAGTAATTTCCCATCTCAAGTAATGGTATGGGCAGCTGTGACCGCCGATGGACGCTCAAGAATCGTTTTTATCGAGTCTGGTGTCAAAGTCAATGCGACATATTATCGGGAAAATGTGTCGGAAGCTACTTCAGAGCCATGGGCACGCAAACATTTCGGTCGCAGACCATTTACGTTCCATCAAGACTCAGCACCATCTCATAAATAACCATGTTTCACACTTTATTTCGTCCACACAATGGCTCTCAAATCCACCAGACGCAAATCCGTTGGACTATTCCATCTAGACCATCTTAGAGAGCAAGGTGAGGACTAAAAATATGTCAGTATGAATGCGCTGAAAAAAGCCATTTTACGGAAATGGGCCAAAATACCGGAAGATCACATTCGTGCAGCATGCAACTCGTTTTTTGACCGTTTGAAGGCCATAGTCAAGGCAAAAGGTGGCCATATCGAGCTAAAGTTGCCGGATTCTAGTTTTTTGATTATTTCCACACATTTTTTTCATTTGAATCAATAAAAAATAATTTCACAAAAAAAGGTATGATCATTTGATCAGGTAACAGTTCATGCGCCTAACTCTGTACATACAATTTTTTCAAAAATATTTATTAGTATACAGGAATATCGTATGATTTCCTAATGAAATGTGACAAAATGCGTCGAAAAAAAAGTTCCACAACATAAATATTCTACCTTTGTTCAAGGATTTATCGCTGTCATAACCTTTTAGAATAACAATATCTCGTATATTAGCACAAAACTATAATTCCGATTTATCGCTTAAGTCATCGTTCTTAGCAAAACTAAATAAATTTATTAATTATAATTCGACATAATCTGCCGAATACTTTATTAATAATATATTATTTACAACATTCTGACCAAACACAAATTCTCACACACCGCAGAAGCCTCTTCATTTACATGTCTCAAAGTTCTATGCTAATTAGCTAACTAATCCAATTGGACATGTTCATTATGAAACTTACAGATAAGTTGTATACTACCTTTGTGCGTCGTCAGACTCCATTTATCAGTAGGGGTACACATATCATCGGCACCGTTGCGGTCAAGTCAGAACACACAGAGAGAGAGAGAAAGGAGAGCGAGAGAAAGGAGAGCGAGAGAGTCAAAGTGCTTGACAAACGGGCTAACAAATTGAAATCGAATGCAAATTCGGTCTGGTATATATTAAATTCCAATAAAAATGGTGACAAGCGAAACAATGGTGTGTACGTTTTTAAGCGTTTGTTTGCCCATCTAAATTATACGGACAGATTGAAATGCTTTAAGCCCACTGGCCCTTTAGGAATGATACTCAAACTGAAACAAAAAGAAAACAAAAAAAAAAATTGGTTTTTTTGAGAAAAAACATTTGATGGGAGCGCAGAAGAAAGAGCCCGATTTTTGTTTTGCTTAAATTAACCGTTTTTGTTCAAAGTTGACAACGACGACGACAACATTTGACAAGGTGATAAAAATGTCAGCAATGCAAAATGGAGCGATTAGCGAATTTTGAATTTTGTTAGTTAATAACTTTTTTTTGCTTTTAAATGGCCTATTTATTGATTGGGAAAGAACTTTTTCGAAAAATTAAGAACGAGTGGGTATGTTTTTATTGCTTAGCGCTTAAGTGTATAAAATTGATTAACCCCACCATTTGACCTTATTATAATAATTGATGAAATAACATTCTTTTCTATTTTTTTATAGATCTCGCAGTGCCACACCTTCTTCATTTCGCGGTACGCCACCGTATTCAACTTTGCAAACAACTGCGGCGGAGAGTTTGACGCCGGTTCATAGCATTTCTGCAAATCTGCTCAATAGCATACAGCAAGCAGCATCCGTTGGACGTCAGAATAGCACAGCGAGTGGGAGTGGTTCGCTGCCGACTGATTTTTCGACGCGAAACTATTCTGATTTTATGCGTAGCTTAGCGGCGAAATATAACAATACAAACCCTAATGAGTAAGTTGATGTAATATGTATAAGTGACCGTTTATTGGTAATGGTACCTTATCTTCACTCACAAGATTTTGTAGTAGAGCTAATAATTAGAGATAGGGACAATTTAACCAGTTTTCAGTTTAAGTTATAATTTATTACATGTTTTGAACATTTTACAACTAATTTGAGATCGATCACCAAATTCCAAATACCACTAAAAGAGATCTTACCAAACTTTGAACTTCGATATCAACAAACTTGAGTTTTACATTTTACGACTATAAAATGCCATAACTCAGTCAATTTTTGAATTTTCCAAAGATCGATGTGTCATTTTATTCAAAATTGTATGTTTATTTAGAAAATGCAAAAAACGGTTTTTTATTTTGTGAATATAAGGCACCTTTTCCAATCCTCGGTCAAACATGTTCATATTGTATACAGATGTGTAATGTTATTGTGCCATACAATTTTTGAACGCCTAATTATAACGTAAGACTTTGTTTAACTTACCTCAAAGTGTAGAGCCTAAAAATATGCAATAAAATCAATTACGGTGAACGTATTCATTTAAATTTTTAGAAGTTAAAGAATTTGTTTACTTTTTATTGCATATTTTTAGGTTATCGATGGTTGACAGAATAACGAAATCGAACTAAATAAGTATATTACCTCTTATTTGAATCATGGAAAACCCTGTAAAAGCCCCAGAATAATAGGCGGAGTATTCGACGTGGTTTGATATGACATTGAAGCATATTGTGAAGAGTCTTGTTAAATACTACAAGTACATACGAATAGTGAGCATTTGGCTCTTCAGCTTACGACACTGGCCATTATATACATAGTATCCATCTCCACACAAAAAAAAAAGTTCGCTATAAGACTCACGGTATTGATTTTTAAGGAAAAAAAAATATTTTTTTTTTCCACCTCTAGGTAATACGCTGTTTGATTTCTTCCTGTTGCTCCGCCATTTGACGTCCAATCATCAAGTGTAGTATATAATTGTAAATGTCTCAATGTGGGCTATATTCCATTTATAAATAGAAGTAATTTTTCTCAAATGTTTTTTTCGACTAGTTGTACTCATTATCTCAGTTTCTACCTCTCTAAGGTGCCAAGGACGCTTGATAAATTTAAAGCCCATAAAAAATCATAAAATTTATCTCCACGAAGTTTCCTCAAAATGTTGAAATTGAAGACGTTATAGCGAATCTAAAACCTCAGTAACAAATATGAAAAAAGGGATGTTCAATAACGAAAATCGCCCCTTAAAACTATGCAAGACTCTTTGTTTTATTTATTTGCATACTGTTTAAAATGTCAAATGTTAAAAAAAGCACACATGATAAATAAAGTGTGTCCCATAAATCACGCAAGATTTGTAGCAATAATGTTCAACAATAAAAAAGGGCTGAGCTCTCATATAATGCTACATTTTTAGTAACCTTAAGCTATCGGCTGTCAAATCAATTTCCGATTTTAGTTCGCAATACATTACCGCACAAATGGCGGCAAATTCAAATCTTACGTGAGTTATGGGACACACCAAATTATAAAGAATTTTGAAAATTACAACTTATTTCTTATAATCAAGTAAACTAATCTAAATCACTTTCTCTACAGCGGCACTTCAACACGACGCAGTACATTCTTCGATGCTGCTGCCGCTTCCGCTGCTGCTTCTTCGTCAGCAAGTGCTGGTAACAAATCAGCTGCAACAACAACTACAAATAAAAATCCTTCCGTATTATCCGCATCCTTAGTAAATAAAGACACAGCACCACCCCCAATGCTATCGCCGCCTGAATCATCAACGGCCGCAACACTTAAGTCACAAAACGCTGCAGCACAATCGCATATGGCAGCTGCAGCAGCCGCGGCCGCAGCAGCTGCTGCTGCAGCGAACAGTACAAGTGTTTCACCGTTTATGACATCTTTTCTGTCCAGTTTGCCTTTTAGCCAGAGCGTTTTTACGCAACTAATCGATATGAGCAGTACACAAGCCTTAGTCACATTGGTAAGTATGGAAATTTTCAATGTAGCCTAAAAATATGCAACGAAATTTTTTAATGATTTATACAACAAACCCCTAGAGCTTAATACTCTTCATGCTATGCAACGCATTGCACATTTTTAGGCGCCAGTAAATTACGCCAAGCGATAATTTTTATTACATTCTAACACTTTCTTTTCACTTAAATTTTATCCTCAGGCACGTGCCGCCAAAGAAGCTGAAATTCAACAGATCCTGCGCTCAGTTCAACAACACCAACATCATCCCAAACGTCCCGCCTCCAGTGCCTCATCATCACCACGTCCCAGTCTAACAGCTGCGCTGCAACAAGCCGCACAATTTGTCGCACCAACGCTTTTCTATTCAACGCAAATGCAACAGTCACACCAGCACACCTCACCACGTCGTCATCAATCTAGTCCTTTGCAAGTGCGTTCCTCCACCACCTCTACTATCACAGCGACTGAACGGACGTCGATCAATGAGAAATCAGCAGCGGCGGCAGCTTCCGCTGCTACACCTTTAGATTTAAGTTCACAACCGCCGTCGGCAAAACGTTTTAAGGCTGAATCAATAACATCCAGTTCATTGGATGAAGTGGGCGTTGGTATTGGTGATAGCACGGAAAATGTTCAACCACCATCAAGAATAACGGCGGCGACAACATCACCAGCAGCTACACAACTGGCAGCAGCGCGATCGCCTATTTTGGATGCATCATCACAAATCAAAAGCAGTACAATGAGTTCTAGTGATGCTTCGACAAGTAGTCGAAATACCAACGCCGGAAGTTCTCGACAATGTCAAGCGCAGAGTGATGAAGTCAACGCTTGGACTGTTGATGATGTTTGCGGTTTTGTTGGTGGCATTGATATTTGCAAGGAGTATGTACAGGTGAGCGATAGTGTTCTTATTTTTACGAAATTGAAAATACAAAATTATTTTGAAGTCAAGAATTTACACAGTAAAAGTTTTAGTTTAATTTTAAAACCAATAAGTATTTATATGAAACAATGCCAAAAAAAATAATAATTTTAAACTATTTTGGAATAAATTTCATACTTTTGTGGAGTAAATTTCAAACTTTTTCGGAAAAAAATCGGAATTTCATATCAAAAAAGTTTTAAATCAATACTAAAGGGAATCAAACGTAAGAAACGTAAGCTAAAATTTTTTAGTGTGTAGTTAAAGTGGCTGCTGTTCATCCGCGGTGGGCGTTCCATACTAATTGAAGCCGAATTTGACTCTAAATTGAAAACTAAAACTGTCCATCTTAAACACTTCATTTAACAGCAATATTAAGTGCTCAATTTAAGCAGACCAAATTTACGTTAGCACTTTAGCCTCTCGTAAATATCGTAAAATATTGAAAATTTTACGATATAACTAGTTTGCAGCGCAATATAAAAGATTTCTCTTCCATTTCAAAATGTACATTATCTATGACATGCACTTGCTCTAAAATTTGATCACTTATTCATATGATCATGCAATGCAGCTTCTCCCACCCCGTTCTTATTGCAGTACAGTAATATCAATAACACTTTGCTGCCCGATACCCGTACTTGTCGCTAGTCGTCGTAATCGTACATGGCCAATGTTAGGCATGGTCATAACAACCAACCAAGCAACCAATGTGTCTTAAATTTCGTTGAACCAGTTTCCAATGTCTTCATATAAAAAGAAGAAGAAGAAGAAAAAATGCAACCTCCACAAAAATTGCAAGACCATGCATCCCCAGCATAGCGGTCGGCCGGTCGGTTGAGAGATCGAGCGGTCGTTTGGTTTAGGTCGCTTGGATTTGTCATAGATATAGTCACATCAACTTGCATTTGTTGCACTTGGCTGTGGGTCTTAACAGCGCGCAGCTTAATAAAGAAAATAATAACAACAACAACAACAACAACAACAAAATTGAAATCAAAATATAGCAAAAATCTGAAATAAAGAGAAAAAAACAAAAAGGCGAAACAAGACCATGGACGGATTTGCAATGTCATTGCGCGTTTCGAAAGCGCGCATGCGGAACAAGTTCATGCAACTGTGGCCACTACGTTATGTATGTATGTATGTATGTGTGAAGCTAGGCTAACAAAATGCGCTCACAATTACAAAAACAACAAGAAACAAGGTGTAACAACATTGGTGATAAATGCAATTAGGTACGTTATATCGTTAATTGATCAGTTGAAGAGTCGATACTTTGATTTTTTATTTTGTGGTGATTTTCAAACTGCAAGTGCTGTTACTTGACGCTACAGCCTTCTCGAACTGAAAAGTTTGATGCAAAAAATGGTTTGAAAGTATCATCTGCTGGCACTTAAAACAGTCAAAAGATAGAACTCCCAGTCCAATTGTATGTCAATTACCAAAACAACCAGTTAAATAACTTCTTGACTTCGAACAAGCTGTCCACCACAGTCGATTGGGACTGGGTCTTTAGTTCTTGCAGCTTGTGGGTTATTTCTGGCATCAGGACCTAGATGAATTTATGTAGAATTCCCATCTTTTTATGCTCTAGAGGTAGAGGTAGAGGTAGAGGTAGAGGTAGAGGTAGAGGTAGAGGTAGAGGTAGAGGTAGAGGTAGAGGTAGAGGTAGAGGTAGAGGTAGAGGTAGAGGTAGAGGTAGAGGTAGAGGTAGAGGTAGAGGTAGAGGTAGAGGTAGAGGTATAGGTAGAGGTAGAGGTAGAGGTAGAGGTAGAGGTAGAGGTAGAGGTAGAGGTAGAGGTAGAGGTAGAGGTAGAGGTAGAGGTAGAGGTAGAGGTAGAGGTAGAGGTAGAGGTAGAGGTAGAGGTAGAGGTAGAGGTAGAGGTAGAGGTAGAGGTAGAGGTAGAGGTAGAGGTAGAGGTAGAGGTAGAGGTAGAGGTAGAGGTAGAGGTAGAGGTAGAGGTAGAGGTAGAGGTAGAGGTAGAGGTAGAGGTAGAGGTAGAGGTAGAGGTAGAGGTAGAGGTAGAGGTAGAGGTAGAGGTAGAGGTAGAGGTAGAGGTATGTATCTTTTGTTCCGTCTGCACGGTTGTCTGAGTAGTTTTTGCCTTCTTCCGTCTTCTTATTCTTGTGAGCATTAAGATGCCCTTCTTTTTCAGTCTAGATATAACGAATAATTCGTAATAATAAAGTATTACTCAAAGCATTATTTGATATCCATGCGCTAACGAATAAAGCTTTCTTTCGATACTTTGACTCTAAGCAAATAAGCAATCGGCTAACTTCCATAATGTCAATCCTGATGAAGGCGACTACTGCGACCGACAACCAAGTGTCGTTGTTGCTATAAATTAAATTGAATATTACTCAAATTGCTTCAAGATGGTTATATGGTTCAAAAGTGAAGATGTTGATTTTGTTACAGAAACAAGTTCAGATCCATGCTGCATGGAGATGCTGAACGACGAGCACCAACTAAGCGGAATTTTGTATTTTTTTGTTTTTTTCCTTTGCCTGGACAAGTTTTTTTTTTGCTGACATTGACTAACACGGCCATGGTCTAGCATCTAAGTGGTATAGCTGCATGGAATGTCATATTTCATTATATGAAGAAGTTTCACAAATGATATCAAATGTGGCGATGTGAGTCTATGTAGTATGTTATAAAGTTAAGCGTCGAGTTCAATGTGGTACACTTGGAAACTTAGAGTATGGGCTTACTTTGAAAAATTTTGGCACTACCCATTTTACGAAAAGTAACAGAAAATGGTTAGGTTCATCCAAGTTGGCTAAAATGTTTAATTTTGAAAAGCCATCGATCGAATCAAACGTTTAATAATGCTGAAGAACTTAATTTAATTTTATCACTTCCGCAATGATCACATCCGCCATTACATCAGTTAACTAACCTTACCTTAATAGATTTAACTTGGCCCTGCTCCTCTCTCAACCAACCAAACCATTCAGTTACCCTTCCAACTCTTTAAGCACATTATTATGTTTTCATTGATCGTTGCGTTAGGCTCAACAACTTGTCTTGCCAGCACCTTGGACTTGATATGGATTTGACGTCGTCGGCAGTAGTAGCAGCAGCATCAGTAATAGCATTGGCATGAGACTCTCTAACTTCATTTCTTCTCTCTGCTCGCTTGTCTTCTTGCTCGTCTGGTCTTCAACAACTGCAGGCACTTCATCTTTCATTTGCAAAAAAAAAATTAAACTGAATAAAAAAATACGACCGAACTAGATTAAGTTTTCGCCAGAGCATAACGTTGTTGGCCTTTAGTGTCGAGAAAGCAGTACGCAGTCGCAGCAGCGTGCGCAATGTAAGCAAATACTGACTTTTTAGCTTTAATCTCTTGACGTTGACCGATCGGCGACCGCAAGCTGACCGACCGACTGACTGTATGTGTACAAGTAAACAGTGCGTTGGACGAGACGTACAGGCAAATGGACCAAGTTGCCGGAACTGACAGTGAAGAAAACAAGCCAGCATTAAGTGTGTAGAGTGACGACATTGCAAATGGCGATATATCCTCGTATTGAGTTGGATAAAACATTGCGCAGTTACATGGAAAATAAAATTGGTCATAAATTTAAAAAATTTTTTTTTTTTTCTGTAGGTATGTACTCAAAAATTTTTCTTTGTTTTTTTTAACTTAATTATTTATGCAGGACCTTTTTTATGTTGTTTTTTATATCAGAAGTTCTATTTGTATGTCCAAAATAATTTTTTTATTAACCATCTGTGTAAGTTTGTTTGCTTGTAAGTCTGTTTATCGAATAATTTTTCATTCATCCAAAAGTTTTATTTTGATGTCCAAAGCAATTTCTTCATGAGCATTTTTTTTTTTTATATTTATTTTCAAAAGCTATGTAGTTAGTTTTCTTTATTTATTTAGCAATTTTCTTAAACAAAGTTCTATTTCTATGTTCAATTTTCATTAAAACTTATTTCTTACATCATATTTCATTTGATACAATACTTCTATTTCAAAATTTCTATTTGTATGTCCATAACTATTTTTATTTTTTTATATTAATTTTTTCTTTTGTTCTATTTGCTTGTTCAACTTAGGCAATCGACCAATAAAGTTTTGATCAATCAACTTTTCATCGGGCTAGTTTTTTTTCGTTAATTTTTTTATATCTGAATAGCTGCAGCTAATTTTATGCTAATTTTGGTATTTTTAGCTTCTTTTTGTTTGTTCAACTGACCTTTAATTTTTAAAACTAAATTTTGAATTAGTAAACATGATCTTCTTTTTAAAGTTTGGTACAAATTAAGTCGTTTACAAAATTTTCAGAAATTTTTTTTTTTTGTTATTTAGTTTTTTATGGATTGGGTTCTTATATTAAGTTCAAAGGATTTCGCATAGTTTTCCCAAGATAAATATTAGTTATTAATGTTTACTTTTTTGCTTGCGTTATACATTTTTATGTTTATTCTGAAGTGCTATTTGTTTGTCCAGAAAAGCTATTTGTTTGTCAAAAGGGGCTATTTGTTTGTCCAACTGATTTTTCTGCTAAAAAATACTTTTTTATCTAATTAAATGAAATCTCAGCTGAATTTAAAAACAAAAGTATGCAAATTAAGTATTTTACTAGTTTTTCAGATGAGTGCGAGCAAATAAATTTTTTTTTGTCCCATAGTTTTTTAAGGTTTTTGTTTTAAAATTAAGTTCAGAGGACTTTGCATAGTTTTCCCAAGATATGTATTAGTTATTTACATTTATTTTTTTGTTTGCGTTATACATTTTTATATTTATACAGAAATGCTAATTGTTTGTCCAGAAAAGCTCTTGTTTGTCCATAAGTGATTTTTTTGCTAAAAAAAATACTTTCTCAATTGCTTAAATGATATCTCTGCTTAATATACCTACAGCAAATAATTTCAAATAATTCCACTGAACCAATTTTTTTCCGTGTATTTTTGCTTCATCTATACCTCTTCTTGCGCCATTAAGGCAATGGTATTTGCAATTATTATTGATGTCCAGCATATTCTACAAATCGATAGAGTCCACACGTATTGATCGCTCAAATAGATTCCGTGTTTGTATGCGTATTTAACAGGCACAAACGCACGGCGTTAAAGTAGCGATCATTAATGCTGCTAACGGATCAATCGGCATTTTATGCGTTGATATTTTATACTAACTGTTAAGAGCCGTCAACCTTTACCACTTAAGGTACAAAATATTTTTTTTAAAAAAAGCTCAAAAAATGTTAAATGTCAAATCGCATATAAAAAAGAATGTACCTTTTAAACCTGAATTAATGTAACAACAAAAACGGCGACGATAACTTGATAGATCATTGTTGTGGAATTAAGTTGAGTTCAGTTCAGGTTTTGTTCTCATTGCATTTGACATGCCAAATGCCATGCCATGCCAACGCTGTTGTGCCAAAGCACAAGGCGCACACGTAGGCGTCACACTTTTCAGGCAAGATGTCGAGTTGATCTTAACAACAACAACAACAACGACAGCAACAACAACAATAGCAAACGTAACAACGTAGAAAACCCACAATAAAATTGGCATCACCCGCACACCAATTTTGCCAACGTGATCAACTTGGAATTCTACGTGTGGTGTAGGTACCCTCTATACCTCCATCTAGTTAGTTGGTGGCGTGTCAGTGTCGATAAAGCAGTTCATAAATGTCAACCGGTCGACAGAGTGTTGTCTGCCTGCATTTGAAATCTCGTTATTAATTTGAAGCAAATAATAAACGTCGTCGAAATATATTCAAATGACGCGTTTTAGATCGTGGTGTATAATTTATGCATCTCTAGTTGCTTTAAATTGATTTCATTGTTAAAAGTTTAGATGCTCGAAATGAAACTCGATTGTCGGCGGTTTTTTGATTTTAACTTAAAAGGCAACAACAAAAAGAAACATTAATTTTTTTTTTTTGCACTTTGTCGATTTCATTAACCGCTCAAGCCAGTCAGTCACATTGTTGGTGTTTGTCTTCTGTCATTTGAGCCATGTTATAGAGGTCAATTGCTAAGTTTGTTAATTTCTAGTTCAATCGATCAATCTATCGACGATTGATTGTTGCCATAGTTAATCGTCGTCATTCATTTTCATTTGAGATCTTTAGTCTTTGTAGAACGTAGTGTTGCCAGAAGTTTAAAAAATTTCTTTTCATTATGAATTTTGTATGATCAGAGCGATAATCTAATCCTTAGTCTTGTTCTAAGTTCAACAAACCTTTCATCTCTCACTATACTGGATAAATTAGTTTTAGTTTTATAGACCAAGAGATTTCAGTACTGTTCCCGGTAGAGTACTATGTTATTCTTTGAGGTGGGGAAGGATTTCATCATTTTCTTACATTTTGTTCACACGACTTATCCAATACAATGGAATCTCAGAATTTTAACATTATTAACTACATACTTAACTGATTCAAAAGTTAAAGTTGCTCTGAGCTTCATTTTCCTGGGCAAAAAAGTGTTTCATTATGGCCTAAGACCATTTTGAATATTTTGAGGTTGGAAAAAATTTATTCAATATTTTGAATTGATTTTAAGCTGTTGTATCTAAATCTGCAGTTTCTTTCTCAGTAGATTTTGTAGTTTTGAAGATATTTCGCATTGAAGGCGGAAAACTGAGAAATTATTTTTTCAATTTTCCACTTTAAATTGACAATCTCTCAATATCTCTCTGTCTTTTTTGAAATGTTGGCATACGTAATGTCTAAATTGTTTTTGACAGAAATTTTCAAGTTGAAACATTTTTTATTTTTAAGATAAAATTTTCAAAACCCATGACTTCTCCCTGTAACATTTTATCAAAAAATTTGAAAACCATTCCACACTCCTTACCTTAAATGTGCGACGTTATTTATGGATGACCCCTTGTCCAATAGTTGGCTTCATTAAGAACAGCAGGCAAAATTAATATTTTATGTAGACTAGAATCGCTCAAAGGTCAAATTTCAACCAGAAATGTATTAAATAAATTTGGTACTTTTTGGACAGTTTTAGTACTTTTTTTGCTACAAAATAGAAAAGCTCATTTATCATCTCTGATACAATGACAAATGTGAAACATAAACAAAACAAAAAATACGAACAGTGCTATGCTTTTTGTCTTTCTCTTTGTGCTGTATCCTCTTTTTAGCTCTACGTGGCCGCGTATTTTGTCGTTGTTAATATTGAAAAATTTGTATTTAATTTTGGCAGGCTTAAAGGCAACATAGTAAAATAATTTAAACTTTTTGCACATTTGCACGCAAATACCTTTCTATTAGGGTATAATTCGAAGTCGTACTCCATATCTAACATAGTAAAAAAAGGAGGACAAATTTTTGTCTCTCGTATTCATATACTAGCGGTTTTACCCGGCGTTGCACGGGTTTTAATAAAAAGTCAGATTGCACAAAAAAGCTAATAACGAAAACTTTAAAAACAATGTGCCACAAACAGATGCTCCGATATATTTATTTTATCAGTAAAATTCCAAAAGTATCGCAAAATATTAAAAAATACATTGTAGAAATCGGTAATAGTTCAAGTTTATGGAAAAATGTTCAAAATATCGGTAAATGTCCAAAAGTATCGAAATACACCGAAGAAATCGGTAAAAGCCCAAATGTATCGAAAAACATCTAAAATATCGGCAAAAGTCTAAAAGCATAGCAGAACATCTAAAGTATAGGTAAAAATCCAAATATAACGAAAAACATCCAAAATATCGGTAAAAGTCCATAAGTTTCGAAGAATATTTAAAAACATCTAAAATATCGGTAAAGGTCCAAAAATGTCGAAAAACATCCTAAAATCGGTAAAAGTCCAAAAGATTTGGAAAACATCGAAGAAATAATAATAATAATACTTGATTGTTATTATTATGATAAGTGGCATGTTGAAGACAAAGTTTTTCTATTTGAACGATTCAAATCAATAAATACTATATATAAAAAAATCAGTAAAAGTCCAAATAAAGCGAAAAACATCCAATATATCGAAAAAGGTCCAAAAGTTTCGAAAAACATTGAAACACATCGAAGAAATCGGATAAAGTCCAAGTTTATCAAAAAACATCCTATATATCGGTAACAGTTCAAATACATGTATCGAAAAACATCCAATACATATATCGAAAGAAGTTTAAAAGTTTCGAAAAATAGTGAAATAAAAAAAAATAATTTTCGAAAAACATACAAAATATCTGTAAAAGTCCAAAAATGTCGAAAAAAATCCTATATATCGGTAAAAGTCCAAAATTATTGGAAAATATTGAAGAAATCGGTGAAAGTCCAAATACATATATCGAAAAATATTCAATGTATCGAAAAGGGCCAAAAGTTTCGGAAAATATTGAAACACATCGAAGAAATCGGTTAATTCCAAGTTTATAGAAAAACATCCAAAATATCGGTTAAAGTCCAAAAATGTCGAAAAACATACTATATATCGGTAAAAGTCCGAAAGTTTTGAAAAATATTGAAACACATCGAAGAAATCGGCAAAAGTCTAAGTTTATCGAAAAACATCCAAAATATCAGTAAAATTAAAATAAAAGCTCAAAAGTTTTGAAAAATAATGAACATATTGAAGAAATCGGTAAAAGTCTAAAAACAAAAGTGAAATATGTACATCGAAGAAATCGGTCAAAGTCCAAGTGTTTCGAAAAACATCCAACATGTCGATAAAAGTCAAAAAGAATTGAAAAATATTGAAAAACATGTAAATCATCGTTAAAAGTCAAAAATATTGAAAATATTGAGTTGGCATCACTGACGAAATCACTCTCATTTTTGCTCTCATCAACAACACAACATCAAGAATAAAAAAAAAAACAATAAATGAAAGAGACGGAAAAGACAACAACAACACATAACTCATGGCGCAGCAAGCTATAGCGACTGAAATGCAAACGATCATTTTTATGCAAGCATTGATTTTTTTTTTCAACAACTTCATACTAAAAAAAAAAAGGTTTATCTTATAAAAACCAAAAAAATAAGTATACAATCCTGTTCCTTACCTCACGTAAAACGTTTTAAAAAAAAAATTATTAAAATCGGTTCGGTATATTTTGCACCAAATCGTTACATAGGGTTTTCATATAAGCAATTTTATACAAAAAGTATAGATATGTTTTACTCTCTCAGATAAGAAATCACGTGCCTGGAACTACAACTGTCCTTCATCGGCTTTCAACTTACATAGGCTTAATTTAAAGAGTTAAAGGTTAGAGCAAGCTAAAAATGGTTATCTTTCTTCCATAATATTTTCTTAAAAGTATATGATTGTGATTATCTGCGAAGTCTTTGATTTTACTCGAAGATATTGCTGATTCTTCGACTTTGTTCTTCAATGACTACTAACAGATGGTTTTTGCTTTAGTGCGTAACATCCTGTTATGGGAATACAGTAGTAGGTATTTTACCACAAATACCCAATTTTTCTGTCCGAGCAAAAATTATTTAAGCAATAGTTGACATAAGCATATTGAGAACTATAAATACTATTTTTTGATAAAAGCAGAAAAGGGAATATATATTTTTTTGATAAACAAGTACAAAATGGCACGCATTGACCACAATTGGCCTTAATTATCGAAATTTATATTATGCCCGAAATTGAGCTCGAATTGCGAGCAGGTTTCGCTATATTGAGCTCAATCCCGAATATTACATTTAAGAGCGGTTTTAGTTTAATTTTAGAATATTTTTTTTGTCCGTGTACGCAACAAACACAAAACAACAACGACGATTGTTGATCCACCAATTAGCATCAACGTCGATTTCGATTCTTGTGTATATGAAAAAAAAAAAAAAACTTAACATGGGTGTTGTAGTTCCGAGAAATTTGGAAAATATTGAAATATTGCGTTTGCTGTAGACTATCCAAAATTCTATGCTGACAGCGCTCGGATCAGTAATTTTTGAAACGCAAACGTAAATCGGCATTTCAGGTTTCTTGATTTCATTTACAGTTAATTTCAACTTCCAATTCAGATCACAAAATGTAGTGGAGCAATATGTATATATAGTATGTCTATATAGTGTTTGAAGAGTTGCGTGTAAGAAGGGCGTAGTGCGACTTGAGGCGTTATTGCATAAATCAGTTTTGCTGTAGGAAAAACGGTTTTTACTCAAAAGAAAGGTGCCTAACGAAAAAAGTATTTCTAAGCTTTTTTTCTTTATACACTTTTTTCGCCAGAAACCTTGGTGTTGAATAAAAATTAAAATTATGTACCAGATGCAAATGCATGCATGCATTTTATAAAATTAAAATTTTAAAGAAAAAAAGAAAAACGCACATTTATAAATGATTAAGATTAAAATATTTTCATTCCCCATTTAAAAAAAAAAAAATCATTAAAATCGGAGAAGTTTTGCCGGTTTCTCAAACAAAATGCTAACGTTACTCCAGTGATAGTCAAATGGATTTATGCAATAACGCCCTATAAATTAAATTTTCCTTTTTCGGTAATTCTGTCAATATAGGTTAAAATTAAGTGATAGCGGCAATTATTTACTCATTTTGTTAATTGAATAAATTTATTTTCCGAGGTTTAAATTCTCTTTGCTCAGGGTGTTATTGCACGCAACGCCTCAGATTGTAAAATGAAAGAAACCAAGTAGACAGATTTTTGTATATACCATTTTTCTAAAAGAAGAGAGAGAGGAAGAAATGGGCGACGCACAGTGCGTTGAGCCCATACAAGCAATGGTCAAAAATAGAGGGAGTGGTTGGATATCGATGAAATTTTGTACTATAAGTAATTTGGGGTCGCTGAGCTCAAAAATGATCTCAGATTTGTTGTAAACTTTATAGTTTTGCTAAAAACCAGGTATTTAGGACGATTTTCTTAAGGTCCATATATAACGATGATGAAAAAGTAATGTTTAATGTTAACAAATGAAATGTACGTAGTAGAAATAATGTTTTTTGTACTTGTGAGACCATTTGTGTTCATAAAAACAAAACAAAAATTTTCATCATAAATTTTATATTTCATACAAATTTTTCGTTTTAAGCATTTTTTAAAAAAAGAAAAAAAATATTTGTAGGACGAAGTAGGAAAGGTTATTTGCAGTTCTTGATGATATAGAATTCGAACTAGTAGATTAAGAAAAAAACGGCACTTATTTTTATAAGATTTGTTTTTTTTTTTTTTCATCGAAACTTGTCAATTTCTGAAGTTTTTTATTTGATAATATCGTGTATTAAAATCACTACAATATACAGCAAATTATATATTTTCCAAAATTTTTTAGTTTTATTTATTTACTCAAATATTATTTATAATAAAAAACTTTACTTTGCTTAGTTTAATCAAAAGACAAATTTTTGAGAATTATTTGTTTAAGAGAACCCAAAACGAAGTGAATAAAACATGATTTTTTTTTGAAAAATATCTCAACTTTGAAGTGTCACAGCGTAGCCAAAACTGAGTTTTTCCCCTAAATATTTTGTTTTTATTTTATTGATACAATTACCTGTCGATTGATACCAATATTATTAGGTTTCGAGTCACAAAAAATTTTGATTTTCGCCCACTAGCCAACGCAGTGTGCGACGCCAAAAAAAATATGAGTGGTTTTCTATAAAAACATTCTATCTTTTATATTATCACACAGTTTATACGGTGCATTTGCATAGAAATAACCACATAAGCATATGAATTACTTACTTTTGCAAAATCATTAAGAATTATAAATTCGCCAGCTATAAATATTTTAATTTTTATAATTCTTTGGAGACAAAATTTTAATTTTTTAATATTCAAAATTCCAATTAATATTTATCATATAATTATACCAAATCTTTGCAAAACTTTGCGTCAAAAATTATTATGATTGGAAACATTTAGATTGGTTCTATATATTCAATATCATAGAATCAACACAAAATACTCAAATTGTTGAAATATATTGAAATCATAAGGAAATGTGTTAATCTGCATGAAATTAATGCAATTTGCTTTATTAATAAGCAACAAACTAAGTTATTAGTAGTGATCATGAAATTTCGCATAAGGTTATACGAGATCATGCTGATGAGAATCTTAAAAAAATTATTCAGTAAGGATTAGGTTCTGTTGATGTTGCTCCAAATTCACAAATTACGCACTTTCAAGAAATTCGCCTTACGACCTCGTTGTCATTTTTCGTTTTCTCGAGTGGTGGGTCATATTTTGACATTTGTCTAACATAACGTGAGGGAAATTTTTCAAAACTTTGATCTTTTTCCTGATTCCTCAATTATTTCTGTATCATGTAGCAACTGAAATTCACAAAACAAACATCACTGCTTTCATATTTTGCTTGGATTTTTTCAACTCTCAAGCTGCATCCGTGAATTATTTACTAAGCATTTTCATTATCAGAAAAATTCCAAGTTATTAATGCTGAAGATTTATTTAACTTTTTTAACGATAAACATAAATAAAGTGGCATAAATGTTATTTGTTTTTGTCATTTGACTCTTTACGTAAACTTGACTCTGAATAGCGCGCACAGACACAGTTCACAACACATTCGAAATGTTTATCAACTGGCTCTGGCTGTTGGCAATGCTACGCAATATCAGGTCCTCCACACATGTCAGGGGGCTCATACTCATAAAAATAATGACAAACTTTACTTAGAATGTCATATTAAACGAGTTATCCAAAGAGTTGTTTATTTTAATTGATTCGCATTGCATTATTTTTGCGGCTGCCGGTGTTATGTACCCGCTGCCGATCAGACTAGTACATACTTATATACAAAGATACTTATACAGGGTGTATTGCATAAGGTAACGAAGCTTCTGGGAGGTGATAGGGAAGTTCTAGACTAACAAAAAATTGCACCTGGAGGGGGGAGTCTAAAATGTACATCTGAGAAGTTATAGGGTTAAAACTGATTTTCTGACTTGCTTTACACAAAATAAATTTCTTGAATGATCTTAATAGACGGAGAGCCAGCGCTTGGCTGACCCTCCTCATAGTATCAAAGCTGAATTTTTTTGTGAGTGTTCTTCCAATAGTAGGTATGAACTTCTGTTCTAGTGAATTCCTGAGAGGTGGTGCCTACGTGAGATATCGGGCGCAAAAGGTCGAGAAAAACAGTTTTTTGCAAATATCTCGCTAACGGTTATATCTACAAAAAATATAACTTCCACAATTTTGTAGCTCATTAAATTTCATATCGAAAAGTGGTGCGAATTGTTTTCGCACTACCTATAGTTTAGGAGATATGGTTCAGTGAAATTGGACTTTCCAACCCAACATATAAAATCCATAATTTTTTTTTTCTAGTCGGCCTATTTTTTTGTTTCAAATTATGCACCAAAATTTGAGACCAATTTCACTGTCGTACAAAAAGTTATTCAGGCACAAAGGTCGAGAAAATTAGTATCTCGCTAACGCTTATTTCTACAAAAAAATGGTGCTCTACAATTTTGTAGCTCAGAAAATTTCGTATCAAAACGTGGTACAAATTATTTTCGTACGACCCACAGTTTAGGAGATACCCTATTTTAAGTTATTTTTTGCATGCAAGTGTTCATAGCAATATGAATGTTGATTTTCAAAGTACTCTAACTACGCCTACGTCATAGAATCATGGCTGAATTTTTTTGTAGGTATTTTTCTAATAAGGAATTCCAACTTTTGTTTTAGTTAAATCGTGAGAGATGGTGCCTTCGCGAAATATCGGGTGCAAAAGGTAGAGAAAATCAGTTTTTTGAAAGTTGATTTTGAAATTACTGTAACTATGCCTACGTCATGGTATCATGGCTGCATTTTTTTATGGGTATTCTTCCAATAGTGGGTACTGACTTTTGTTTCAGTCAAACCGTGAGAGGTGGTGCCTTCCTGAGATATCGGGTGCAAAAGTCGAGAAAATCAGTTTTTTGAAAATTGATTTTGAAATTACTATAACTATGCCTACGTCATGGTATCATGGTTGCATTTTTTTGTGGGTATTATTCCAATAGTGGGTACTAACTTTTGTTTTAGTCAAACCATGAGCGGTGGTGCCTTAGTGAGATATCGGGTGCGAAAGGTAGAGAAAATCAGTTTTTTGAAAGTGGATTTTCAAATTACTATAACTATGATCGATATCTCGCGAAGGCACCACCTCTCACGGTTTGACTTAAACAAAAATTGGTACCCACTACTGCAAAAATAGCCACAAAAAAATTCAACCATGATACTATGACGTAGGCGTAGTTATAGTACTTTGAAAATCAACTCATATTACTATGTACACTTGTATGCGGAAAATACCTTAAAATAGGATATCTCCTAAACTGTGGGTCGTACGAAAATAATTTGCACCACTTTTTGACATGAAATTTTCTGAGCTACAAAATTGTAGAGCACCATTTTTTTGTAGAAATAAGCGTTAGCGAGATACTAATTTTCTCGACCTTTGTGCCTGAATAACTTTTTGTACGACAGTGAAATTGGTCTCAAATTTTGGTGCATAATTTGAAACAAAAAAATAGGCCGACTAGAAAAAAAAAATTATGGATTTTATATGTTGGGTTGGAAAGTCCAATTTCACTGGACCATATCTCCTAAACTATAGGTAGTGCGAAAACAATTTGCACCACTTTTCGATATGAAATTTAATGAGCTACAAAATTGTGGAAGTTATTTTTTTATAGATAAAACCATTAGCGAGATATTTGCAAAAAACTGTTTTTCTCGACCTTTTGCGCCCGATATCTCACGTAGGCACCACCTCTCAGGAATTCACTAGAACAGAAGTTCATACCTACTATTGGAAGAACACTCACAAAAAAATTCAGCTTTGATACTATGAGGAGGGTCAGCCAAGCGCTGGCTCTTAGTCTATAACGTTTAAGAGAAAATATTTCTATGACAAAGCTTTAGCCTATTGTATGAGCTTTCAGAAAATGTATATGGTTTATAGGGTTTAAAAGATTTTCGCAAAGTTCTGAACCTTTAAAGTAGATTTTTTTTATTTTTTTCCCCCCATTTTTTGACTTTGGTGGACATTTTAGTTTGAAAAGGTCCTATTAACATACCCTTTTATAATTTTTTTTTTTTCAAAATTTCGTTCAATTTTCTTTAATTTGGTAGTACATTTGTCATACCAACTTTTTAATTTGAGTTCGGAAAAAAATACATTTCTATGTAACACACAGATTACTCGCATGTGCTGCGCTGCCTTTTATGTGCTGGAGTTTTCAAGTGGATTGTTCTTGAAAAGTATTTTTTTCTGACCTCAAACTAAGAAATTGATGAAACAAATGTGCGACCACATTAAAGAAAATTAAACGAGGTTTTCAATAAAAATTACAAAAGGGTATTTTAATAGTACCTCTTTCATACTAAAATGGCCGCCAAAGTCAAAAATGGGGAGAAAAAATTAAAATATCAACTTTAAAGGTCCAGAACTTTGCAATAGTCTTTTAAACCCTATAAACCATATGCCTTATCTGAAAGCTCATACAATTAGCTAAGACTTTGTCAAAGAAATGTTTTCTCTTAAACGTTAGGGTCATTCAAGAAATTTTTTTTGTAAAGCAAGTCAGAAAATCAGTTTTAACCCTATAACTCCTCAGGGGTACATTTTAGATCCCTCTTCTGGGTACAATTTTTTGTTAGTCTAGGCCTCCTCTATCACCTCCCAGAATCTTCGAAACCTTTTGCAATACACCCTGTATAGTAGATATATAAATTTGTTTATTTATTAATAGATATAATCAAAAGTGCTGGTGACACTTATTAATGAAATTCTACGGAATTATCAAATGAGAATTGTGTGAAGTGAAAAATAATATACTGTATGTTTAGTAGAGAGGAGTTTTTACTTGTACGGGAAGAAAGATGCCACGTTGGGCGCAAAATATACTGATTTGATTATAAAAACTTTTTTTAACCCTTTGACGGCCATAGGAATAAGTTTATATAAGTGTATGTATGTAGTCTCTTTTAACTACAATATTAGAAGGAGCATTGGGCCAATGTGAAACGTCTCCATTTGTTGCGATCCCTTTCGATGACTTTGATCTCTTGCCATGACTTTCCCGCTTTTTGTATTCCCTTTTCCAGCGAGCTTTTCCAGTTGGTTTTGGGTCCACCACATCCACTACTACCTTGTGGATTCCACTCAAGAGCCTGGGGACAAACTTCGTCTGTGATCTTCTAGATGTTCGGTAAAGTTCCATTGGATACCCCTTTTGGCCTTATTAAGAGCTTTATCTAGGATATCGTCAAGAACGATAAGGAAGAGAGATGGTGATAGTAAGCACCCCTGCCAGACGCCTGAATTAGTGGAGAATGTCGGTGTCACTGCATTTAAAGCCTTCATATTGAGCACGTGCTAAGTTTATGGCCTTTGTGGCAATACTTCTTCGCTTCAGTGAAACCCAAATGTTTTCTCGGGAGACAGTGTCGAAGGCAGAGTTGTAGTCTACAAAGACAAGTTGAAGCGCAGCACGTCACTCCATGATTGCTCGACAATTATCCTAAGGGTGTTGATTTGATCCACGCATGATCGGTTTGGCCGGAATCCTGCTTGTTGCCTTCGGATGGCCAAATCAAGTTTTTCGCTTACCCTGTTTAGAAGCACTTTTGTCAGTACTTTTGATGGTACTGAGAGCATAGTTATTCCTCTATAATTTTGGCACTCGCTTAGGTCCCTTTTTTTCGGCAATTTGTCTAGCACGCCATGTAGCCAATCTTCTGGCAAACGCTCTTCGCTTCAGATTTTGGTGAGCAGAGGATGAAGAATCTTTGCTGATGTAATGGGGCATGCTTTTAGCAGTTCAGCGGCCTTGTTGTTTTTCATGCTTTGGATAGCTTTCACTATTTCATCGATTGTAGGCGGTTGTGTTTGTATTCGACTACTACTGCGGGTCACTGCGGCAGTTGTAGTTGGTGATCCTTGTTGCGGGAATGTGGTAGATGTGGGATTCAGTATGTCACAAAAATACTCTTTCCATCTCCTTAGTTGATCGTCCACGGATGTTAAGTCATTTCCGCCTGACTTCTTTATTGAGAGAGTTAAAGACCTTTTTGGCGTCGTTCTTTTGCGCTCTAATTTTAGCGTCATCTCTCATTTTTTTCGCGCTTCTTCTTTTTTCAACAAGACACCACGTTTCCTCGCTCATCCAGTGTTTCTTATTCGAGGATCGGAACCCAAGTATTTTTTCACTGGAGTTTAAGAAAGCAGCCTTAGCGAAACTCTATGATGTTTCAATGCTTCCATCACAATCGATCGGGGCTGTTTTAAGTTCTTCAACGAAAGACCTGCGGATCTCGTCGTTATTTAGCTTAAGTACGTCGAATGGCATAGGCAGTGCCTATATTGTAATATAAATTTTTCAGTTTAATTCTTGAAGATTCTTTCTGAATACAATTTTATAAAATTATCCATATATACTAACTATTGCTTTGACTGTTTGAGGTCAATTGTGGCTTTAATTTTACCTTTTATCTTGCCAAATTTACGCACAAAATAAACCGCCTTCTCAACATGCTAATTTCTATTTATAATTCAGCTAAAAAAAAGAAATGATTTTTTGCTTCGAGTCAGGGCAGGGCATGGCATGGCAAAAAATATCTCAAAATCTAAAAATATCCAAGAATTTACATAAATTATCATCATATGGAATATACACACATAGCAAAAAAGGTCATAAACGAGACAAAGTTTAATAAATACGCGTTTTGATATTTGATCGTTTAAATTGGTTGATTTATATTTATTTCATAAATGCGCGTTTTCTTTTCGGTTTTTTTTTAATTTTTTTGTATGTTCTATATCAAATATTAGCTAAAAGTCAAAATCCAAAAAAAAAAAAATAGATGTTTGTTGTTTTCAAACTTTTGAAGATCATGAGACTGATAAGTGTCAACAAGATCAACGTAAAACAACCAGTCCCCAGTATAAGGTGAATGTATTTAATGTGCGAAATTTGAATTTTTAATTTTCGCGCTCTATAACCGTAATTAAATATATAGTTGATTTGAAAAATATAACCTCATTTATGTAACTGACATATGGCTGAAATTTGAATATGATGATTTCGCGTCATCTTCTTACAGCGGCGGCGTTTTTTGTGCTTTGTTTCTTTGATGGTGGTCTAAACTTAGAACACATGTTCACTTTTTTTAAATAAGGTTATTTTTGAAACCGGAGCGTGTAATCTTAAAAATATGTTAATTTCGACTTGCATTAATCGGGCTTTAACCCCTAATAAATATAATGTTTTGTAACAGGCTTGAGTAAAATTGTTAAAGAAAGATTGATTTTAATTTTATGTCACCTAAAGCATGTATTGTCATGTATGTCATGTATTGCCAATAGCACTTGTAAATATTTCATACACTGCTCATAACATTCAAAGTGTGTCCCATATTTCACGCAAGATTTAAATTAAATAGAAAACACATTGGACAGATAAATGTGGCTGAATTTCGTTGACGCAGCATTAAATCACCCATTTCAATATAGTTTTACTTATCTTAAGCAGTCAGCTGTCACACTGTTTTCGTTTTTTTCTGAAAAACGCTTTAACGCATAAATGGCGGCAAATTCAATTGTTGCGTGAATTATGAAGCAGCCTTTCTAACGCGTAGCCACAACAGCAAAACCCATACTAGATTTTATTGCACTGTAATCAAACCAACTTTCGAGTAAGATCTCTATACTGCTTTACTTCCACGAAGTTCTTATCGTTGCTTTCAATCACACGTTAAATTCGGTTTCCTGTTGCTTTCGTTTGTATTTATTTTCGATGTTTATTTTCACCGCATTCACAGGGTGCACTGAGGTAAAGTAGTTGATAAAAATGTATTGCATGATTTTAGGCTTTCCATTCACATTATCAGCCAGCGTATGTAATTGTCTTTCGACTAAAATGTCTGTAACATTTTCATTCGTATCATTGTAGTACAGGTTTTACACTTCAAGTTAAACTTTTTCCGCACGAAAATTATCTTTTACACCCTATACCCAGGGTATATTCTCTTGGTCCTTCCGTTTGTAACGCAGAGAAGGAGGCGTTGCAGATATGGAACAGTATATGAAGCAAAACACGCTAAGTGTACCAGCTCAAAATTTGTTTGTCTCCAATTTCGCTCAAATTTGGCAATATGGTAGATCCGTTGTGCAAGTACAATAATCCGGGAGGTTGTGGTCCTAGTACCATTTGTTGTTAAAATACAGGGTGTTGAAGTTGGCGTTTTAGTCATTTTCATTAAAAGGGTATTTTTTCAAAAATTTATATCATAGCTTACACTAAAGTTTTTAAATTCATAAATCTAAATTACTGGTCCCATTCATTTTGAAGTGTTCTTTTTATAAAAAATATTTCTTGGTTTTATGCCTAGTACGCTTTTTTCGTAAAATGCTTTCTTCTTAAGTAAAAAAAGATTTTTGCCTGCCGCGGGCGTTCAAAAGCCAAAAACTCCCATGTAGCATCAGAATCCCATCTTAAGGCATACATGATTTTAAAGCTTATAAATTATTCTTTAATTTAAAGTACTTTAAAAAAAAAATCTAGAGGGGGTTTTTTTTAAAAAAATGCAAAAATATTTTTAAGTGTAAAAAATTTTTTTCACCAAGAAATATTTTTTTATAAAAAGAACACTTCAAAATGAATGGGACCAGTCACTTAGATTTATGAATTTACAAACTTTAGTGTAAGCTATAAATTTTTTTAAAAAACACCCTTTTCATTAAAATGACCAAAAACGCCTACTTCAACACCCTCTATTTTAACAACAAATTGTACTACCAAATTTGAGCGAAATCGGAGACAAAAAAGTTTTGAGCTGGTACACTTGGCGTGTTTTGCTTTTGCTTCCTTGATCAGCGTCACCTCTTGATTTGATTTAGCCATGTCCTCCTGGCTGGATGGGTGGCTGGGTTTGCGTGGAAATACATTTTACGGGAAAACTGAGCAAGATTATTCATAATTCAATGAATTTCCGTCGTCAAATTTAGCTCGTCGGCTTGAAAATGAGTGAAATCGGCCAACGGGCACGCCTACCCGCCCATACAAAAACTATATTCAAAATGCAACTTTAGTAGTATTTTTTATCGCAATGCTTCCAAAATACACATAAATAGCTTTCTGAGATAATTCTACTGAATTTCACACAGCTACTAAGAATTATTAATAAAAGCTCTGAGCAAAAATTGGGTGAAATCGGACAAGAGGATGTGGCACCTCCCATAAAAGCTTAAAAATGCTACACTGAAAATGTTTTTTGAGACAATTCTTTTAAATTTCACACAGACACTAAGAACTATAAATGCAAGCTCTAAAGAAAAACTGGATGAACTCGGACAAGAGGGTGTGGCACCTCCCTTTTAAGCAAAATTTTCAAATTACTGCAGTGTAGGGTATTTAATGTTTGGCCAAGCCAAGAATTAAAATTTAGATTTTGAATTTGTCACGTCTAGCAGACTTAAACGAGACGCTGTGCTACGCGGCGGGTTAAGTATTCCCACCCCGATCCGCGAGCTGGCCAGGAGCGGCCCGCGTAGGGTACGATAATTCGGGGACACATATCAATTGCAAAAGGACTTATGAGTATTGTTTACATATTTCCTGATTTTGATACTATATTTGCACAGGGAAAACAGAGCTTATCGGCTAAGACTTCCTTCCTTGAAAACAATCCTAAGTAAGTTCCTGACCTTAAATATCGATTTATGCAATTAAAATTAAAAACAAGAAATTTCATAAACTTCCGGTACCTACTTTATCCGAATGCAAATACAAAAAAAGAAACATAACATCGGAATAAATACAATTAAATTCGCAAACATTTGCTAGTTGTCTTTTAGAACTTATCTCTGTGGTCTACGAAGACAAAAGATTTTTCAAAACATTCTCATTGAGTAAAACGAAGGCGTAGAAGAAGAACAAAATTGTACGAACAAGCACACACCATTAAACAAAAAACCGCCACCACAGAAATTCAATTGTTGCGGCGCAGGAATCTTGGTGGTGCAATCATTGCTGCTGCTGCGCGCATGCGCATATTATGCTGATTTCAACTGTGAGCGCGCGCTCGCTTGCAATTGCTGTCATGTGCGAAATGTGGAGTAGAATAGAGCGTGGAGTGTGGCTAGGAAGCGTGTTCTAAATTTTGCAATAATTGACAGAAAAACAACAACAACAACAACGATGACGACGACGACAAGAGGAATATCGCATTTTTGCCAAACGATAAAATTGAATATCGAGCGCATAAACATAATCAACGTATGTAAATAATGACATAGCAAATATGAAGTGGTACGACGATGCGGCGATCAAATCAATATACCGCAGCGCATGCGCATATAAGCAAAATATCTACATATTTTGCTGTTACCTATAGGAATTTTCTACTTTAGTTAAATGTATTTCTATGGCATTAGCGTTAAATGACAGCGTGAGGACGACGAGGTCGTTAAAATAGAATATGTTCTTTGGCTTAAGAAAAAAAAGCAAAGTTCTTGTATTTATTGCTTTGCCATCGATGCAATTTTGTTCAAGAAAATTGGCCAAAAATATGCCAATTATGTTTTAGAATTTCGCTCTCTCCTCTACTTTTAAATTTATCTTTCGCGTCGAACATTTGTGGGTATTTATCATAATTTTCAAAAATTCTATTTTATACATCAAGTATTAATTTATGCATAAATAAAATATTAATATTAATGTATATTTAAATGGCCAAACAATTAATATATTTCTTTGTTAATGCTTCTTGATATGTTTACAAAATACTTTTCATAAAGCAACAATCCGCCAAATTTACATATGTTAACTGGTATAACTCAGCAGGATGGTATATTGTATCTTTTGATTCATTAATATTCGTTTTATTATTGCTTAACAGCATCTAATAAGCAGCATTTAACAAAATTATGCTTGTAAATAAAACATAAGATCTTTTTGTATCATGCCTTGTCTTAAAGAGTTAATATCAAAATTTCAACAATTTGTTGAAACATACGATCAAATACATAATCAAACTATATCAAAAAATATGAATGATATCTCAGTAACATTTTTGATTAATGATTTGGTTTCTGATTTCAAATCCGGCAACCGTTTACCTCTATTAAGTCTGAAATTCGAGTTACTGTTGCTTTAAAGTGCAGAAAACACACTTTTTAGGCATATGGCGTGCATCCATTCATCCATTGTATAACGACTCATTACTACATTACATTGCTCAGATCTTGCTGTTCTCAGTGTCTGAGTGCAATTTGGTTAAATTACCTCAAAAAACGTTTTCAGTATAGCGTTTTGAAGCTTTTGCTTACATGGGAGGTGCCACGCCCTCTTGTCCAAGTTCATCCAGTTTTTGCTCAGAGCTTGCATTTATAGTACTTAGTGTCTGAGTGAAATTTGGTTGGATTATCTCAATAAACGTTTTTAGTCTAGCGTTTTAAAGCTTTAGCTTATATAGGAGGTGCCACGCCCTCTTGTCCGAGTTCATCTAATTTTAGATCGTGCATAAGTATTTGAGTGAAATTTAGTTGGATTATCTGGAAAATTTTGTTCATTATAACACTTTGAAGCTTTCACTTATATGAGAAGTGCCACGCCCTCTTGTCCCATTTCATCTAGTTTTTACTCAGAGCTTGCACTCATAGTTCTTAATATCTGAGTAAAGTTCAAGCGGATTATCTCGAAAAACGCTTTCTATATAGCATTTGGAAGCTTTTGCTTATCTGGGAGTTTTTGTTCAGAGCTTGTGCTTACCGTCCTTAGTATTTGTGTGTATTATGATTGCATTGTGGTGAAAAATATTCCTAAAGTTGCATTTTGAATATATTTTTTGTAAGGGCGGTAGGCGTGTCCGTTGACCGATTTTGCTCATTTTTAATAAGTCAAGCTAACTTTGACAATGAAGGCAGTATACCAAACTTCATCTAATTATCTTGCTTAGTTTTCCCGTGAAAAATATTTCCACAGACAGCCAGCCAGACGGACAGACGGACATGGCTATATCGAATCAGTAGGTGACGCTGATTAAGAATATATATATACTTTTCCATACCTACCACTCTTCCTTCTCTGCGTTACAAGCGGAAAGACTAAGTGAATATACTCTGGGTGGGTGAAGGGTATGAATAAAGTGACGAAGTGAAATGTAGTTTTATTAGAACCGATATAAGTTGGAAACGATTTAATCAATATTAAAAATATTAGTGTCATATAAAAGCTATTTCAATAAGCTATAAAATTGTCGAACTAAAATTTTTAATTTGTCAAATATTTGTAATTATTTATTTATGCATTCTAATTCCCTAGTAAAATGTAGGAGAATAAATTTTAGCAATAAATGTCAAAACACTCCCTCCCAAAATATTGGCGATAGCCTTATTTTTCCAGTAAATTTTCCCCTTTCAGAAAATTTTTTTTCCGATTGCAAACTAGAGAGTAAGAGAATAAATTCTCGAGAATATTTATTTGCGACAAGGCCTGAACTGAGTTTATCAGTGATGCCAACTTGATATTTTCAATATATTTCGACTGTATTCCGATTTATTGCATGTTTTCCAATGCTTTTGGACTTTTACCGATATTTAGAATGTTTTTCAACATTTTTAGACTTTTACCGATATTTTTCAATATATTTCGATACTTTTGAACTTTTTGCGATATTTTGGATATTTTTCGATACACTTGGACTTTTACCGATTTCTTCGATGTTTTCCAATACTTTTGGACTTTTTCCGATGTTTTTCGAAATTTTTCGATACTTTTGGACACTTACTGATATTTTGGATGTTATTCGATATTTTTGGGTTTTTACCTATATTTTAGATGTTTTTCGACACTTTTATACTTTTGCCGATATTTTAGTTGTTTTTCTATACATTTGAACTTTTATCGATTTTTTCAACTTATTTCGTTACTTTTGGATCTTTACCGATATTTTGAATGTTTTTCTATATACTTGGACTTTTATCGATTTCTTTGATGTATTTCAACATTTTTCAATACTTTTGGACTTATACCCATACATACGTATTTTTGATGATTTTTGACACATTTGGGCTTTAACCGATTTCTTCTTGGACTTTCGCCGATAATTTTGATGTGAATATTTTATGGAAATAAATAAAATAATTATACTGGAGCATCTATTTGTTGCTTATTATTAAATACTAAGTTTTCATTTTAGCTTTTTTAGTGCTTTCTTGCTTGAAAAACGCATTTTTATCATTAATTTTAGTGGAATAAGTGTCAAAAATTTAAAGAAAACCCCGAACAACGCCGGGTAAAAAAGCTAGTCCATTATAAAATTTAAGCTCAAAGGTGTTAATCATCTTTATTTTTAAAAAGCATAATTTCTTAACGCCAAAAGAAAGGCAAATAAAAAATTGCACATAAATGAACATGAATTTACATCCGTTTGACATTCTCTTGCCCGGCTGAAAAGATGCAGCAAATAAGTTAACTATAAAAATGCACTTTATGATGCATATCGTATGGAGCGAGCGCAACAACATTTCAACTTAGAAGACATACATACATATGACCGGTTGTGTGAGGACATAACACACTGACATATGTACCGCCAACAGAAACCAATAACCAAGATGCATACCTATCTACTAAAATAAATAACATAACGATCTGAGCTAAGCTGCGATGACATTGGCCAAAATTGCTGAATGTGCCAAGTTAAGTCAATATTAAGTGGTGTACAGTGAAAATCGCGTACAATTTCATAATGCAAGTTTTTTCTCTGTTGTAAAAAATTATAAAATTTTAGAAAAGTATTTCAAAACATTTATTAACGATGATAGTCTCAGAAGTACACGATAGTAAATATCAAAGATTTTGAGTAAAATATCTTCATTTCTCAATGAAAAGGCCTGTATCATCATAATTCGAGTCGATTCAATCACATTTCATTTCGAAAACTCTATAATGAGTAAATTTTAGCTCGATTTTGATAATGGTTGAACTGAAATCTTTCGTATTAATTAGGGCGAATATATCCCGCAGAGCAAAATTGCAGATTTGCCGTAATTCCTCTCAAATATTAGCGCAATACAAAGAGAAAAAAATTCTCACATTTTAAGTATTACTCATCTAAGTTTTCTGTTTGTATTTTTTGGCGAATTTTTTCGTACCTTCTGAAAATTTGATTATATTTTGAGTAAATTTTTAGTTCGTCCTCATATGTGAACTTAAATTTTCTTATACAAATATTTGCAGGCTGAATGAGAAGAGAAAACCTATTAATCGGTTCGCATTATATCCTCAAAACTACGCAGTCAAATGTTTAGTCTTACAGCGAAATATGAAACTTAACCAATACTTTTCAAAATAATTCCACTTCAAACTAATCCATCCTTCTCTCCAATCACTGTGCAACCGTAACGTCAACTGTCGCAGCTAGCAGCTTATAGTCGCGGCATAGTCGTCGCTTGTCTGTTGTGTCTGAACATTTTGCAAATTTTATTGCCCCAGGGAATGTCTCAATTGAGCCTGTTGTTGCCTTTTCAGCCATGGTGGTGTCGATCCACTGGTTGGTTTCGGTCGATGTCTCCTTATTTTCTTTCTATTTAATTTTTTATTTTTTTGCATAATCATTTTGCATCCTACAGGTTTCAATTAAGTTGTAATCTTCGACAGCAGTGGCAGTAACATTCATGGTCGCTACAGTGAAGTGAAAAATGATGCTGCCCCTGCCCTCAAACTGTGGCCATAGAATGTTATAAAAAGCCGGGGTAAAAAATAACGAATTAAAATTTTTTATAGCAACAAAAAAAAACTGTTACTGTAAATGCTGCTCCTAATGTAACGAAAAAACCACAACAATTTCAAAAGTGTGCTCCGCACATGCGCTTACTTAGTGGTGGCTTAAGTTGCTGACGCTGCCTTCATTCTAATGCTTCTTGCAGTCATCATCATCATCATCATCGTCGTCTTCATCTTCTGGTTTGTTTAACTAAAAGTTTGCGAAAATTTGTATCGCTCTGAAAACGATCTACAACATGCATCATATGATGTTATTTGTATCTTTACGTGTTTACAACCAGAGATACAGCATAAAAAGTACAAAAAGGAAAACCACTGCTGTCGTCGTCATTACCACTAAGATATTGAGTGCAAAAAAAAGGCTTTTTCTTTAGTTCGATTTTTTGCTTTAATGGCTCGAGGCTAATTGTGTACCAAATTTAAAGTATCTGTTAACTGTATTTATTGAAATAAGCACAGTACGGATGAAAGTACAAAAAGTCAACATTTTTTCGAAATGAAATCTTATTGCAGATTTGTTAAGAATACATTAATTAGGATACGTTTTATTCATTTTTTGTTTTCGGTTTTACTCAACGCGACGTATGAGTAACAATTAATAAGCTCAGAAACTAGCATTTCCCGGTGTGCGTTGCTACACCTTTTCTCGTACAGAGGGCGAGGCATCGCAAATTAAATTAAACCAAAGAATGTATATTTGTCCCGATTCAATTTATACATGCACCAAATCTGATCTATGCATCAAATAGTTTCAGGGATTTGACATTTTTTTAAGGCAGTGACAACGACCATTTTTCCCTTGAACAGTATTTGTTCCGGTATTCTTAATGCATATATCAAATCTAATAGATGCCCGTTAAATATTTTCATAGTTATGATAAATTAATTTTGTTGGAAACACAAATAAAAACTGTTTGATTCCGACATCCAAGGGTGAAAAAAATGTTGTTGCACTAAAATGTTGTAAGATCATGAAACGCGTAGAAAACACGAAAAAACAAAAAAAAAATGTGGTTTAAATTTTATGTTCCGGCATCCTAGGGGAGGACCTTGGGTGAAAAAAAAAAAAGTGATGCAGAAACACGCACCGTACCCGAAAACCTATGTATATAAATTTTCACGGTGATCAGTCCAGCCGTTTGGGAGTCTATTAGGAACACACAAACATTCAATTTTATTGTAGATATGAAGCAAAACACGCCAAGTGTACCAGCTGAAAATTTTTTGTCTCCGATTTCTCAAATTTGGCAATATTATAGCCTCAGTGTGCAAGATTAATAATCCGAGAGGATTTGGTCCTAGTACCATTTGTTGTTAAGATACAGGGTGTTTAAGTTGGCGTTTTTAGTCGTTTTCATGAAAAGGGCAATTTTTCAAAAAATTTTAGCTTAGAACAAAGTTTGTAAATTGGTACATGTAAGTAGCTGGTCCAATTAACTGTCAAGTGTTTTTTTATAAAAAAATATTACCTGGTGAAAAAAAATTTTTTCAACAAAATTTTTTAAACTTAAAAATACTTAAGATTTTTTTTTTTAAAAAAACCCCCCTTAGTTTTTTTTTTAAATTACTTTAAATTAAAGCATTATTAATAAGCTTTAAAATGATGTATGACTCAAGATGGGATTCGGTAGCTAGATGGGAGTTTTTGGCTTTTGAACGACCGCGGCAGGCAAAACTCGGTGTTTACTCAAGAGGAAGGCATCTCACGAAAAAAGTGTAAAAGGCATAAAATGATTAGAATCGTTCAAGAAATATTTTCAAGATTATTCAAACAAAAAAAATAAATTTCTGAAGTATGATAAATTTATATTGAACTAATTAAAAAGTCATTTTTGCAATTTTTCAAAAACAGACGCAAGCAAGTGTTAACATGGAAATTGATTGCATATGTTTCGGCTATTTCCACATACAGATTTATATATTTTCATATATAAACATGTATATAGCATTATCTGATGAGTTTTAGTTAAATCTTGTCAGAAACCGTACTCGAACCCGTGACTACGGTTTTCTAATGATAGAAAACGCGGTGCTTTTGCGATTGTGCTATTGGACACAGATAAACTCTCTGAACAGGATCGCCTATATGGATAAATCATAAGGCTCATAAGGCGCCGTCTGCTGTGAAAAATCGCCAAATTGTTAGTTGGTAATAGATCCCGTTAATTTAATCGAGCGAAAAACAGCTCCGGACATTTGCTTTAAAAATTAGTTTTCCAAAACTTGAACAGTTCGTGAAAGATATTTCCTAAACCATAGGTCGTACGAAAAAATAGCTGGGAGTGGTTTGTAGGAAATATAATTTCCTACAAACAGGTATAAATTTATGTTTTTTGTGCGACTAGTCGTTCGAGAGTTATCTCAATTTAAAAATTACAACATATTAATATCGCCAAGTTTTAAAACTTTTTAAGCTGACATACCTGCCTCCTAAACCATGAGTAATAGTAATAGTAATTTATGAGGTTTTTTCGTAGTAAATCATTAAAGCTAAACAACTGTTGACTCAATAAATAACTGTCGACCACTATTTTCTCGTTATTGCAGCCGTAAGCGAAATAATTGAAAAACATTTGTTTTCGCAACTTTTGACCTTGAATAACTTTTTTTGGGCATACGATTTTGAAATGTACTTTTCACACGTTATTTTTTATGCATTCGTGAATACAATTCCGGGAAAAAAAAATTCATTTGGAACCATTTTTCATCCTTATTTGCTTCGGCTAAAGCAACATGGAAATCGTTCGTTAGCCGATCATTTCCGAAGTGCTCCAAGGATTTTGAAATACGATGTTTAACAGAATTCCGTAAAAAAAATAGGGTACTCGAAAATTTTATTCAAATCACCCAAAAGACAGGCGTGAGTATCGATCTCCATACAAAAAAAAAGTTCGCCGTAAGTCCTCCATTTTGAAAGCTTATCGATTTCGATTTTTTAAGGAAAAAAACATTTTTTTTTCGACCTCTAAATAAGCTCCTAAATGATTTTTTTTGTTTAGCTCCGCCATTTGACGTCCGAACATCAAGTATAGTATATCGTTGTAAATGTCTCGCCGGTTTAGGTTATGTGCTTTTAGTTATCGCTTTAATCTATTTTTAGCATAAAAGCTTGCTACGTATCTTTTGAAATTTTTTTTTATATTTAGAGCAAAGCAAAGTTCAAAGAGCCATTTATAGTTTAACCCTTTCGACCCGAGAGGTATATATAAGTACCGCTTTAAATTTAAACATCCCTAAAAGTTTCGAATTAAATGTTATTTGGACGCGGAAAGAACCAATTCGTCTTTAAGTATTCCTGAATTTGCTCTGATCGTTTCTGTAACGTTTTTCTGTTTTTTGTTTGCACAATACCGTTTTTTGTGAGTAGAAACGGAGCCAAAGTGAACAACGTAGTTAGTTTTTGCTTAGTTTTTGGATGAAATTGAGTGGTGAAGTTCACAAAATTATAAAAATTAAGCGGAATTGAAGTTTTTACGCGTGTTAACAATTGTGAAAGGTAAGAATTTGTAAAAAGAGATTAGCTTTATGCTTATTTTGATATATGGTACTCATATGTACCATTCGTCCGGTATGGTGGTACACATTTGTACCAGTAGTCCGCTATGCAGTAATTAATGTGAAGGCTGGTTTTGCAGGAAATTTGTATCTTCCTAGAAAATAAATCCTGAAGATATTCGTTAATTGTTGGAGGATGAAGCTGATAGTGCTAGCGACTTCGAAGAATTTCCTGCTGGAAGCTCTGACAATTTTGTTGCAAGTTGTATCTCTATCTCCAGCAAAAATGAAGATTCATTCTCTAGCTCCAGCGATAAGGAAGATTCATCAGCCGACATGGTAGATGAAGTGAATGAGGTTTCCGAGGAAGTACTTGCCTCTACTGAACCAGCTAGCACTGACTCCATTTCCCAACCTATCGAATCGAGTCACACCACGCATTTATTGGATGCAATTTCTTTCTCAGCTATTGGCACTGTAATGGCAAACAGAAAAGATATGCCAAAATTTTCGGGGAGAACAATGAAAAAACGTGAAGTGGATTTCAAGTACACATCATCTGGACTTCTATGCGCAAAAAGCAAGACACCAAAGAAGTTTTGGTGATAAGTAATTGCCATGAAGCAACAGTTACGACATCACAATAAAAAATTCAACAAAGGCGAAAAAATTCAAGTCCCATTTCCAAATCAAATTAAATTTTATCGTAAGATCATGAGAGGTGTAGACTTGGTAGATGAAATGAGTTGCCTCTACGACTACGATCGAAAATCGAATAAATGGTAGAAGAAAGATTTTAACCGTTTGAAAATGATGACATCCGTAAACGAATGGGTCATTTATAATGAGGTCAACCGAAGCAAGATGCCACTCAAATCATTTTTAGTAATCTAAGCGGATTCATTGATTGAGGAAGGCTTCAAAACCACTGCTGTTCGTCGGTCAATAAATCCAGGTAGCGCAGCACAAACTGTCAATCGAGGAGAAATGCATCTTCCTGTTCAAATAGCTGCTTGACGTCGTTGTGTTAACTGCAGCGCTCAAAAAAGATAGACACACTCTAAGACAATATGTCAGGAATGTTGTGTACTACTTTGCAAAAACTGCTTTGCGCCATACGATGCATAAGTGAATTTGATCTAAAAAACACCTTCTTTTCATTACTTTGTCTTTCTTTTCGATAATATTCAAAATCAATAAAATATAATGAACTATAATATATAATTTATATCCTTGTACTTATTATTTCTATTTGAAATTCTTTGTTTTGGAGGAGGTACCACCAAACATCCCGGATGGTACAACGGTTTACCACCACCCCCTTACCCACCCCATTATTGTTTCTCAGGTTTTCATTCACTGGTACTTTTCATTACACCTAAATAACAGATTCCAACAAAAAATTTAGTTCTAACATTGGTATTAGAAAGCCGGGTCGAAAGGGTTAAAACAGGCCAGTTTAAATCAATAACACGTTTAGTTTGAGAATTGCTTCAAAATCCATTGTTCTAAGTTTTTTTTTTTCTTTTAACACTAAAAAAACAACTTAGTCCTGTGATAAGAAATGCTACGATATAGACTATTTGATGAAATATTTTGATCTACGTGAACTTAAAGCTGCTTAAAATGATACGATAGAACAAATGAGACATCCATTTCTTGTGTGCAATGTTTGTTACACACAAGCAGTTGTAAGAAAAAAAATTGTTTTAACTTTTTTATAGGATATTTTTTTAGCTTGAAAATAGCCATTCAATATTTTTCAATAAAAGTGACCATAAGCGAGATATTCACGAAAAACTTTGTGTTCTCAATAGACAAAAATCCAGAATGTTTTGAACTACAGAACGAAATTTTTTTTTAAAAGGTTCATGACTTGTCCGACTTAAACATTATGGGGTTATACTTATGTACCTTATCACTAAAATTTTTTGATTATCATACGAGGGTAAAACTTGTGACGCATTTAAATGTATCGCATATTAACGCTATTGTTTTGCTATTCATATAAATTAGATAAGAATTAGCGTAGGTTTAACTTAATTTAAATATCTATCTAAGTAGTATACATATTGTATTTAGGCATTCAAAGAAATAGCTCTGTCTAAAGCTAAACAGAATTAAATAGAATAAAACAAAAACAAGTTGTTACGAATAATTCTCTACTTGGATTAATTTCGCATATATCTAACTAATTTCATTTGACGACGACGCTAGAGATCTTGACAACACGATAAAATTTCAAATAAAAAATTTGCAACTTTGATTTGATTTGATTTTACCTATAACGTTGATGAAAAGAATTGACACTTGGTGGAGATGTTGCCTTGTGATCTTAAAGGTTGACTGGTGATTTTTTTTTTAATAGTTTTCTTTAGCGCTCATTGACCTTTAGATTCTTTTTACTTTATTCGATAAAGTGGACGTTTGGTTTACATATTCATTTCTTTTCTTCTATTTTTGGATTTTCATTTCCAACAATCTGTCTCGAGAAAGTCATGGAGAAGTCTAAAGTTTTACAAAATGTTTGTATTCAATGGATGTCAAAGAATACAAATAATTTGTTTTTGGGGAACTTATGAACTTTCTTGTTCTGAAAATTCAAGAACTTTGCGTTGTATTGAGGGTGCTCAAATTGCTGCAACCTTTATTTTTTTCAAATATTGATGTTTTAAGTTTTTTCCAATTTTTGTGCAAATAATCATACCTAATGATGCTGCCAACGTAAAGTTTCCCATGAAATTTGAGATATCATAAGAAATTAACAAAATGAACCATTTATATGTAGATTTTTGGCAAAAGCCAATAAACTTTAGAAAAATTCTGGTAAATACTGGTACTAAATATACGAAAAAACTACACAAGTATCCCATCATTAAAATTTAAATTTATAGATCAACAAAAGAATTTTACAGAACAACATATTTTTTGGCGTATAACAAACAATATGGAAACAAGACCTTTTATAGATCATAAAATATAAATAAAATTTATTAAGAAATAGATACTCGTAAATGCGTCAATAAAGCATAGGCTACATCTGTAGGGGTAGACTCATCAATACATGTTTATTTGTATTCCCAAGGGGAAAATAAGCGCTTGAAGCGCTAAGCGTTCTCTCATTTAATAAAAAAAATATGATTTGACCGCACTAGGATTCGAACCGGCGTCCGTCCATGTGATTGATAGAAATATATTATTACACTGCAATTGCAAACTTGTTAAACCTTTTGACCAAGTAAGATGAAGGGGTAAGAAATTTGTATATTAAGGGAATTTTGAAACAAAAATTTCTCTCCAAACAGAATTTAATATTCGAATGCGTCCTGCAGCCTTACGAAAAATCATTGTGTATTCAATTTTAATTCAATTAAACAAAAATAAATATATAGAAAAAAGAAAACTATAAAAGTAAAATAATAAAGGATAATAAAAAAATTAGGTTAGTAAAAAAAACTAACGGGAAATAAAGGAAATTAAAAAAATATTTTGCTCACGGTTAGAATCGAAGCCGGTTCTATTTACAAGCTTATGTAACGTGTGTATGAAATTTGTATATTAAACACATTTTTTTATATATATTTTATTCTCTTTCTCTTACAAATATTGAAACAAACTGTCTTTCCAAAAATTTCCTGCAGGACCGCGTACTATTCCAAAACTAGTTTGAAAACTACTCCACAGGAGAAACCGACTAGTTCAAATTTTGCTCTCAACACATTGTGTAAAGTTCTATTTACGTTTTGTATTGTTTGTTTTGTCATTGAACGTAACCAATTGTCTCATTATGCACTACATTGAGCCCAGAAAAAGATCAATTGTCTCCTTATGTATTACATTCAGACCAGAAATAGGCCAATTTTTTTTTGTTTTATTTATTTATTTATTTAACTCAATGTGCAAATTGTACACAAAAACGTCAAAAGGTTTCATAAAGGGTGTTCCATTAAGATGTGTGTTACTTTGATTTTGAATAAAACGCAAAAGGTTCGGAATTTTTCCAAATATTTTATTTCGTTCGCTAGGTCACACAATAGGATAATGTATGGAGAATTATTTCGCGGATATGTTCACCGCGACTTTTTCGTACATATCTCACTCTTTCAGTCATATTTTCGCTGACATTTTGCAGTATGGCCCGAATCACCGATGTAATATTGCTTTTCAAGTCTGGACTTTATTCTTCATGTCACCCCACAGAAAAAATGTCTAACGACGTCAAATCGCATGATCTGGGCGGCCAATCAAGTACAGAACCAGTTTGATAAAATTTATTCACAATGTTGCGCACAGTTGTTTCACTAATTTGGTGATTGCGACCCCATTTTTGGTGAATCGAGTGTTTGCACAATCGACTTGCAATTTAAGATCCAAAATTCGACGATTTCAATTTCTTTCGTTTAGTGATCCATAACTAAAGTCCTATACTGTCACAATGAAAATGACACAAAATATGGCGGACAATGGTCGATTATGCAGATTTTAATCGTTAACAAAGTACTACACCTACTATTGAAACACTGTTTATATTTCTGAGCATTGTGTTCCAGGTTCAAATCTCAGTGCGGATATAATTTTCTTTATTCATTTTTTTTTATTATTTTATTTTTCGGCTATATTCGTTTTCCACACCGAAGACTCTTCAGACAAATTGTATACAAATCAATGGAAATTTAAAAATTGGAATTCAAAATCACTGAGTGAAGGATTTGTACCCGGATCTCACCACGCAGCGCAAGTCATTAGATCGATGCACTATCGTTTGCTCTTCTTTACAGTCGACAGACTTTCAAATAGTACATACTTAGTCAGTAACTTTATAATTTCACTGACACAATCGATACACAATTGGACTACTTTTGGAACTAATGAAAGATTATGCATTTCATTTGAACCATTTTTGGTACAATTGATAATTTAAGTTTTAATTTAAATATAATAAGTTTTAGGTGGTCTACTTACAAAATAACTAACCAAAGATGGGACTATAGAGACAACTGTTATTTGATATTTGAATGCTAACAAAAAATTATTGTAAAAGCTCTTCTTAATTTCTATAGTAACAAGAGCTTTAGAAGTGCTTTCTTAAGAAGCGCTTTATATCTTTCCCCTTGTATTAAATCTTAGAAATTTTGGCGATAATAAAAACTTCTACAACACCAACATTAATTATGAGAACAATCAAAAGGTGGCAAGCTAAAATAATAATAAAAATATTGTGAATTTTTTGGTTCGAATTCTACAATAAATTAAAACATGATTTTGCCTTGAACTTAAAAATTAGCCAAAGTAATGTCATAATTTGAATTAGCTGGCATTTTGTTCAAAATGAATAAAATTGAATTCTGTCTTTATAAAAAGCTTACCACATTGTGTGAAATTAATGGCTTAATGTTTAAAAAATAGTACCGGGAAAAAAACCGATTATTACGGCACATAATGTGAATGACATTACTTTTGCCCCGAAATGGACTTAGGCCACTTTCAAAATAAACGGCTTATATAACCGATATAATTTTTCCAATTAATTTCATCAGTTCTACATCTTCAAGTAAACTTTCTGTAAAAACATAGCCTAAGTTTTCTCATTTCTAACAAAATTACAGCCAATTTATATTATGATATTACTTTTGCAGCACTTTTACCTGTATATGAGTAAAGCTTCTAAGATTCAGCAACAGCATTTTACGCGCGCAGCAAATAAAGCGCAAAACAATTGCTGGCATGCTGTCCGCCTTAAATTGCTTGTAATGTTGCTACATAAGTGGGGGCACATCTTAAGCTGAGATGAAATTTGCGTTGACACAGGAGCGAAACGGGGTATTTGCGATATGTGCATATTTTTAATGGGTAGGTATAGGAAAGTAACAAATTATACTAAAAAGTTTACTTTTCTTACTTTTGATTCTTTTTATTATTGAGTTCAAACTTTTTTGGTATTAAATTCCGAACAACAATTATGACATCACAAGGCTCACGTATTAACACACAAAACAAAACTGGCAAAAGTCAGCCTCGCAGCCCGGCAAGGCTGGTGCATTGGTTAACGACTTGTGCTACCAACCGGGAGGTCCCTGGTTCAACTCCCGCCAAGGCCTAAACACAAAAAGTTTTTCAACTTGCAATTTTTCAATTATAATTAATTTAGTAAAATAAATGCAATTATAATTACAACAAAAATAGTCTGATGAGTCTTTGTGGCGAAAGACAAAACATATATCACTATAGACGTGTTTTTTATCCGTTCCTTAATTTGTCATAATTATGTGATAGAAAATGCATTGATAGATTTATATGTAAATCGATCTTTGCAATGACTAAAAGTTCAATTAGAAATTAATTTTCAATATAAATATAAATGTCATTAAGTAACACACTTAAAAAATTCTTAAAATTCCGATTTTTTTCAAAAAAAGTTTGAAATTTATTCCAAAAAAGTATGAAATTTATTCCAAAATAGTTTAAAATTAATACTTTTTTTTATGGCATTGTTCTACATAAATGCTTTTTGGTTCTAAAATTAAACTAAAATTTTTAATGTGAATGAAACGCTCCCGTCTATACATTTTGTCATGCCAACACGTTCAATGTATGTTGCTGATGCGGCTGCTATCAGCAGCATTTAGTGAGTGACTTTTTTGCGCGTCGTCCATTCAAGAAAACCTCTAGTAAAGTACCTTCCGATTTCGATCCCCCCACACACACATGCTACAGAAAGAAAGAAAGAACGCGCAAACTTCTGAAGCCGCAAGTATTTTGTGTGGTGGTACACATTGTAATGTAGGTGTTCACTGATTGCGGCGTCGCTGCCTTCATTTTGTATAGCATTTTTGGACTGATGTGCTGCGCGGTGCGTTGTGCTGGTGCTACTCAATGCTGCTCATAAACTAAAAACCCTTTAATAAGCACCTACAAATGGTGCTTCTGGCTCTTTGTTGTTTTTCTGGACCGTCTTTTTGTTAAAATACTTGTTTTCAGATTTGCGCATTGGTGATGTGTATCTGTGTGTATGTTTTTAAGCCGCTGCTGCTGCTGTACATTTTAATTTTGATGCCAACAACAGCAAAAGCAACAAAACCGTCCAATGAATACCCAATTGTATTGACGATCAATTTAGTTGTTCAGTTCAGTTCAGTTTGACCTGGTTAACCTTTGTGAAAAGCGTTGGCTTTTATTTTTTTTCGCAGCTTACATCAACAACAACCACTACTTGAGTTCTGAATTAAGTCCGAGTAGCAACTTTTGCTGTGCTATAGCCAGCAGCATCCACCAGAAAGACGAACAAAAAAAAATGCTCAAGTCATAAGACTGACGTGGGTTGCCGCAACTACCAGGCAAACAAGGAGAGTTCGCTGTTAGGGAAATGTATTGCTTGACGATATTTTGGCATCGATACTTTACCCTCACGATTCTTCTGCTGATTATTTATCTGTGTAGTTTTCTATAAGAGAACAGTCCCATTGCCTTTGGGCGACTCTTACTTGGGAAGCTACAATCTGAAGTATTCGGACAGATTTGGGAAAGTTTGTAATTGGTAATCTTTATTCATGTTGGCGGCAACGGAACTCTCTGAGTCGAATTTTCTCCCAGTTCGTCTGTTAGAACAGCTTTCAGCTTCGAATAAAATTTGGTGGCTCAAAACCATCTCCAATATCACACTGCTAATCAAATGTCAACAAGATCCTGTATCTGTCCGAATCTATCGGAAAAATTTAAAATATGTTTTCCTTGAAACCCTTAAGGTAGCAGAAGACGTGGCAGCCCGAAGATATTATGGAAACCATTTCTGGAACAAGAAATACGTGAAACAACTTATAAAGGAATTAAGACCATGAAGAAGATACATAAACCTACAGATTTCATTAATTAGATGCCGACAAGGTTCTAAATCCGTTCAAATCCAGCAGCAGAATTGGAAACAGATTGATCTTGGAACCCTCGAGGTCGCAAAAGTCGTGGACGCCCGAAGACATTTCGAAAACCATCGCAGGAACAACAAATACGTGAAGTACGGGGCTGGATTAAACAAACATTTGCATATTTTTCTCACTTCCAACAACATTGGAACCTTTACACATACGCTACAGAACAACTTTAATGGTGGGAAGAGCATTTTTGTGAAAAATTGAATCAAAATTCTACCAAATTATTTTGAACAAAATCTCCAAGTAGTACTGCCGTAGAGACTCGAACTGGTCGAGTTCAATCACAGTTCCATGAAGAAATGTAGCCTTGAAGAATGAACAACGAGAATGCCTACATCGATCAAAGTTGAAGTGCTACAGGCTGGCACAGTGATATTAGATCACTAAAATCTGAAATGAGGAGCACTTGTCAGAAAATTGGCACCGTATAGTAAAGTTTCTAATCAAGTTGCTAAAAAAGTTTGACTTGAGCGAGCGCCAAAACTAAGGAGGTATAACATTTTTCTCAGTTCCAACAAAATTACTGACAAAATGCGGACTAAAGGAAAAACTTGATTCAGCTGTTTAATCATACGTCTAATTCTCACCAACTCTCATCCTTATTTTCCTTTATGACATTTTAGCAAAAGACCTTAAGAACTTCGAAAGAGAAATTCAAATCCAAGCAATTTGACAATCTTAACTACCAAAACGTCATTTCTCTACTATCATCTAGACATTCAGAAATGCAGACTAAACTCAAGAACTTGTCTTGGAATTGCTAACGCCGTCTTAAAAATCAATTTGTCCATTAGACACCACTTTACAGCTGCATCCATCTAAGCAACATCATCTCCGTGGATGTTGAACTCAACAAAATCTGTAATTTTTGGATATTTTCACAAAAGAATGTAAAGGTCGTTGGTGTGTTATATAGACTTTGGACTTGGCTTGTTACCCAGCTATTACGTAAATCGGGCTGCGATAGTACAAACTATTTGAAAATTGTCTAACAAAGTTTTGCCGCCAAGTGGTATTCACAAAACATATCGAAAAGTTAATTTTCTAAAGCGACAATTGCCTAAAACCCCGATATTTTCTATATGATATTTCATTTATTGCGAAAATTGTAAATCTATAACAAACGTTCGTATATGTATTTTGCCTTAAGGTACTGTCACTCAGTATGTTTGTCGGTTTGTCAGTCTGATTATCTACCTACCTGTGCACTTAACTTGACTTGGGTCTCTTATGTTTGCAGTACCTACTACCTACCTACCACCTAACAATTACGTCTAATGTTAAGAACAGATTTCATGCTTTAATGGTGACGGCGTACGGTGGTGTGGCATACTGCGGAAGAACATCTTCAGCATGTCTCATATGCTGCTTCTTGCTGCTGGTCCATGCTATAATAGTCATCATATTAACGATGATCATTGTGACACGTTTAAGTAATCTGTGTAAAACTGTGCATAACTTAAAGGAACAGAACGGATACTCTGTTTAAAACAAGCGGAAATTAACATTTAGTGTGTATGATAGTTGATCTAGGTGCTAAGTACTGGTTTCAGAAATTATGGTCTTCTTTATGGCATGTACTTGTTTTGAAAAAGATCTTAAATAAGTACTTATAAGTATACATTAATTACAAGTCACTTGGACATTTGTAACTCTCTATATTAAGGTTCGATAACACCACTTTTGAAAGCACGAAATACATAGATCTCGGTTTGATTAAACATTTCTTCTCGTATCATCAATTGAACTATAGAACTAAGTATGTACATGAATTACTCAGACATTGCTGGAGAGTGCAGAAATTTCAGAACATGATTCTGAGGCTTACCAATAATGGGAAGTACTATCACTTCAATAGTTTTCAGTTGTTTTTTTTTTTTTTTTTTTTTTTGGCTCATAAAAATATGACTTGTATTGGCTGTATAGTGAAAGGTTTCCGAATTATTCGATCGCCTCTATCCACAATGGATAGAACTTTCGAGCAAGCAATCATCTTGCTATAATGACTCTACGGAGTTTTTAATAAACACAAAACTAGTCCGGGATTGTTTTGAACTCCTGCAATGCCTCTCCAGAAAGAATGATGTGCTTCTAATTTGGACAGCAGGATACGAGCGACATGAAGTCAGATAAGCTAGCCAACAGAGATCCATTCAATACTTTCATCGGTTCAGAACCCTTCTGCGGAGTAATCAAAAGCTTTGTAACAAACATTTTTGCCGCCAGCCGCAGGGTTTGTAAACAAAATTTATTTCTCGCCAAGAAAAGAAACACGTTGTTAAATTAAACTATAGCTTAGAAATACGGTAAAAATACGAGTGACAAATGGGCTATGAATGGATGATGAAAATATGACTAAGACGTGAATAGCAAAGTCAACCAAACCAGGAGTCGTGCCACCAACGTGGACTTGTCGCATACGCGTCACCGGTCTGCTTTTCCATCAAGATGTCAGTATTCAAGAGAGTTGTGCCACCGCTGCCTCCCTGTTATCCTCTGTAACCTGTTCTTGTTTGTCTACGAGAGCCCGCGCCACAGCTACACTCTCGGGTCAGGTCAGGAAATTCTATGGAAAACAAAACCTTCGGTCTTAGTCATTGTCCCACTGAAACGTATGTATTGGTTATTCTTTGAAGGTCTCGATTTTGTCCAAGGATGGTTGAAATATTCAACGAACACGTCTTAACTAGCTGCCGGTTGGGTTACTAGAGAACGATACCAAAGCCGAAACTTGCATTCTACCATTCCACTTTCATCCACGATCAGCTGTTTCCTTTTATCGATAGCATTTGACAGTTTGCACTCACTGTTTCGGAAGCAGGGTTGCTACTACACGCGTTAATCATGCAACTCCTGTCCAACTGTCTGTCATGTAGTTGCACGATAGTTTGTCAAGCCCGTTGGATGATATTAATACTTTACTTAATACTGAAAGAAACAGTATGTGGACGCAAATGTGGGTCCGATTTGCATCCTCACATCTTTGAAAGCAACTTAAGTCGGTAATGTGAGGATTCTAACCAAATCAACCACTGTGTAGCCCAAAAAGATCTGCTAAATTGCCAATCAACCGAAAAGGCTTAATGCTGAAAGCTATTTTAAACATTAGCAGAAAAAATATAAAAAGGCACACTGAAATAATGAAAGGAGACTGTAAAATCTAATACCAGCTAAAAAAAAATGGAACTAGATTCTTGTAGACATCAGAGCACGTGTTCTGTACTTTCTGTACCGCGATAAAATAAAGAATTAAGTACCTAGAGGCCGGAATTTAAGATTCCATTGAAATAGATAAGATAAATCCCAGAGCATTGATAAGATTCACAAATAGCCTAAAACTGTTTCGGTAGGAAAAAATACTGCACGAAAGATCTGCGAGGTCATACTGAAGTTTCTGAAAAAAAGTAATTCCCTGCAGAGCTATATACCCGTGAGTTTGAACACAAAGCGCAAATTAGATTATTTTCACGGAAGTGATAAGATTCATGGATTGCCTAGAACTGTTTCGGTAGGAAAAAATACTGAACAAAAGATCTAGGCTTATTCCCGAGCAACTTCGGAGCTATTTTGTTACTTCAGAAGAAGTTACGAATGAGCTTAATATTCCAGCAACTAATACGAGTATATCTTAGTAGTTTCACTTGACTTTCCTTACACATGTCTACTCGTCAAAAGATATAAATAACGTGTACTTACTCGTTAGTTTTAACAGAAAGCGCGCTATTCGGTAGTTTTTGTATCATTTTAAAGTGTTATATTTTCACATATAACCCCTCCCCCCTGTCCCTCCTAACGTTGTATAACAATTGGTGCATTATTTTCAAACTTTCATGGCCTTCTTAAGAACAAAAATTATATAATATTCCTATAATTGAATCCAGCCATATTCCCCTAAACGAAAGATAAGCACCATCAGATAAACCACGTGGGCGTTCTAAAACACACAATCCAACGAGAGAAAAACATTTCTACTGCTGGACAATAACATTTTGCTAGCGCTGACGTTATGACATGTGCCATCCTGCAGCGACAGAGGAGAACTCAAGACAGCAGCAACAACTGCCATCATTTCAAACGTGAAAGAAAGAAAAAAATCCAAATGAAAAAGAGTTGTAGGCAAAGTGGAAATAATAGCTCCTTTTTCACCTATAAAAAAATTATTAGCATTCATTCATTGATGCTGTCGCTGCTGCTGTTGTTGCCTATTTGATTTTGCTGTTGTTGCTGGTCGATTGGTTGTTGGTACCACCAACATAAATGCCAAGCAGGAATCCAATAACTAAAGCAGCAGCAACAGCAGCAGTAGAAACAACAAACTGAAGTCGCCAATTTTTTGGGTTGATCATGTTGTTCGATAATGATGTCGTCTCTTGATGAGGTTGAGGTTAGAACAATTGCCAAAGAACAACAACATGAAAACGCAGCAACAACCTACCTACCACTCTTTGTGCTCTCGAACAACAAACAGTGGTGGACAGTAGTGTTACCTTAACCCGTTAATGACCTACTGTGTGTTGTGGTGAAAAGATATTTGTTGCTCAGAATTACAACGCTTCATTCATCGGAGACTAAGTATTATCTGTAAAGAGTGTAAACTTTAAGGTTACGATGCTTCGGGGAGGTGATAGAGGGGCCTAGACTAACAAAAATTGTGTGTGAGGGGGTCTAAAATACACCCTTAAGGGGTTAAAAGGAAAACTTAATATTCTGACTTGTTTACTTGCTTAAAGAAAATTCTTGCTTCACCCTTTCTTTTCTATGGAAAGCTTTTAGTCAGTAGTATGAGCTTTTTAATGTTGGCTTATAGGGTTTGATAGGATTTTTCAAAGCTCTGGGACTTTCAAGCTGAAATTTAAAATTTTTTTTTTTATTTTTTGATTTTGGTGGGCACTTCAGCATAAAAAATGTCTTACTAGCATACCTTTTTATAATATTTTTTGAAATCCTAGTGAAATTTTCTTAAATTTGGTAGGTATTTTATCATACCAATTTTTTGATTTGAGATCAGAAAAAATATTTTACTGAAGGAATTCTTATGTTTTGCAAATTTAAAACAAAAAAAAATTTAAAAATTTCAACTTTAAAGTCCCAAAGCTTTGCAAAATCCTTTTAAACACTATAAACCAATTCAACCATTAGAAAGCTCATATAACTGGCTAAAAGCTTTGCACTAAAAAGTTTTCTCAAAAAAGCAAGAAAATTTATTTTGTTAAAAAAGTCAGAAAATTGGGTTTTTCCCTCCCTATAACTTCTCAGGGATACATTTTAGACCCCTCCCTCCTCACATACAATTTGTTATTAGCCTAGGCCTCCACTATCATATCCCAGAGGCATTGAAACCTTAAAGTTTACCAACTGTGTAAGGAAATCGAACAATGTATAAGTTATTCGTACCAAGTCAGAATACTCTTCAGGTAGGTAGTATTTTTCGAAAATTGCAAAAAGTGGCAACATGTTATTGATAGAATAAACTCGAAATTCTTTATTTAACACAATTCTGTTAATTTTAACATAGGCGAATATGGCCAACACTTAAAAAGATTATGCAAAATTTAGTTTAAACAAAAATAACCATTAGTTAAACGTTAAATCAGAAGTTCAAGTTTTTCTCACCAAAAAACTGTGCGACAAATGAGTTATTGTTACAAAAAATGGGTCAATTTTCCTATAGTGTATTGTGCACAGGCCTTAGATAAGCAATACATATTGAAATTGATCCCATTCCACAAAAGTTTTGGAATGAAACGAGCTTAGTTGTTCAATCAAAAGCAGCCCGATACTCCAAAAATCTCTACAGAGCAACATTAGCAGCTAATGGGTTAACATTGATTGCTTAGTTACTTGGAATCAGTGCACGAGTCACTTGTAAATCGCCTGAAAAACAACAAGCGTTCACTAAAGATTGAAAAATCCAGCAGAGTAAAGTAGAAAACCAAAATTATTGTTGATGATGATGAAGAACAAGCCAGAATGGAAAGGAAGCTGTACGACGTTGGAAAGAAAGATCATGGGGTATCCAAAAGGTTAGAGGTAGAGAGACATGAGGTTAAGGGGCCGACAATAACAGAGGCAACAACAGCATGGGACGAGTGCAGAAATTTCATGTTGTTGGGGCAACTTGTCTTGCTTAAAGTCGTTGTTGCAATTGTTGCAGCAATAGCAAGAAAACCACTTGAGTCAGCTTCAAGTCAAATGCAATGCTAAAGATCATGACTTTGTGCAGGTCGATTATTAGCAGAGTTGCCAGGCAGCTGGTAATTTTAAAAGTTTTCAAATCTTTATCATTTTGACAAAATAACGTAGCTCGAAATTGGCAACTTTTCAGGAGAGCTTAAAAACTACTGAGCTACTTTTCAATAATGTGGTTGAATTTCGTTGATGCAATTTTGAATTTCCTCTGCATTTTTATTAACTTTAACTGTCAGCTGTCAAACAGCTTTTTTTTACTGCAGAAATGGCGGCAAATTCAAATCTTGCGTTAGTTGTAGGACACCCTTATATATCTTTAACCAAAAATTATACACACTTAAAAACTAGAGTTTACTTTTCTTACATTTGATTTCCTTTAGCATTGATTTCAAACTTTTTTAATATTAAACTCCGATTTTTTTCCATAAAGTTTAAATTTATTCCAAAAAAGTATAAAATTTATTCCAAAATAGTTTAAAATTAATACTTTGTTGGCATTGTTCTATATAAATACTTTTTGGTTTTCAATCAATATGGCAACTTTGCTTGCTTCACTGAACTGCACGCAGTCAAACAGCCACAAGCCGGCAGGAAAGCAATCGCCATAGCAGGCAGCAGCAACTAGGCGGACACCAGGCAGTCAGGTAGTTGTGGTGGTGGTGTGTTATCAAAGCTGATGATGATTATACCTACTTGCACGCCTCTGCCAGCAACTCTCTGCACTTTTTTTGCTTCCTCTTTTTTCTTTTTTTTTTTAGTTGGCTTTTTGCGGGGCTGTTACTGTTGCTGGCTGCTGCTGTTGTTGCAGTTTATTTGATTGTTTGCCCCGATTGGTGTTGTTGGAAGCTTGTTGCTGTTATTGTATTATTATGCGCATGCGCGCAGTGGGCAAATAATCTAAAATTGTATCTTATGTGTACCTCGGGGGCAGTTTTTGTTCGAAATAAGTTTTTGTTTTTTGTTCTTTATTACCATTGATGTTGTTGTTGTTGTTACGGTTATGGTTCAGCAAGAAAATTACCAAAAGGTTAAACAGAGCACAGAAAACTTTTAGGATTTATGGCATAATACATACAGATCGAAAAAGAAATTTTTTACATACCCACAATAAAAAAAAAAAGAAAAAAACTTGACTTAAATCTGTTGGTATTATATTACAAATGTTGTTGAGTTAAACTGAAATCTTTAACTTTGTATTTGTGCAATAGCAACATATTCTTTATAAACCCTGTTATATATAAATAGTTTTATAGAAGCTTCAAAATCCTACAAATTATTGAAACGGCACTTTTATTGAATCTCGAATAAATCAACAAACATTGGTGTCATTCTTTAATCTAATCTTTTTTGCAAGGAAATCTCGTATGAAAGGATTAAGAAAACGATCGATAACTGCAACATATAAATGCTTTCTTTATAATAGCGGCAATTTCATGCCGAACTTAGTGGAGTAAAGCCTTAGCCAATTATTGAAAAAATAGATCTTTGCCTTAGTCTTTAGTTTTGGCCTTTCAGTCTTTACCCATGCTTTAGAAATAGCTGATACTAAACGTTCACCTAAACTACTTATATAATGCTGCCTGTTTCAGGCGGACGCTTATACTATTGATTCGGATATATAACAAAGTGCAACAAATTATGAGGAAAAGTCCAAATTTTAAGTTGATATCTTTATCAGTTCTTCAATATCTTTCAGAATACCTCGGTGATTGCTAAACAAAGATATATTTTCTGACAAAAGTGACTAAAGCTTTAAGAATGTACGTTTAACAATTTATTCCTAACAATACCATACCATTACATTTCAGACTTTTATTTAAACAAAACAATTACATTTACACCCTTCACTTTCCAGCAGCAGTACCGCAGAATGAAGTTCTAGTATACCATTGTGTTCGAAATATGAATAAACCTCAGAATCCCCTTTGTAAAACATACTTTGTCTTCATTGACAATTTCCTAGATGTTTAAATATTTCGCAATTTTTTTTTTTGTGGTTTTTTTACTAGAATTTTAAGTCAATACAATGAAAATTCAATAAAATAAAATTTACCTTACTATTTTAGTAAATTTTCGAATTATCTTACAGCGTAGTAATTTTTTTGATAAAACTTTAGTGATATCTACCTTACTGTAAAGTTTAAATAAAAGCAAAAAATAAATTAACTGGCCGCAATAAGATTAGAACCGTTGTCCGTCCGTACGATAGATAGTAGAAGAATTTGAATTTTACCGAATTACGAACTTGTTAGACCGCTACACCACTGACTTATATGATAAAGAGGTATAAAATAAATGTCTGTCCAAACATAAATAATTTTACTAGAATTATAAAGTAAAAATGCTGATATATTTTTCTGATATTTACCTAACTGTAAAGTTCAAACAAAAAAAAAGAGTGCTTTAGAAATAAAGATTATTTTCCTTCAACAACATTGGCGTTTAAAATTCTTTTTTTTTTTGGGTATAGCTAATATTCGATTCCAAAAATCGATTTTTTTACGATTTTCAATAACGAGGTTGGAAAAACGATTTTTTACTCAAAAGCAAGGGAACTTACGAAAAAAGTGTATAAGGCAAAAATACTTGGAATTGTCCAAAGAGCACGTGTGAATTTTTTCAGAATTTTTCAAAACAGTCAAAAAAAAATAAAAATTCCAAAAATTCTGAAAAAATTCAAACCTATTTTTTGAGGGATCCTAAGTATTTTACGTGCTATTTTTTTGTAGATGCCTTGGTTTTAAGCTAACCCAGCATTTTGCTGACAAACTTCAGCTTAACAGCTGAAAACTAAATTTGATAAATTTTTTGAAAAAATAAAAAAAAATTCTGATAAAATTCACACGTATTCCTTGGACATTTTAAGCCTTACACACTTTTTTCGTAAGTTCCCTTGCTTTTGAGTAAAAAATCGTTTTTCCGACCTCGTCATTGAAAAGCGTAAAAAAATTGATTTTTGGAACCGAATATTATCTATACCCCTAAAAAAAATAGTTTTTAGTGCCAAAATTTTTTTAAAAACATAATCTTTATTTCTAGAGCACTCTGGGGTATCCATTTTCTAATGAAAAAAAAAATAATTATTACAAAAACATGACTTTTTAGCCAAAATGGGCCTTCAGTAGAATCAAAAGTGCTGCATTGCTTTTTCTCGGAATGAAAAAAAGATGATGCAGATATCGTTTTTAAGAGTCCTTTTTATTTTTGAGTCGGTTTCGGAATGATTTTATTTTGCTTCATACAAAATCGACCCGAATAGAATTCAGGCCACCTGACCACTTTTTTTTATTGTCATTCGTCTTTGTATGGCAGACAGGCACGGTATATATTAAATCTCCTCTCTTGGATGACTGATCATTAAAAGTAACAACGTTTCGCGGAAGTTATTGGATTTTTTACTATTCAACAAAAAAAGAGTATCTGCCATAAGTCTCTCTTAAAGCTCATTGGCGAATGTTCTAAACTCCATGCTTGCTCTTTCGTTGACAGAACATTCCAACGTTTGGGCATGGTAGCATTCAAAAAATCTTCCCTATATTGTCAGAGCTTACCTGAGCTTCTTCTTTAGATGAGATGCCACGATTTAAAATGGTTTAAATCAGCAAAATACTAATTGAATCCAACAAAGAAAGGTCACTCAAATTTCTTTAAAATACCAACACAAAGTTTCTTTTGTCTCTTCTGCTAACCATTTAAATCATACATACAACTTGACCCCTCCCCCCTTTAAAAGTACAATTGCTTTCTGACACACACACACACTCATACAAATTTAAATCCTCTTGTTTAAGCAGCACAAGCCAGCTGACCATTGGTACGTACGTAGTCAAGAGATATCCACTAAGTTATATGATTTTACTTTATTTCGATGAACGACCTCGCGCGCTTTGTGTGCCATACCATGCCATTGAAGCAGCAGGCCATAGATCGAGCAAAGCAGTCACTACTCGTGCAAAAACACATACTTAATGGCTTTTGGCTCCTAGGTGCCGCTGTCTGTTGCGCCGTCGTAGCCGAGACTGCGCACATTTAACTTGATCAATCGTTGATCGTGATTTTGCTACCCGTAGGCGCGTGCCTTGCTACGACGCTGCTGCTGCTGTTGCTGCATAGAAAATGAGTTGGGAGAAAAGTTGGCAAATGGGGGAAAAAAATACACAAAATACGGAAGAATGTAATTGGTAGTAGAAAAATGGTAGTGGCAGTCAGCAGCAGCGGTAGTTCAAATTGAGGCGATTGTTTAAATGACTTTACAATATGGAAATAAAATTATTTTCAATTAGTTAAACTGTTGATTAATTTTAATTGATGATTGATTTTATGAGTCGTTTTATTGTGTCTTATTATTTAAGTGCCATGCATAAATAGTGATTGTGGTGATTAAATTTATATTGATCTAAAAACATATAGATTTTGCTACTATTTCTCTTTATAGTATTTTTGGTAGTTGCATAAGGAGTTTATTTCCCAAGAATAATAACTTTTCATATTGTCTTGGATAGGATTGCTTAGAAAAAATATTTCATTAATGCTAGCGTTCCTATACCAGCCATATACTGCGGTTTTTGATGGTGCTTTATCGCCATATAAAGAACTGAGTTCATCGACATATTCTTGTTGACATAATCCACGTCGAAAGTTGTGAAAAATAATCCAACGAAAACCTTTTCTTGAAATTTCCATTTTTTTGGCAAAATTGATTTTCTTAACTCACTGTAAACAAAACAAATTGCACTTATACATCAAAACGTTGTGAGTACGTTTATGCTAGAAAATGTCAAACTTTATTATGGTGTTGCCAGACTTAAGCTATTGACATTAGTGTTGGCTGTTCCCGAAACATAAGTAGTGCCCTACGTACATACTAAAATCACCCAATGGTCAAAATTTTACCACAAATGTCAATAAATAATTTTGGTACTTTTTGAACAGTTTTAGTACTTTTTCTGCTATTTGGTACAAAATAAAAAAGCTCATTTATCATCCTTGGTACAATGATATATTTGAAACGAAAAGAAAACAAAAAACAAGAAGTCAGTGTCAGTCAGCTTTTTGTCTTTCTCTTTGTGCTGTATCCTCTTTTCAGTTCTATGTGACCACGTCTTTTGTTGTTGTTAATATTGAAAAATTTGCATTTAATTCTATCTGGCTTAATGGCAAAATATTGAAATAATTTTTGCTTTGTGCATATTTACACACAAATACCTTTCTAATGGTATATAATTCAAAATCGTGCTTCATTTCTAACATATTAAAAAAGGTAGGACAAATTTTTGTCTTGCATATTAATATATAGATAACATATCTTCAACAAGTCTCACCATTCGTTTTGCTTGACAGCTAAATAACAAACGATTTAAGATATTTACGAAAAAAATTATCGCAAAGTTTTTTAAGAAGAATTTCATGCTTTCCCAATGGCATTATCCCCATTCATACAAGTTTTCCCTTTCTCGAGATATAAACAAAACTGTTTAGAAGAGTACTTTTTACCGTACAAGTCAAACTAAAAACAAAGAACAGGATAATCCACTAGTAAGTTTTACAATTATGGGCTCTCCTTGCATCAGAATTATTGTTTTCTATCCCGGGAAAATGAAAATTGTATTACAATGAGATTGATTATAGCCATATATAAAGCATATTTCATTCTTTCAAAAAAAACAACCTTCTTCCAATAGTTGGCTTAACTTAAGTTATTCGACATTTTTCATAAAATTCTTTATTCCATCGAGAAAATTATATTTTTGAAATCTACTAACTTCAACAAAGGTTTTTTAATTTTCGATAAAAAGCCAACACTACTTCATTAATAAATGCCTCAGACTGCATAATGCAAACTTGCATATCCTGACAAACTTGATTATATCTTTAAAATGAAAAAAAAAAAAACACCACTCAACCAATAGGCAATTTTCGCAATTTGCAACCTCCAGCTATTTTATGACATGAGTCTAGAAAATTTAAATTATTAACTTTAATTTACCTTAAATCTTGTATCTGCGCTCAAAATTACAAAGCACAACGTAGCACCCTTTAGCAACAAAGTTTAATATGTATGTAACATATGTATGCTTGTAAAGACAACAACTTCTCTAGCAAGAAAAAAGAAAAAAGTCTTAGGATAATGAAAAAAAAAAATCCAAATGATTCACTACAAATATATGTACAAAACCTTACTCCAATAGATGCAACAAACCGGGCAGTAGCTGAATAGCCCCTGTCTCATAGGTGGCATACCTACACACCAAAAGAGTTACAGAAGAACAGGTTTCAAAATTCAATCACCGCAATCTATAATAGAAATCTCCTGCCGGCCCTAACGATGATGACGGGCAGCAATGTCGAGTTCAAGCTGATGTTCCTATGTTGCTGCTGCTACGATCAACAACGGATGACTATCGGTCACACCACCGCGTTGCAAATTCAATTGCTACCGCACATGTGTTCAATAAACACCTCATTCTAGTGGCTCGACCGACCGATCGAATAGTTGACTACATCATGGGACATGAACTTGTTGTACTCGTACTCGTACTGGTTGGAACATGAAACTATTTTTTCATTAACAATTTTAAACGTTACACATTAATCACGACTGCCCCTTTCTCCCTTACATATTTAATATCTGTGTAATAGAAATCAACATAGCTTTAACATCTAGAAAAATATCTATACATTTTTGAAGAATTCATTATTTTAAAGATTACATATACAGAAATAAAATAAGATTGACGCTCAAGCGGATAAGTCTACCTTAGAGTGTGACACTTGAGTTTCAAGCATTTAATACTGGGAACAGCCATTTGAAAAGAGTATTATAATAATATAATTGCTAGGACATATATGCGGAAAAACATTTGTAGTATTTTAAATTAGTTAGAACCCTCATTAGTCTGTTGAATACAAATTTTCGCTGGTTCCGAATCTGGTAACCATATATTTCTATCACTTCTGAGATCCGAGTTATCCTTGATTTAAAGTGCAGAAAACGCTATTTTCAGACATATGTCGTACATCCAGAAAGTATTGTTGCTTACTTTTGTCAGCAGCAGTTTGATTGCCCGATACACGACCTTGAATTAGTTAGTCCAGTTTTAACAATTTATTAGTATTCACACCACATTAAAAGTAGTTTATTCTCCTGGTAAACTATAATAATATTATAATACTTGATGACAATATTATAATATAGTATTTATATAGTATAGTATTTTTGTATAGTTTGATATTTAAAAAAAAAAAATTAAAAATAAAAAGAAGGTATCATATTCCTAAGTGGATGTCCTTTAGGAGGAAGAAGAGGTAGGGAATTCAGACAAAGTCGAATAACAAGTCAAATCTGGAATCCCTGAAACTTTCCGAAAGTCTATTATTTATTATTTAAACGTAAAAAAGAGTTTCAAAAAAATGATTTTTTGTAGGTTAAGTTTTGGAAAAAAACTAATTTCCTGAAATATTAAGCATTGACTAGGCACGGTGCTCTTGAACAGTCGATAGGTTTTTTGAATATGTGGAGAAAATCTGTGAATGGGGTTTCATTTGTATTAGTTTAGTGGTCTGAAAAATGTAAACCCCGAAATCATAGCTGATCATCCCCGCGAAATATCGCAAAAATACATATCCCATATAAAATAAAAAAAATTCAGAAAAAAAACGCAACAAACAAATATAAGAATAGTTGTTTTTTATGTATTTTGCAATGCTGAATCCGAATCCGGCTTTAGAATTGCTGTATCTTACACGGTTTTTAAGATATCTTAGCCTAAACAAGGAAAAAAAGCCGACGCTATGTTTTATTGTTGTGTTTTGGAGCTATATTACAGGACGTATATCCGTAAATTCTGATGCAGAAATGGAAAGCTTTAATCAGTCTTCTAAACCTAATTCAAATAATGTCGATATCTTTATTTTTCTCGGAGATATCCTAACCTAAAAAGTTAAAAAAGTGCTAAAAACATGTTTTGTCATTATTTCAGTCTACGATATTTCAGAGAAAAATTAAGCTATTGACATAATTTAAATGCGGTTTTAAAGAAAAAGATTGGAGCTTTCAGATAATGTATAGAATTTTTCGTATGAATGTTCTGTATTCTAGTTATATAGCTTCAAAATATAGCTAAAACGGTCTTTTTTCCTTGTTTAGGCTAAGATATCTCAAAACCGGATGAGATATAGCAATTTTAAGGCCGGATTCAGATTCAGCATTGCAAAATACTTTAAATATAACTATTTTTATATTTGTTTGTTGCGTTATTTTTCCGATTTTTTTTTTATTTTATATGGGATATGTTTTTTTGCGATATTTCGCGAGGATGATCAGCTACGATTTCGGGGTTTGCATTTTCCAGATCACTAAACTAATACAAATGAAACCCCGTTCACAGATTTTCTCCACATAGCCAAAAAACTTATCGACTGTTCAAGAGCACCGTGTAGGGAATAAAGTGATTTTTTTTTTTCTGTACCGAAATTTTACATTTAAGTATTATTGACAATCCCCACATCAAAGAAATAAATTGAAATCTAAGCAACTTCTCCGCCTCTGAGAAAACTATAAAAAATATTTGAGCCCCCTCCATATGTCTAGGAACAATATTCCAGAAAAATATTGGGGTAATCGATATGGGTTCGAAAGTTATGCCGTGCAAGTTTCTTTTTTCAGTAGTAGAGAAAAACAAAGCATCTTACGGAAAAAGTGTATATGGCATAAAGTACTTAGAATCGTCCAAAGAATACGTGTGAATTTTTTTCAGAATTTTTTGCGACATTTTATAATTTTTAAAAAATTGGTCCAAAAAAAAATAACTGAATGCGTTCCAAAAAATTCACACGTATTCTTTGGAGAATTCTAATTATCTTATGCCTCATGCACTTTTTTCGTAAGATGCTCTGTTTTTCTCTACTACTGAGAAAAGGGCATCCCTATATTGTTAATAACTTTTGAATCAATATCGATTACCCAAATTTTTTTCTAACATATAATTCCTAGACATGTGGAGCCCACATATTTTTAAAAGTTTTCTCAGTGGCGGAGAAGTTACTTAAATTTCAATTTTTTTATTTGAAATATGAGTTTTCAATAATAAATGGAAAATTTCGGTATAAAATGTTATGCTAAATATTTTAGAAAAAAAAAAATTTCCAATATCATCACTAGTTTTTGAGAGCTTTTTTCCCTTTAAAATTCTAAGGTGGTTCACTTGAGAAATTTGTCGCCAATTCTCAATCTCTCATCTTAATCTCATGAAATTTTTGAAAATAAATAATTTCTTTTTTTACAGTGCACTTTTCAATTTCAAAATCACTCCATCACTCATGAATTGCCTACATACATGTACTGATGTTTGTTTTTTCTTTTTTTCTTCCACTTTTGTCTTTACAGAATTTTCGCGATCAGTGCATTGATGGCTCAGGTTTACCACTACTCACTGAGGATCATCTTATGAACTCTTTGGGTATGAAATTGGGACCAGCATTAAAATTGCGTTCCATGTTGGCGAAGAAATTGGGCGGACTCTGTCCATGCGTTTCGTGTGTTGCACAAGCGCAAATAATAGCCGCACAAGCGTTGCAATCAGGAACAGCAACAGCAGCAGGAGCAGCAACAACAACAACGACTACTATGACAGCGGGGAGTGTTACTTTAGCTGGGATTGGCAACGGCCCACATGGTCAAGAGCAACAAGAGCAAAAACAGCAGCAACAGCTACTGCATCAAAGAACAACATCAGCAGCAGTGGCAACGACAAGTGGTAGCACCAGCAATATCGGCAGCAGTTCAATGTCTTCCTCAACATGTAGTAATATTAATAGCAACAATAATAATAATAATGACAGCAGCAGCAGCATCAGCAATAGCAACAAAGTAAAAATGGAGAATAGTAGTAGCCAGCATTGTAATAACAGCAACAACAATAGCAGCAGCAACACAAATGTTGTCAATAATTCAATTGCAAATAATGATTGCAGCAGCAATAGCAATTGTAGCAATGCAAGTAGCACTACAAACAGCAATACAATGATCAAACAGCGCCCCGGAAGTGCTGATTCGGCAGGTAGTTAGTTGTTGCTCTACATTTTTGGTTTTGTTTTTGATGTTTGTTATTATAGTTGTTGTTGTTGCTGTTGTTGATGTTGTCAGCATTGAATTGTAGGCGTGCATTGAAGTGCATCTTAATTTGTTTCTTTTCTTTTGAAAAAAAAAAGTCATTATTTATCCTGCTTGTTGGATTTTAAATGTTGCTCATATTCAAATGGGTTGTTCTGCATTCACACTATTATCCTTCCTCTTCAGTTGTAACATCATATCCTGGGAATTTTCTTATTCTAGGTTTAAATACCTTACAATTAGTTCATTGCCAAGCTGGCTTTTATTTGGTTAACTATCTGGTTTATTTATCGCTTAAGCTACTTAGGGTTAAATCAACAAAAAAAATTGTCTTAACCATGCATGTGAAAATGAGCTACAAACATTTATGATTTCTTTCTAAACATAAAAGCATATTTTAAGGCTTAAATTAAGCTCAACAAATCGGCAATCCCAACCAACAGCTAAATCCTCTGAATAACAATCATCGAACTGTTTCTTTTCTTATCAAAAAGCCGGAAATATGCTATTATTATTTAAGCGAAGACATAAAGGTATAGCCAGTGCAAAGACTATCTATATATTAATACGCAAGACAAAAATTTGTCCTACCTTTTTTACTATGTTCGAAATGGAGCACGACTTTGAATTATACACCATTAGAAAGGTATGTGTGTGTAAATATGCACAAAGTCAAAATTATTTTAATGTTTTTACCAAATAGCAAAAAAATTACGAAAACTGTCAAAAAAGTACCAAAATTTTTTAATACATTTGTGGTCAAATTTTGACCATTGGGCGAATGTAGTAATAGTAACATATAAAATATCCCTATAGAAGCATGGACTGTTCCAAAACTAGTTTGTATACTACACCATGGTGGCGACCGACTAGTCCAAACTTTAGTTCCTGTTATCTGCTACACATTTTGCTTGTAGTTAGAACCATGTCGTTCTAAGGTCGTGAATTGTCTTCTTTTCGCACTACAAATACATTACGATCAACTCAAAATCAATATCAAAAAATTTTATTTAAAAATACGTCAGAAGTTTCGTCCACCAATGTTCTTAAGTGTTTGTTATGTATTTTTAAGCATTGTATTCCGGGTTCGAATCCCAGTACAGATGAACATTTTTTATTTTAGTTTTTTTTTTTTATTGTACTATCCCTGAGCTTTGTGGACAAGCACTTAATTTTCCTGTCCGAAGACTCTTCAGACAAATTGTGTTCAATTAATACACAGAAAAATTAACTAGTTCTAAAATTAAGTGGGAACGTAGTTGATTTAAAAACATGACTGTTTTTGAATTAAAAGTAAATTTCATAAATTTAATAACTTTATACAGCTATAAATATTTGAAGACTTTCCTTCCGAATATAAAATGATTAACTACCTCAAAAGTAAGGAGTTGTATCATGCATCAGAAACATTATTAATAGTTAAAGAGGTTGCGGAAACTGTTGTTTGCGGTATCCTACGTTTTGCGACAAATCCTCTTACTTATCATTTAATTCCAATAACTTTTCAGTTTAACAAATTTTATTAACTGCCAGGTGTCCAGAAGTTTTTGGTTTAAAAACACTTGTTTTTAATTCTACAATGCTAGTTCTTGATATAAAAACATATTTGTTTTTGATTTAAAAGCCCTTGTTTTTGAAATTAAAGCCCTTGTTTTTGATGCAAAAACACATTCGTTCTTGATTTAAAAACACTTATTTTTGATACGAAAGCGTTTTTGGGTGTTTGAAGGCAAAACTCTTGTTTTTGATTTAAGTGCAAACTTCTTTGGCGCCCTTTTGTATTGGAAATTTTTTGATTTAAATACATTTTAATTTGATTTTACAACTTTTGTTTTTGTATGTGGAAATTGAAAATTAAGTACCAAGCGAAGCTTTTGAACCAGGGTCTCTCTTCGCATCGCAAGTCATTAGACCGATACACTCTCGTTTGTTCAACTTTTTGCAATAATACTCCAGCTCTTAAGTTTTAGAGAATTTTTTCCGATGGAAAAAAAGATAAGACAAAAAAAAAATTACACAAAAATGCCTACTAGAACAATCAAATTAGACACTGGCTATATATTTATGTGGGTCTTGCATCAATTCCAAACTTCATAAAACCTATAACAATCGATAGAGAATTTTGCCTTGAACAACATATCAAAATGGGTAAACCCAATTTTTCCGGGAAATTATGTTAAATGGGGTTTTCCCCGTGAAGAACCATGTACAAAATTTTAATGTTTCCGATTTTAGAAATATTTGACAATGTTATACCTTTATATGTCCTCGATCCAGATACAAAATATATTAACAATATAAAGTCTGGTTTACGAGTTAGAGGGTTTTAAAAATTTGATTCAAAGAAACGCATTGGTCAAACTTTTAAAGTCCTCTAGCTCGATAATAAGACATTATATTTTAGAAATATTTTGTATCTGGGTAAAGATATAACATAATTAAACCCCCCATTTACATAATGGATTGGTCATACTCTTCGGAAACTATACAGCAAAGTCTGTCGCCAGGCTCTTGAATGGAATCCACAAGGCAGCAGAGGTCGTAGTAGAACGAAAACCAAATAGAAAAAGTCGCAGGATAAGAAAATCCAAGAAACGGTAAAGTCGTGGCAAGAGATCAAAGTCATAGCAAGGGATCGCGATAAATGGAGGCGTTTTTCATATTGGCCCTAAATTCCACCAAGGAGTTAAAGGAGAATACATACATACATACATTTTGATACATTCCCTAGTGATTGGTATAGTTTTTATTAAGTTTGTTTAGTGCAAGACTCAAATCTAATTTGACTGGTCTATGCGATTTTGATTTATTCGATTTTAACTTAAAAAATTAAATGTTCATGACAAGAAATCTTTAAATCTTTCGAGGTATTTAAAAACCCACCATTTAGTTTTTTTATCAAAGGATTTTTAACTAAACTCTAGATAAAAACTATGTTGCTGTCAAATCTTTGTCCTTAAAATCCAATATTCACCATCGTGCGTTATCTTCGTTGCAGTTGATATCACATTTTTGTAAAGGTAAGAGCGAAAGTTCAATCTTAAAGCTTTTGTTCGGAAAAAATGCAGACTTAACTGATACTTGCTGGTATAACCATGTATAAGTTGGGCCGTCACTGTCCTCAGAGATGAAAGTTTCCAAGCAACACTTAGTTAGTTAAACTACTTATGTTCAAGCGGATAACTGCTTTAAATCATAACTTAAGCGCGCATTTAAAATCTACAAGCAAACACTACCCAGTTAATAAATTTAAAAAAATTTTGACTACGAATGCATTTGTAAAGTTTATTATGTTAATATTTTTATTTATTTTCAAAATACTTAAACTAAAATTATTTTCAATTTTTATTATTAATTATATAGTTTTTTTATTATAAGTTCTAAATTAAGAATTTTGAGTAACAACAAGAATCGCAATGTCTTCCAATTCGATACAAACGAGAATAGTTGTCAATGAAAAAAAAAAAACAATTTTTTTAGTTTAATTAAAAATATATAATGTATTTATTTTAAATGACTAAGAAAAAAAACTTTTAGTCAATATTAGTTTACAGTTTTAAGTTTATATAAATTTATAAGCAAGTCGTACTTAATTTTAAATACATAACATAAAGCAACAAATTTAGATTTTTTTATCAAATGAATTTTAATTAAACTTTAGTTTTTCATTTTAAATAATAATAAGATTAACGATTTAAGTTTAAATATTAAATTTTTAATTACAAATCAGTGTTGGCCACAGTGGATCATGCGCCTTTTTTTCATCTAACAACAAATGTAGCTCAAGGAAAGCTCTTAGCTGATGTTGCAATAAAGCGCATATGAGAGCATAAAGCACACAAAAGATTATAAGTTACTGCTTCAGTTATTTTGGCTAATTTCTCTTTATATCTAATTTAACACTAGTCAGTTAAAAAAAAAGATTTAATAATTTTAAAAATTAACTAAAAAAACAAAATCATTTCATTAATTTTGTATAAAAATTGTTAATTTAAAGCAAAGGCTTAGTAAAGATGATTACATATAATTTTCTTTCTTACGAATTAAACAAAAAAAGCCGATAATGACTGAGAACAAGAGCCTTAAACTAAACTATTGATGTCTTGCGTCAAAAAACAAAAGTAGTTCTGCTAAGATAGTTGTGATTTTGAAAACAATTTTCGAATCCTTTTTAAATGAGGTGTTCCATTTTCTTTATAGATTACCAAAAACAAAAAAATTAGATACATTTTGCGGCCATCCACCAAAAACGCAACTTTCAGAGACTAAAAAATTTAAAAACAAAAAATCTTAATTAGACCAACAACTATTGTAAACATTTTTAAGTCGTATGAAATAATATTTTTCTAAAATTAAAGATACCAATTTTTTTTTAAATGTATATATACACATTAATAAATATTATACTATATATATATATAGCAACAGCTTTGTATGTTTAATATTAACTTTATACATATTATATATTTAAAATAAGTTCTCTCGAGAAGCCAAGAAACTTAAAGTTTTTCTTAGATAAAAGAAATAAAAAATATTTTTGAAATATTTACTGTTAAATTATTTTGTTTAGAAAATGTTTATATTTTATTAAAAAGAAATAATTTAAAATTATAATAAATAAATTATGCAAATATGAAATGTGCGCGTTTTATTTTTAAAACCCATGTAGCCGAATTAGACTTTAGAGTTTAAAACCAAAGCAGCACTCTTACTAGAATAGTGTTGGATTTGGCCTGGCGAATTAAATACTCATAACCGTATACAATAAAAGTTTCGAATTAGTGATGAGCAAAATTAGTCTTGGTCTTGCTAATTTTGCTCACGATGATCATCAAGTCCAAGACTGCTTTTTAGTCTTGCGAATTTATGATTAATAGGTGTGTCACGCCCCTTTCAAGCATAAAAATCATATCTCAATTTGAAATTTGGCATCTTAAAAACCCAAGTGCTTCGTAAAAATAAGGTTTGGAACAACAGCAATCAACTATCTTTAGAAATTTTTTTCAAGATCAAGACTTGATGACCAAGATCAAGACCAAGACTCAATATCAAAACCAAGACCAAGACTCAATGTGCAAGGACAAGACCAAGACTACTATGGTCTTGGTCTTGGTTTGCTCATCACTATTTCAAATAACTTTTATAGCTAAAGCCTTTACACATTCTCTTGATCCGATTCGGCTTAGACTTGCATAAGCAATAGAGCATACATGCTTCGTATTGTTCGAGCTCACGTAAGTTCAAACTTTGTACATTAAAAATACGAAATCACGTGAATTTGAGGTTCGCACAAGGAGATGAAATTGGTAAAGTTCGTGCCTTTGATACGAACTTCGTACTTTTCGTACCTCGTACATACTTACTGCGTACACCGAACCTTATAAATTTGATAGTTTTGGAGAAGTTTAGGGGCGACGCAAACAATATAATGATTAATTAATAAAAAACTTAACACATTACATCTCGCAAACTACGCAAGCTATTTCGCACTTTTTGCCAGCTTATGCTATGCTTATGCTATATGTGGGGGCACCTACCTGCAAATTTCATCTTATAGTATGTAGTTTTGTATAGTTTGCTAGTTTTCGAGATATAATATGTTAAGTTTTTTTCTGAGCATCTCCAAAACTATTAAATTCATGAGGTTCTGTATACTCTCACGTACGAGTATGTACAAGGTACAAATATCACCAAATTCATAGTACTTTTTGACAAACACTGTAGACCCCGCTTAATTGACCCCCTTTTAATTGACTTCCCCGGATAATTGAACTAAAAAAAGCCTAGTGAAACTGTCCTCATTGAAAAAGGCACCCAAATCCCCTGTTAATTGATTCCCTCTTAATTGATTTCCCCGGTTAATTGATAGGAAGAAAATGATTTCCAAATGAAAAATACATGTAAAATACCCTTTTTAAAAGATCAACAATATTAAAAGTTACAAAATTTTTACTGATGGAAATCTGACAGTTTTGAGAAAAATCCTCAGAAAACGCAAAAGAAGCAAATGATTTCAATAACTTAGTTCTTACCGGATTATTAAAGGTTTTTCATTCAGCTGATATTTTTAACGCCGACGAAAGTGGATTGTGCTTTGCATAATATGTTCAGAAGAGGTAATGGCCTTAAAGGTTTTAAATAGTCAAAATCACGTCTGTTGCTTTTTTTATTTCTGATACCACTGGAAATTATAAAAAAAAAATTAATTTTGACCCTGAATAACTTTTTATACGCACATAATTACAAAATTGTCCCATCATTTTTTTATAGAAGTAACCGTTAGAGAGATGTTTGCAAAAAAAAACTGATTTTCGCAACCTTTTCAGGCCGGTCAAGTGCTTAGATATCCGATTCAGCACGGCAGACTGATGGACTCGTAGCAAACATATCCTAAGCTATCAATTTCCATATACATTTCCATTACACCTAGTTTTTCCAAATTCATATGCTCAGCTCTGAGTCTACTACGCACATACGAATTTTGCATTAATTTTTTATATTTTTTATTTAAAGGTGAATTGAAGCTGCCTTTATGTACCTAATGCACTTTCTTCCGAATTGCTTTCCAAGAATTTTTTTGCTAAAAGGATAGAAACTAAAAATTCTGGTGCAAGGAGAGCCCATAATATTAATATTTACTGGTGGCGCATCGTATTTCTTTGTTTTAAGTTCGAACGAGTACTCTTCTAAACACTTTTGTACATATCTCGTGGAAAAGAAAACTCAGACAAATAAAACTGCTACCATTAGAAAGAACAAACATATTTTCATAAAAAAGTTTATAATAATTTTTTTCGGTAGTTTTTTAGCTTTCAAAGTTAAAAATCGTTTTGAAAACTAAATATTTCGCTTTAAAACTAAACACAGTTTTCTCAAGTTTTAAAACGATTTTAAATTTTGAAAGCTAAAAAACTACCGAAGTGACATATTAAGGAAAAAAGTTATTATGAACTTTTTTATGAAAAATTTTATGCTCTTTGTAATGGTAGCAGTCTTATTCGTCAGCGTTTTTTCTTTGACGAGATATATAGAAAAGTGTTAAGAAGAGTACTCTAAAACAAAGAAATACGATGCGCCACCAGTAAATATTAATATTATGGGCTCTACTTGCACCAGAACTTTTAGTTTCTATCCTTTTAACAAAAAAACTTATTGGAAAGCAAATCGGAAGCAAAAAAAAATAAAAATATTAAGCGGTCTAATTTACATACTACGTATTTTTGTATTCGTTATCTCCTTATTAGCTTATGACTTAAAGAAATTCTTAATCCTTTGAAAACTTAAAAAAACCTTTAAATTTAAAACTTTAAAACTTAAATCGTCGAATGCTAATTTTTTCTATGCTTAATTGACTCACTCGATCAATTATCCGGGATTCTTTTAATTGATCAGTCGGATCAATTAAGCTTATATCCTGATTGAGATGCTTTCCAAAAGTTATGGACAATTTTATATGCCGATTTTGTAATTTTTTCAACACCCCCAAAATCCAGAAAAAATTTTTTATTAATTTTCGTCTGAAATGATATTCGACTGTGGTTAATGCAGAAAAATAGTGTTTTCAACTGAATAAATTTGGTTTTTCGAGAGAGCTAAGAGGCAAAACAGTTGCCTAACTAAAGACACCATTCTTTGGAATTCCATCAAGTTGAAAATTGACTTTTATTGCAAGGTACTTACTTAGATAAATCCTTTGGGTATGCCTCGAATTTAACATTGCAGACGGCATATAACTGTAATAACCTGCAGCCCCACTCATTCTGCCGTCTCACAGTACTGCCATGGTAAGCAATTGCCGAAAAATTTTTTGATTAAATTTAACTAGTAAGGATGTTATATTTGGCCTGGCCAAAAATTAAATACGCTACACTGCAGCATTATGAAAATATTGCTTATATGGTAGGTGCCACGCCTTTTTGTCCAAGCTCGCATAGTTTTTGCTAAAAGCTTCAACTTACTATATCTAGAATCTGCGCAAAATTTTATTACATTTGTTTGTATGGCAGTACCGCGCCCTCTCGTCCGAATCAACAAAATTTCTGACTACAGCTTGCCTTTCTTATTCTTAGTGGATGAGTGAAATTTGGTTGGATTACATCAAAACTCGCATTCAGTAAAGCACTTTAAAACTTTTGCATATATGGGAGGTACCGCGCCTTCTTGTCCAAATCTACCTAATTTTTGTTCAGACCCTGTTATTACTACTGCTGGTATTTATGTGTATTTTGGTCGCGTTAATGCAAATAATGTTATAAATATTGCGTTTTGCATATTTATTTCAATCCCACGAGTTAACTTTAAGGACGATATCAATGTACCAAATTTTATCGAATTATCTTGCTTAGTTTTCCCGAGAAAAATATCTCCACAGACAGACGGATATGGCTATATCGACTCAGGAGGTGACACTGATCAAGAGTGTATATAGTTTTGCATACCTGCCACACCATCTCCGCGTTACAAACGGAATGAAAAAGTGAATATATAATAAAAAAAATTTCATTAATATACCAATTTTATGGACACATTACACAAATTTGTAAATTATGTCCCAGCAAACACGTCCCCGCAATCATTTGCAAGATGCTTTTTAAAGCGAAAAAAACTTGAAAAAAAAAAATATAAAATATAAAATGGCGATATAAAAATAGTTACACAAGAAATTGCACATTGTCTGTCAAAATTTATGTGCTGATCAAAATATACCGTGTAATTTGACATTTTGCTTCGTGAAAAATATAGGGCCTCAGAAATATTGCCCTTTAGAAAAAAAAAATTTTTCGAAATTTCTCAGGAGCTGACGTCATGTCGTAGTCGGACATCTTGTATCGTGTAAAACTCGCCTGGAAGAGTTGTAGGTTATTCGTGAAGAAGTTCGATTTCAAACCATCTTCCAAAAGAGTCTTAGGCGAATCTCTTTTTATTCGTTTTGGACCCTTTTTTGTGAAATTTTGTTTGACCAATCGATGGGGTGTCTTCGATCCCTCTAAGTGATCGCTTTGGGTCCTAAGGGTCCAGAAGAGTGTAAGGAGAAATTTTCTATTACTCGCGCCGAAGTTTTGTTGCGCAAAACTCGCCTGGAAGTGTTGTATATTCATTGCAATGATCTTCCAGAAAAGTGTAAGGAGGAATGTTACTCGCGGAAAATTTTTATAGCGGAAAGCTCGCTCGAAAAAGTTGTAAATGCATCCACAAAAACTTGGAAGATTGACAGCGATTGAAAATGTTTGCTGGGGTGTGTTACATAAGCGTTCTTATATTTAACATGAAGAAAACATAGATTAGTTTGGTTACTAAAGTCCTGGAAAAAATATTTAATCGGGAAATTAGGGCTGTTCAAAAAAAAAAAATTTTTCGAATTTCCAAGATATACTTTGGCATCACGATCTACATCATGACAGAACATCCCAAAAAATTTTTCAGATTTTTAAATTCATATTTAAAGGTGGCTTAAAGCAGAAATATATTTTTATTTTTTTTTTTTTTTAGCATTAATTACAAAATGTTGTCAAACAATTTGAAAAATTTGTTTTAGAGTAATTTAAAAACATTTATTTTGTTTGTTTTTTAATGAACTTTAAAACCTACGTTGTAATTTTGACAAAAAAAAATTTGACACTAATTAAAAAATGAAAAACTGCTCTAAGAAGGCGAAATTTTACGGTTTTTCAAAGAAAAAAGTCATCGTGCTTTAAACGAAATGAACATTTTTTAATTTACAAGATTTCATTCAAAAGAGCTCTTAAAAACCTTCAAGACCAGACATGTTAAGACATTTTTGGGCCAGCAGGCTCGATGACAGAACGTTTGAAACATAGTAATGCAGCCCTGTGAAAGGCAAAACGCTTTTTACTCAAGAGGGAGGCATCTTACAAAAAAGTGCCCATGGCATAAAATGCTTAAAATCATCCAAGGAACAAGTGCAAATTGTTTTTTTTTTTTTTTACTTAATTTTAGAAAAAAAATTTTTTTAACGATATTTCTAATAAACTTTCAAAAAAAAAAAAAAAAACAACTCACACTTGTTCCTTGGATGATTTTAAGCATTTTATGCCATGGGCACTTTTTTGTAAGATGCCTCCCTCTTGAGTAAAAAGCGTTTTGCCTTTCACAGGGCTGCATTACTATGTTTCAAACGTTCTGTCATCGAGCCTGCTGGCCCAAAAATGTCTTAACATGTCTGGTCTTGAAGGTTTTTAAGAGCTCTTTTGAATGAAATCTTGTAAATTAAAAAATGTTCATTTCGTTTAAAGCACGATGACTTTTTTCTTTGAAAAACCGTAAAATTTCGCCTTATTAGGGCAGTTTTTCGTTTTTTAAGAAGTGTAAAATTTTTTTTTGTCAAAATTACAACGTAGGTTTTAAAGTTCATTAAAAAACAAACAAAATGAATGTTTTTATGTTACTCTAAAACAAATTTTTCAAATTGTTTGACAACATTTTGTAATTAATGCTAAAAATTTTTTTGGGATATTCTGTCATGATGTAGATCGTGATGCCAAAGTATATCTTGGAAATTCGAAAAATTTTTTTTTTTGAACAGCCCTACTGGAAATGTTATTACAAAGGGCTCACTTACAAACAGTCTGTTTGCTCTCGTTTACGCTTAAAACGTACTTAAACGAGAGCTCTTCGAGTAAAAACGAACAGACTATAAGTATCAAAGGTTAACTTTATGGAAAAATGTGAGTGAACTCATCAAGAATAGATATATATGTACTTCCAAAAGTATTTGCAAAACGAGTACTTAATTTCAAAATGAATGCCAACACCTTGTATCATCAAAGTGCAAATGATTTTATGGTATTTTTTTCTATTTTTGTTTTTCGCAATTAAATGTAAAATTACACGTCTTACGTTGACCTTACAACGGTCGCAGGTCAAGCGAAACCGTTGCGCCAAGATGCACTGAGGGTGCATCCATCCATCGTGTGCAACAATAGAAAGATCGCTTTAATTAAAAAAAAAACGAACGAAAAAACAAATACTAAAGTGCAATACCGTCCACTTAGCATCGGTAGCAACTGCCGCGGCGTTAGTTTTCAAAGTTAATGGCAAGTTGAAATCATTTGTTTCAACTGAATTAATTACAAGTTGGCATTAAAGACGACGCCACTGGATTCCATCTGCTGCGCCCGCAACAACAAAAGCCAGCGATGCATTCCAGAATTGCCAAGAAGCACGCCATTTTATTACGGTCTCAAATAAGCTGCATATCTAGGGATATCGCACCATATTGAAATATAAAAAGAACTTACAGCTATCATTAACGTCGCCATAGTATATATAGAATTCTTAAATTGGCATCATAAATTTTATGTACAATTATGAAATACTCAGAAACATGTTTTAAAAGGTAGCTTAAACTTAACACTTATATACCATCTTTCAGCTCGGGAACATACAAACTAATTCATGACACTCTCTAAAATTCTATGCGTTAACAAAGTTAAAAGGAGGAAAACAATTCGTACTCAATACGTGCTCATAGCTAAAAACTACGATTTTCGAGTTACAAACTTTTACGTTGGACGTATCGATATACATCAGAGCGCCCACGAGATACGCGTATATGAATATTTCCAATATTTCTCTCAAACATAGTACCCCCCTTTTAAATCCCTTAAGGGGCTCCCATACAAAATTTTGATAAAAATACCAAAAAATTCCTCATTGCCGGGAGAGAGCAAAAATGTTCACCGACAATTAAATGTTCATCTTCAGAATTTTTTTTTAATGCAACTCTTTTTATCCACCCCTTAAAGGGGCTCCCATATAAAATGTTAATAAAAATATAAAAAAAAATTCCTCATTGCCGGAAGTGGCAAAAAATGTTCACCGACTTTATTAACTTTCCGTCTTCAATCATTTTCTCTAACATATTAGCATTTTTTTTTTTTTCCACTAATTAACGGGGCTCCCATATAAAATTTTGATAAAAACATCAATAAAATTCCTCTTGGCCGGGACGCGAAAAAAATGTTCATCGACACCTATTAATTTTCCTCCTCAACATTTTTCTTGAACATGCTTTTCTCTTTTTTCCACCCTTAAGGTGCTCCCCATACAAAATTTAAATAGAAATAATCAAAGGGCAATGAGGATTTTTCATCATTTTATAATATTTTTGTAGGAGCGCCCCCTTAAGGTGTCGAAAAAATGGGGTATTACATTTAAGAGAAATGTTGGAGAGCAAAAATTAATGGGGGTCGGTGAAAATTTTTACCCTATCCCGGTAACGACGAATATTTTAGTGCTCTTTCACTCAATTAATACATATTAAATTATATATTAGTTCCTAAACGACTTTCGCGCCCATTATGAAATTTGGCCAGAATTATATAATCATTATCAGCTATTTTTGGATTTTAAAAAAAATTTCGTTTTTTGGAAAAAGATTCTAACAAAGTTAGTCCCTTTTAATTTTTTTCTAAAAAAAGCTTATAGTGAATAGGTAATTCTTGCCAAATTCAGTTTTAAATCGTACTGACGAAATGATTACCTGGTCTAGTTTCTAAACGCCTTCCACGCCCACTATAAAATTTGGCAAGAATTATCTATTCACTATTGGCTATTTTTAGACAAAAGGGACTAACTTTGTTAGAATTAATTTTCGAAAATTTAGATCATCTTTTTTCCAAAAAAAAAACTAATTTTTTTTTAAAATCCAAAAATGCAGTTAAAAAGCTCATTTAATAAAGTATAAATTTGGCAACTTAAGTTATTTGATTTTATCGTTTTTAAGCTGGATAATGGGATTCGAAGTATAGTAGTACGTATCTGCCGGTCAGTCAAAATTTTAAAACCCTCTAGCACGTTAAGCAGACCTTATTTTTGACAGAAATTTTGTATCTATTTCCAGGGTATATACAGGTATAACATAGTCAAAAATTACTGAAATCGGATACATCAACATTTTTTCCTATCCGATACACGTATAAAGGGAAAACGCCTGAGTATTGCCATAAGTCAAGAGACAAATGAACTTTGTATAGGTATTCAAAGATATGGCTCTAAGAGCCAAAAGATTAAACATTGAGGACTAAATGTAACCAAGAAAATTTTATGAACAACAAACTAGGGGGTTATCTAAATCAATATTCCCAGGGAATTTTACTCAGACTACCGTGCATTCTTCATTGCAGTCTAAGATATATTCCCGGGAAGTTTTTCTCAGACTGATGTGCATGCTCCGTTGCAGTCTAAGAAAAATTCCCCGGGAATATTTATTCACGATAATCCCCATAAGCCCCTATTATGAATTCCGGGCGAAAATCTTCCCTACGAAGTAGTTCCATATTCCATGCCTAGTTTTTGCTCAAAGCTTGCATTTAATATTCTTAGTATCTAAATAAAATTTGGACGGCTTATCTCAAAAAACGCTTTCAGTATAGCATTTTTAAACTTTTGATTATATGGGAGGTGCCACGCACCCTTGTCTGAACTCAACTTATTTTTGCTCAAAAGTTGCACTTACTATCCCTTGTGCCTAAAAACTGATTTTCAAAAGTTTACGTGCAGAATTACATTTTTGGTCAGCTTTTACTTCGATAAGCACCTATGTGCTTCGAGACCGTTTATAGCGAAATTTTGAACTCATTGAATAAAGATGTTTCCGGAAATGCATCCTAATTAAGTTGCGCTGCGCAGTAAAAGCTTTAAGGCCCAACACAAAACTAATTACTCAGCTTTTTAGGTTTAGGAAAATCATTTAGGATCATTTGGACAGAAAAATGTGCTGGGACACTGATGTCCCATCAGTAACTGTAAGTGGGACACGAGTTAAAGAAATATTGAAACCAACACATGCGTAAATTATCACTTTGAAAGTTAAAAACTGATGGCATGGGAAAATGGAGCAAGATATGAATAATAGTGTTAGAAAAACTTATTGGGACACTATGTTCAGTCAGTATTGAAAGGGTTAAATATTGCACGTCAGTTTTGACTAAATGACTAGTGCAGTGTACAGTTGTTTGACCATGCTTGACAAACTTATATTTTGGCAGTTTCTAAAAGGCGACGATTAAACGTCGCAAAGACCTCCAGAAGTTTCACTTCTAAATGCTTTATTGATTGGGCAAAAGCCCATCCCTGTCATCAGACACTTAAATTAATAGATGAAATGAAGTTTACATAAAATGATATTTGAATAGCCAACGGTCAAAGAAAAAAAATGATTTCAAACTAAATTATATTTAATTGATACTGCTCTTAGCAGCTGTTTTTGGAATAACAAAACTTAAAAATTATTCAATGCAGATAATGAAGTACTTAAAATAAATACTATACGCCTGTTTACACTGTTCTATGCAACTCATCTCTAAGGCGTTTATAATCTAACCATTTAACATGAATTTAAACGAAACAAAAATTAAGACCTGAGAATGTATGAAACTTACAAACTAATTTTCTGCATGCAATACAGAATTTCTGGTAAAAGTTCAGTTTAGCTGCGACAGTTCGATTTTTTCTTTTTTAACACTGCTTTGTGCAAGAGATTAAAGTTAAATCAGTGTCGCTACATTTACGTGTGACACTACTTCCTAAAAATTAATATAAGTTTTACTTAACGCAGCTAAACTAAACTTAACCGAATTTTTTAAACAGCAACTGCCGGTGGAGTCTCAACTTCGGCGTCGGTGGCGGCTTCGGCAGCAGCATGAGCTGATGTCCCATTTTTAGCTGCTATATCCTTTACGCCAGTAGAACCAAAACCACCATCACCACGTTCCGTTTCCTCCAGCGATTCACATTGTTCCAATTCGGGATAGAAAATGCGCTCACAGATAAGTTGTGCGATGCGGTCACCTTTCTTAACCTCAAATTCTGTTTCGGAATGATTGAAAAGTACAACACCAAGATTACCTCGATAATCTTCATCCACAACTCCCGCACCAACGTCAATGAAATTCTTTACAGCCAAACCAGAGCGTGGTGCTACACGACCATACGAACCCTGAGGGACATGAATTTGCAAATCTGTTTTAACCAGAAACTTTCCACGCGATGGTACAACACAATCGTATGCGCTACGCAAATCAAAGCCTGCAGCCTTGGCAGAGCCACGTACCGGTTCAAATGCATTTTCCGTTAATTTTGCAAATCGGAGCACACACTTGGTATCGACTTTCATCTTTTTGGCGATTGGTTCTTCCAATTGTGGTTTCTCTTGAGGCATCTGTAAAATTATGGGAAAAAATTTAGTTATATTTTAAAAAAGTTATGTTTTTTAAGTAGAAACAAACTTTTACATAAATAAACTCGAAATTGAACTGAAATTTTCGTGGCGTCCTCGACAAAATCTACGGCAGTTTAAAATTTTTTGGCGCGAAATGTCAAAGTTCGCTTGGTAAGGTTGCGTTCGTAAAGTTGTGTAAATTGAAAATTCGTTTAGGGAGTGTTTGAAATCGCTTCGTGATATTGCGCAGAGATGCCAGATCACTTCTAGCAACTGTGAAAATGTCACGATACGGTTCCATGTTAAAAATTTTCCACATCAAGTTTAAAATGCTTTATCTCGCAAGATAAAAGAGCTACAGGAGTGCAAGCTGCCAATTAAGTAGCATACAACTTTGCAAAAAATTTAGTATACTTAGATATTGGGCATGATCACTATGAATGGAGAAAAGAGCTGACAAATTTTAAATTGCAATAACTCCTTATATGGAAAAGTTACTTCTGAAATAAATTAAAATTTTTTCTAAAATTTATATGAATATTTTTGAGATTAAATTGAAAATTTCTGAAATTTACTTAAAACATTTTGAGGCATAAATTTAAAATTCTGTACTATAAATGAAAAATTTTCATAACTGAAAATTATAATATTCTGTCGTAACAGATATGCTGTCTTCCATCTTAAAATAAGGGCGACTTCCTAAACGTCCGTTGCTTTGTGTTGAAACAGCATTTACGTAAAAAAAATGTCGCATAATTTTGGGAGCTTATTTTTTTACTGCATCATTCTTGCATTTCATAATGCCTAACTACAAATCGTTGACAATGTATAGCAATCAGCGCAACAGTAACAAAGTTGATGCTTTTTGTAAGCTTTGCTCTTAAGTCAAAAAATTCCTAAAATTATGCGACATTTTTTTAAGAAATGCTGTTTCAACACAAAGCAACGGACGTTCAGGAAGTCGCCCTAAATTTGACATTTCTCGAATTTGTTAAAGGAATGGTCCAAAAAAAATTATTTTAACGTGAAACAATTAATTCTTTTATTATCTGTGGACTTTTGACAAAACAACCTAAGTCGAGATAAGACAATTCTCCAGGATTTTAGTCCTAAATATAAAATTTAAATACGCTTCTATTGGCATAATAGCCATGTCTCTATGATTTCTTGCTCCAGAGATATAAGGGTGTCTTATAGTTCACGCAAGAATTGAACTTAGGGCCATTCGTGCGGTGAAGTGTTATGAACCAAAAGAAAAAAATAATTTGACAGCTGGCACTTTAAGATTAGTAAAAATGTATGAAAAACGGAGATTCAACGCTGCATCAACGAAATTGAGCCACATTGTTGAAAAGTAGTTAATCAGTTTTTATACTCTTCTGAAAAATTGTCAATTTAGAGTTAGGTTGTTTTGTCAAAAGTCCACAGATATGTCTCATGAAATGGAGTGCCTGTGGAACTTCAAAAGCCACTAAACAAATAGTTTGCAAATTTCTTTCTTAACATAATTTGCCCACATTATATTTTGACACAAGAAACTGTTATAACAGAAATAAAAACTATAACATGAATAATTGCTCGTCGAGTTGGAGTGTAAATAGAACCAATGCATTTGACTCTTAACTTTTTGTGTGGTTTTTCCAAAATCATGAAACTATAGCAGTGTTCTAATGGCAGTATATCTCATCCGGAACAGATCTTAACCCATTAGGTGTTTTTAAGTTTTGTTCAAAGCAGAGTGTGTGTTGTCAACAAAACACTTTGTGTTTCTGTTTTAATCAAGAGCAATTGGAGCATAGAATTTGTGTTTGTTTTTCTGTTTAAACCGCCGTCCATGGGTTCAGAAAACAGCAACCGAACATTTGAAGTAGAAAAGGGAGCACAGCAAAATGGACATTTTAAAGGAGGAAATGAATGAAATAAAATAAGAAACAAATTGGTTTCAGACTTCGCTTGTTGTTTTGTGTTCAGAGCTCTACTCCGAACAAAAAAAGAAAAACGCCTAAGCGCCTATTAAGGCCCTTTACATTATCAGTCTAGCTATCAAACTGTCCATCAATATATCAGACCGAGTTTGTGTTTACATTTTCAATAAACTGTCAATATTTAGTGTTCCTTTGTACACCGACGCGGAAACAAAGCATTAGCGGAACAAAGTTTTATGATGGAAATTGATATGCTGATGGAAATAACTAAAATAAATTAATAAGAAGTAGTGAAAACATCAACATATACACTATTTATTTATTTAAATGGGTCTACAGAAACAATTTGTCATTTTCGATCACTTTTTATCACCAAAAAAATATGTTTTGGCCATTAATTAAAATATTTTTATTGAAATCTTTTTTTTAAATTAAAAATAATCAGGTTTCAGTAAATTGATTTTGTCCCAGTCATAAAATTAAAAGATTCTCTTCAAGCTCCCATTTAGCTTCAGCAAAAAATCAAAATCATTAAACTATCCGTTTTTGAGTAAAAACAAATCACATTTGCATACCGCACGATGTGCACTCCTTGAAACCTTTTCTTAACTGACTAAAAGTGTACTGAAATTTTTTCATTGCATTAACACTGTCAACTTAACCATCAATAAAGTCATCAATACAGCAGAAAATCAAAAAATTTTGTTTTTCGGCAAACTGATTGTCAATACAGAGTGATCAGTTTCTCATCAATCTGCATACATTCTCAGATTGATGGAAAAAAAGTGGACTTGGCATCACTTAACATTGATGGCTAGACTGATAATGTAAAAAGGCCTAATGTAAAAAGGCCTATTGAAACCATGATTTAATAACAATGGTTATGAAGAGTTGTCAAAATAAACAAAACTGGAACCCTGATCTTGCCTTGCTATCTGTTAAAAGACTAAAAAATTTTGACATTTTCGTAGTTAAAAAGAAGCAGCATTTGTTATCACTGCAACCAGGGGAATTCAGCCCTGTATTGAAACGATGGATCCATTAACTTTCAGAACGCACCCTTCCGAAAAAATGCATGTGGCAAGGCTAAACATATTGTTACGACAGGGCTGCCAGATCGAAGTAACTTTTCCACATTTTATAGAAAATATAAGCCGTGGAAAAATTTTTGGGAAAAGAAATCCGTGAGGAAATGGCTGGTGAAATAATTTTGTGGACCCTATTGCGGTTATCTATTGGCGATAAAATTGATAAACGCTATTCTGGTATTGCGAACTTAATAGAAAGAATTACCATTGTGACTTAAAATTTTGTGAATATTTTATTTTTTCATCTATCAATGAAATGATAGAACAGCCATCGATTGATTTGCTATTCACAGTCGACAAACGTTCTACTAATCGCTGAACGCAATAAAGAAGACAATCGCTGATCAAGCGTTCATCTATTGCCAATCGATAACCGCAATAGGGGTCAGTAATGGAGAATTTCCGGAAAAAATAACTTCATCGTTAGCTATTGAATTATTTATTGTTTTTGATTCCTCCATGTCTATTTCACAGCATAAAGTAGTGAGACATTTCGTCACTCAAATGTCAAGGTTATATTTTTAATATAGACCACATTCTTTAGGCTAGATTTTAACGAAAATATAACTGGTATCGTCAAAAAGGATCCAAAATTCAGAAGTCGGCGTTGTGTTCTGTTTTCTGTGGATCAACTTATATGAACAAATTCAGAAAGAGTTCCAAAAAATTTACGAAAAAATAAGAGTAACTGCCATACCTAAATTGGAGCGTCAGCATTATTTTACTGTCAACAGTTTCTCATGTACATACAATTTGTATGGCGCATACCGAAATTGCCAACGCTCAACGCTCAGCTATTCGAATTTCCAATTTTGACAAAGAGTTATGGAGTGAAGTTAGCTGCAGAAAAGTAAAAAAAGAAACAATAATATGATGTTGACAAACAAATAACTTCAACGTAACGCTCTTTATTTCGGTATGGAACTTGACGCTTTTGTGTAACGTTAAATAACGCAACGCGTGACGCTCCTATTTAGGTATGGCAGTAAGGAAAAATTTTTTTAATATAATTTTTTTTTGATAACTACCAAAATTATTTAATTTACATTAAAAAAATTTCGAGAAATTGGCTGTTTTGGGGTGGACAAATTTTTGTTTTTTTTTGGGAAGACTCAAAATTTTCATATGGGAACCCTTTGTAATGATTCACAATAAACAGTTCAAGGCCACAACAAAGCAAATATTAGAAATTTTTAAAATGGATTTTTCGGATTTTCTCGTGAGAAAAGTAAGTGTGTAAAAAAAATGCAAATAACGTAAAATGTATTTGAGAAAATTATTTTCAACAGTGTCCACCAACCGCTATGTACATACCAAACTTTATTTGTTCTGAAGAAGAGCAAAGAATTCTTTCACAAATTGATAGAACGCCAAAGCCCAAATGGACCCAATTATTAAATAGACGCTTAATAAACTATGGTGGAATACCACATCCAAATGGAATGATAGCTGAAGAAATACCCGAATGGCTGCAGTTGTATGTGGACAAAATCAACAATTTAGGTAAGCGTTTAAAACACTGCAAAGTAGACAACTTGGCATCATTCGCTTACAATTGTTTAAAATTTGCTTAGGTATCTTTGAATCTCAAAAGGCTAATCATGTGCTAGTGAATGAGTATGCATCGGGACAAGGTATTATGCCCCATACAGGTATTATGAATTATTATGAATTGCACCCATCTCTTTAATGGATGAAAAGTGGTATAAGATAATATGCTAAAAAATATATCATACCAAAAAAATTCCTGGAAGGGTATGATTAATTAAAGAGTCTGTCTATACGGGGCGTTCCGCGTACGCGAAAACTCCTCTCTCTCTCTCAATTTACTCAATTAGCGTACGCGAAATCCAGTGAAGTTTTTTCCCCCGGGACGCATCTTCGTTACAACAGCAATTTTACATAAAAGTAGGGGTAAGTGGGCGGCCTGCGGCCGCAGCTCAGGATTTAAACCCTTTAGACATCCAACACCGGCTTCGCGGCGGCCTTCGGCCGCGGATCAGCACATAAATTAATCAAGTCCCCGGGGGAAAAAACTTCACTGGATTTCGCGTACGCTAATTGAGCTTCGCATACGCTAATTGAGTAAATTGAGAGAGAGAGAGGAGTTTTCGCGTACGCGGAACGCCCCGTATAGACATTTCCTTAATTAAATGTGCAATTTTTCAGATGGACCACTATTTTACCCCATCATATCTACCATATCATGTGGCTCACACACATTGCTTGAATTTATTGAATGCGAAAATTCCAAAACTGCCACTGATACTACCTCTGCCGCCGTCGCGGAAGACCATACCACAACACCAACAACACGCGAAGTACGATTTAAGCTACTACTGGAACCACGAAGCTTACTAATACTGAAAGATACACTCTATACAGATTATCTGCATAGCATTCGTGAGGTTTCGGAAGATGTACTCTGTGATCGCATTTGCAATTATGAAAATTGTGAAAATACTTATAAAATGGGAGAACGATTGGAGAGGAAAACACGTATTTCCCTCACAATACGCAATGTTCCAAAAACCACTAAAATGAAGCTGAAATTTTTCTAAACAACTGTAGATACATATATTACAGTTTCAATAGACTGAAATTTTGTGCCAGCATAAAGGGAATGAAAGAAACATTTGCAACAATGCAAAAAAGCGAATATATTTGAAAACTATAAATTAAATCTTCCATACCCAACAGCTAAAGCATGTAACTACCCGCCCATATTGCACCAGCGTTTAAGAGACTTGGTTGTTTAACCAAAAAAATCAAAAGCATTTTTTCAAAGCAATTTTTAATGGTGTTGTCGTCGTTTGCATTTAATGTCTTTGTACCTTTGCATATAAAAATGTTATTATGTCCACAGTGCTTTAATATTGAATATTTAAAGAATAAGTCATTTATTTATTGTTGAAATTAATGTTAAAAATAGCCCACAAACAATATTCTTCAGTAAAAGAAGTATGTATTAAGTTTTTGGGTATTATTTTATTATCAATGATTGTCTAAGTATAAGTATTTTATTATCAATAATTGTCTAAGTATAATAGGTCTTTGTATCATTTTAAAAGAGACCAGTATTAATTTTGCTTATGATACATATGTTTTCGAATATGTATACCATTTACTCAAATGAAAAGTCACTTGCTAAAATTATACAATCAGGCATGTTCTGAAATCCGATTCACTTCGGAATCGGAATTAAATCAATCTTCAAGAGCTCTGCATTGCGACAAATAAGATGGAATCGGATTTGTATTTCAACGAATAAAATTTGCGAATACAGTTCTTTTTCGATTTACCAAAACAAAAATCCGATTTGATGTTAATCATCGAAATGCGGAACTCTTGAAGATTGCTTTCATTCCGAATCCGAAGTGAGCCGGATTTCGGAACATGCCTGAATAATTTTTATCTAGTGCATTTAGTTGACTAAAACTTGGGCTTTTACGTCGTCACTTTAATGTTATTGTGACTGCAAATTTATAGAATTTTTTTCCCTTATTACATAAGAAAACTCAACTAAAATTCTGTTTCCTATTATAGTATTCGTATCTCCGAATAAGGAGCGAATTGCACCCATCTCTTTAATGGATGAAAAATGATTCATATCAAAGATAATTTGCTAAAAATTATATTGTGAGTGGGTTGCCTAAAAAATTCCTGTCAAGGGTATAATTTATTAAAGGTGCATTTTTTGCTAAAAATTGTCCTCATTCTTTTAAGAAACAAATTATATACCAATTGATAGTATTGAGCCTGTAGAAGTCTTTATTTTGATATTAAGTTTATTTATTAAACAGATTAGCGCGAACCCCTGGTCTCTATTTATATGTTTACACTTGGCAACCCATTAGCTATGACGGGAAAAGCAATATGCAGCAAAAGCAATATTTCGTTGTGTTGCTTGGTACTTAATTGGTTAACTTCATTACTGTCGGCCAAGCATTGTTGAGTTATTAAATTTTGCAAATTCTTTTTTGCTTTTTTTAAATTTTTCAACCTAGCCATTGTGCTAGTTGAAGGAGGTGAAATAGTTATTTTATTTTTTGACCACGTTCGTAAACAGACTGGACTGCAATATCGCCAGCAGCACCATTCATAGGCTCGTCATTAGAACCTTGTCGAACGCTTTCTCCCATGCCGCTTTCTCCTATGGCGCTCGCGGCGGTCGTGGCGATCGTATCCATTGTGCTTGTTGAAGGTGCTTCAAAACCGTAACAACTCTCTATTGTCGATGATGGAGACTGGCCATTTGCCGCAGAATCGCGTCCACTCGCGTGTTTGTACTGCTCGAGATTGCTAAAATTCGAATCTGGTTGGTTTCAACCACGTTTCGTATTTGCTGTAGCTCGTTGGACACAAAATCTCAACCGGCAGCTCGCCTTGTACTTATAACACGGTCCGACATAGTTTTGCACTTATAACACGGTCCGGTAGTGAAACAAAAAGTTTTATTTTGGCGGAGAGTGTAATCTATGAAAAACTACAGATTTGAAAACTTAAAATCTATCACTAAAAGTCTATCGCCTGAAGCGTTACAAGCGGAAAAAATTAAGTTGGATGGATGGAAATTTAAAGTTTTTCCGCTAATTCATCGTCTTAATTTTCTTGGTCTTCAAACCGATTTATAAAAATTTTTAGTAAAATCATTTTCTTATTGTTTTTTTTTTTAAATATAAACCATTTGTAAAAGCGTACGTTTATTAAAAACTTTATTGTAAATGTATAAAATGAATAAAAAAACATAACTGTACTTTATTTAAAAGAAATCTTTTCTTGTGGCACCATTATTATGGTTTTTTCAGAAAGCGGTTTGACTCTTAAACAATACAGTACGAAGGCAATCTTAAGAAACGCTCTGACATTATGCCACCAAATCTATCCAATTCAATTGAAATTCACGCTCAAACACAACACGATCATACAGCTTTACCTCTGTTATGCGTGCCGATATATCCAGACGCAATTCATTAATGGCCAAATGAAAATTCTGCCTTGCATGACGTTGCTTATCTGTGGTCAATTTCTCCAATGGCTTACGAAATATATTAAGTATACGACTTAGATGATACTCAACACTGGTACAACGCCCAATGCAAACCCAAAGATTCTCCGGATTACGTATGTTGCCAGGAAAACGTTTGCGCATATCAAATGGTGCTGCGCCACTTAAAAGCGCCTTGATCTCTGCACAAATGTACGTGTGTGCCTTGGCGTCAGTTAGGCTGAGTGATTTAAATTCATATTTATCGCAGAAATTCATCAAATCGCCAATGCAACACCAAGGTTGTGCAGTTAGGGCGGCGTGTTGGCTGGACCAGTTGGCATATTTACCAATAGAGGCACCGCTAGAAATTTCTTCAATTTCCGGTTCATGCAAATTGATAAGATTCACTTTTGCTACTTCATTAGTTGCTGCTGATGTTGGTGCTGCCGGAGCCGGTGGAGCTGGAGCTGTAACTTCTGTCGTTGTTCGAGTTTTTAATTCTTTTGCTGTTGGCGTTGGTGCCGGTATTTCTTCTTGTTGATCGCGAAACTTTATTTGTTTTCTAGCGGTATACATTTTAATTGTTATAATAATCTTTTGAAAATTTTGATTTTTTAACGCTTGTATTTGGATACACGGAACAATTTTCAAGTTCTTGTCGAGGAATTTTATGTAATCACCTTGACTCGCAAGCAGTGCTGCTAATTTCTTGGTATCTTATTAATTGTTGTGTTTCGATTTGTTTTTTAATTGTTTTTCCCATTTTATTTATTTTTATCACCCGTGTTGCATATGCGATTTCGATCTATTTCCATTCAATTAATGCAGCACAGTGCAAAGAAGTGCGTTCGATTAAATGGCTTAAATGAAAATGCGCTAAAAAAGAGCAATTGATACTATTTTTAACCCAAATGAGATACAATTGTGTCGATCTGCTGTTGATAGATAACACAGGTCAACAGTTTTACATTATTCAAAGTGATACTATAATTGCAGAAGTGCCTAAATTGCTTTCTAAAGAAAAAGCCACAAATGCAAATAGGCTGTAAAAGTGAATATCTGTTTTTTAAATAATTGAAAGTGGAATACTTAAGTCCATAATGGTGGTAAAAGTAATGTCATACAGATTATGTGAAATAATATTTTTTGACCGATATCATTTTTTCATCTTAATGCCATCAATTCTATACCATCAAGTAAACTTTCCATGAAAATAGAGCCCAATTTTATTCATTCCTAGCAAAATGTCAGTCAATTCATGTTCATTCATGGCATTAATTTTGCCCCTTTATTGACTTACTTACTCTACTTAAAAAAAAAAGAAGAAAAACAAACGCGTGCAACCAAATACACCTGAAGGAAGCGAAACTTACCTTTGAAAAGTAGGCATGACATCAATTGAATATCTAGATATTCTTCGATGGAAGCCTTCGGGTGACCTTCGAGAACCTTTAGATGTCGCAAGAAATGAATCAATTAAAACTTGTTGGTAGTCCGCCATAAATGCTTTTCCTCTAGTATATAAGTTTTGACTATGAGCTCTTTGGGTGATCCTCGGGAACCTTCGGGTATTCGACGAAATGAATCACTTAAAGCTTGTTGATAGTGAGCCATTGATGTTTTCCCTCTAGTATATCTATATATTCTTCGTTTTAACTATGAACCCTTCGGGTGTCCCAGGAAATAAATTAATTAAGGCTTGCTGATAGTCCGCCATAGATGTTTTCCTTCTGTATATCTGTATATTCTTTGTTTTGATTACGAAGCCCTCGGGTGACCTTTCGGGTGTCCCTGAAGATGAATCACTTAAAGCTGTTTATATTCCGCGACAGATGTTTTCCATCTAGTATATTTAGATATTCTTCGTTTTGACCATGAAGCATTCGGGTGACCATCGAGAACTTTCGGGTGTTCCAGGAAATAAATCAATTAGAGCTTGGTGTTTGTCCGCCAAAGGTATTTCCCTTCTAGTATATCTAGATATTCTTCGTTTTGACTATGAAGCCTTCGGGTGTCTCAGAAAACTACCAATCAATAATATTCACGCTATACACCTACCTAAGAAATTTAATCAAAATAGTTTCTATGGTTTGCGAGATATAAAGGGATGTAAGAAAAGTGTCCCAGAAAAAGTGTCGCGGTCTTGAAATTTTACACCAACCAGTGAAGTTTTACTTAGAAAAAATAAAAAAAATTTTTTTTTGTGAAAATAAATTATTTTTTCTTCCAGATCATGACGACAGTAAAAGAATCCAAAATGTAATTACCCAACACGTTTTACCTCATTAAATATAAGATAAAAGCTAAATTTGAATGGAACTTTTTGGGAGAGTTGATATTTTAAGACGTTTTATTTACAGCCTGTGCTCAAACTCAACAGTTATGAGAAAATGTTTCTTCTTTTGTTCCGTAACGTGGAGGAATCGCCTCAGACCGTATGTTTTGGCAATGTTTGCGACACCGCGCTATGTAATCTGGACTTTTATAATTTTTTTCTCTCTTTTTTAGGGCCTAATCATGAATAAACATTCTCGAGGATTTTTTTCTCGGACTCCCTAGCATGCAATCTTAAAAATAATTTTTCTGGAAGGCCAAAATTCACTGCAAAGTAAGGTAATCGGCAACATTTTGGGAGGGAATATATCGACATTACTTTGTCATTATACCCTACACCCAGGGTATATTCACTTTGTCCTTCCGTTTGTAACGCAGAGAAGGTGGCGTGGCAGATATAGAAAAGTATATATATTCTTGATCAGCGTCACTTCCTGAGTCGATATAGCCATGTCAGTCTGTCTGGCTGGCTGGCTGTGTGTTGAAATACACTTTTTGGGGAAACTAAGCAAGATAATTCAATGAAATTTGGTACACTGCCTCCGTCGTCAGCTCGGGGGATTGAAAATGAGCAAAATAGGTCAACGGACACGCCTGCCGCCCATACAAAAAATATAGTAGTATTTCTTACGACAATGCAACCAAAATACACATAAGTACTACGAATTGTAAGCGCAAGCTTTGAGAAAAAACTGAGCCAACTCGGACAAGAGGGCGTGACACCTCCAATATAAGCAAAAGCTTCAAAACGCTATACTGAAAGCGTTATTTGAGATATTCGAACCAAATTTGACTCAGAAACTAAGAATTATAAATGAAAGCTCTTAACAGAAATTGGGTGAAATCGGACAAGGGGGTGTGGCACCTCCCATACAAGCAAACGTTTCAAAATGCTATACTAAAAGAGTTTTTTGAGATAATCCAACCAAATTTCACTCAAATACTAAAGACTACTTATAAATGCACGCTTTAAGCTAAAACTAGCCGAACTCGGACAAAAGAGCGTGGCACCTCCCTTACTAGTTTTTGTTTTGACTATCGTTACTCCGTCAGCTTCTTACAAAGTGTGAAGGTTTGGAGATTTATTTGACGGAGCTCGTAGACTCTCACCAATATTGTGGTTTTACTTTGTTTTAATTGTTTTTAATGAAATTCAGATGTTAATGTTTTATTTATCAATGGAAAATACCACGGCTATAAGAAGTTTTTTGGCAAAAAATTGGAAGGAGTAACCCTGCTGGAAATAAAATTGCCATTCTCAAAACATTTACAATTGCAAATGATCTCTCTCGAAGATAGACTACTTATATTCTCGAGAGGGAATTTTCAGAAAAATGCATTGGTGGTTATCGTGAATAAATATATACGGGGAATTTTTCTCAGACTGCCGTGCAATCTCCATTGCAGTTTAAAAAAAATTCGCCGGCTATAGTTATTCACGATAACCCCCGTTAAGTTATTCCTAGTTTACACGAGGAAATTTTCCAAACAAATTCTTTGACTTTGTTGGCAAAAGGGGGAAAACAAAAAGAAACGTTGTTGTTTCTCATACCAAATCAAAAAATTTGTTTGAAGAATTTCCTCGTGTTAGCAACATAAAAAAAAATTACTTGTAATGTCCCCACGCTTTTTATATTTTTAATTTTTCTAGTTCACCCCACCGCTCAGAAGCTCCCCAGATTATTTGCTTTCCACCATCTGCAGTGATATAAGAAATCAGACCATGTACTGACCAAACCCTTAACCAATCCACTTCCCATAGCCTTTCTTAGTTGTCCGCTATCACATTTTGTTCTCCACCACTGTGTCAGTTTACCAACATTTGAGTGACCACGTTTACGGAAGCATTTGCTTAGTTTTAGTACACAATCGTGAACTAATTTCGAATCAAACAGGCCTGATTCGAAATCCGTGTGATTTTAATTACTTTTCATTTAGGAGGTTTTCGATGAAAACGGCCAGTCGAACGATAAAAAGTATTAGAATCTTTTTTGTGGAGAATTTTACAAATACGTATATTAATATATATATATTGGCCCTTTGCTCCTCCTAGGAGTTAAAGGAGAATACATACATACATATTAATTTGCATTAAAGAAAAATTAACCGTTTAGGAAATACTCTTAACAAACAAAACAAGTCGAAAAATTCAATTTGATTGAATATTTCCTAAACAGGACGATGCAAACAAAGGACGAGAGAGTACAGCTTTATCTCAACACTTAAAGGAGAGCGGTCACACAGCTGACTTTGACAACATCAAGATCTTGGACAAAGAAAAAAGAGAAAACGCGCGATTTACATTGGAAAGCCTAAGAATACAACAAAAAATAAAGACGACAATGAACACAAAAGAAGATAAAGACAACATTAGTTGCAGCTATCATATTGCCCTTTAAACTCATAAATTTCGTTCAGTCACCGGCAGTGTTTAATTTTTTAAATTTAAAATCTTTGATAAATTTAATTGTTTGCTTCTGTTTTTTAATGTAATTTCTTCTGTAAGTTTTTGTTTTCATTTTTCAAAAATGTTTGTGTTTTAAATATTGTTTTCTTTTTGTTTAAAGATTTAATAAACTACCCCTGATGAAGGTGACATTCATATCGCCGAAACGTAGGGAGTAAATGTAAAATAGTCGTTTTTACTATTTTTTACATATTATTTCACTGACCAATTAAGCCTATAATAATAATTAAGTAACTTTTTCGTTTATACAAATCAATATCATTTGTTGAGCCTGTAACTCTCCACAAGAGATTCTTATACTCTTTATCGAGTGATTCACTATTTTTTTAAAAAAGCCTCCGAAATGAAAAATAATTGAAACCACACGGATTACGGAACAGGCCTGAGAAGATGTCTTGTTACATTCACTTAATTACTGCGTGGTTGTTCAGTGCGATAAATGTTTTTGTGCACCACATGTGACGTTCTGGTACATGGTCCAGCAAATGCTCGAAATTCAAGCATTTTTACTTGCTAAACCGAAATTGTCCTTCCAAAATTTAGAAAACTGTTTAATTACTTAGAGAAAATATCAGCACCATCTCTCGATTCATCTGTGATTCATAATTTTTTCTGCAGAATGGAATCGTAGTGTTATATAGGAAATTTTGTTATTTAATTGGAAATGTGCGCATAAAGTAAATGGAGAATTTAACGATCGGTGTAAGCAGTCTTAATAGCGTGGAACATTTTTGCTCAAATTTGAGTAGAGGGTAAGTACTGACACCATTTCAAAAAATATTAAAATTAAACAAAATTTTTATTAAAATTTAATTATTATTTATACAAATTAAATGCAATCTAAACTTTATATACAATCAATTAGGCGAAATCTCTGAAAATACTCATATCTATAACATTATATTTTTTACTTATTAGAATAAAAGAAATTGCCAGTTTTAAAGAGCACATGATTCATTTTAGAAAGGCACAATTTCCAGTACTCAATATTTTTTTATTATTTTTGAAATTATCTGCATTGTAATTAGCTTAAAATTATGTATTAAATATTATACTAAACACAAAATAAAAACTAAACATTGATTTTTTTTTTTTGTCAAACACAAAGTTCTAAGTGGAACATTAAAAATATTTACTGCAGTTTATTGTAAAGGAAAAAAAAAAAAAAAAAAAATAGGTTTCAGTATGGCACTGAATTACAAATGATGTTCTTGAAATGTCAATTAAGTACGTACGTTCATATGGAAGCAATTAACTTAAATTTGAATTGTATGATTCAATTTCGTTGTATTTTAATACTTAAACTTTTTTATAAAACGCTTTTTTGTTTAGTAAATAGTAATTTTTAGATTTTATATAATACTCTTTCTATTATTACTTTTGTTATAACTTAAAAAATATCGTAACCATACACGTAGATATAAAAAATAAAGCATAACACTTAATTTAAGTTTACATTAAGTATTTATTAAACAGCAGTTAATGCTTCGCTTAACACTCACATCAAATAAATAGAAAATTAAAATATAAACAGTTGTATAAAATGTAGACGGAAACTAGACAAAAAAGAGCATAGCACAATTATAAAAATTAGGATCAACGTATGTATATAGTAACTAAAGCATAAATGTATGTAAGTATGACTTAAAACATACGAATTATAAAAAGCACAGCTTTCTCAATTACTTACTTTCTTACCTACTAATAATTAATAGATGTATGTATTAACGCACGTATGTAGATATATAAAAAAATATTGTAGATATATAAAATAATCAATGCATAATATATCAAAATACATTTCAATAAATTATACGCAATAATGTGCCGGAACTTCGAAAATAATATTGCCAGCGGAATGTCTAAAGCTTGGATTTTCAACACCCGTAGCTCCTTCGACAGTAATTGTGCGCGATTTGCCACCCAGGCGACATGGTATAGTTGGGCTTACATCAACGCGGAGTTCGCGATTGCAGATGCTAAAAATGGAAAAAAAAAAAAAAAAAAAAACAAAATCTTATTAATGAAAAGTTCCTCAATAAATCGGAAATATGTACTAAGGTACTACGGGTCTAATTATGAATAATCATTCGCGAGAATTTATTTTCGGACTCACTAGCATGCGTAATCGCATGTGCAAAAATTCATTGGAAAATAAGACTATCGGCAATAATTTGGGAGGGAAAATTTGGAAATTTTTAGGAAGAATTTCTGCTACAATTTTTCGACAGGGATTTCGAAGCGCGAATAAAAAGTGTATGACAAATTAAAAACTTTTGTGCGACAATAATCTCCATCCTAGGGTTTTTAACTTATACCGGTTTTTCTTAATCTTCTAAAGTTTATATTATCAAAACAAGATTTTTGATTACACATTTTTTCTTAGATTTAGGAGCTTCATAAAATTAATAAATTAGCCTTAAAAAAAATCAGAAATATCAGGTGTCACTAAAGTAAACTTGACTCAAATTCATCAATGAGAACAGTATTGTTACTTTTTACTTCGTTACTTTTTGTTTTTACTAACGTTATTCTGTCACCTCCTTACAAAGTGTGAAGGTTTGGAGATTTATTTGACGGAACTAGTAGACCACCACCGATTTTGTAGTTGTACTTTGTTTTGATTGTTTTTAATGACATTTAGACGTGTATGTTTTGTTAATCTTTTTTTTTAACCTTAGCTATCAAAATCAATGGAAAATACTAGGGTTGCACAATAGTATTTTGGACCGAAATTGGAAAAAGACTGGAAAGACAAAGTGTCCGTGCTAGAAATTGAATTTCCATTCTAAAATGTTCACGATTGCAAATAATGCCTCTCGAGAAAGGAATAGATTATTTTCGAGAGGGAACTTCCAGACGAATTCATGATAAGGACCTATAAAAAAAAAATGACAAAAATTTCCCTAGCAACCAAAAATAGCTTCTGCAAACTATTGCTGAGAACACAAAGGAGAGGCGAAGGGATGATTATTTTTTTAGATATAAGAGGTTAAGGACGAAATGTAACTCATACGACATGTTGAAAACTATAATTTTCTTTTAAACTTAATAGCTTAGCCCCGATTTTTATTACAATAGACTTTCCAAGAAATTGTTGCCATTTTTCTTCAACTGTGCCATAATCCTTACATTTCATTAATGGCCGCTAATATACAGATTTAGCTATTTTAAATTATAAAACTTACTCATAGTATTTTTTACACACAATGCCCACAACTTCACCAATACGATCTTCTTTTAGTGGCCCATGTTCACCTTGTAAAGCAAATACTAAATCATTATTGGCAGGCGAGTGGAAAACGATCAGCTGATCGCGGCCAGTACTTATGCTGATGGAAGTGAGCTGAAAAAAAAGAGAAGAAATGAGGTTAAGCGTATATTTAAAACACTACCAAACTTTTTGTATTTAACTTACGTCCTTAATAAATATAGAACGATTCATATTTTTGAATTTATGTTTAGCACCATCAAGTTTATAGATTGCTGCATCGGTCACTATAAATGCACGATCAGCGCTTTTGTTGTGCTTATTAAATTTTTTTACAAAAGAAGAGAAGAGCACCGCCTTAAAGTTATCAACATTCTTAATATTCTTCACATTAGCACTGTAGCCTAAATAGCCAGAGTTATCTTGGGAGTTCGCCAAATAATCACCAATCCATTTACGTTGTTGTCCCCAGTGTAGGCGACGTCCCTTAATCGCAACTGCAGCGATGATTTGTAAACGCAACTGTGGCCATTCGGAGCGTGGATATTTACGTAGTATCATGTAAGCACGCCAATGATCGAATATGCGACGCAAACCGGGCTCAGCACGTTTGCCAGCCAATGGTGGATTTGGCCATTGTATGCTTTTTCCATAATCGCGCATATTCTTTGCAGGACGGAAACGTGTAGCCAAATCATGTACATAAGAGCGTAATTTATATGTTTTATATGCACGCATAATACGGAGTGCTGCTTTCATCTTCTTGTAATTTTTCCTTGCAATCCAGCCGCGTACTTGCTTCTGCAATAGCGTTACGATGTGTGGTATCATTTCATTGCGTTGATTCTCTAGCGAGAATAGCGTTTTCGGGGATCTAAAAAAAACAAAAAATTTAGTTAACTAAAAGAGTTGAATTTGAAAATATGGGAAAGGATCTATTGATTGAAGTGCTACTCTGCTGAGGATTTGATTTGAACTTGTGTCTTTTGCAGGAAGCCTACCTTATGAATATCTTTGTATGTCCATATTTAACATCATTGCTAAAGCCTTTTTCTTCAATTAATACCCGCACACCATCACGATCGCTGCCAGCGCGGAAGTTTGGCCATGTATATTGCGAAATCATTTTGTAGCGCAACAGGAATTTGTCATAACGTTGACGATTCACAAAACCAGCACGCCTTACATGTACATTTTCAAGCAAACCCAAATAGCGCACTTGATGTTCGACCCTTTCATCGTCGAAAACAGTGGAACTCTTAATATCATTCGGTTTAATACAGCGCACATAGAATGGTTCCTTTTTCAACAGCGTGTTCACCAGTTCAATCATTGATTTTTGGAATAATGTACCAGCGGTAAGTGGACGTTTCGTGGTTTTCTTTATATCTTGAGCACCCTCTGGCCACATTTCACTCAAGTTATTATCCTTAGAGTGATGCAGCAAACGCTTGAAATCCTGATAGAGTGTATCTTTGTTTTTCTCAATGAAACCATTGATATTGTAAATAACATCACCGGCATAATGAGTAATGCGGAAATCTTCACGATGTTTCAGTTCCTTATCCATAGCTTTCAGTTGACGACTGCTATAGTGAGGATGATTATTAAGATTTTTATCCATAGCACCGAGTAGTGTTTCATCCGTAACATTACCAACACTTAGGCAAGCTTCATCCATTATGGCAATGATACCTTTGTGTGGTTGCTCTACCAAATCACAAATGATCTGGAAATAATAACAAGTAAAATTTGTTTATATCGAATTTATTGTTATTTAATGAAATTAACACAATGGGCCTTGAATAAACATTCTCGTGCATTTTTTCTCGGACTAACTAGCATGCAATCGTAAAAAATTTACTGGAAGGCCAAAATTACTGGAATGTAAGATTAGACCATCACCAATTTTGTAGTTTTACTTTGTTTTTGTTGTTTTTAATGAAGTTTAGATGTTAATATTTTATCTTTTTTTTTTCAATTAGCTGTCAAAATCAGTAGAAAAAACCAGGGCTGCATAGTAGTTTTATGGCGAAAATTGGAAGAAAAAAATATCCCTACTGGGAATAGAATTTCCATTCCGAAAATATTTACGATTACAAATGCTCCCTCGCGAGAAAGCAATAAATCCTCGAGAGGGAATTTCCAGAAGAATGCATGATAAGGCCCAATAATAAAATGGAATTGTGTTTATTATGGTACCTGCTTAAACGTATCCATAAATTAAAGTGCCTTATCGTAAATAAATATTTTTAAGAATTTTTTCTCTCGAAAAACAAAGTTTTTAGAAGGGCAAAATTCACTGGAAAAATAAGGTTAAAACTAATAAGGGTGTATCCTTTAGCCTGGCCAAACATCAAATACCCTACACTGCAGTACTTTGAAAATTTTGCTTATATGGGAGGTGCCACGCCCTTTTGTCCGAGTTCACCCAGTTTTTGCTCAGAGCTTGCATTGATAGTTCTTAGTGTCGGAGTGAAATTCGGTTGGATTATCTCAAAAAACGTTTTATGTATAGCGTTTGGAATCTTTTGTTTAAATGGGTGGTGCCACGCCCTATTGAACGTGTTCGTCTAGTTTAAGTTCAGAGTGTGCAATTATTGTCCTTAGTATTCGATTGAAATTTAGTTGGATTATCTCAAAAAACTCTTTCAGTACAGCATTTTAAAATGTATGCTTGGATCGGAGGTGGCACGCACTCCTGTCTGATTTTACCTAGTATTTGCTCGGAGCTTGCGTTTATAGTTCTTAGTATCTGAGTAAAATTTAGTTCGATTATCTCAAAAAACGCTTTCAGTATAGCGTTTTGAAGATTTTGCTTATATGGGAGGTGCCACGCCCTCTTGTCCGAATCTGCCCAGTTTTTGCTTAGAGCTTGCGCCAACAAATCTTAGCATTTATGTGTATTTTGGTTGAATTGTCATGAATAATACTCCTAAATTTGCATTTTGAACATATTTTTTGTATGGGCGTGTCCGTTATCCGAATTCGCTTATTTTCAATCTCATTTCAATTTCATTGAATTATTTTGCTCAGTTTTCTCGTAAAAATTATTTCCACGCACAGCCGGCCAGCCAGATAGACGACGGACATGACTATATCGACTCAGGAGGTAACGCTGATCAAGAATATATATACTTTTCTATATCTGCCACGCCTCGTTCTCTGCGTTACAAACGGAAGGACAATGTGAACATACCCTGGGTGTAGAGTATAAAAACGGGTTTTTTCACAAATTGTTTATCTTTTTTTTTTAAGTTGACTGTCAAAATCCAGCGGAAAATGGGAAAAAATGTCAACGATTTTGGAAAAAATCTGTGCTGCATGTTTCTTTATGCAAAATGTCAACGATATTTGAAAAGTCACGATTGCATAGTGGTTTTTTGTGCAAAATATCAACGATATTGGAAAAAAAGTATCCCTGTCGAAAAGGGAGTTTCCATTCATAAAATATTCGCGATTGCAAATAATCCCTCTCGAGAAGGTGTAGATAAGACCCATAGTAATTTAAATTATTAACTTGACATCTTTTGATATCTTTTGTTGATATCTTTTGTCCACCAACACGGTGTCCATAGAAACATTTTGACATTTATGTAATTTGTAAGCATTTTTTTAACAATTTTTTTCTTATGTGAATTTTCATTGACTCAATTGTAATTAAACTCTTCTGGTTTGGTTATTTATTTTACCACACATTTAAGCAAAACTTACTTTATTGTTGAAATATTCAATATTTGTCCATTCAATACCTTCGCGTTTGTATTCTTCCTGCTCCTGTTTTAGCACCAATTCTGCAAAATAAAATAAAAAACAAAATTAAACATTGAATTTGTATACTTTAATGTAAAATTCCATTATAACACTTACCAATAAATAGCTGTTGCAATTTTTCATTACAATAGTTAATGCAAAATTGCTCAAAACTATTCGAATCGAATATTTCAAAACCATAAATATCCAAAACACCGATGACAGAATTGAAACGTGCCTGAGTTTTAGAGCCACGATAGAGTATAGCACGATTTATGCGTGATATAATCCAAGTGAATAGACGATCATAAATAGCCTTGGCCAGTGCATCTTTACCATATTCAGCTTGTGTTGCATTATGATCCTTTTGCATGACATTACCACCAGCGGCAATGACACGTTTTGTCAACGCACCAGATAGTTCACTATCAGTTACTTGCAATAATTTTGCAGCCGACTGTAGATGGGATTTATTGCTGATCACTAGATCATCTTCAATTGCTTTAAGGGAAGAGAGTAAAAATAAAAAATGTAAGTCAATTATACAAAATCGATGGCACTTACTTTGAAATTCAACATTGCCCAAATGTAAAATAGCTGCCACTGTACGCCATACGGTATTTACTTCATCAGTTGCAAAGCCCAGCGTTTTAAATGCATTATTTGTGCCTTTATAATCAGACTTCTCGGAGAGTATATCAATGCTACCCTGATTTGTGTAATGATATTTGGTAGGATCTCTAACAAGATCAAATTGACGCAATTCATTGTCAGAGGCGCCACGTAAAAGCTGCAAATAAAAAGATTTACTTTAATTTGTTTTCGATTTTAGTTGTGATATCAAAATGAATTAAATAAATGTGTGCTCCTATTTGCATTTCGCCAGATAGCAGAGATTTGATTGTTGTTACCAACTTTGAGCATTGTTTAATTTTATGAAACAATGGCATATGGTCAATTGTTCTATGCTTTATGTGTCCATATGCTATTCATTGGCAACGTGTCCAGCACAATGCATTTCAAAAATTCATGGTTGCATTTCCGCTGTCAGCCTATGTGCTCGTATAACCAACGCAGTATTGAAAAAATTAAAAATGCTTATGGTGTAGTTGACCGCATAATTTTTTATTGCAAAAGTTATGGTTAGAGTTCTATTTTTTATTTGGTTCTAATGTCTGTGCGTTTATTCATAGATAAAAAAAAACAAACAAATACTTTATTTTTCCAAATGATGGTAATTACTTCCTGTCTGTCTAGTGCAATATGGTATAAATACCATTTAAGAAACATTTATAGTTAGTTGCTGTTCATATGAATTTTGGTTAAAAATATATTGCCTATTAGGAATCGATATCGGCTGCTTATTCGCATTTAAATTTGCGGTTTAATGCAATTAAGTAAGTTTACGTGTTAAATTTGAAAAGAGTTTTAAGAAAAACTTCCAAAATACTACGAAAACACTATAAAAGTCCAAAAAATTATTTTTGCAAAGATCAGCTCCCACTACTCTCCGTCAAATTTATAAATGTTATGAGTACAATTTTGAAAAGAAATTAGAAAATCTCTAAGATTTTTTTCGACTTAATCCTGGTATTCTTAGACAAAAAGTATAAGATGGTGACAACACTTCGAACAGAAGAGATTTTTAGCAAGATAGAAAAAGTTCGCGAACTGATTTTGTCCACTTACCTAAAAAAAATTGATTTAAAATAGTTAGCTAAAAAAACAGATGCATCGAAAAGCACTGTCTAAAGGGTTATTTTGAATTACAGAAAGGGTCTACTTATCGTACGAGAAAATAACTCAAGTAGAAAGGCTGGATTACTCGCATAGGCTATTGATTATGTCATTTACAGGGTTACGAAGCTCCTGCGAGGTGATAGAGGAGGCCTAGACTAACAAAAAACCCAGTTTTTGCTCAGAGCTTATATTTATAGCCCTTAGTGTTCTCATTATCTGAGTAAGATTTGGTTGGATTATCTCAAAAAACACTTTCAGTGTAACATTTGTTTGTATGGGAGGTGCCACGTCCTTTTGTCCGAATTCGCTTAGTTTTTGCTCAGAGCTTGCGCTAACCGTTCATAGTATTTATGTGTATTTTGGTTATATTGTCGCAAAAAATACTCTTTAAGTTGAATTTTGAATATATTTTTTGTATGGGTGGTAGGCGTGCCCATTGACCGATTTCGCTCATTTTCAATCCCTCGAGCTAACTTTAACTACGCAGGCAGTGTATCAAATTTCATTGAATTATCTTGCTTAGTTTTCCCAAAAAATCTATTTCCACACACAGCCAGCCAGACAGACGGACATGGCTATATCGACTCAGGATATGTCGCTGATCAAGAATATATATAGTTTTTATCTGCCACTCCACCTTCTCTGCGTTACAAACGGAAGTGCAAAGTGAATATACCCTCGGTGTAGGGTATAAAAATTGGTATGACAAATGTAGTACCGAATTAAAGGAAATTCAACGAGGATTTCAAGAAAACTTATAAATCATAAGGGGTACATTTGAGGCCCCCCTCAAGTGCATTTTTTTTAATCTAGGCCTCCTTTATCACCTCCGGGAAGCTTCGTAACCTTATGCGATACACCCTATAGAAAGGAAATAAGAAGTTTAGAAGAAGTTTTTATTACCGAAATCTGTCAATGGGTCATTTAAGGAGAAAAAACGCGGAGTGCTATTAAATTAGAGGGTGGAAGAGTGGGGAAATGCACCTTTTACAGTTTCTTCAATATATTTCATTTTTGATATTTTTTATTTTTCTTGCAAAAAAAGCTACAGGTGTAACTTACCAGTCCTCCAAAAATTGGAGTGGGCCTGCCAGTGGTTCTCCAGAAAAACAATAAAATGTAGTATCTTCCGCAATTTTTCAGTACATTTTTTCAATTCAAAATTTTTATTAAATAAAATTTTCAAATGCTAAAGTTAGTTTACTGACTGTTTTTTTGCTTGTATAGTACTAATGAAAGTACCAACGCATTTTTTTCAAATTCAAATTACCGTTTAATTAAAAATTTCAAATTCAAAAAAATTGTATTGAAAAATTGCGGTAGAAGCCACATTTTATTGTTTTTCTGGAGAACCACTGGCAGGCCCACTCTAATTTTTGGAGAACTGGTAAGTTACACCTGTAGCTCTTTTGCAAGAAAAATTAAAAATATCAAAAATGACGTATTTTGGGAAACTCAATTTAATTTTTTTTTTTTTCAGTGTGAACAATATAAAAAAATAAAAAAAATTTTTCCTAGTTTTTAATTTAAAGCCTGTTTTAAGACAAATCATTTGACACCATAAAATCGAGAATTGAATAAATGCAACTAAAGTTATAGCTTCTCAAAAAAAACTAACTAACTAAAACTCAAAGTCCCATATCTCCGGCATTTTTTTAAATTTTGAAAAAATATTTGGTAGTATTTTTTTCCACTATGTAAGTATTGCTTATGCCAATTTATAGTCAAATCGAGTGCCATAAAAAAAATCTTGATCGTTTTGAAATGGTTTACACCAATTGCCTTAAGAAAAAAGTGAAATATTTATTTAAAGTTTCAAGGTGTTTTGTATTCTTTATGCTACTCTTAAATAAAAAACTAATCGCCTTATTCTGTATCTTGAAACGAGTGAGTGACTGAATATTACTCAAAAATAACAGCCGATTGAAGCTTTTAATAAAGAACTGGCTTCGGCTTTTTTGTAAGCAAAACTTTCAATTCATGTCTTAACATTTCAGGTGTAAGCAGTTGAAAATCAGTCACTGTCTTGTTTCGATATGCAGAATTCGGGAGAAATTTTAAATTCTTTCATGCGGCAGTCTTTATCTAAGAATGTATTATTGTTTTTTAATGTCTAATCGACCTGAGCGTTTAAAAAAAGTACATCCTTTTTAACCTCAAAAATGACTTTCACAATACAAATATTTATTTTACTCTTAATCCGTATTAAGGCTTGAAAAGGAGATGTTTCCATGTTTTAGTTCCTGCTTTTATTCTGATCCTTTTGCTAGTGCAACATGAAGTGAAATTTTCATAACTTTAGTTTAAAACACTTGTGGTGGTTTAATATTTTTTTCCTGGTGCTTAACCCATCTTAAAAAAAAACATTTTTTTTTTTTTAACGCAAAATTTTACAAAAACATTCTTTTAAGTTTTGTTCATAATAACTAATTTATAGCCTTAGCATGGAAAACAAAACGAATGGAGTGACTGAAAGACAATCGTTAATGTCAGTCAAATGAAACTTTTCATGAAGAACTTCCTTTGAGCGTTTATTTCAATTCTTGTCTTAACTTTAAAGATGTAAGCAGTTGAAAATCAGTCAGTCGTTCGATTCGTTTCGCCTTCTATTAATCTAAGTAACTACAAATATGCCTTCGACCGCAATTCATGCAGAAAATATTCAGTGGTAATTTCGGCAAATTACAAAGTAATCAGTTTCACTGAATATGAATGATTCGATTTACTACTGTCATGGTGTTAATTAATTTGACTTGCAAAGTAATAATTCAAATCTAACATGTATGTAAGTATGTATGCAGTATTTATACTGTGACAAATCTATTTACGTGTAGATACGATATATTGGTATGACTTTGTCATTTGTTTTTTTACACTAATTGTAGTTTCAATTATACAAATATTATGCAGATGACTAATGCTCCATAAATTATGATCATAAAAAGTATTTAAAAATGAAAGAAATATACACAAAACCATGTTAATTGAGAGAAAGATAGTTTTTATACAAACATTACTCGTAATATTTTAATTGCTGACAAACAATGTGTTTCCTGTGTAGAGGGTAAGTGTTGCACTTACACTAGGTAGCAATAATGCAAAAAAAAGTTAAATTTTAGAGATAAAGACTAGTGCTTTCAACTACAATATCAAGTTTTATGGCCAAAAATTACCCGGTCTTGGTACAAAACCTTCAAAAATAGCGTGCAAATGGTGTTTTTTGCAATTTTAGGTAAGCATATCACAAAATCTTGACGCGATAAAGCAAAACTGTTGCCGGATTCGGATTAAGCATCGAAAAATACATCGCAAGTTACTATTTTTGCTTTTGTTTGTTCCATTTTTTACATGTCTGACATTAGGAAACCTTAAAAAAATCTAAAAATTCAATATTTTCTGACAGGAAGAAACGGAAATATAAATAAACGAGGAACAACGTGCTCCCAAGTGCTTTCAACCTGCTTTCAACCTGCTTTATTTATATCCTTTGCTAAAATGTACCAATTTTTTGAATATACAGTATTTCACTATATTTTAGACGACCCCCCCCCCCCCCCCTCCACTGTATAAGAAATACTAAGCAAATTTTGAACCCACTCTCAATATCTATGAGGAATTCATAAAAAACTTCTCCATGAAACTATGAGTCCAAAATCAAAACGTAGCTCACGACGAGTAACACTAAAGTTCACATTTGAAAAATTTGTATTCCTCAAACTCAAATCTGTATGTCTCTCGGCGGTAGCTTAGTTTTAATTTAAGATCCCTAGTTTTTTAGGGTAATTTTTTTAGAATTTTCGGTTACGCATTTTTTTCACCAGAACTATTTGATTCACCCTAAAACTTAGTTTGAATTTTTTATTTGGTTCTCGAAAAGTGTACCATATGATAATAAACCGAATTTCTGCCATTTTTATCATATATAAAAGCATATCTTCTGAAAATTTGCAGCGAGGATTGGGGGAAAAACTAGATTATCATTGTAAAAAAAGGCGGTTAAAAAACTATTTTTTCAAGAACTTGCCACATTTTAGGCTGATAATAATTTGGTTCCTGCAGATAAAATTGCATTACATAAAAATAGGAAATTCCTATATTCGTAAATTTTTGAAAAAAAGGGTATATATTGCAATAGAGAAACAAAATGAGTTAAGGCGACATCTGAATATTGACATGAACTGGTAACAATGCATATTAAAAAAGAAAAAAATGTTAGAGCGTGTATTTTTAATAAAGCTTGCAAACTGTAGCATAATTATAAAACAAAAGCATAATATATTTGCAACGGAGTTATGTTTGTTTTAAATAAATTATGCCCACACAGTACATATGTACGATGGTTTATTGCCCGTACGCATACTTAAGTTAAACAAAAGTTCATTATCAAAAGATTAAAATTGAATTTGATAACGATTTGTTCGATTTAGCCTAAGCATACCAAAGTCGTTTAATAATAAAAATTTATAAAAAAAACAATGGAATTCCAGACCGAATCGCGAAAATATTTGACTTGCTGAAAGCAATGCAGAGAACTGTTTTGCTCTATCACGTTAGAATTTTAAGATATCCATGCTCAAAGTGCAAAAGTTGCTATAGTCTTTCCCATTAACATTTACCCCTTAACTCTTCCAAATGGACCTCAAAAACTGCGTTATCATCCATTAAAGTAAAGATAACTTGGCTCCATACAAAGGACTACATTTTATTTGAATTGTTTGCATATCCTACATACATATAACCGCGCCCTAATAAACTTGTCATTGAAAATTCAATGTATGGATTTATCATAAGTCAATATCATTAAACTTAAAAAGAGTTTTGATAACAAAATAATAAAAAACAAAGCAGGAAATGCCAAAAGCTTCACCAACATTTAAGCTTATCACTCTAAAGTTATCACATTTTTATTCGTTGATTGCTTTGGTTTCTAATTTTGCACATGATGACACAATTGTGCCGGCAAATTGCTGGTAAAATGCAATCACACCTTAGAACTTTCATTTGATATCTGGTATTTTGTGGTCTTTTTTTGTTAACCTACCTGATAAAAACCGTGGAAATTTCTTTCGCCAGCTTGTTGTTGCACTACACGCGATTTTTCAAGCAGATAATTTGTTATGATGCCACCCACAGGATCTGCCTTATAATCAAATTCTATATCCATATATTTGCCAAAACGACTTGAGTTATCATTACGATTTGTCTTGGCATTGCCGAATGTTTCCAAAATAGAATTACTCTGTATGAGTACGTTTTTCACTCTGAAAAATACAAAGAAAATTAAGTTTTAAAAAAATGTATACATATTTATAAAAATGATAAAAATATATTGCTTATACCCAACAAACAAAAACGTTTGGAAAATAACTTATTATACGCTTATTGAAGCAAACATTTCGTTTGGAAATTAAGTTGCAAAATGTTTGTAAATTCTTCAATTTTAATTACTTATCGAAACGGTACCCTTTATAGCAAGCTTGTGAAAATCATTTGGAGCAAGCTTAGTTTAAATGTTTTTATACAATATTTCCCAAATTTTTTTATTCAATATTTTTAAATTGTTTTTTTAACTTTTCAATTAACATTTTGTTAGTATTTATTGACTTCATAAAACAACATTTTCCAAACATTTTAAATTTAATTAAAAATAAAAAAAATTTATGTTTGCTGAGAATCGAACCTATGACTTCCAAATTATGAGTCGACAATCTTTTGGAAATAAACATTTTTCCAATTGTTGATTTTAACTTTGCAAATCAATTTTAAAAATAATAAAAAAATATCATTTTCAAAACGTTTGAAAATTGGTTATGAAAACATTTGAAAATTAACTGTCTCCCTGCTTAAAAATTTAAAAGGTTATAAAATTGTTTGGTGGGTACTTTGCTAGAATTATCTGTTTTCATTTGGAAAACAAACGAGAAGATTCGAGTTAAAGTTCATAACAATAAAATGAGTTGAAAATATTTTTTGTTTTAAATATTATGGATTATACTGGCACATTCTTTAAAACCATTTAATATCTAGACTTTTTTTTCTATTTTTCAATTAATAATTTGCAATTTTCTGCAGCCGAAGAATGCAATAAAATTTAAATCTCCATTAAAAATTATATCTTCGATTTAAAAAAAAAAAAAAATTAATTTGCTAATGCACATCAGTGAGCAAACTTATGTACATACGTATAGATGGCTCTGTTGTTGCTCTAAATAAAGTCATAAAATAAGTTTTAACAGCCACAACTAAAATAAATTGGCTGGTGGTGGCTTAAGGAAAATTAAATAAGGATTGCGTGCACAGCGCACTATAGTCTTTTAACACATTTAGTCAGAAATAATGACTTTTTTCCAAGGTATGCGAGGTAATGACCAAGTGCGAACAACAGACTGACATACAACCAGACGGACAAACAGACAGATGGATAGAAAATTACTAGTCGGCGGACGACTGGACAGGATGGGTGTGTGTTAGCACAATTAAAAGCATTTAACGCTTAATAAAAGGCTCTAAAGAAAATATAGCTACAGTTTTATAGCTACGCATTTTGTGGCCCATATTCAAAGTGTCCTTATTGTATGCAGAAAAAAAAACTTAAAAAAAACTTAAAAAAAATATAAATTAATTATTAAAATCAATTCCAAAACACACAAAGATGCCGCAAATTATTTTTGCTCATTAACTCAGCGAGCCATAATGAAATATTTAAATAGCTCTAACTACATGCCGATCTTGTGATTGAACTATTTATAATGTTCTTAAATTAAATCACTTTTGGTTGACTGTTTGATTCCAAAATAAGTGATTCTTATGTACTTGGAGGCCCTGAGTCCGAGATCGGTAGCAGAATTGCACTATGAAGTCTAAGCTTCGAGATCTTCGAAGTTTCTATATTCTATAACAAAATCCTATATTTTATCAAGATTATCTTCAAAAAAATTCATCAGCTCTTAGCAAGCTTCCGATTTTTAAATGTTTCGTTTAAAATTTGTTGTTAAAAATTTCCTCTTTTTTCTAAAAGTTTCAGTATTCAATGGAAGGAATTTAATTTGACTTTAAGAGATTATGAGAGTAGGTACACATTATAATTCAAATTCTTGTCGATGTTTTGAGTGACACAAAGCTATAATCCGCATGGAAATAAAAATTACGATATTACACTTTACAAACGATTTTTACCATGTGTCTTCTATGTGCTTATGTACATGACAGTGGCAACATTATTCAACATGCAATTCAACATTCACTAACTCTGTTAATAACATAGTATGCACTTTTAACATTACAATTTCATGGTTGCTCTTGTGTTTTTGATTTTATATTCAACAAACATGCGAATTTATTTACATACAAACAACTTAAGCCAAACTATGAGAAAAATTGTGTTTTACCATGTCTACAAGAAGTGAAAAATTAATTGTATATGAAGAAATTATTATAATCAAAATTATTTCCGTTGTAAAAACCCATGTAAGCACATTGAATTGAAATTCCATTGAGTGTGAACATTTGTATTTGAATAGCTCTTCGATAATGGAATTTCTTATCAGTCGTCGAGTCGATTTCACCTGTAAACAATGTTAGAGCGATTGTTGAGCAAACATTTATTTTTTTCCATTTATTTTCCATTTTTGTATAGCGAATACTTGCACTATACGCATAGATTAATGACTTTAAATTGTAAAGAAAAGTGCATCAAAGTAAATACTCCACTTTTATCATTTGAGTAGTTTTAAAAAAAGCATCCGTGTAGGAAACAGATAACTGTATCTAAATTATATTTCTAAAAAAATACATTTTTCAAATTTGAATCTGTTTTTTTGAAGAGCAATAAGTCCATAAAGATGGCAAAAGTAATGTGTCATAGTAATCGGTTATTAACCTGATCACGGCGCACAGTGGTATTTTTGGGAAAAAACAGAAGGAGTGCTCCAATAATAATGAAATTTCGCATGCATAATAAGATATAGCTAGTTACGCAATATTCCAAAAATGAGCGTGATATGTCAACGGAAACGAACACTTCCCATAGAAAATTTTCTAAAATTTCTTAAAAAAAAAATTCTAAAAAATAAAAAAATAAAAATAGGTATTTTCGATGCATTTGCTAATGCTTAAATCAAATCCAGACTCGAAATTGCTCTTATCAGTTTCACACTTACAACTTTTAAGTGACTTTGGCTCATTTTTTCGAAGTAAAACTTTGACTTTTTAGAAAAAGTGTCAATAGCACAGTGCGTTGAGTCCATACAAGCAATGGTCAAAAATAGAGGGAGTGGTTGGATATCGATGAAATTTGGTACTATAAGTAATTTGGGGTCGCTGAGGTCAAAAATGATCTCAGATTTGTTGTAAACTTTATAGTTTTGCTAAAAACCAGGTATTAAGGACGATTTTCTTAAGGTCCATATATAACGATGATGAAAAAGTAATGTTTAATGTTAACAAATGAAATGTACGTAGTAGAAATAATGTTTTTTGTTTTTGTGAGACCATTAGTGTTCATAAAAACAAAAAAAAAAATTTTCAACATAAATTTTATATTTCATACAAATTTTTCGTTTTAAGCATTTTTTAAAAAAAGAAAAAAAATATTTGTAGGACGAAGTAGGAAAAGTTATTTACAGTTCTTGATTATATAGAATTCGAACTAGTAGATTAAGAAAAAAACGGCACTTATTTTTATAAGATTTGTTTTTTTTTTTCATCGAAATTTGTCAATTTCTGAAGTTTTTCATTTGATAATATCGTGTATTAAAATCACTACAATATACATCAAATTATATATTTTACAAAAATTTTTAGTTTTATTTAATTACTCAAATATTATTTATAATAAAAAACTTTACTTTGCTTAGTTTAATCAAAAGACAAATTTTTGATAATTATTTGTTTAAGAGAACCCAAAACGAAGTGAATAAAACATGATTTTTTTTTAAAAATATCACAACTTTGAAGTGTCACAGCGTAGCCAAAACTAAGTTTTTCCCCTAAATATTTTGTTTTTATTTTATTGATACAATTACCTGTCGATTGATACCAATATTATTAGGTTTCGAGTCACAAAAAATTTTGATTTTTGCCCACTAGCCAACGCAGTGTGCGGCGTTTAAATCTGAGTTTGTTTTGACACTGGCAACCACCTTGGATTTTTTTACGCCACCCGATTTCTGCATGATTATAGGTATTACTAGTACGATTTTTAAAATCTTTTCTAGGACATATATATTTTGAGAAAATTGATAAAAATGGTTTCAATGAAGCCGACAAGCAAACACAAAAATACTTTATCATGTCTATCTCAATAGATTTTCAGGTATAGGAAAATTTACAAACAGGAAAACTCCAAAATGCGATATCTCAGAGAAAAAAAATAAGATATTTGAGCAAACTCACCGCTATTTGAAAGAAGAAGACTTGTACTTAAAGAAGCCAACCTTTAATTTTAGTGAAATAAAAAATCCGCAAGGCTACATAACCTGAAAAAAGGCAAAAACGGTGTTTTTTGCACTTTTAGGTTAGGATATCTCGAAGAGCATTTTTGAGGCCAGATTTGGATTCAACGCATCAAATACCTTCGGAAATATATAGTCTGCTTTCTGGGTCTGAATGTTGGTTAAATTTTGTCGGCCTGTGTTATTTTCGGATAAGCCTATACATGAAAAAGTAATCGTTTAGAAGATATTCCATAAAGTCGCATTTTTGACTTTTTTTCGTTTTTTAGAATATTTCCTAATTGGTAAATTTTTCGTTCAAACGTATAAATCAATAGTATTTGTAAAGCTTCACAAAAAGAGGTCCCAATTTTTTTTATCGTACGACTTACTGTTATCATTATAAGGCTTTCGAAATGAAAATGAAAACAAATGGATTACGGAACAGAACTAATAATAATAAAGAGTAATCTTTTCATAGTACATACAAGAAATCTATAGAATGAAAATTACTAAAACTATAATGAGTATTATAAATTAAGGTTGAACGAAAAAAAAAAAAAAACTTAAAGCTGACCAATAATTAAGACCAGAAATTATCTAAAAAACTGCGTTAATTCTACTCAAAAAAAGTGAAATTTTGACATTTCGGGCTCTATTTTTTCAAAACTGGGATGTGATGGAAAATTTCCAACTACATATATAATCGTCATCCTCGTGCAAAATGCTACAATTAATAATCACCGGCACCTTTTCTATAAAACTTTGTCATACAGTGTTATTTGTAAACACATTTTAATGGATCCTTTCCGCTGGGGTTTAAATGTTCTAGTTCTTTTTCTCTTACTTTCAATGCGAATGTTGGCCACCTACTTTTAGAAAGAAGCTTCTTGTTTAATTAATCAAAGGTGTAATGATGTGCAACATGACTGTACAGAAAGAAATAAAAAAGAAAAAAAGAAAAGGTATGCATGCCACTTCATTTATCTTTAATATTCTTTTTCAAATTTGTTTGCTTAATACTTTTCACACTTTCGGGTACAATAATTCTCAATGTAATGTTACTTTTTGTTTAAATATCTTATTACTCACCTTTCGATTTCATTTTGTCCATGTACATTTGTCACTGCTGCTATATATTTCATAATAATTTTCGATGCTTCTGTTTTGCCAGCACCCGATTCACCTGAAATCAATATGCAGGTATCCTGATGCCTTTGTTTCAGTATTCTGTATGCAGCATCGGCAATGGCAAAAACGTGCGGTGGATTTTCGAATAATTCTCGACCTTTGTATTTGTTTATTATGTCTGGACCATAGATGTTCATTTGACGATATGGATTCATTGAAACGCATACTTCACCGATATATGTGTAAATGGAGCCAACTTGAAAGCTAAAAAAAAAGAAAAAAATGTGAGAAAAATCTTTAAAATAAAATAAACACAAAATTCATAAAGAATTTAAATACACGTAGTCAGTCCCCTTTCTCCTTTATCATTGCAAAAGGTGCAACAAATTTCCAGCTGTGTGGTCTAGTTTTTACAACATTTTTGTTTAATATTTTTAAATAAAAAGTAAATATATAAATGTCTAAAATAAATGTTTGCGATTGTCGGTTGGCTGGGCGGCCTTCATTTAGTTTTAATCAGGCGCATCGTGGCTGGCGTCTGGCTGCTACATATTACTTGAAGCAAGAAATGCACACGTTTTCTTGTTATGAATATTTTGAAATATTTTTACACAAAATGTCGATTGTCTGCCGCCGCTACGGGTCATATCATTTCATGATGTATATTATTAAAAAAGTAGGTATTTTGTTTATTTTGTAAGATGTACTGAAATCAGTTGGAAAAAATGTTTCAACACTAAGTGGCTTTTAGATATGTATGTCTAAAATCTGTATTTTTTAACAGTTTGTTATATTTTTTGTTTGATCACGATTATGTTCTAAAATGCTAATGCAAACATCTTAAATTTTACAAAGCATTAGAAAAACAAAAATATTTTTAAATTAAGTTCGCGGGCACTAGAAAAGTATTTGTAAATTACATTTAGGATATTCACACCACAATATTTGCCATTAACTCTATGCAAGTAAATTGCTAAGTGGATTGATCAGAAAATAATGTTTGGCTCAATTTCGTTCGGCGCGCCCACCGCCGACAATTTTGTAACAAAACAAAGAGTTATTGACTATTTACAGATAACTAAATCTTTTTCAAGAATACACACAATTGAGGTATTCAGTGGACACTGTCCGCAGATTGTTCATATCTTGTCTGGTATCTACAATCATCTATCTTAGAAGGACGGACAGCGAAAGATAGAGACAACCTCCTTCTTGCTAATAAACGCGATTGTCAGATGCTGTATAACTAGTCCATACTGATAGACAGTCGAAATGGATAAATTAACGAACAAAACCTCAACAAAAAAATGTAATTTCAAAACTTTGGGATTACTATAATATAAGTAATACAAACATGCCTCGAAAAAGGGACTTAAACCCAGTTTATTCACAAGAAGGAGGAGTCGGAAATTTAATTTTCATACTTTCCAACTCAGGAGAAGTAAACGAACAAAGCCGCATCAAAAAAACCTCAGTGACTCTACTTCGAGGTTGTCTCTATTTGACCGGGAGGTGTGATTTAGTTGTCGGAAAATTTAACAGAATATTTGATGCGCCCTTTAATCAGGTTTCTATAGTCAATAATTCTTTTGCTTTGTTTTGCTTCCAAAATCGTCAGCGGTAGGCGCACCGAACAAAATGGAGCCAAAGACTTTAAACTAAAATTATTGTCATCGTTATTGAAAATAATCAAAACAAAGTAAAATTACAAAATTGGTGACGGTCTACGACTGCGGCCAAACCAAACTTATGCAGAATCTGATGGAGTAACGTTAATAAAAAAAGTGATGGAGTGAAAAGTAAGAATGCTACTATTTTCATTGATAAACTTGAGTCAAATTTACTTTAGCGACACCTTATATTTCTTCAGTTCACTTTCCGGTGAATTTTGAATTTATAGAAAATTTTTTTTTTTTTTGCGATTGCATGCTAAGGTGTTTGAGAAAAAATTCTCCAAAATGTTTATTCATGATAAGGCCCATGGTCTACCTTCTTAGGAGGGGAGAATTAATTAATTTAAATGGTTTTTATTGTAAATTCCTATTTGGCGATATACAACGCTACCCATTAAGAATCGTAAAAAAGTTTCACATAAACAGAGTTTCTACATATATATTAATACGCAAGTCAAAAATTTGTCCATCTTTTTTTAATACTTTAGAAATGGAGTACGATTTTAAATTAGACACCATTAGAAAGGTATTTGTGTGTAGATGTGCACAAAGTTAAAATTATGTTAATATTTTGACTTTAAGCCTGGTAAAATTAAATACAAATTTTTCAATATAAACAACAACAAAATACACGGTCACACAGAGCTGAAAAAAGGATAAAGCATAAAGAGAAAGACAAAAAGCAAAGCACTGACTTCATGTTTTGTTTTGTTAATATTTTGCTAGAACTAACTATACCAGAGATCATAAACGAGCTCTTGTATTTCGTAGCAAATAGCAAAAAAAAAAAAAAAAAAAAAAAAATTCTAAGTGTCCAAAAAGTACCAAAATTATTTAACATATTTGTGTTCGAATTTTGACTACTAGGTGATTCTAGTATGTATTTATTTTGCCACCGAATTTATAAGCTTTTAATCTTGAAAACATATGCCTGAAGTTAAACTTTATCTACATAGTAAAGTGCAACAAAATCAACATTTAAGTGTTCATTCTCAGATCATCGCATCCCGCAGCAACAATGACACAATTTACACATTGTAAATGTCCCATAAACCTTAAGAGTTTGTGTAAACAAAAACTCTTTCAGAGTGTGGAGTAAAAAAAAACTTCAGTAGCAGCCATCTGGACTTCATAAACATACAAATTGCTAATATTTAAAATCAACACTCAGGAACAAGATATGCCATAAGCGATAAGTTCTTCCTCTTTTTTTTTCTTCTTCTTTCATTTTACACTAGTTAACACATTGCTTTAGCTTTTGAGCTCAAAATGCAAAATGGAAAAAGCAAAAAAAAGAAAATCTTCAAATAGGTGGGCATTTATAAATAAAAAAGTGAAAAAATGCGGTAATTGATTTGTTATGTGATGTAACTTGACTGCACCGCCGCCGTCAATTGCTGAAATACTTACTTAGTGAAGAAGCGTGTTAGCCAGTAAAGCAAAAGAAAAAAGTTAACAACATGAGAATTGATGTTGGAAAAGAAAAAAGAAATCATTAAAAAGTGAAAAGAATAGAAGTATCTCGCGAATGAAAATGAAATTTAGTTTTGTGTTGAAAGTATGGATGAATTAACTTTACTTTCAAATTGAAGTTTTATGAAATTGAACAGATGTTGCTAATGCCAAGATGTTGTTTTTTTTTTTTAAAAGGAAATGTAATAATCTTAAAGCATGAAAAAAACATAACACGGTGTTATTGGTTTCAAAAATATATAAAATAATTGCTGAAAAGTATTTCATTTTGGGTTTTATTATAGTTAAGAATCTTCGCTAAAAGTTCAAAGCAAAAGAATCGCAAGTTAGACACTTACTTTGTTATTGTAACAGTTGTTGATTATAATTTGATTCCAAGTCAAAAATTGTTACCCAACGCTGCTATAAGTTAACATATTTATTTCTCGATTGAATCGCGTTTACTTTAAGTCAGTCGTTCAATTAAATCACGAATTGTGCATACATGATTCAAAGCAGAGATGGGTGCTATTTTTTAACTTGGAGCCAAAGTACAATTGAAAAATTTAGAACAATAAATACAACAAACATATTAGGAAACAATTGTTTGCCCGGAATTGTTCATGTTTTCTTTGTTTTTTGTTCATGCTAAATGAAGTTACTATGCAGGGAAAATTTTCGCCCAGAATTCATAATAGGCGCTTTTTTTTAAATAAAAGAGTTAAAAAAACTACAACAGTGTTAATAATAGGAAAAACTTTCACTGTTATTTTTTGTTAACTTGAATTAATAAAAAAGCCTGACAATGTACTTTTTATAGTCTACTTGTATGTACGTTGAGTACTATTACGTTTCAAATAGCTAGCTAGCACATGTTCTAAACTATAAAGTAGCAACCCAACAAACAAAAACGGTTGGAAAATAACTTGTTATACAGTCTGTTAAATAAGAGCGTGGTCACGATTACTCGCGATCGGTAAAGTATAATGCTGTAATTTTTTTTTCTCACACAGAGGGCAGTATTGTCCTTCATGCTTCGTGAAAGTGAATCAGCTGACCACTGTTTTCAATGCGTTTTCAGCATTTTTCCAAAATGAGTACCGCGTATGCGTCGCGCTTTGGAGCCGTTTTTTTGTGTTTGCACCCCAAAGGTCCCAAAATGACCCAAGCGGCGGCTGCGAAGTATATGCAAAAGTCGAAACAGTTTGTGAGTAAGTGGGTGAATCGCTTCAAAGAAGTAAAAAATGTCGATGACTTTCCAAATCGCGGGTCTGTCGGTGTAGTGACGGAAAAACAGGAAAAACTGATCTGTGCTCTATTTTCGAAAAATCCAACATTAACTTTGCGTGAAGGTGCTTCGAAATTGTCCCAAAAAGGTTTGAATATCTCCCACGGAACTATTCGTAATCATTTGATTGCAAATAGTGTGAAATACCGAAGTACTTTGCAAAAACCGATGCTCAGTGAAAAACATGTCCAAAAACGTCTTGAATGGGCCAAAGACAATTTGGATCGTGACTGGGGCAACGTTATCTTCACTGATGAATCCTCTTTTTGGGCCTTTCCTATCATCAGGCATGCCTGGACCCTGGACCCTGCAACTTGAAACAGCTGGTTCGACGCATTCACAAAATTTGGAGGTCGTTTTCAGAAGAGTATGCGCAAAATCTTGTTCAAAGTATGTCGCGAAGATGTCAAGCTATAATTGATGCTGGGGGTGATTGGACCTGCTATTAATGTATTTGCATTGAAGTTTTCGATCAAATAAATCAATATTAAAAAGAATTTTCGCAATGGGTATTTTCATTTTCTCACAACAATGACCACGCTCTTATTTAACAGACTGTACGCTTTTTGAAGCAAACATTTCGTTTGTAAATTAACTTGCAAAATGTTTGGAAATTCTTGAATTTTTATTATTTAATAATCGAAACTGGACCCTTCATAGCAAGCTTGTGAAAATCATTTGGAGCAAGATTATTATAAATGTTTTTATACAATATTGTCCAAATTTTTTTATTCAATATTTTTAAATTGTTTTTTTAACTTTTCAATTAACATTTTGTTACACTGAGAAAAGAGTATGTTTCGATCAAAGAATTATATTTGATTGAACATTTTAGAAAATATTTGTTCATAATTAACAAATTTCGGTATATATTAATATGCCTTTAATTGGACCTTGAAATATTGTCGATTGGGCCAAAACTGATATCTGTTTGATGGAATGTCAAATATTTGCTTTAACTTAAAAAAAAAACCTTGTCTAGGATTCGAACGCACTCTAAAAAAAAAAAAAATAATTAAAAAAAAAATCTTTCTTGTCTGGGATTTGAACCTACGCCCCCAGGTTATAACTCAAACATCTTATACATTGAGCTAACTCTATCTACTTTAATTCTAAACAAAAATTCATACAAAAATTTCAACAAGTATTGAAAAATTTCAAAAACATACTGACATTATTTTCAAAACATTATTTTCAAAAGTTACAAAAAACAATCAATACTTGTTAAATTTTGTGTTTGACTTTTTGTTTAAAATAAATTCAAAATAACAATCACTACAAACGTAGATAGAGTTAGCTCAATGTATAAGACGTTTGACTCATATCCTGTGGGTCTATGTTCGAATCCCAGACAAGAACATTTTTTTTTTTTTTTAAATTAATTATTTTATTATTTTACTTCACTTTGATTGACTTTTTGATTTGATATAACTTTTTCGTATTTCAATTTGTATATGTAGAACATCTATAGTTATAATATAGTTCTGATTGTTAAGCTGTAAGATTCAGTAATTTACATTCGGTCATTGCGTCCTGAGGTTTAAAGAATTCAATACGCGCGGCATAGTTCCAATTCGCTATACATGGATTCCCTCTTACGATTGCAATGAACCAAGGTTACAAATGTAGCTGGTAAATATATGGTAGCATCTAACAAAAAACAAAAAATGCCCCGGGGGTATGAGTTCAATCCCCACCCAGATATGATTTTTTTTTTGTGTTTTTTTTTTTTGTTTTTTTTTTTTTTGCAACTTGGCGAGTGCATTCAAATTTCAGAGAGGAGTTTTATTTTTAATTTATAACAAATATTATATTTTATGATGTCGCCGTGATCCTAGCAAATATTGTCATATTAGTTTCTAATTAATAAAAAGATTAATAATAATAAAGGTCTAAATTCAAAACAATAAATGTCTTTATATGCAAACATATATTTGGTAATTATTAACAAATATACGATTGAACCAATAAAATTGCTCAAATATGCCACTCATTAAATGATATCAAATATTCGATTCGCCTATATCAAATATATTATTTGTTAGTTATTACCAAATTTTGATGTATATAATCATACTGTTTTCTCAGTGTAGTATATATTAAGTTCATAAAACAACATTTTCCAAACATTTTTAATTTAATTAAAAATAAAAAAAAAATTTATGTCAACCGAGAATCGAACCTATGACTTCCAAATTATGAGTCGACAATCTTATCAACTGACCTAACGTGCCAGTTATGATTCAAATGCCTTGTGTTTTACTTAGCTTGATAAGTCATTAAAAAAATAAAATAAAAATTTTTTAGAATGTTTGGAAAACGGCTGTTGAAACTTTAGGAAACAAACATTTTTCCAATTGTTGATTTTAACTTAACAAATCAATTTTAAAAATAATATTTTCCAAACGTTTGAAAATTGGTTGTGAAAATATTTGAAAATTAACTTTTTCCAAGCTTAAAAATTGAAAAGGCTATAAAATTGTTTGTTGGGAATAACATGAAACAACATAAACATAAATACTACATGAACTGATGGTGTTACTGGTTTTTTAAAAGTTCATTAGTTAGCATCACTTTAATGCTTTTATTTTACTACCCATTACAATACGCGTACAACCTGAAAGTAGTTGCATGTCTGCATATCTGAACTTAGTCATATATTTTTTTTTAAATATAATATTTTAGCCAAATTTTACTAAGAAAGGTATTTATAAGGAGAATACAAGTTGCAGTTAAGAAATAATCTTAGTTTTTTTTGACTTGCGCTATAAATTTTAGTTTTACTATTGAGATTTTATGATCGCAAAGGATGTTTTGGATGGAAATCAAACGAACGATTGCGCGGTTCATACTAAGGGTTTGCTATTCCAGCTCTAGGTAAAGGTCATAACAATTTCAAGGTTATTTGTTACGTTAGTCGTTATTTTGGATTTTATTACAAAAATATATTTCACGGTTTTATTGCAGATAATGATTATGGCAAGATGTAATCATGGACATTAAGAGATTTATGGAAAAAGTATATTTTATTTTAAACACAGTTGATTTCTGCAACGATAAAAAATGGCGGTGAGTAAAGTAATTATTATGAGCATACGTATGGCTAGTATTAATGCAGAAGTTTTTGAAGAGATTCAAAAGGGAAGTCGTTAAATTTTAATTAATAACTCCAATCTATGCTAAAGGTAAAATATAGTATGCTTGAAAAGTTCTTTTCGATGTCGGCAAATGCGTCTGATGAGGAATTGACCTGTAGTAGGTCCCGAAACTTGTAAGCTAGCCTTCCGATAAATTTTTTTGTTTTTTCTTTTATGCATTTTTATTTGGGTTTTACATAAACGCAAGGAACAGTAAGCTTAAACCATAAATGCATTGGATACATCAATGTTCGGTTGTTTATAATGTAAATCATTTATTCAAAAAGCAATTAAAAATTCAATTTAAAAAAAAATTTCTTTTAAATTTTTTGTAACTAAATTAGTTGGATTTCCTTTTATTTTTTTCTTCAGATATTAACTCCACTTTAATAATACCAGTTCTTGACTGCATTACCTAAATTCAAAAAAAAAAAAAATTAAAATGAATGCATGGTCATAATATGTGCAAATGAAAGTAGAACAAACATTTTAAGCTTCTTTCTTCAGAAGAAATTTAATATCGATTTGTACTGGACTGATTTTTGACATAGTAAATTTTAATGTCAACAATGCAAGTGCGAGTAATTGACATACATTATGACGTCAGTTACTGACAAAGGGTGGTAGATTTGGAAAAAAAGAGTTACATGCAAATTTATTGATTAATTTGCAGCGCAGTAAAGTACTTAAAATTACACCACATACACGAACAAAAAAAATAGTTCGTACTACTTTATTTCTAGTAAATTTAACCAGAATTCTAAAACTCTTCAATAATATAAATTTCACTTTACTTTTAAGTAAATTCAGAATTTTCAAATAACTTTACAGCAAGTAATTTTTTTGAAAAAATTTAAGCGATATTTAAGTACAAAAAAAAAAAAAAAAAAAACAAAATAAACAAAACATAAAAATCTGACGGTACTAGGATTCGAACCGCGGTCTGTTCTTGTGATATATAGCAAAATATTATTTTGATTTACAGTTACAAACTTGTCAGACCTCTACACAACTGACCTACACAGAGCAAACAACATTGTCAAGAGTGGCAGAAACGTGGTTATTTTAACAACGTTGCGACCCAAATTTAGAGCATGACTCGTTCGTAGCAGTTTTAACTACGCGCGTTGCTAAATGAGTTTCAACTACGTTCGCAATTGATTTAACAACGAGCGTTGCTAAATAAAATACAAAACGAATATATTTTTTTTAATTCATATTTTTTTTTTTTTTTTGTCAACAACAATGAAACTGATATTACTTTCTATTTAAAATTTTTGCTTTAAATATATATTTTTTTGTTTGGTATTGGGGTGATTTGAACCTGGAACCTGTCTATGATGAAGAGGTATAAAATTTCTATATTAAGCAATTGTCTCCCAAACATAAATATTTTTACTAGAATTATAAAGTGAAAATGCTATTATACTTTATTTAAAAGTATTTTAAGTATATTTTGATCTTAACTAAGAATATGCTATTCGTTTTGGAAGTCCTTAGGAAACCGGTGATATTAAAAGATGAATAGATTTTTATGGTCGTGGCCTCGTTAGAAAGGTATTACGGAGTACCAGATGGAGTTAAAAAGTCATTTAATCCCAAACATTGGACTTTTAACGAATTTTCTGAAGTTTTAAGCATTTCTTGTCTTTGATACTCCTAGTGAAATTTTTCGTAGAATATTTTTATAGAATACTTTTGAAAAAAGTGCTCAAAAAGACCTATAAGAACAGGATATAATGGGTTAAGATGTTCTAGAAAAATGTTTATTTGCATAATTTCCTGTAGTTTAGAGACTTATATTTTGGAAAAATCTCATTTTCCGCAGCTTATAATGAAATTACACAATGAACATATTTTATGATATATTAGTTCATTATATTATGTTTTCATGGGTCCTTTAAAAGTATTCAAAAAAAAATATTCTACAAAAAATTTCACCATGATTTTTAAAGTGCCATCTGGTGAAATATTAGTTTTATTTCAACAGATACAAATATTTAAAAAAAATTTTAAGTTCACTTTTTTGACACTATCTTTCAGATTTTAGGTTGTAATCATGGAATTTGAAAAAATCATTTTTCTTGAATCAGTCTTATGGTAGGCATCACTAAACGCTTTTAGGTTTTATCCATCTTCAAATTATTGCAATTTCGAGAAAATAAACGGACTCAATTTTGATCTTTCTCTATAAATGATACAAAAATTTCGCTTTGGGGGCTCAAACTTATGTACTTGTGTTACAGGATATTTTTTATCTCATGCGAATTTTGTTGGTTATATCTATCACAAGCCCCTTAAGTCTCATTAGGCTTTTATCGCATAAAACTGTTTTATTGCACAAAATATTATCGCATGACATTATCAATTTATTTTTGAATTCTTCATACATTTGGTTATTTTTTCTGATTTTTATTTTGTTTACTTTTGAGTTCGAAAAGACTAGTTCATTTTATCTCAACGAAGTACACGACAACCCATTTATATCATTGTTTGATTTGAAACAAAATTGCTACTTTTATCTTGTAAGATTTTTATTGCACGCAACATTTTTATCGCATGATATATTATCTCATGACATTTTTATTATAATTTTTATAAAACTCAGTAGGTAAACGAAATTGCACATGTTAAAACTGAACAATGACAGTGAATGTCAAGCCTATTGAACAATCAATCCTTTTATTATCCCTAGACATTCTTATTTAAAATTGCTTTATTTGTCAAACGTAGTGTAGTTCACATGTGAAATTACCTCACACATTCTAAAATTTAAGGTCGGGGGAATACAACGTATAATAAATAAACAAGTTGTAAAACAAAAAAATCAAAACAAATGAATCATAACATTTGCAATTCATAAATTGTTTTCGGAAGGCTGTTTCATTACTAAATTTTCTTTAATTTTTTTTTTTTTTGTTTACTACGATAGATAGCATCGTAAGCTATTCATAAAACGCTGTTAATATGCAAATATTTATTATTGTTTCTGATAGTGGTTTGTTACTCATAGCTAATACAATAATTCTTACTACACAATATAGACGGCACAATATCTTTTTATAGACGTGTCTGTCTCTATAAGGTGTTTGACAAGAAACTTGTGTTTATTTTAATGCTGAAGTCATTTGCAAGTGTTTTATTTTGCTCTTCAAAATTGCGAGTAAATCACAAATAAAACAGCTGTGATATGTTCTCTCTTATTCATGTACATTATATACAAATATAATGAATATAAAAAGTTTTTAAGTTTTGAATTCTTAGAATATTTTCCATGATTCATACTTCCGCTAGAGCGAACAAATTTTTGACACATCAATATACAATATATGGCACTAGCTCAAATTTTTGCAAACACCCTGTAGGAATAAGAAATTCTTCAGGAAATTAGTTATTGTATTTATTTCAGAAAATTGCCTTTATGAATACAATTTTTTGATGTTTCTGTCTGTTTTTATATCCAAAGTTTATTACTCGTGTATCCCTATATTTATGAAAAATACGTTTATTTCAGTTTAATATATTGTATTAAATTGCAATTTTCATAAATATAGCAAGCGATAATTGTAAACATAATATTTAAGAAGAAAACAAACAAAAAATCGCACACACTCATATGTATGTAGGGTATTGTAGCTTAATTGTGACGAACAGAATTACGTCATTTTAAAGCCCACATAATCGCTAAACAAGAAAGTCAAACATCACAAGAAGTCTAACGAAAAGTAAAAAGTGTTTGAAATTCGTGAGTCGTCATATTAACGTCTTGTTTGTTTTTTTATTATTATTATTTTAGTGAGGAATTTGATTCTAAATATAAGTTTGAGGTATTGGAAAAATTCAAAAGTTGCATTTGAATGCAACTTTTTGCAGGTATTTTTAGAAAGCATGTACAGAAACCGCAGAAAAATTGTTGCAGTCGACAAAAGAGTGCGTATGTGCCAGCTAAGCCGTGGAAGTCATCTACCCGATGTGCTATGCCATACATAGTCCTATGTATGGCATAGCACATACATACTTTATGTTTCAATAAAAAAAAATACAATTTAAAAAATAAATGTGTTTTTTATTTAATTCAAATATTGCGTGAGTTTTGGGACACCCTTTACATATGTATGTATGTCTAAAGCAGCCAATTCTACTGATTTTTTCAGCAGACTCTTGATTTTTAATCTGGTATTCTAATTGACCCTATATCCCGATATCCGGCCAAAGACCAAATTTCAGCAAAAAAACGACTTTAAAGGATCAATATTGGTCCAAGAAAGTCCGGAAGCAATGTCGATTGAGGACGATAATTAAGTTATTTATTTCTTTACAGCATGTGTTCAGATATGTACATAATTAAAAATGTCTTGAATAGATTGAAAATCGACAAATCGAAATTTTGGTATATTTTTATTTGAATTGATTTAAAACTCCTAATATTTGGGTAAAAATCTCTTGATTTTCACCCAAAATAAGTTGGGTACTTTATTTTCGCCTCTCGTTTATACATTTTAGGCAGTTCAATTATTTTGAATATAAACAAGCACAATTAAAATTCCCAGAAAATTAAGAGTAAACATAGAGATGTAAAGGGTGTCCAGAAGAACTCTGTTATCATATTCCTGTAACGAATGCCGTTAATAATGCAAATATACCACATTGAGTGCTATATCGTACATTTGGGTACGGCACCTTATACTTCCTAAGATGCCAACGGTCGACATTAAAGGTTGCCCCATAATTCACGCAAGATTTGAATTTGCCGCCATTTGTGCGGTAAAGTGTTGCCAACCAAAAAATAAAACTGTTTGATAGTTGACAGTAAAAGTTTAGTAAAAATGGAACATTTCATGAAGCATTCTCGTTGTGCAGGATCGTATCGTTCAAAAATGTACGACATATAAAAACAGTTATAAAATCAGAAACAAGCAACAGGATGGATCGTTGATGCCTTAGAAATCGTTATATACCGCTTTTAATAAAAAAAGGTCTCTTTTTTTGATAGTTTTGTAGAGTAACTTAGGGTAATGTGGTTACCTTTTTTCTTTTTCGCCAATTTCTACCAAAGTAATGGTAGTAGGTTAGTTTGGTCAATTAATTAGTATTAGTTATTCTATTGTTTTTACTATTATATAATTCATAAACTAAAATATTAACTTCTTCAAGCGTGAGGCCAGATAAATTGACAGTACCTAAAAATAGCTGAAAAAGAAAAGTGTTCGGTAATGTGGATCACCCTGTCCATTTCCTAAAGTAGTAACGCTATTCGCAACTTTTGTTGACTAAAAGTCGAGTTGTATTATTTTAGATTATAATTGCTATAAAATAGCTGTAAAGGCTTATTAAAGAATATTTTTTAGTAAGATAAACCAAATTCTTACTAACAAATGAATAAGTCATAAGGAATACCGAATCATACGTAAAATAGTGCACCATATTACTCAAACTCGGGTATCCCACACATGTAATTAGCATTTTAAGGTGTAATAGTAATCAGCGTTAAAAAATATGGGGTAGGCCACATTACCCGAAAACATCACTTTTTTGAAATAATCATTTAATATATAAATACAACGTAAAATCAGACGTGCTTATGCATTTTTTCGTTGAATAAAAGCTCCACAAATGCATTAGAGTTATATGAATTTTAGAAAACAGAGTTCTGAAAAAATTATTTAGCTATTCAGTACGTACTAAAGAAAGTCAATTTGACCTAATAGCTTATATTAAGAAATTGCACACGTGTAAGGAGCATAACAGAAAAGCCAAAGAGCGTAAAAAATATGTTTTTCGAGCTTTAATATGCACAAACAACCATAATTGTTATATATGGGAAATAAAAGGGTGCACCACATTACCCACATAGTCCACATTACCCTAACTTACTATATAGTATAGTATAGTATAGTATAGTATAGTATAGTATAGTATAGTATAGTATAGTATAGTATAGTATACTGCAGCACTATATAGGGGTTAACTTGGAAACCGTTCGCTTTCGAAATTGGTTTTGAAACCGACAAAAGATTCAGTTTAGAGCAAACGAATCAAATCAATTTGAATATATGTATCTTAAAATAAATTAAATGTGGCGTAAGAACTTTCTTAAGAAGCGCTTAAAATTGTTCCACTTGGAATACCGGACGACACACACTTTTGAGTATGAATATCTAAGGACTCGGCAGAATTGAATGATAGAACTGATATAGAACTTTCGTTTGCGTTTCCTATAGAACACTGGGTTCGACCTTAAACTGATGATATGAAAATTTAAAAAAAAAAATTCCATAAAGTTTATGTGGGGCAAGAAAGTCATATTGTTTTGTACTGCGCTAAGAGAATAAACTTTGATGTTGTAGAAAAACCCCAAATAAATATTTTTGTTAAACTGCCAAAAAGCAAAAAAGTAGATATACAAAAGTGATTATGAGAAAGAAATCATGAGCTAAAAACACAAAAAAAAAAAAAAAATAAAAAAATAAAAAAAGATAAAAATAGAAACACTTTAAAATACAATATATTCCATTTAAAAAAATAATTAAACTCTGCACTTTAAGCAGTTGAACAAAAATTTAAGAAAATAGCAATAATAAGAAGTAGGTACATAATTTTCGAGAAAAACTACATATTTTTCCAAACAAATATAACATAACAATATACATACAAATACTCCAAAGAAAATTAACAAAGTTAAGCATTCGCACCAAATTCATATGTAAATAGTGAAGAAATATTTAAAAAGTAATTAATAATCTTTAACGAGCTGTAAAATTAAATTTTGTTGAAAAAAAAAAAAACAGTAGAGAATGCAAGCAATTATAACGGTACTTTAACCTCTATACACTGCGAAAGCTTTAACATCACTTATTTAATGATCAAATTATTGTGCGGTCTACTGTTTCACAATGGGTAGGGGGCAAAAGTTTTAAACAAAAGTTAATGAATTTTCTATATAGATTCTCAAAATGTCATAATGAAGCGAAAACTTAAAAGCCAAAACAACAACATAATTTATTTATTTACAATTATAAACACGCGAATGACAACAAAAGCGAAATTTCAAAAATGAAAAAAAGAAAGAATGAATACAACAAACAATACAACATTTGCTGAGGCGATACCATAAATGTAGGTCAAATATTGCCATATACCAGCGCCGCTGCTGCGACCGACTTTAATTGGTCTATGCTACCAGTTCGTAATGCTTGTCACCACCATTGATAGCCATACATTGTACATAGTATATGAACTGACTAGATATGTAGTATTTATGTAGTATTTGTAGTTTTTAGGATGAATTCCGCTCGGTGACGTTTTTCTTTCTACCTGTTAAGTATACCAGGTGTATTATTTGAATTAAATTTTTTTAATTTACTCGCTGTTGCTGCTCTTTTATTTAGATACCGCATGTTGAAATCTGCTGCTACACGTTATGGTCTCGTGAATAATATGCATTGGTAAAGAAAACAAAAAACTACTGGTGTTTACATTGACCACCTACTACTATTTGATATCAATTTGTTTGAGCTTAATTGTCTGCTTGTTGGCCGGAAATGTTGCAATTTTATATTTTTCTTTTTAAACTGCAAGCAGTGAAATTAATTTTTTTTATCATAATTGAGAAATGACGGTGCAAAATGCGATAGGGTCTGTTTAAGTATTATTTTCGTTTATGTATGTTGCAATTGATTTTTGGATGCCTTTTCAAGTAAATATATACATTATTTATGCAGTTATTGGGGGTTATCGTGAATCAAGATTACCGGGGAATTTTCTCAGACTGCAGTGCATTCTCCATTACAGTTTAAGAAAATTCCCCGGGAATCTTGATTCACGATAACCCCCATTGTGTTGTGGAATACAATCACTACTTCAAAGTATACCTGTACTCAGATCCGGAACAGATTAGATGTCTGGATCAAATGATCTGGTACTATACTATGATCAGATGTTTAAATAAAAGAATATGAGTCTACATATACAATAGGTAACTGTACAAAACATCTTGAAATATAGTGTAATTTTCATTACTCGCACATTTTACACTGAACTAAAGTATTTGATCCAAAAAATTCAAGATTCAAATCTTTACTGTATCTACAGTGATTTCATTTTGAAACTGAAGCGTTTTAACATTGTCATAAAAAAAACTTTATTCTAGCAACTCTTCAGTGTACTGTATTTTATACAAACAAATACTTCAGGTTAGTGTAAAAAGTGCGAGTAGAAAAATTACAGTAAAATTTATGATATCCGAATTGTAGTAGCTTTACTATATGTTCGCAAGAGAGCGATAGAGAGAGAGCGTAAACAAAAAAGAGGCTCAAGGAGAGAGCATAAAACTACTTCGGCCATGAAAGTGGCATTTTGTAGCATACACTACAGCTACAGTAAATGCACTAAACTCAACTGAAGCGAATCAAAAAAGACAGGTCAGTGCAGTATTTGTTTTTTTGTTTTTTATATTCAAGTAGTTACTATGAAAACATTTGCTAGGACACTGAACTGAGGTTTGTATTTGATAAATAAAAAGCGAGTACAAGGCATAACGTATCGTGAAACGTCTTGTGCAGATCTCTACTATACGCGATAAAGAAACTGATCAGAAATAAAATGGGAATAAATTTATATAATAAATAAAGAATAATTGACATAAAAGCCAAAATCAACAATATATTTTAATCTGATCAGAAATATCTAAATTTATTTCTAGTCGAGAAGTCGCACAGTGGTCGGAAAATCGAAAAAGCTGGCTTAGATTCCGAAATGAATAAAAAAAGTAACAAAAATGCAATTAATATGAAGAAATAAAGAAATTTTGTTTTGCTACTCATTTATTGCATTTTATTACATTTTTTACACAGCATTCTTAAGTTTTGTCTAATGAAATTTTCCGTAGAATATTTTTGTACAACACTTTAACCCATTACAACCAATTATTTTTGAAAAAGTGGAACAAGATGTTTTATCCAAAATGAAGGTTTAGAGTTATACAGTCGCACAGTGCGTTGAGCCCATACAAAAAATGGTCAAAAATAGAAGGAGTGGTTGGATATTGATGAAATTTGGTACTTTAAATAATTTGAGGCTGCTGAGCTCAAAAATGATTTCAGATTTGCTGTAAACTTTATAGTTTTGCTAAAAACCAGGTGTTTAGGACGATTTTAAGCCCCATGTATAACGATTTTTTTATTTATCTTTAAAATATGTGTTTTTGTAATATACGTAGTAGAAATAATGTTTTATGTACCTTTGAAACCATTTGTGTTAATAAAAACAAAAAAAAATTTTCATTATAAATTTTATATTTCATGTAAATTTTTCATTTTAAGCATTTAAAAAAAAAAAAAAAAAAAATATTTGTAGGACGAAGTAGGAAAAGTTATTTGCAGTTTCTGGTTATATAGAATCCGTACTAGAAGACTAAAAAAAAAGGCACTTATTTTTATAGGATTTGTTTTTTTTTTTTTTTTTTCATCGAAATTTGTCAATTTTTGAAGTTTTTCATTTAAAAATATCATATGTTGAAACCATTACAATATATATTAAATCATATATTTTTAAAAATTTTTTAATTCTATTTATTTACCTAAATATTATTTATAATAAAAAACTTAATTTCGCTTGGTTTAATCAAAACACAAATTTTTGATAATTATTTGTTTAAGAGAACCCAAAACGAATTGAAGAAAACATGATTTTTTTTGAAAAATATCTCAACTTTGAAGTGTCACAGCATAGCCAAAACTGAGTTGTTCCCCTAAATATTTTGGTTTTATTTTATTGATACAATTACCTGTCGATTGATATCAATATTGTTAGGTTTTGAGTCACAAAAAATTTAGATTTTTGTCTATGGGCCAACGCAATCTGAGTCGGGTGAAATTTCAAAAATTAGATTTTTGTAGGAATTTTATCTAAAAAAAACAATGTTGTTGATTTAAGGTTCCAGTTATTCTTTTTTTATATGTGACCGTGCAGTGGAAAAGGTACCTTATCTTTACGAAATAAAAAACCGTTTTTTTGCATTTTCTAAAAATACATTAAATTTTGAATAAAATGACACCTCGATCTCAGGAAAATTCTAAAAATTTACTGAGTTATGGCATTTTGAAATCGTAAAATGAAAAACTCAAGTTTGTAGGTATCAAAGTTCAAAGTTTGTCAATTATCAATTTTTACAGGGTAGAGGTTCGGTAAGACCGCTTTATTGGTATTTGTAATGTGATAATCGACCTCAAATCAGTTGTAAAATGTTCCGTACTTGTCTGCGCACTGAATTCCACCTTAAACTGAAAACCGTTAAAGTTGACCCTATCTCTTATATATAACTGTACTGCAAAATTTTGTGAGTGAAGATAAGATACCTTTTCCAATGGACGGTCACATATACTTATCTGGATTCATGGCGAAAAATTAGAATTCATAGAAGGGTTTTTGAGATCGTAATAAAATAAAAATCACTTCAACCCGAGATTTTGGGTAAATCGATGTTAAGCGACCTCTAAGTGACCTATGCTCCTCCTTATTGGCCCTATGCTCCTCCTAGGAGTTAAAGGAGAATACATACATACATACAAGTGACCTTCAAAAAAATTTTAAAAAAATCGCAGCTCACTTTTTTGATACCCTCTTTTAGATTTTTGGGCGTTTTGGGGCATTTTTTTCATCATTTCAATGGTTAAGCATAATTTTTATACGTTAGAAATTAATGTTAGTAGTTTCGACGAACAATATTTACAAACAAATATACACAACAAGCAAGCAACTACGACTTGGGAATGGTCAACAGAGATAGAAAAACGGAGTGAGCGAAACAAAGAGCAATGGTAGTCGAAACGATGAACACCTCCATTCATTTAGGGCTATTTGATATAGAAACTTAATGCAAATTGGTACAGAATAACCTGATGCTTAAGTAGAAAAATGCTATATTACTCAACAAGGTTTGATATTCTTGAACCAAAAAAATTTACAAAAAAAAAAATTTTTTTAAACACCTTGCCGCATATTTTTGGTTAAGTCTTATGCGTGAACATTTAATTTTACTTCTCGGAATTATAACAATTTAAAGTACCAAAAAACTTGAAAAAAAAAAAAACAATTTTTATATAACAGGTGATTAGGTACATTGGTATAAGGCGATTTGAGTTGATTTTCCTCGATTGTAACATAACGTGAAAAAGAAAGATGAAAGCAAAAGCTAAGACGTGAAAATATATAACGATGTAATAAGGTATGTAGCTACTGCTGTAGCTACAAAAGAAAAGAAAATGCAATTAAATACGATTTATGTAAATCGATTAAAGTTTGTACTTTTTTCTTGGATTTGGATTTAAAATGCACTGTAATGAGTACAACAACATTGCTTATGTAACTTTACTGGGAATTTTTTTTTTTTTGTGTTGCAGGCAGACAAACAAAATAGAATTGTAATTACAAAAGAAAGCATCAACAAATTTTATTGAGTATTGGACGAAATTATTTACCAAAATAAGTTAAAATGAAAAAAAAAAGAAACCAATAAAATTATATATATACATATTTGTACAATCCAATAAATTATGCGGCGCTACTTTATCAAAAATGATTTAGTTTTCAATGCTACAATGCTTGACTGCATGTGGTAATTAAGATTAATAAAAATAGTTTTTATTTTATATAAAAGATAAAGCCTCTCTAATTACTAAGATTAGCCATTGGTTTTATCGATCAATAATTTAATACATATTGAACTATGTATTTTTATTACAATATTTCGTTAAATTTATGTACCCTAGAAGTATTATATAATTCTATTTAACTTATCTTTTGTCTGGCGTATATTTTTTTTTTAATTTTTGACCAAGGGGACTTTTCCAAGTATATATGTTTCAATTTTCATTGTGTCTTTTTTATGTATTTTACTTTTTGTTCCTTGTAATCTTATCACTTTTGTTTATAATCTATTAAGTTCAGAATTTATTTACTTAAATGATATCATTAAAAGTTTTTTCTATTTATAAGAAATCGAATATATAAATATTTATTGAGCTTTTGCGATAAACACGTATTTATTGTTAAAGATAGCAGTGGAAAAATTCTTAGTTATGTATAAATATGAATAACTTAAGGAAAGGTATCTTAGTAAAAACTGATTTATTAAAAATAGGTACATCAAATAATAACTACACTGTTTTTCTTGCCAAATACGAATACGAGGAATCCAAGGGTGTTAACTATTTTGCTTGATTGGCTCAAGACAAATGTGAACGTTCTTTGAAAATTAGTCTTTTTTCATTAAAAATTACTTAATTATTTCATTAAACTTTAATGACGAAATTTTCTTATACTAAGACTAACTATAACTACAGTGTCGGCCAAAACCTAAGCACCCCCTAACGAAATTTTTTCTTATATCAAATTTTTTTGAGAAAACAACGTTATTGAGATAGTTTGTGTGTTTATATTATTTACTTATACATTTATTACTGACAAACAAAAACTTGAAAAATTTTGGGTTTTATAAATTAAGAGTTAACATTTAATAAACATTACAATTTAGAAAATTCATCGGACAAAACAAAAAGACCCCCTTCTTAACATTTAATAAAAACTTTCAAAATTAATATTTAGTTGAAAACCCTTTATACTGGGTGACATTTGCACATCTTTAAAGCATTGAGGACATTAAATTATTACTGATATCTTGCGATATCCCTTCCTAAGGATACTTTCAAAGCTTGAAAGAGATTTTTCGTGGTTTTGCAATTTTCCTTGTAGATTTACGTGTTAGCGATCTCCCAGAGGTTCCCAATGGGATCCAAATCTGGGGACTGGCCAGGCCAACCAAGAACTTGTATCCCATTGCTCTGAAACCAGGCTTTACAAACTTAAGCGGTATGTGTTTGGATCGTTGTCCTGTTGGAATCTCCATTTAAGTGGCATCTCTTGATCCGCATTAGGCAGCATCACATCATTTGGTATGTTCAAGTGCATAAAACAATCCATAATTCCTTAAGTCTAATGAATTGGCCCACTCCCTTCACCAGAGAAAAAACCGCAGACCATTACAGTCCGTCCTCCGTGCTTTACAGAGGCTTTGCAAAACTTTGGTTTTAATCATTTTCATTTTAGTCTGCGAACTCGCCTTATTCCATCCGAATCTTTCATAATATACTTGAACTTGTAGAACTTGGATTTGTAGGACTTAGGTTCGTAGCATGGTATCAAAGATTCGGATGAATTACGCAGACCAAAAGCAAAAAGATTGAAACCAAAGTTTTGCAAAGCCTCTGTAAAGCACAGAGGATGGAGTGTAATGGTCTGCGGTTTTTCTATCGTTAAGGAAGTGGGCCAATTCACTAGACTAAAGGAATTATGGATTGTTTTATGCACTTTGACATACCAAATGATGTGATGCTGCCTAATGCGGATCAAGAGATGCCACTTAAATGGAGGTTCCAACATAACAACGATCCAAACACATACCGCTTAAGTTTATAAAGCCTGGTTTCAGAGCAATGGGATACAAGTTCTTGGTTGGCCTGGCCAGTCCCCAGATTTGGATCCCATTGAGAACTTCTGGGAGATCATAAACACGTAAATCTACAAGGAAAATTGCAAAACCACGAAAAATCTCTTTCAAGCTTTGAAAGTATCCTTAGGAAGGGATATCGCAAGATATCAGTAATAATTTAATGTCCTCAATGCTTTAAAGATGTGCAAATGTCACCCAGTATAAAGGGTTGCTTTCTATTGGATCCAATAATATAATATTTGCTTTCAATCGGATCGATAGACGCCGTATGGTCAGGCGCAAGGCAAATAAAACCCTTAACTTTTATAACTTAAAAGCAATAATTTTACATGATGGTGTGTCGTGGGCTGTTCTCGGCTTATGGAATGGGGAACCTTAATCTTATCGGTGGCAATATGGAAAGACATGAACATCATTCCAATTCCAAAAAAAAATTTGCACCCAGTACTTAAAAATGGGCTTACCAGAAGATGACTTCTTATTTTCAAAAGACAATGACCCTAAATACACATCCTGGGACGCTTCTGTACAACACCAAAGAGATTAAAACACCACCGCGATATTCTTTTTCGAATCCAATAGAATTTTTTTGGTCTTATCAAGTGGAAAGGTCAAAAAATACCATATTTTATCAAAAAAATGTGCTCAAGCAAGTAATGCAAGAAAAATGGGAAAAAACACCGACCGAAAATGTCGTAAAGGGATAGAATCCTCGCAATGATGTTTAGATGATGTCTCCTCAAATAATGGCTACCATGGATATTATTAAAAAAGCCTCTTTTACTTGATAAATAATCTCAAAGCAAAAGTTTACTAAAAAGCAAAATACTTTTGTGACCTTATAAAAAAGATGAATAAATCATTTCTTTGCTTTTTAAGTGATTAGAACGCATCATTTTAATTTTTTTATGATGTGGTTTCATAGTTAACGTTCTATTGACTCGAAGTTTATAAAAAAAATATTACTTTTATAAGAATGAAACGGCTAAAAATTTAGTATTAATTCGAATTTTCGAATATTTTTCGTATGCAAAATACATCTGTGACTCACTGTATATAGCCTGTGGTATATAAAAAATATTAAAAGTTTTTTTGGCCACTATTCAAAATACGTCTTTTTGTATCAAACTCTAAAAATTTCTATGAAATTATATGGAAATAAGCTCTTTTGTTCTGAAATGCGACTTTTGATCACGATTTTATCTTAGAAAAATGCATTTTTTGTGATGAATTTTGGACTAGAGGATGCATTTTAGCATGGTAATGGCGATGGCATCCTTAGGTTTGTTCGAGGTTGGAAGTGGTTTTACGCCCTTTTGAAAAATCACTCCTCATATAAAGAACAAAAATACAAAAAAACAATATGCTCGACTTTGTTTTTGTTAATCATTATCTCATTTGTTATTTCTAAGCAAGTGTTAAAACTAAGTAAGACATTAAGTATTTTTTCGCCGTATTATTTAGATGTTTAATTAACTCGTACTTGCATAGAAGCAAAAAAAATAAAAAACAAAAGTAAGTTGCCATTCAAATGATGATTCATTAAACATCAATCAACACAATACTGTAAGAAATATTTTTATGAAATGACGACATTCATTTTAATTGTGTATTACGAACGCGTAAAGCGCATACAAAACAAAACAAACAAACAAACAAAAAAACTAAATTGCATTCGCATTCCCATGTTGAATAGTATATTCGTTATTTTTATGGTCTTTCTCAAGGAAGCGGCATACGCACATACGCCCCAATGCCAGTTCATATAGCAAATATTTGTCGATAACTCAGTTGTGCATCTTCCAAACTTATACACTTTGTATTATTTATGTTTATGTTAGTGATGTGGGAAAATCATAGATGGTTACTTAATCATAGAAATCAGTACTGTCTTGTCTATGTGTACATAAGTGTATCACACAGTGCTCCTAAATCAACAGAAAATTGTTTGATAGAAATGTATGGAAAAATTGAGAATGCAGAAAGTTTCCTGCTCATTTGTAGATTGAACAAACCCAAACTGCAAAATTGTAACTGCTCCATCGTAAAGAAAAATCGCATAACTCATTTTGAAGATGAGTAATATGCAGTACTAAATGATTCAAATGTAAATAAATCTTACGTATGTACTTGTAGGCGGTATGAAATAACGCCCAAAAACAAAAACGAAATAACATCCAAATTATTTTCACATAAATTTTGGCGATAATCATTTTCGAAATAACGCTCAAAATTTGGGCTTTATTCGTTAAAAATTTATTAATTTATTTATTTCGTTTTTTGGGTGTTATTTCATTCAAAAAATAAATAACATAACGCCCAAAAACCAAAAAGGAAATATCGCCCATAAAATTTAAAAAAACCAAATAACACTAAATTATCGAAACGAAATATCGTCCAAACAATATGAAATAAAGTCCAAAAACCAAAACGACATAACATTAAAATTAATTTCATAGAAATTTGGGCAATAATCATCTTAGAAATTACGTTCAAAATTTATTTTTATGAAAATAGTTTCGCAATGCAATTAAGCCCAAAATAAAATCGAAATAACGCCAAAATTTTTAAGTCCAAGTTTTGGGAGTTATTTTCAAAATTATCATCACCCAATATTATATGAAATTTTTTTGGGCGTTATTTCGTTTTTGTTTTTATTTATGTTTATTTCACATTGTTTGGACGATATTTATTTCAATAATTGGGCGTTATTTTGTTATTTTTTTGGGCGTTATTTCGTTTTTTTAGGCGTTATTTCTTACCGCCGCACTGTGGGCTAGAATTTTTTTAAGTCGACGAAATCCAAAAATTATAGTTTTGAATGTTTTGATTTATATGTCGGTTATTTGAATATACAAAAATTTGGAACACCCTGTGTCAAAAAATTGGTATCGTCACATTTATATTTTTCGTTAGAAGTTTGTCATTTTTAGTGTGTTTTTGAAAAAATATTTATTTGAAAATAAGCGGTTCACGCGAAGTGATATATATTCCAAATTTAATTTTAAAACGATGTACAAGACAACAATTATAAAGGTAAGTAGATGCAAAAAATATTGGTTATAGTTCTTAATATTGTGTTTGAAAATGGATCTCTAACAGGTGCGTTTCATTTAGCTGTGAAAATCTTATAACCTAGAAGAAAAGACAAAAAAAGATCTGTACCCTGGAGATCGCCGGCTTTTACGTATTGCAGATAAAAAACTATTCTAATGCGATGTGGATTGTTTTCAATTAATTGTTTTCAATTAATGCATTTTTAAATATAATTTCATAAATACTTTGAAGTTCTAGATATGCAAATAGCTATTTTCGCATCTATATATTGTTTTATAAGTTCTTGATTCTTGGGATTTGAGGCAAAAACCAGAAAGATCCATATTTAAAAAATCCATATTTAGAAAAATAAATTCAATTTTTACTTTCGGGCATCAGTTTTTTTCTCCAAAATTTTCATGAAATTGGAAAACAGTAGGCCGAAAACTTAAAAAAGCACATAACTTGTGTTTCTTTCAACACAGATTATATGCTTTTGCTTTTTTAACAAAGTGGAGGTTAGGCCACTGTTGCACTGATAGCCTAATACATACCCTCAAAAATATCGAAAAATTAAATTTTGTACGATATTTCAAAGAAAAAAAAGATGTGGATTTACTTTAGAGATGGTTTTGAAGGAACTAGAACTAGAAAAAAGTGAACATAAAGGGTGTCCCATAATTTGCGCAAGATTTAAATTAATTGTAAAACATAGTTTAGCTGGCACATACGCACTCTTTTGTCGAAAATTTCCATGACAATTTTGCATAAATTTGGAGAGCCAACTGATACACATACGAATGCGCTTGCTACTTCGTTTTGTCTCGGCAAAAAACCTTGCAAACGAAGCGCTATGCAAAAATAGTATAATATCGATGACTCACAACGGCAGGGCAATGCATATAAAGGGAAAAAACAAAGAAATTGGAATTTTTGCATGTGCTGTGTTTTTCTTGTAGCTGTGATTCTCGTTTAATCTATGCTAAAAGTTAAATAAAGTATGCTTGCAGAATTCTATAAGACGTCGGCAAAGCGTCTGATGAGGAATTGACTTATTATAGTCAATTTTGACCTGTGGGGGGGTCCCGAAACTAGTAACGCAAACCAGCCTTCCGATACATTTTTTTGCTTTTTTTATTTATGTGTATTTTTGCCTTGTTTTTTGTGTTTTTATTGTTGTTTTACTCAAAAACACTGAACAGTAAGCTCCAACCATCAATGTATTTTCATTGTTGGTAGCTAAGAATGTTAATCATCATCTGTTCCAAAAAACAAAAAATTAGAAAATCTCAGAGAGCCAACTGATACACATACGAATGCGCTTGCTACTTCGTTTTGTCTCGGCAAAAAACCTTGCAAACGAAGCGCTATGCAAAAATAGTATAATATCGATGACTCACAACGGCAGGGCAATGCATATAAAGGGAAAAAACAAAGAAATTGGAATTTTTGCATGTGCTGTGTTTTTCTTGTAGCTGTGATTCTCGTTTAATCTATGCTAAAAGTTAAATAAAGTATGCTTGCAGAATTCTATAAGACGTCGGCAAAGCGTCTGATGAGGAATTGACTTATTATAGTCAATTTTGACCTGTGGGGGGTCCCGAAACTAGTAACGCAAACCAGCCTTCCGATACATTTTTTTGCTTTTTTTATTTATGTGTATTTTTGCCTTGTTTTTTGTGTTTTTATTGTTGTTTTACTCAAAAACACTGAACAGTAAGCTCCAACCATCAATGTATTTTCATTGTTGGTAGCTAAGAATGTTAATCATCATCTGTTCCAAAAAACAAAAAATTAGGCTGAATTTCGTTGATATAAATATTTTAGTTATAATAGAAACACTTTGCCGTAGAAATAGCGGCAAATTCAAATCTACCGTGAATTATGGGACATCCTTTAAGATTCAACGATTTTAGGCACTTTTTGTTCGAAAAAACCACTGCAACCCATGAAACTAGCATACAATTTTCAAGCATTAACTGATGAAAACAATTACTGCATTTAAAAGAACCGATTACTAAAAAGTAAAACACAACAATAATTCAATACACAAATGACCGCGGCTAAAATTTTGATGGGCAGCTTATATTGTATTACGCCAGCACGCTTCAATGCAAGCTAAATAACTATAAAAATAATAGCAACACAACATTTTGATGTTTAACTTTGCAAATTTGTTGATTTTTATTGAAATGTTTGATATGTGGGGATGTTGTTTTATTGTAAGTACATACATACATATCTACGTATAAACAAATTGTGCTTAATGCAGTTGCATAAAATTCAGTCCATGTTTATCACTTTTTATTGTTTCTTTTCATTCTTAGGGCGGCTGATCATATCACAAATCCCTAGAGACGTATAAAGTGGGCGTACAATTGTACAATATGACGACGTGCGGACCAACGAATGTCAAACTATTGGAGTGGGATAGCTAGCGTTGAAAGTGTGCTTAGAATTGGTGATGATTGATTTTGATGTATTGTTTTGTGTTAGAGTCATTTAGCGCTTAAACGTGACAAAATGAAATTAAAGTATCAGATTTTTATTAATTTCATTGCTTTATTAAGCGTTTTTTATCGAATGGCGCAATCTATTTGTGCAGCTCTTTTGAAAAATTACGAATTTTAACATTGAGGTGAACTTAAAACTTGTATAGCTACCATAAGGAAATATTGTTGTGTACTATAAATTTAGTTGGCGGAAATTTAAATCCAACAAAATGATGTGTAGGAAATAAAAAGTTTACAAAAGTTTTGTTGAGGTCATAAGCGCATCACTACTATTGATTAAATAAAGCAAGAAAGTGAAAATGTCGGAAATGAACCATGCGTTAGATAGAAAAAATACTTTCGTTTTCATTTTCTTTATTGCAGCAAAACTAAAGCAAATCTTTTTAATTTTTCATTTTCCGTACTTGTAAGCAAGAGCAACAGAAACAAATGATGTCCATGACATCATAAGCATCGAGACAAAAACTGATGGATAAATAACGAAATGTTACGCAGACATCTCAGACTCAACCTCTGGCCAAAACATCTCACGAAACGAATGCACAAAACAAACTTAAAAATAAAATAAAAAAAATTCCAATGCGTAAAACATGTTGTATAAAAGCTATGAATGATAAAAATTTATGTTGGAAATTTAATGAAATGAAATTTTATAGCAACATTTTTATATTTAGCAAAAGCAGTAATAACTACGAAACATATGTTTTCGTTGCGATGCTCCAATAAATGAAGTCGAAGACAACCCTGATGATGAATTCAACTGCAGTAATATACTATGTAAGCGTAATTAAGTGGTTGAATTAAGTGTTCCAAATTATATTAATTCAAATAAGGAATAATTATGTTCAAATAAAAACTGAGTAACAAAAAAAGCCGTGTAATCATTTATTTAAAAAAAGCCCGCTGAATGAAATGTTTTACCATCGGAACTCAATAAGATGTATAAGTGAATCAAATTATCACCAAAATATAAAGAAACAAATACTTGTCTGACGATGGGTTTATAAGCTCAAGAGGGAACTTTCGGGTAATTTATGGCTGGCCAAGAAAGAGTGTACTTAATGAGTGGATATTTGTATTTTTGATCACAAAACATTTTCCAAAATCGTCCTTTTGGAAATTCTGAATTTTTGATACTAAGTAACTGCAGACTTATCTCCGCATTACTATTGTTGCTACTTTTCCTTAAATTTTGAGAAAACAACCAGAAATTACTAGATCTGGAAGATATCCAGAGATCTTTCAGCTGATTGGCTTTAATATTCTTTCTCGGACTATTTTTATACAAGTGTCACAGTTCGAACTATGCCATTAATGAGCTCAATAGACTATACATACAAGGATATTTCAATTGATTTTTGTTTGAATACAACTCAACTTAAGTCTATACTGCATAGGCTTTTACATACATTGGTTTATTTTTGTATTTAAGTTACATTAATTAGTTATATATTTAAGGTTAACTGTTCTAGTCTGTAAGGGTTCTTACTATCCAAAGACTCATATAAAAATAGTACTAGACGAATTTCTTTTATATAGAGGTAGCGACGTAATTTTAAATTAGGTTTTAAAGGAAAATATTAGAACTTTCACTTAATTTTATCAGATTTTACGGATGAACATTATATTTTCTAATCATAGGGTAGAACGGGGTTAAATCGCCACGGAATTAAACAACCAATTGCCTCTAATTTTTTTTAATAAAGTCGAATCGAACGACCGTTGGTACAGTAGATAGTGATCGATACCACGCAACTTTGGCAAAAGGTTCCACTACCGCACGTGTGTTATAACCTGAGCTCTGACGAAAAAAAAATATTTGACGCGTCCTCGCCGCAATATTTTCAGTCGACAAATCAGTGAAGTGCAGAAAGAAAGGTAAGTGTTTTCTAAGAGCAGAATTACATGCTGAATCCAATGGTTTAACAAAATTTAAATTTGTTAAAAAGTTATTCGCCTTAAAATAAACAAAAGCGTGGGGTTAAATAATCAGAAGGAGAAATAGGCATTGGCGACCACGGTAAGGTCGGAAAAAAAGATTCTAAAGAAATTTTCCGAGCAGCCAAAAACAAAACTCGTCGCTCCAAAAGAGGTCGTCCAAGAAAAGTAGTATACGTTGAGGAAAGTGACGCCAGCGATTAGTCGAGCTCAAGAGAAACTTTTTCAAGTTAATTTTGTTCTTTTGTAACGTTTTGTAAAATTCTGATAAAATAAAAACCTTTAAAATGACAATGTTGGTTGCTTTTATTATAAAAAGAAAGAAAGTGGGTATTTTTGGGAGTTATTTCCAAAATGATTATAGCCCAAATTTATATGAAAATAATTTGGGCGTTATTTCGTTTTTGTTTTTGGGCGTTATTTCATTAGGCGTTATTTCCTAAGGCCAAAAAAATTGTGCCTAAATTGTGTGATAGAACTTGTGAATCATTTTTTCCTTATGCCACGATGATATTGCTATGAGTATTCTGAAACTAGCGAGACAGATCGTATATTAAGTACTGCTTTACCTTATACAGTCGAGTTTTCTTTCAAGATCGAAAATAGTTGAAATAAGTATTGTAGATCAAATTGTCATAGGTAACGTAAAAAAATAAATCAGCTGTAAATTATATTTCACATGGTAAATTTCAAAATACCTATCCTCGGTAAAGGCGTGACACGGTAAAGGATATTTGCGCTTAAATGAGCGTAAAAGCTTCAAAATAATATTTTAAGCTTTTTCCGCTCAAGGTGTTGTCTCTATTCCACACATTTATTTAACATTGTAGAACTAAAATAAATTTGTTTAGCTCATAAAGAGAAAAGAGATTTTATACCACGGAAAAGGCATTCCTGTTTGCACAATAAAAATTTGCGAAATATTGTATGTTAAAGCCTAACATAAAAACTTTAAAACCAATTCTGCACGACTAAAAAATTTGGAAAAAAATGCCCAAGGAATATGAATTAGTTGCATGTACTTTATAAAGCTAAGCTTTAATTATTGTAATCCAAGGGCAGGTAAGTCACATAAGATCCAAATTGATGATAACTTGAAGACAAAAGTTTTTACAGTTGAAGAGTATATCGATACTTTAAAGCGCTATAGTCCTATCTCCATTTTTCCAATTGTTGGGAAATGCAAAAAGAAGATTTCAAACAGTGGTTATTTAGGATTGGCTGCTATTTTGATATAACGATATATGCAATATTTTTACCTATAGTATATTTTAACATAATTTGATGTTTTTAACCAATTTTATTAATTTCTAACGAAATCCCAGCCAATTTATAGCATGTCATTACTTTTGCCTTTATATAGAATTCCACTACTATTGAAATTAACGACGAATTTAGTAAATTTTTTGAATTTTTTCCACTAAAATGTTATAATAAGTCATGAAACGCGTAGAAAACACGAAAAAACCAATTTTTTTTTTGTGAATTTTTGGTTACGACAAAAAAGAATGGAGGAAGGCTCGAGCCTTGGGTGTAACCAAATTTGTTCACTAAAATGTCGCAAAAAGTCATGAAACGCGAAGAAAACGCGAAAAAACGAAGAATTTTTTTTTTAAAATGTGACTTATTTGAATATTTAGTGGAGATAGGACAGTAGCGCTCTTGAAAAAATTACAGTTTGGAGATAGGGTTTTTTTTAATTTTCGAATATTTTGGTGTTTTAGTGGTATTTTGACATCACACAGTTTTCCACATGGTAAAGAAGCTCACAATGTTGCCATAACTGCAAAAATCTCAAAATCGCAAAAAGTGGAGTAGGACTATAGCGCTCTAAGGTATCGATATTATGCAACGTTATAAGCTTCTAATCACGCAAAAGAGCTTGTTCAATAATAATATTTTAAGAAATTCTTATGGAATTTTCTACATTTTAAACTTAAAAGTAGTATAACTTAATCTAAATTAAATTTTTATTGATGAGGTGAAGGGCATCTGTATGATTGCACAATAAATTAATGATGACTGTAAACTATGCAGGATATACATAAGTAACGTTTTAATAAGCTTTACTATTTGAAAGCTAGATTTAGTAGTTTTTAGAATATGATATAAAATTAAATGCCAGCAAAAGCTTTATTCCTCAATGGGCAAAGTAAATGACTAATCTATAGAGCAAAAAACAAGTTTTAACGATGACGATAAACGAGGCTAAAGGAAAGCCCCTTGTGAGTTTATCCAAAAAGTCTTGCAACACACAAGCGCGCGCATAATAAAAGTCAACGTGCTTGCTGTGAGTCACTCAGCCGCACAACACGAGCGACGCACAAGATTACAGTATTAAGTAAACACTAAAAGTCATAAAAGAAAAAAACACTAAATATGCGAGTTCATATAGGAAGGTGGGAGCAATTACCACAACGGGCTGCTGCTGTTGTTGTTGAAATGGCGTCAGTTTGGAAAGCTGTTGCTGCTGCTGCTACGTTTTGTGGTCGTTGCTGTTATTCTCGATAAGGCAGACGCCACCGCATACACCTTTAGAAACAAGTTTTTCTTTTTCATATCATTGAAAACAAAACTGAAATCAAAATTAAACTTTTCAATATCAAAAAAAGCAATAAAGCAATAAAACGCGCGAATTTAACAAATACAATCAATCGCTCCAGAGCATCTCATATTACAATGGATTTACACAGTAGCTGAACTTTTTATAGCCTCCGAAACCATAATAAAGGTGTGTGTTGATTTTCTGGAAAAATCATTTCATTAAGAAGTGTAATAAATTTAAATTTTCTTTTACTTCTTGGAAATGAAACAGCATAGAGTAATTAAGTCAAGTGGCAACATGCCGAGATGCCGCGCAGCTAGGTGGCAGATAAGGAAAAAAACCTCAGACGTAAAAAAGCAAAATGCAACATCATAATGATTGATTGATTGATGGATTGGGTGCAATTTTGTTTGCTTTTTCCATGCTTTTTTAAAGATTTTTTTTTGTTGATGTATAAGAAATGAAACTATTTCGAGTTAAATAACTATTTGTTGATTTAGCTGATGCATGCATTTTTTATTTTTCAGAATTTCTTTAATTTTACCAGAAAAAAAAAAAAGAACTTCAAAGACTTCATTCAATCTGATTAACACTTTCTTTTCATTTTATTTTTTTATATATCTTATATATAAATTTAAGTCTTTTAAATTGGAACAAGTGGATAATGTAACAAAAAACTGCTCTGGCGAAGCAAATGTCGGAAACAGGCATTGAAAAAATGGTGCAAATGTGTCAAACTTTGAAAATACAGCAAATAAAGGTACTCAAGTATCAAAACTGATGCCTTGATATGAATAGACGTACCGTAAACCGCTGCTATTTATGCCGTTAGACAATTTACAATCCAGCTTCGATTAAAGAACTACGGCTTTTAAGATTTGTAATACAAAGTTTAAGCTTGGACACACAAAAAATCTGCCACATCATGCAACAAAATCTAACACAAACTTAAACTTGTATAATAAACATGTCCATGAATGTATCCACTCGCAATTTGAGACATTCACGCCGAAATGAAACAGTTCACTGCCACGCACTCTGCTTGGCAGATATGAATGAATGCTGCATCCAAAAATAATTGTACACTAAGTATAGAGTATGAATGAATTCAAGTACACTGCAGTAAGTGCAGCATTGTTATCGAAAATTTTCAAACTAAAGTGAGTGCAGTGGTGTCATTGCATGTGTCCGTGAATATTTTAGATATGTAGAGTAGAACGGGGTAATGTCGTGCAGGGGGTAATGTCGTGCACTGGCTGTTTTAGCCCAAAGAATTGAATGATTTACCAACTGTTCGTAAGGTAGGGACCTGCTGACCTACTGAGCTTATGCATATAATACTAGCAATTTTCACCAGTTCGTCTCTACAGAGTAACCTTTTTTTCAAAACGCACGCTTTCGGGACGATAAAAGTGTTTTTTATCGGGTCAGAAAAACAATTTTCCTTCCGGGAAAATATACCAGGTAAGTGTTTTCTGAAACGAAATATCCTGCCAAAGAAAAGAAGTATTTGGTTTTCGAAAAAAATTTTGGGCTTCACCGAGTTATCGAAGTTGACCTTTAAAACGACCATTGGGGTAATGTCGTGCACATTCACTTACACAAACACAATTTCTCGCTACACAAATGTTGTTATACATGGATGTAACCAATGAAATTATCTTTCGGTCGGATGCTTACTCGTTGCATTCGCTTGAGATGTACGGCTTTACGAGCATGTCAAAGTTGAGTGGACGACATTGCCCCCTTCTACTCTACACAACATATTATGTTCTTCACACTTGTATAATAATGAATTAATGTATAATAATGCTAAATCTCTACTAACAGAACCACTACCTATCAGTTCTCACACATTTTGGTACCTTTACTATACTCGGAAAACAATGCACGACATTACCCCACAAATTTTGAGGGGGTAATGTCGTGCACATTTTTTTTTTTCTTCACTTACACAAACACAATTTCTCGCTACACAAATGTTGTTACACATGGATGTAACCAACGAAATTATCTTTCGATCGGATGCTTACTCGTCGCATTCGCTTGAGATGTACGGCTTTACGAGCATGTCAAAGTTGAGTGCACGACATTGCCCCGTTCTACTCTAATGAGTACAATGAATACTTGCAGACTGAAGTGCAGTAGTGTAAAAGAATGTGCCCATGAATATTGCGAACTGAAACTCGCAAACTGCATAATGTTGTTTAAATCATGTTTTTTTTTATTAATCATAAATTTTGCTTTTAAAAACGCTCAGATAAGCTTTTTGAAAATTGAACAAAAATTCCATTCCTTTGAAGCAAAATTTAATTTTAGTTTAAAACACTTACATAATTTTTAAAAAAACCAAAAATTTTTGCGATGACACTACTTCACTCACTGCAGTTCCAAAATATTCATGAGTAATTTCGATGACACTTACCCCTGCGGGTAAGGGGTCAGAATATGCCCGAGGTAAGCATGCCTGTCGTAAAAGGCGACTAAAAGCGGGTGACCAGCCAGGGTGTGGAAGGGTGTAGCGTTGGACAGCGTTGCGCCTCGAAAGAAAAACCCACAATGCCCGTAACTGGCACTGACAAGGCGAGTCGATGCCGCCTTAAAATAAGCATCTTGTCGAAATCCTGAAGCGTCTGATCCAGAGTGGGCGGCTCCCAGGTCAGCGTCTGTTCCAGATTGGACGGCTGAAATTAAAAGTGAATTTGGCCACTATATTTGCAGCGCTTGCCGGATCCAGCTTTAAGCTTATAACTTACTGCGTGGGGCGTTGCCGAGAAGATTATACTAATGAAGCATGGATCGGAAAACGATGGGAAATAACTCTCCAAGTGGTACCCACCAGAGTGTGGTTAATCCACCTGCCTCGGCAGCATGCACATCGGATTTGGAGGTGCAAGAAACATGCATAGTTAGGAATGATTCTCCTATAACTGGAACCAATATGGTTTCTCAAAATTTTAAAATCCTTTCGATGAAAACTCGAACACGCATCGGCTCTTGGAATGTCCGAACTCTAAATTTGGCCCTATGCTCCTCCTAGGAGTTAAAGGAGAATACATACATACATACATGGCACTCACTTCAGTTTGAAAATATTCGACGACACTATTGCACTCACTTCAGTACAGATGTAGTCATACTAAGTGTACAATTATTTTAGGGTGCAGCTCTCATTCATATCAGCTACTCAATGTACTTGACCATGAACAGTACTGAAGTATAGTGCAGTAGTGTCACAAAAAATTGACATACACATGTCAAACAAAATTATTTCACTATCTTCCTCTCCCTATTTAATTCAGGGCTGCAGCTGACAATGTTTTTAGTTACATATCAGGTTCATTTAAGACTAACTAAAATTAGTCATACAAATCAATAAGCTTTTTATATGGATATTAAACTAACCCGGTTTGTGCTTAAAAACTAACTATCAACACGAAAACCATTACAAGAGAATCATTGACTTAATTTTGTTAAAGCAACAAAACTGCGAAAGTCTCGAAATACTTTAGAATAACTCCATAGCTCTGACGACATGTATAGTAAACTTTTGAACTGCTCGCCGAGATTCACTTTCCTGGCAACAAAGATGAATTTTTCATGGAAATCTCTTGAGAAAAGGACTTTTATTTCGAAATTTAAATTAATAAAAATAAACCCACATAAATAATTAAAAATCTTCAGACTTTACACTGTTTTACGTGGACACAAAACACTATCGAATAGTCATACTACCTCCCTCTTCCTAGTACTTAGTATATGTTTAAGCACTTATCACGCAAATGAATATCCAGAAATTAACAGCTCATAAACCATAACTAATACCTTTTGTTGCTAAAGCTAATAGCGCAGATGTGTCAGTAAAGTTTACGCTAACGCTTGTATTAGACAACAAAGTTTCTTGAATAAACAGAATTGTAAACAAAATTGTTATGCGTGTCAAAACAAACAACAAACAAAAATGACAAAAAAAAACATATTTTTTTACACAGCTAAACACAACATTTACAAGACAAACAAAACAACAATAGGACTAGAAAAAAAAAGAAAGAAAAACCATAATGTGTGAGACCATTTAGATTCAATCAAATGCGGAATTGATAGAAGAATCATTTGTTGATGTAACATCTAACGAAACAAGCCTTACATTTAATGCTAACTTAAGCACTACTGGAAAGAGTTCCCTATACGATTTAAAGTTTTTCAGTTTAATTGTTAACACTGTAACAATCTTTATGTAAATGTAACAAGTTGTTGACACCGACTGAATGAACTGGGGACTGTAAAATTAAAAAAAAAAAAAAAAAAAATTCGTAGAAAAAATGTAAATAAAAAACATGTACAATGAAAATTTCAATGATGGTGGCATAACAAACAGTAATTTTTTCAAATGCATTTGTTATTGAGGTTTTCTTTGTCTTTGCCGGTTAGAAGTAAATTAAAAATTAAAAATGTATAGTATTTATTTTTTTGCTGCCTTTTTTAGCTCGTTACTATGGTAGATATTTGACTTAACTGGGCTATCGTCGATGACGTTAACGTTCATTGCTCAGCTGAAAAACCAGTAAGATTTCCGAAACGTTGAGTCAGACGATAAAAGGTAGTATATCTGAAAAACTTTATATTACTTTTGTGGGGAAACACATTCTGGAGGGGCACAGATTTATTAAATTAAAAAGTTCAGGTTTATAGCCTGTTTTTACAGGAGAATTATGAAGTGATTTAGCCGTAACTCAACTCATTCTTCTTGTATTAAACGTCAAATAAACCTGAAAACACCTGTAAACTACCTCATAAATCTCCGGTGAAAAAAAAAAAAAAATCCTTGCAGCGTGTGCACAATTAAGAAGAAATGGGTTCGAAAATGTCAAGACCAAAAGCAAAACATATAGAAAAAATTCAATTATATATTCACCCTTATCATCTAATTCGATACTAATTGGAACTAAATCGAATCAAGACTTTTGTTATCATGTATTTTGATTGGCGTAATCGAAATCGAAAACATATGATAATACTACGTTACCACCGGAGATTTATGCGGTGTTTTATTGCTGTTTCCGGATTTAGTACTAAATCTTGGCCTAAATTACATGATTGCCTATATGAAAATAAATCAAATAACTACTCTATTCTCACTTGCCTGGTTAACCAGATGATTGATAGTTTGACATACAAAAAGCTTTTGTATTTAAAACATTGGCTAGTTTTTAGAAAATTACTCAAAAAATCGGCAGGTGGCATCTTCAAATTCAAAAAATCCCTGGGAAATTATGAATTTTTTTGACAAATGTAAAATGCAAACAAATAAAAAATTTATAATAAAAAGCAAATTAAAACTAAAATCAAAAATGTGTCCGTCCCAATTGTTTTAAAAAACATTTGAATAATGAATTATTCAAAAATATACAATAAGCGAAAAAAGTGAAAAAAGTAAGGTAAATGTATGAACATTGAAGATTAATTTTCTTATTTCATTTGGTTAACCAGGCAAGTGCGAATGTGGTACATTTCTGCGCATAAATCACAGAAGGGCTACTGATTTTGACTATTTTCGAACAAGTGACACCTCTTAACTTTGACAATTGGCATTAAATGTCATTAAACAAATAATAAATGAATGATTAAAAAGAAAAGGAAAACCAACTTTCATTTTACAATAAAATTTTTACTGTTTCTGACATTTACTATCGGGTAGAATTTAACGATGTCGATTTATTTATCTCAGAACAACTAAATCACCGGTGGTAACGCAGTATAATACTGATTTTGTTTGGTCTTTTTGAAACTTAAGAACCAAGAAAAACTCATCCATGATTTTTAACGACCCTATCGTAATATTCTACCATGGGTGCATAATTGATTTCAGCTCCAGATACTAAAATCTACAATCAAGTTAACTGGAGATTGGGTGATCTTAAATAAAGTTCTTATTGAAGCCGGGATTTAACGGCTTTATATACGTCTTAATTATTGGAAAATGTTTATTTCAACGAATCAATTATATTTGTATTTTCGGATAATATTACTATTTTTAGGCTTTTAAGTATTCCAGTCAATATATGTGAACTTAGGTCACTTTCAAATAAAGAGCTTCAAATAAGACTTCTTAAGTACAGTCAAAGTCAACTGACATTTCAAATTGCGTTCAGTGTCGGCACAGTTTTTAATGCTATCTAACAGTTGTGGGCCATGAATCATCACCCTTAGTTTACTGTGTTTAAGCTCTAAAAGATACGATAGAATTCGATTGTTTTTTAACGCGTAAATTTAAAAAGGTTGAATAAGATTTAAAATTTTGCTGTTACCACCACAAAATCATTGATAATACATACATCGCATAGTGCCAGGCAATGACCAAGAAACAACATAACCATAATAAACCTTGAACTAGACCACTTAGTGAGAATCCACTTTAAACATACGCGTACGCGCACCCCTCCCTAACCACTTAAATTACAAATACACAATCACAACTATCATGCTTTCCACTTACCGTTTCTTCAAGTTGTCCATAAACTTCTCCAATGTGATTTGATCCAAGAGCACAAAGTCTTGAACACCAACTTCCCGATGTTGCATGGCCATTTTTAGTTTTAAAGTTTTTGTTGTTGTTGTTTGATGTCTGGATCTTAATGTTTTTTTTTTTATAAATTTGTATTAACGGATTGCACTTTTCAGCTTAGTTACTATGTATATTATTGTTTGCTAAATTTTTCAATAAAAAACAAATTAAAAATAAACAAATTTTTGACAGCTTTTTGAAAGCTGAGCGCAAAAAAAAATGACGTTTGCGTAGCTGTGGTTACAATGTTGCCAGCTGTAGTTACAATGTTGCCAGCAGTGGAAATAGAAAGGCTAATACTTGGGCAAAGTGGCTCCAGCCATATTTCCGTCCCAAAAAAAGATGGTATCGAATTAGTGGTTTTTTTTATAATGTCACATCACTCTTACAAGGGGCAGAAGGTTTTTGAATCAAAAAATTGCGTGATTTCGGAGATATAGCCATCGGAAGATCGGGATATATCTTTTATAATAATCGGTATAAGTTGGGAACCCCTAGATGGATTTTAATAATATTGGTGTCATATGAAAGGTATTTAACCGTGCTATATAATTGTACCACAAAGTTTTTAATTCTGAGTAATATTTTTCGAGATATGACAATTTTTCAAAAATACTCTTGGTAATACTTGGGCAAAGTGGCTCCAGTCATATTTCAGTCCCAAAAAAACATGGTATTTTACATAAAAGTAGGGGTAAGTGGGCGGCCTGCGGCCGCAGCTCAGGATTTAAACCCGTCAGACATCCAACACCGGCTTCGCGGCGGCCTTCGGCCGCGGATCAGTAAGGGTAAGTTAAGAGTATTTTTGAAAAATTGTCATATCTCGAAAAATATTACTCAGAATTAAAAACTTTGTGAGACAATTATATAGCACGGTTAAATACCTTTCATATGACACCAATATTATTAAAATTCATCTAGGGGTTCCCAACTTATAGCGGTTTACATAGAAGATATATCCGGATCTTCCGATGGCTATATCTCCGAAATCACGCAATTTTTTGATTCAAAAACCTTCTGCCCCTTGTAAGAGTGATGTGACATTATAAAAAAAACCGCTAATTCGATACCATCTTTTTTTGGGACGGAAATATGGCTGGAGCCACTTTGCCCAAGTATTACCATAGAAAGTTCTCTAAGTTATCTTTGGAAAAATGGTTAAAAGAACCCAAATAGGTATAAAAAATAAATTTTTTGATATAAGAAATCAATCAAACTGATTAATTTGGTTAATTTCATCTACACTTAATCGCGTCTGTGGGGCCTCAAAAAATTAGGTGCACGAAAACAAGCCATAACGCTGAAAAAATTTACTGAAATTTTCGAGATATGGCGTATTTTCGAAAATTTTGACCAGTTTTTAATTTTAAAGCACTATTTTTCCAAAAAAATGTCTGATTAACCTAATTTTGGTAGAAAATTATGGAAGCCTAATCAATTTTCTTTCAATTGATATGCAATTTATACATCATTTCCTTCATAAGCACATTTTTTTTACAGGAAGATAAGTAAACCAAAGAAATTTTCATGAACAACAACAACGGAAATTTGGAATTTGGCTAGCAAAATAGGTGTTGGATATATTATAGACTGATCCGCGGCCGGTCCAAATTTCAGAAAAATCGTAATATTTCGAAAACTACGAGGCATTTAAAAAATTTTTGGATCAATAGTGTACCTTATCAAATTATCTTTCATATAACACCCATATTTTGGAAATCAATCCAGCCGTTTTTGTTAGACATTTTTGGAAAAATAGTGCTTTAAAAACAAAAAACTGATCAAAATATTTGAAAATTCGCCATATCTCGAAAACCATGACCCAGATTTAAAACTTTCATAGTCAGTTAAAATACCTTTCCCATGACACCAATATTATTAAAATCCATCAAGGGATTCCGAACTTATACAGGGTATTTCATAAGAGCTATATCCCGATCTTCCGATGGTTATATCTCAGTAACTAGACATTTGCTCAGCTTGTTTTTGTTGTAATTAATTTCTGAAGCCCTATTTTGGCCGAAAAATTGGGTTTTAAGACAAAATGTAATCCTAAAAATAAAAACAGAAAAAAACAGCAACAGTTTTTAAAGAAAAATTGTTCCGAAATGTGTTAAAACGCTGTCGTCTAAGCACAGCTTATTTTAAAATTAAAATTGCTTCACTTTAGACCAAAAAATTTGAACACATCTGGCAACACTGAAGTAGAAGCAGCAGCTAAAACCAACTGTTGATAAACAAAAAAAAATAAAAAATAAACTGACAAGAATTCAATTCTTTTTGACAAATTTCCACGCGATATTTTGGTATCAAAAGTTTGGTTTATGCTTTTGGATAGAAATTTATTTTTAAGAATTCTTGTTTTCGTAGAATTTGTCTTTATTTTCGCTTTTCGCACATTTTCGTCACAACACAAAAAAACAAATACACCGCCGCCGACAGAATGGATGTTTTTTTCACCTTTTTGTTAATCATTAAAGTCTTCTGTCTTGTTAGGACTTAATTTTTAAAACAACTGCGACCGGCAAAAAACACAACTAATCGTTACAAAAGACAAAAACAAACTGAAGCAAATCATTGAGCTCAATTTGAGCGAAAACTTTTGAATGAACTAAATCTGACAGTTCTATTTGACAGTTGTTTCAATGAACTTCGCGCAGTTTCGCGTTTTGGTTTATGTCAAACATAATCAGTTTTCAAAATAGGTTTGTGTCTTTGCCAACATTTCTGGCTGGTTATTCACAGGGTGTAAAAGAAGTTTCATCAAAACCTTTTGAACCTTTTTTTCAGATTTGGCTCCGCGGCTCCATTGACTATGACCATATTTTGCTTTTTAATGTAAATCTGATGGTAAATGACAACATAGCAGAAAGATTTAATGATCAAGTAAGTGCTGCTGGCTTAACAATTGTTAATACGGTGATGCCAACTAGATTTGCAAATAATGCTAATCCTAGTTTGCTAGATCTGTTCGTAGTATCTGACACTTCTGCAGTTCTTCTCTTTGATCAAATTTCTTTTATATCAGACCGCGATCTAATTTTCTGCACATTGAATGTAAACCTCTGCCGCCAAAATACGACAACAACTATATCTTTCCATGATTTTAATTCCATTCACTTGGACTCTCTTTTTGATGAATTAATTGAATTTAATTGGAATGAGTGTTTCTTTTTCAGTTCTGTGGATCACAAGTTAGAATTTTTCGTTGATAAGATAAATAATCTTATTAACTCTCATGTTCCATTGAAAACTATTAAAATTAAAACAAACTCATGTCCGTAGCTAACTACTAGAGTTAGAGTCTGCGAACTTTGTTCCAATTGAAACCAAAAGCAAACTAGTTATGCAATTAGTTGTTCGTTTTTTACGTCACTTTGAGGTTGTCTATAGTAAACTAGACTCTGGATCTCTCCACAAGCTGCAAGTCGCGTTTAATAATGCTACTCGTTATGTATATGGCCTGCGCAGATTTGACCACATTTCCTCTTGGAAAAGTAAGATTCTTGGATGTTCGGTTGAAAACTATTTAATATCTCGAAATTGCATTTTCCTGCATAAAATTATTTATTTTAAAACTCCGCTTTATCTATATGAAAAGCTGTGCTTTAGTATATCTGATAGATGCCATAATTTAACTATACCGACTTTCATGCATTGCAGTTCTACCAAAATGTTCTTCATCAATGCCATTAGAATTTGGAATTCTTTACAGACCTAACAACATTAAAAATGTAAAATGCCCTAACAACTTTAAGCGTTTCATAGGCGTGATAACACTATCAAAGAATCCCGGATATAGTTGTTTTATATAGTAAAGAAGGTTGACAGGATTCTAAAAATTTTGTCAGTTTTTATATTTTTATTGAGATTTATAAGATATTCAATAAAATAAATCACTAAAATATGCATATCCGCCATATTGAGGCAAACACCAATCAGATAATTTTTTAGTTTTACACGATTTTGATTGGCTGACGATGACATAATGCTGTGTTACCAGATCATTATATTTTTTTCTTTACATCTGACATCGCTTATCCCTGAAAAGTTTTACAAAAAACGCAATCCTGTATTTATTTGAAAAAAAAAAAAAAATATGTGTACATAAATATCTTCATTTCTTTTGTGTCAAAATATTTAAATGGATACACACGACAAAAATGCCAAGCCGAAAAATCCGTGACAGTTGTTTTTCGAAATTTGATAGCCACCAACGCGAATGTTAAATTCTAATTTAAATTTTAAAACTTTTTATTTAATCGATTATGTGCTCAACAATGGAACAAGGATTCAGCAAGGCAAACAGCACCAATTTGCCTAAAATTGATTTGATGATGCTAGGAGAGTTTCTCGCATAAAACAAAGATTTTTGCTCAGCAGAATTTCGGAATGTAAAAACTTCATTGTAAGTACTTTATTAATCTATAATAATAAGTCCAATTGAACTTACAAAAGTCCTATTTTTATTTAGGTCTTCACGGCCATCATAAAAAACTTTGGAATTCATTTTTATCACGAAAATTAGACAAAATAGCTTATAGCCGCCGAAAATTCACCTTTATTTAGCTTCAACGCGTTGACAGCGGTTTGTTTTCATTTCGAATTGACATTTGTCTTGCAGTGTCTCAGTTGCAAAAAAAAAAAAAAAAAAAAATGTACAAATTTCTTTCCAAATTGAATTCAAAATTCAAAATCAAAAATTAAAAAACAGAAACAGAAAAGAAAAAATAAAATATTTGTGTTCTACAGCAGAAAATGTCCCTAAATGTAGGTTTCAAATCCCTAATCTGGCAACGGTAACATAACTATGACGTAATAATATATTTGACAGCGTTTTTGGCTCAAACTTCAAAGCAAGTAAATAAATGCAAAAAATTGCTATTTAACATTAATTTATTGCAAAAAAATAGTTTTTTCCAGAAATAGACGACGGGTATGTAAACAAAAAACGCAGTTTCAAAAATTTGTTATCACGCCCATTGTGCAATATTTCTTGCGTTCTCCATAGATAATTTTATTTTTTCTCACAATTATTAATAGTATTTCTCCCCTACTGTGATATCCAGTGTTTTATTTTTAGTTTTTAATATTTAATTTTTTATTTTATGTTGTCCCGTTACTTATAGTTTAGTCTTATTTATGTAACTTTATACTTTGACCATATCAGTATGTTGTACTCCAAAAGATTAATCTTATTGTACTAATTTTGCGCAAATAAATAAATAAAAAAAATAAAAATAAAAAAACAAACTATTTGATTTGTTTTAAAAATAAACTTTAAAAAAACTGACAATTTATTACATAAAAAAAATTTACACCACGACACAACAAACATACAAAATTAATACTATACAAAAAAAGATACAATATAACTTCTTCTTCTTCTTTACTTCTTATTCAGAAGCACTTTTTCAACACGTTCCTTAGCTGTAGACGTTGTATGAGAACCACCCGCATGACGCGGCACACAATTCTTCACCGACACGTTCTGTCGATTCATCCAAGCGCTTGGTGCATGTGGAAACTCATCCTTACGATAGTAGCCCATCAGACCGGACTTACGTATGGAGCCCAACTCATATGTGATTAACGGACTCAATATGGCCGTCGCATGTGCATTTGCCATTTTTGGTACTTTCGCCTTTTCCATTGTGCGCATAACACACGTTGTGTCACACGACAAACATGCCAGATCCTGCAGCACCTTAATGCGTGCACCTGCAGCCGCACACTCATCATTGGTCGAATCAATATACTTCTGCAATGTATCCGCCAGGTGATGCAGATCCTGATCAATTTTATCCTTCATCTTTTGCATTATTTGATCGATGGAATCATAGCCCAGTGTCATGCGCAAATTATCAACCATCATTCTAAACATTTCATCCTTCTGCTCGATGGTACGCTGCAATTCACAAAAGTGCTTTTCCAATTCGCATTTCATTTCATCCAGCTGCTCGTTGGACACCTTGCGTTGTAGTTGCTTATAGTCGACCTTATCAGCGAGCAAAATTTCAATTTCACCTTTATCAATTTTCTCCTCCTGTATCTCATGTATGGTATTATACATGTTATTGATATTTTCAGAGCTTTGATTTTGTCTCGATTCCATTGCATCCTGCAGATCCTTGAGTGATGCTGTAAAGTATTTGACTTCACGCATTTGATCCTGCAGATCCTGCAATATCATTGTGGTACGTTGACAGTCTTGCTCCAGTATTGTCGCTGATATCTCGTTCACTTTATTGGTGAGCAAACAAAATTCCGACTTTAGCTGTAGCAATTGGTCAAGCAATTTCTCGGGTGGATAACTTATGTGGACATCAAGATCAAGCGGATCTTGCGGATAGCTTACGGCGGATTCACGTGCCGATGCCTGCGCTGAAGGTTGACTCACAACATCGACGTCATCGTCATTAAGACTTGCAGCCTGCTCCTCTTCCATTTCTTCTAAACCAACCCAACTGCCCGAAAGTTCGCTATCTCTTGCCAGTTGTGTTGCCTCAATGAATTCGTTAGCTTGTTGCAACGAACGCAAGCGTCCTGCCTGTCGCTGCAGGCGATTCAGCTTATGCTGATCATCTTCAGTATCCATATATATGGACGTTAAGTTTAGCAGTTGATCCATTGTTAGCTCCAGTTGTTCCTTCATTATGGCAATACCTTTTTGGAATGCTCCATCAATAGTTTTGTCACCACCATCTGCTTTGTCTGCTTCCTGAGCAGAAAGACGTTTATCAGCTGCTGCAACCGGTTCTTCGCCGCCTTCAACCTCACCATCTTCTTCTGTTTTAACGGCTGGTTCTGCGGTTTCTTGTCCATCTGATACAAAAAGAAGAAATCAAAGTTTAGTGGCTTAGCTACGTTATGGCCATTCTTGCTTACTCTGAACACCGGCTTGAAGTAATACCATAGACATGTTGCCAAATTTTGCGCAATCAACAGTTTTATCGATAATATTTAACTCTTCGGCAAATGAGAAGAGCAAACAATGCAGTGCATAAAAGTTCACATGCCCCGGCTCCGGTGTGCCAATGGCTAAGTCAATAAGTTGCCTAAAGTTAAGTGATGCCATTTTCGAAAAAGTGTATGTTTTATAAAGAAGAAAATTATAACACAAAAAATTTTAACACAAATAAATTTTATTTTGTTACTGTCATATGATTTCAAAAGATTTTTGAAAAAATTTGAAAAGTAATTAAAATACTTCAAAAATTATTCATTGAAAGCAAGTGTGAAAATATACTAATAGTTGGGTACATTAAGAAAAAAATTAATAACGCTATATATAACGAGATAGAGCCTTTTAAAGTTTATACTTGCATGGGAGTTTCCCAGAATCCCATTCAAAGATTTCTCAAGCCACAACAAGCATTTGCCAGAAAATTGATATCACAAATGTAGCTACTAAGAATTTGCATAAAATAGCAAAAATCCATACCTCAAACACTACAAATGTCGGAACTGAAAACCTTAAAAATCACTTATAAACTGCTATAAAACTAACTAAATTCTCATCAAACATATGAACTTATTAAGTTCTACACTAAAATTCAACTTAAAATTTCCACAATAGAAAAAATACAAATTAGAAACTCTACAAAGTCAATATCGAGAAAACGATGAATTCTTTTAAGGCACAAAAAAAAAATTACCTTAATCACATAATCATATACAAAGCCATAAGTTTTCATACTCACAGTTGCATACAATTTCAAATACTCATATCTGAAACACCATAAAAAAAAAAAAAAAAAAATTGTCTCTGGCATCCCATTAAATATTTCAATTTACTAAAGAACACGCCGCACTTTGCAACAAAAAAAAAAAATCAAACCCTACAAATATGAAAAAAATAACTAACTTGAATTTTAACCCACTCTGTATTGGATTTCATTAACTTTTGCAAAATGTGGCAAGCAACTCCTACGACCATAATGATATAGCGAAGCCTTCTCGTGAGGGCTTTCAAATATAACCTTGAATTTCCATAATGAAAATTACAAATTTGAAACTCTACAAATGTCACTATAAAAAAAAACGAAGAGACTCTTAAGATCAGATTTACTCTCTGATTTGACACTTAAGGTAAAAAAAACACATCTAATTTGTACAAAAACCCATGCGTGAAACATTACAAATGCCAAAACTGAAAATATCAAAAAGACACCCTTAAGCCGCTGGAAACCAAACATTTGCTTACAATAGTCTGCATCTGTTTATACCTTACAATGACTGTTATGATCGCCCAAACGCGTACCACTAACGCATCAAATTCGAAAAGTGTATGCCTGAAACTCTACAAATGTTAAAATAAAAAATACAAAAACACACTAAAATTGACATAAGACTACTTAGCTTCCCATTAAATATCTTAATTTACAAATGTTCGTGCCACTTCTTTTAATACTAAAATAAAACAATAAAAACCTTATAAATGTCGAAAACCGTGAACAAACTAGAATTTACTTATAACTCACTCTGCAATGGGTTTCATAGTCTTTCTACAGTATGAAACAAGCAATTTCTTTCACCATTACGATACAAAGACAGCCTTCTCTTAATGTTTTTAAAATATAACTTAAAATTTCCATAATGAAAATATACAAATTTGAAACCTTACAAATGCAAATTAAAAAAAAAAAACGTAGAGACCCACCCTTAAGGTACGACAACACAATTAATCTGCATAAAATTGCAAGAAACCCATAAGTGAAACATCACAAATGCCATAACTGGTAATCTCAAGAAACATACATAAAATTTAAAAATTTTAGACCTGAAACATTACAAATGTCAAAACACAAAAGCACTCTAAAATTGCCCCTGGTAGACTAATTAACTACACATTAAAGAACTACACATTGTAAAGTTCACGCCGCTGCTCGTACAGAACGGAAAATATTCAAAAAAAAGTGAAACTCTACAAATGTCGACAACCCTAAACTAACTGGAACTTATAACTGACTCTGTATCGAATTTCATAAAGTATTCGCAAAATACATACATAAGCAAGTAATTCTTTTGACCATAACGGTATAGGGAAGCCTTCTCAAAATGACTTTAAGATAGATAAATTTTTGTTATGATATGCGCTGAGATTTCGACTCAGTGCCCACTTAATATTACCACCAAAACTTCAAAATTGTTTCTATTTTGATATATCAAATATTTCATATTGCTGTAAGAACTGTATTGAAAATAAGCCAACAAATGCGGAGCTACATGTTTTACGAGTAACAAATCAAAATATTCTCAAATTTTCATCAACTCAGGAGGTGGTCATTTGATCGATTTAATTTTTTCTAACTTATGTTATCGATTTCCCATCTTCAGCTAAACTTTACGTCAATTTTTTCTAATTTTTAACCTGATGGCCACCTATGATGATGGCCATAGTATGATATTGTATGAACTTATACCACTTAATATTTGATATAAAAAGTTTTTGGTTTTCAACGGAAAATTCGCCCCTCTAATTTTGCGACCTTTATCATCTCATCAAGGCATGATGACTAACTGCACAAAAACTTGATGATATGGCTTCGTGTAGATTTAATCTGCAACATAAGAGACACGTCTGGCTGTTCTCTTCTGCGCACTCTCATTCACAAAAGTTTATCACCTGCTCTCTCCATCCAAAATACGAAGCAACAGTTGTGTTTACTCATTTCCGCATTTGTGTTCCGTATTTCCTTTCCTTTGTGCATAAATGCCGCATCAAATTAGTTCCGTTTTTATACCCCATGAGTATAGTACATACAAAAATAGTGATACCGGAAACGGAAGTTTCATACAAATGCAAATATTTAATGCTGCAGTGGGAAATTTACGCGCGAATTGCAATTTAAAGTTTTACGTTTTGGTTATAAATTCAAAATCCAACTAAAATTACGAAAATGTGTTAATGAAAAATTTTTTTGAAAATTGTTGATTTTTGTTACGTTAAAAAATTGTGTATTTGTAATTCGCGCCACTTTTTAAGTGAAATTTTCTGCCAGTTACTCTAAGGAATGGCAGAAGTTTTCATGCATATACTGAAAAAGCGAAAATTGTCTATTTTTCACAAGCGAATCCAGAAAATCTGCTAGTGAGTGCCATTAAATTTTTCTTACCTAAATTAGATTAAAATAACGGACTATCTCATGCCGGTCAAAATTTCTAACTCTCACAGTGTTATTGATGTTATTATTTTATTTATAGTCGATCTATTAGTTAGGATCCTATCTGGCTACTGCAGAAAAATTTTCGACGCTACGTTTAAAAGGATATTATACACAACATTCGAACAGGAAATATGTATGCATTCTCCTTTAACTGCTAGGAGTAGCATAGGGCCAATATGAAACGTCTACATTTGTAGCGATCCCTTGGGATGACTTTGATCTCTTGCCACGACTTTCTCGATTCTTGTATTTGCTTTTACAGCGACCTTTTTCAATTGGTTTTGGGTCTACCACGTCCTCTACTGCCTTGCGGATTCCACTCAAGAGCCTGGCGACAAACTTTGCTGTGTGGTTTCCGGGGAGTGTAACCAATCCATCTCCACTTGCGCAGCTTAACCTCGTTTGCTATAGCGCTCTGATTGCATTTTTGATGTAGCTCGGCATTTGATATATTGCGAGGCCACCAAACCTTTAGTATTCGCCTTAAGCATTTGTTGACGAATACTTGCAGCTTGTTCGTTAGTTGTTCAGTAACAAGCCACGTTTCGCACCCATATATTAAAACCGATTTCACATTCGAATCAAAAATGCGCACTTTCATTTTGGTGGATATAACGGAAAAGGACCATATTTGGTTCAGTTGAGCAAACGCGCCGTTTGCTTTTGCTATTCTTGAGTTGATATCCTCTTTTGCTGCACCATTCATGGAAATAATTCTGCCTAAATACGTGAAGCTGTCGACGTATTCGATGTCATCACTGCCGGCTTTAAACATGATGTCATTTCTGTTTGCGTTCAGTTTTATACTTTTAGTCTTGGATGCGTTGATTTTAAGGCCGGCCTTCTGCGATTCCAAGACAAGTGGTTCAATCTTGCTTTGCATATCTGAGTGCTTGGAATATAAAAGGCAAATGTCGTCAGCGTAGTCGAGATCTTCTAGATGTTTGATAAAGTTCCATTGAACATCCCTTTTGACCTTATTAAGAGCTTTATCTAGTAAACAACCCTGCCGTACGCCTGAATAGCCTTACCGGCAATACCTCACCGCTGCAGTGAAACCTTAATGTTTTCTCGGGAGACACCGTCAAAGGCAGCGCTGTAGTCTACACAGACAAGTTGAAGCGCAGCACGCCACTCACATGATTGTTCGACAATTATTCTAGAGGTGTTAATTTGATCCCTACTTGGGAGCACTTTTGTCGGTGCTTTTCCTAGTACTGAAAGCAAAGTTTTTCCACTAAAATTTCGGCACTCGCTTAGGTCACCTTTTACCGGCAATTTGACTAGCATGCCATGTGATCTGGCAAACGCTTTTCGCTCCAGATTCTGGTAATCAGAGAATGAAAAATCTTAGCTGATGTAATGGGGCATGCTTTAAGCAGTTCATGTATAAATATTTCGAGTATTCCACAACAGACTTACATCTGAAATATGAGAGTTTATTTTAGTAATTTTTTAAAGATTATTTACTTAAAACTAAACTTACTATTTTTTTAAATTTTTCAGCTTGGATCAAATTAACAAAGTCAAACTCTAAAAAATGATAGTTTAGTTTTCCCTTAGTGTTGTCCAAAAAAAGTCTGAAATTCATTCCAAAAAATTATGAAATTTATTCCAAAATAATTTAAAATTAATATTTTTAATTGTTCTACATAAATACTTTTTGGTTTTAAAATTAAATGCAATAGAAATTTTAACTTTTCTCAGAAATCTATATATTAATACACAAGACAAAAATTTGTCCTCCTTTTTTTTAAAAATGCTAGAAATGGATTGTATGTATTCTCCTTTAACTCCTAGGAGGAGCATAGGGCCAAATGGATTACGACTTTGAATTATACACCATTAGAAAGGTATTTGTATGCAGATGAGCGGAAAGTTTAAATTATTTTAATAAGTTGCCTCTAAGCCTGCCAAAATTAAATAAACACACCGAGCTGAAAAGAAAAAAACAAAAAGGATAGAACTGTTTGTGTTTTTCGTTTTGTTTATGGTTCACATTTATCATTGTACCAGGGATGATAAATGACTTTTCTATTATGTACTACATAGGAAAAAAAGTACTAAGTGTCCAAAAAGTACCAAAATTATTTAATACATTTGCGGTCGAATTTCGACCTTTGGGCGATTCTAGTAAAAATTTGATTTCATATTATTTTTATTTATGCAATAAACAAAACTAGAAATCTATTATAATTAAAACATTTTGTTTTCATGATGACTACAAGAACACTTTTCTAGCAAAAAAAAAAAAAAAAGAATAAATAAAAAATCAGACGACATTCCATATTTTTTTTTTTTTTTTTCATTATTTTCGATATGAACAAACTCAATACCATTAGATTAGATAACGTACCTAAAAAGAACTCTTATATTAAATGGAACAAAATGCGCCACTTGTACTTAAAACCCATAAAGTTATTAAAGAAAAAAACAAAAGAAAACAAAAAAACTTTCGTGGAAAAAGTACCGAAAAAACAATTAAAAATATCAAAATCAATGTCGTCGCCATACAGCGAGCGACATCTGTGGCAGCGCCATAAATTTTTAATAAATTTCGCTCAGAATGAAAGCCAAATATGATTTACGAGCAAACGATATGAAATGTTCGGTAATGTTACATATGAAGTAAAAATAAAAATCAAAGTGATGATCCAATACAATTGATGTATTATCATACTTGCACATCAAACATAGCGCTCTACGATTATCTACTCATATATGTACATATGTAAGTAAAAGAAACATATTAATGTACCTGTAGCTTGGTACATGTGGGTTGTTCAATACACAAAAATATAAATGCGTAAAGTTACCATAGGTATTCAAAATATTTACGATTGCAAGCAATCAAAACATAACGAAATTATCAATGAATGCAGTGTGTGCAGTAAAATTTTTTCCTGCAAATTTTGTTTCTAAAAATAGATTTTTACTGCATACTCTACAGCGCAGGGTAAACGTCTGTCTCATTTTATCATATTTCGCAATCTCCCTCCTCTCGCTCACTCTTGTGGTAAATTTTTCATTTTTAAATCTAAACAACGCTCTCAGCCAGACTGCAAAATTCCTCTCACATAGTGTCGCACAGTCGGTCAAGAATTACAAAAACTTTCCACTTCAAGTTAAACCTTTTCCACATTGTATTGGTCTATTTTCAAATCAAATTAAACTTTTCCGAATCAAAAAAAAAAAAAAACTTTTTACGAATTCATTTTTTTCCAACATTCAACCTTTTTTCAAACAAATAAACCTACTCCCAAATCAATTTAACCTTTTCCCAACTTAAAATATACAAGGACACTTGAATAAAAAATTTTCATTAAACTTTGCAAGAAATACTCTTAAAATGATATACAGGTTGTATTGCATAAGGTTACGAAAAACAACAAACAAAAAATTGCATCCGAGGGAGGGGCCTAAAATGTACCCCTGAGGTTATAAGGTTAAAACTGATTTTCTGACTTGTTTCAGAAAAAAAAATTTTCTTGGATCACCCTAACGTTTTAGAGAAAACATTTCTACGGTTTTTGTTAATTGTAAAAGCTTTCAGATAGTGTATATGGTTTACAGAATTTAAAAGAATTTCGCAAAGTTCTTTACCTTTAAAGTTGATATTTTAATTTGTTTTCTCCCATTTTTTGACTTTGGCGGCCATTTTAGTGCAAAAATGGTCCTAATAACATACTATTTTATAATTTTTTTTTTCAAATTCTCATTAAATTTCCTTTAATTCGATGGTACATTTGTCATACCAACTTTATAATTTGAGGTCGGAAAAAAATATTTTTCTATATAACAAACAGGTTACTCGCATGCGTTGCGCTGCATATGATGTGCACGCTACTCGTTCTGCTCTTTATCTACTGGAGCCTTCAAATGGAAATGTATTTTTTTCTGAACTCAATCAAAAAAATTGGTATGACAAATGTACCATCGGATTAAAGGAAATTTAATGAGGTTTTCAAAAAAAAAAATTATAAAAGGGTATCTTAATTGGACCTTTTTCATACTAAAATGGCCGTCGAAGTCAGAAAATTGGGGAAAAAAATTAAAATTTAACTTTGCGAAATACTTTTAAACTCTATAAGCCATATACACTATCTGAAAGCTCTAACAATTATCTAAAACTTTGACATAAAAATGTTTTCTCTAAAACGTTAGGGTGATCCAAGAAAATTTTTTTTTCTAAAACAAGTCAGAAAATCAGTTTTAACCCTATAACACCTCAGGGGTACATTTTAGACCCCCCTCCAGGCGCAATTTTTTGTTAGCCCTGGCCTCCTTTATCACCTCCTTCGTAACTTTATGCAATACACCCTGCATATCTGTACTTAAAAAGCTATCGTTATAAAACTTGGTATATGGCTGAATATTGTGTCTACCAAACATCTTTTGAAAGGTGGTAGGCTTTGAACAAGTGGGTTGTAAAAAGGTTCAATAGATTTCGAAAAAGGTAAATTTGATAAGCAAAAGTTTATTTTTATTTGAAAAAAGTTCAATTTCGTGTGAGAAAAGATCAATACAGAATTTTCGCTCCATTTTAAACCTTTTCCGCATCAAATTGATCTTTTTTCAATTCAATTTAAACTTTTTCCAAATCAAAATAAACTTTTTCCAAATCACATGGAAAACTTGTAGGTATTCAAAGACTTAACCCCCATTTCCATGAAAAGGCATAAGTATTTCATCCTGGGAAAGCTAAATCTAAAGACATCAACAAAAGTTTCTGTAACTAAGCGAGGATACGAATAAAACACGGATAATCAAATTATCGGCCAACCAAATTTACAACCAACTGAATATCGCGCCAGCAGAGAATTCCAAACGCACCCCAACGAATGTTACTTTAGCAACTCACGGAAGGGGGCGGGCGGCCGCCATTTAATGAAGGCAATGAAGGTATTTCCTGTCGGACATACTTTCTTTCTCTTGGTGGTCGCCGCATAGGTAAGACGTGATCTGCGTTTATTTCCAACAACCCGAAACTTAGGATTTTTTAACAACGAGGACACTTTGAGACATGACTAGGACTTACAATTAACAACCAATGGATACATTTTGTGGACCACGGAGATGGAGAGACATGGTCTGTGATACAGTCCACGACGGACAGACGGAGACCCAGGACCAGAGACGAAGAGGCATGGTCAGTGATGCACTCCAAGACGAGCAGATGGAGACCCAGGACCAGAGACGAAGAGGCATGGTGAGTGATGCACTCCACAATGGACGGACAGAGACATGCCAAGATTAGAATCAAAGTAATGAGATAACTTTTAACGTAGTGAATTTAGACTATATTTATATTATGCTAACTATTGTAGGTTAACATTTAATTTAATGCGCTTTCTCTTGGTGGTCGCCGGCTAACGAAGGAAAGGTTCGTTACTTAAAGATTATTGTTACTGCATTATTTTGCATCCACGTTTCCATTATACTCAGGCATTAAGATTAGTTCTATGGAAGATGTATGCTTCGTAGATACATGCGACATTGCTTACTGGTTGGATTGATTTGTAATGTATATTTAATAGAGTGGTCCAAAATCCGAAAGTGTTAAAAAGTCAAGGTGCGCGCGACTTTTCTGAATCCTTGGATCTTGCTGCTTACAAAAAGTGCTTTGGAACCAAAAAAAAATTGCGTTTAGATATTCCGCAACGAGCTTGAAGGTACTCTTTTGGGAATTTTTGAGTTTTTGAGTTCTTTTTTTAATTTAAACGCTATACCTTTTGAACCAGATAAAGTATTTGCAAAAATTAAACTGCATTTTGTGAGGAATATTTTGAGCCATATTCTGCATCAATAATAGTTAATCTACTTTTTGCCAATTTTTTTAGCAGCACTTTAAACTTAAAAATTTGTTAATTTTTTGAGGTGCTTGCACTTTCAACAATCGATTTTTTTCTTATTTTGCTGTAGCAAATTTTTTTAAACATTTTAATATTTTTATGCATTAATTTATCTTTTAAATAATTCCAACAACTAAGCTATTGGTAACACTTTTACTCACTAAAAACTATTAAGTATAATTAAATTAGACTTAAAAAAAAAATTCATTTTAGTGTTTTCAAGGCATTAAAATAAGATATCTTAATAGGATGACGGAAGGTACCACTTTTTTTTTATAGAATCATTAGTTCCTAATCTTCTGAGTAAAACAACGTTCTTTGCAATATCGAAATTTTTGCACTTCATGTTATTTTTGGCAAAATAGGTTAACAGATAGTTTTCATAGATCTTCTAAAAAAACTAAAAAAAAATATTAGTCAAAAATAAACAAAAATAGCCATTTTAAATGTATTTGTTAATTTTGATTCCGAATTTGGTCTCAAAATCGCTCTATCTTGTATGGTTAAGGAGATATTCAAACATAAAAGTACAAAAAACACCGTTTTTGCTCTTTTTTAAGTGATATTACAAGTCAAGGTTACTTTCAGCCACAAAAAATGGTATTGTGTTTAAAAGTGACAGTATGTTTCTTTAAAATCCAATTTAAATTATGCGGATATCTTTTTTATTCTCGGAGTTATCCTAACTTAAAAAGTTGAAAAAGTGCAAAAAAAACGTTTTTTTATTATTTCTGCTTACTATATTTCAGAGGAACAAAAAGATATCGATTAAATTTAAATTGGGTTTTCAAGAAAAAAGCCGTCACTCTTATTTTCAATACCAAGCTGAAAGTTACCATGTCGTTATATAACAGCTTTAAAAATATCAAAAACGGTGTTTTTTGCATTTTTAGATTAGGATATCTCTAAAACCGTACAAGATAGAGCAATTCTGAGACCGGATTTAGAATTCTCATGAACAAATACATCACAAATGACTATTTTTGTTTCTGTTTCACCATGAAAATTTTAAACTCAAAGTTTTTTTTTGGCCAAATTTGATTAAACTTTACAGTTTTTAGCAAGTAAAGTGAAGCTGGTGGCTTAGTCGTTGGAGTCAGTTGATAGATAAATTAATGCGTAAAAAAATAGATGTATAAAAAAAAATTCGCTAGAGCAAAATAAGAAAAAAATCGGTTCTTGAATCTGCAAATACCTCAAAAAATTAACAAATTTTGAAGTTTAAAGTGCTGCTAAAAAAAATTGAGAAAGAGAATATTAATTATTATTAAAGAAAAAATTGGCCCAAAATATTCTTAGCAAAATGCAATTCAATTTTTGCAAATACTTTATCTGGTTCAAAACATATAGCGATTAAATTAAAAATAGTACTCAAAAACTCAAAAATTCCTAAAAATGTACCTTCAAGCTCGTTGCGGAATATCTAAACGCAATTTTTTTTTGGTTCCAAAGCACTTTTTGTAATCAGCAGGATCCAAGGATTCAGAAAAGTCGCGCGCACCTTGACTTTTTAACACTTTTAGTTTTTCCATACAAAATTTGGACCACTCTAATATTTAATCATCAAAGTAGAATTTATCTATCCGTTCATTTGTCTCAAAAATTTCCAAGTGTCTTACGTATTAATAAGTATGTACAGTAATCGTTCAAGTGTGAGACTTTTGATGTCTTTTTTCATCGTATGACAAATATTTCTACATAGCGTAATTAGACGCCTACCTGGCGCGTGTATTCCACCAACACATTGGCATTGTAAAGAAATAAAACGCATACATTGAAAGAATGTAAGAAAAAGTTTTGTACATACACTGACTGGTAAGAACGTATAAAAAACGCTTTATCTTCCTCAACATTTCTTATCACACATCAAACGTCAATTAAATGATAAATGAGACTCTATAAAGCAGCAGCAGCAGCAACAATAAGAAATCGAAAGAAATGTAGTAGAACTGACAAAATAAACAAATAGAAATTTTACCACTATTGATTTGTAGTAAAATTTGGAACATAATTTTTCCACAATACGAGTACTCGTACATATGTCTGGGAAATGTTTTTGTTCTTTTCAGCCAAACTTCAATGCGTAAGCATTATGGGAGTGGTAACTAATATTTCGATGACTTTGAAATTTTACAATTCTTTCAATAAAATTGTGATCTTTCATTTAACAGTCTCTCCCACCCTGGGTTCTCGTATACTTTCTGGATTTATTATCGCTCAAAGGGGTCGTTAGACCCATGTGGTCCTGCCCTCAGGGATATTTCTGCAATGATACTTTTTGGTTGCAAAAATCTCTCTAGAATCCTCGGTTTCCTTCCTTGCCATTCTATTTTGCACATAGCTGTTAGGACGGTCTCCAATTTGCCGATGAGAGTAGGCGTTTTTAGAGAAGAGCCTAGAGATTTTGACTACTAAATGCATATTTTTTTCGTCATCTATTCGCGGCATGCCTTCGCTTAGATCCCCACAATTAAAGTACCTTCAAATACCTTAAACTAAGGCAAACTTCAGAAAAGGGTTTTTTCTGACCCTCTCCCTCTCCTCATTTAAATGTGTTATCCTTTCATCTTTAAATAACTTAATTTATGTATTTAATGGGTTATTGTTATCGTAAGTATGCATTCTTGGAATTTCTCAACCCAAAGATAATTACGTAACATCCAATCAAATATCATAAACGTTGGTGACACCTAATTATGAATACATTAGACATATGTACATATGTAGGCATGTACAATACTGTACATATGTATACATTAATAGGTTGGTATGGATATGAACGCTTTCATCATTATTGTAACCATATACCATGGTAAATAGTCTTACATACGTTCATACATTTGTAAGGTTCTCTAGTATGCCCCTTATTGTTTTTATACATTTTTTCAGGAATTTTGTCATTGGCAACGACCACCCACCGCTATCTCAACGTATTCCTGCGAAAATTTAAATTGCTGCACCCTGTAAGGAATGTCCACATGAAGTGCAAATACAAACAAGCGTACAAGGTAACACTAAGCTCATTTGGATTAAGTATGTGGTTTCGTAGTGCAAGTGTTCTTGGCTGCTCGTAGGGTGGAACTGCATTAGACGTATGAAAGGTTAATGTGATGATGTCAAAGAAAACGATCAAACGGGTGAGTGCTGACATCGTGTGGAGTTTTCTGCGAAATCTAAATCATAAACACATATTGAAATGCTGCTTTGTAATAAAAGAGTTAACGGTTTCGTGGTCCGGATGCGGCAGTCCTGTTTCAATGACATATGTCAAATAGAACTGTCATTCGGGACATCATAGGGGTTATCGTGAATCAAGATTCCCGGGGAATTTTCATAAACTGCAATAGAGAATGCACGGCAGTCTAAGAAAATTCCCCGGGAATCTTGATTCACGATAACCCCCCATATGTTTAGTAAAGGGTCTGAACGTGTTCACTTTTTTAGAAAATTTACTAAAATGATGGTGATTCTGTATCAGTCACGAAGAGATTATGCATAATATATGATCGACGTTAGAACACACGTCTGAACACACATAAGAGAAAACCAGAGTACTCAGATTGGAGTTTTTTTCGCAATATTGGAGAAAAGAAAAAGTTTTGGGGTAACAAAATTTATGAGTTAAAATTTGGGGGTAAAAATTTATACTGCAGAAATTGGGGCTAAAAAAATCATATCTAAAAAGTTGGAAAATGATGAAACATTTCGGCTATTTACAGAAATTTACCATTTGCTCTTGAATTATAAATCGGTATGGATTCATCCATATGGATTGAACAGCATAAAGCTCCAAGGATATCCAAAAATATTTCAATATTTTCACATGAAAGACAAGCCAGGCTTGTACATCACTAATATTGTTAAGGATATAAAATAAGTTATTAGAGCTAAGGACCGTGCCATTATTTATAAGTACAGTAAAAATGCATTATATTTTAATAGTAATAAATTATAATTTTTATTTACACGAATACTCTGATACATCAGATTCTTATGTCAACTTTCATTAAGATATTTAATTAAATTTGCTCCTTTGAACCCATTTTTCTAACCTTTTTCTTTACGTCCTTCATTAAATTTTTAGCCAACCTTTTTCCACGCTTCTTGACCACACGGTTTCAGTTGTATTTGAACTTCTTTACTGAATCTGCGGGCTTAAATGTTTGCTTTAAATCTCTTTTTATAATTGTCCAAAATCTTTCTATTGGACGAAGTTCTGGGCATTTTGGTGGGTTAAGCTCTTTCTTTACATAATCAAGATTTTCACTATCGTACCAATTTACCACGGAAGATGCATAGTGACAGGAAGCAAGGTCAGGCCAAAAAAGTGGCTTATTAGATTGCTCTTTAATAAGCGGAAGAAATCTCTTCTTAAGACACTCCTTGAGGTATATTTCTTGGTTCATTGTTTTGTTTGTGACGAAAGGAGAAGAAACCTTGCCGCACTGACAAATTGCTTGCCAAACCATGAGTTTTTTTCCAAATTTTTCGCATTGAATTGACTTATCGGCTGTAGTTACCTTCTCTTCTTTATTAACTGTAAAAAATTGGGGGCCTGGTAGGGTTTTGTAGTCCAATTTGACGTAAGTTTCATCATCCATTACAATGCATTCAAATTTTTTGTTTAAAATATGGCGATACAACTTACGGGCTCGTTGTTTTGGTCTCGCACTTTGAACTTTGCTTCTTTTTGGACATTTTTGCTTTTATAGGTTCTAAAGTTGTTCCTCACCTTATCACGTTGGACAGTTGAAGACGAGGTACCACATTTTTTAGCGCAATCACGAACAGATATTTCTTTTTCTTTTGTAAAAACACTTATTATTCTTTGGTCAATTTTTGATATTATATTAGCTTTTTTTCGGCCTCTTCCAGGTAAATCATCAAGAGTATAATGCTCTGTAAACCGCTTTATAGTTTTCTGAACCGCCCATACGCTAACGCCTTCTTCTTTGGCGTTTTTCTGTAAGACATTATTTTCTTACACCATTTGCAAAGAATTGCCTCGCGTTGTTTTGGATTAAGTCCCTTCATTGCTAACGCCTTTGAAAAATTTTCCAAACGAAATTAATTTGTCGAAACAACATAAATGTCATATTTTATTGACATAAATTGCTAAGACATTGCACAATCAACGCCTGCTTTATAAGGTGTTTAAAATGTACTCATAAATAATGGCACGGTCCTTAATAAAGTTGACGCTGTCTTGAATCAATGTAGAATTCTCTCCTAAGATTTCTTTCACAACTTTAAACTATTCAACAAATAGCTAGTTGATTTTTGGAAAAATAAGATAACAGGAGAAAAAATTTGTTGGTATTCTTTAATTAATATTAGGAAAAATGTTAAATTTTATAAAAATCTATTTGGGTAAAATTTTCAATATTTGTAAAAAAAACTTTTTTTTAGTAAGGTTCGAAATTTTGATCAAGGAAACTGTAAGAAACTAAGTTTGTGAGAGATGTGTTAAGGTCTAGAACATCACCCACGTTCCATCGAAAATATTGCCTTATCATACAGCAAAAAGTTTGGGTGTAAAATTCAAACCAAGTTGAAATGAATGCAGACCCACACCAAACTTGGAATAAAATTTATGCTTCAATTTGATTTGCTTGTTCGTAAAAAATGTATACACATAGAGTATTAACACAATTTAAACTATTTTGGTTTAAATTTTATAGTATCACTATATAAAAAACTTTTATACATATTTTCTATAAAAATTATATAGTAGTTCATATGAAAGACCTCACAAAACTCGATTACTGAAATTACCAAAATGGATGTGTAAGGTATGCGGTACCAATGGATTGGAAGTGAAGAGGAAAATCTGTATTGGAATAAAATTTTTAAGCGAAGTCTCAATTAGAAGTGTGCGTCCTTCGAAAACCACAAAATAGGTTATCCCCGCGTGAAAAAGAACGGTGGCCACTAATAACCACTAATGCACTACTGATGAATACTGATAACCACTAATGCACACCTATAAACACTAATGACCACTAACGTACCACTAATACGCCACTTATGACCACTTACTTACCACTAATAACCACTAATAAACCACTACAGTGCACCATTGCTGAGGGAGTATGTCTGTCCTTGTTGTGTTCATAAGGAAATACAGAGACAGTTATACAGTACCAGCGAAAGTGCTGATGTGATAAGTCTGCACATGCGCAATCGTTCGATAGTCCGATCACATGTGGGATCAATAATCGATGTGCGGATATAATAGTACATATTAATTTACGTGCAATTTCCCGTCGTGTGAATCCAAAAGTGAAAATGGCTTCCGACAATATAGAAAAGAAAAGGTAAATTCGGTTTGTGCATGAACGATAGTTGTTACGACTAAAATTTTGGATCTAGCGAAATGTTTTGAGGTTAGAGTGAATGTGCTTTTTCTTCACAGAATGGATCTGGAAATTTGCATTTTTTGCGAGTTCGAGAATTACAGCAACAAAATCGATGTCGCCTACGGTGGATGGGTAGACTTACCTGAAGACGAAACTTTGGATACTGTGAAGAATAAGAAATTGAGTGTTTTATTGAATTGGCCCAATGGTATCGATGCGCCTCAACCACCTGCCTCGATGGAAAAAAAATTGCCGCAAGCAAAATCCTGGGAACATCAGTGGCTCAATTGCCACTATTTGTGGTCATCGGTGGTTTATTTGCCACGGTAAGTGTTCATTAGTGGTTCGACCGCGAAAACACTTATGCACTATTAGTGTTTATCAGTATTATTAGTGGCCACCGTTCTTTTTCACGCTGGTCCTTTATATAGTCAATGCATGAAAAGCAAAATTTCATTTAGATCCACCCTATAAAATTATGGTGTGTCTTTAATTTGTTATTAACAACTCACTCTTAACTTATTATTTATTTGTCTTTTAGTTGTTCTTGTTGTATCTATGGCTTTGTTTTTGTTTTTTTTGTTGTTTTTTCCTTTTTGTTTTTTGATTGTTTTTCTTCTTTCGAATGTGGACAATTCAATTGAAATGTCAATAGTAATTGATAAGCGGGCAGGGGTTAGAGTCTGCAACTGTTAAGGTATATTGAATGTATGTTTATGGGTATTATGTATGTATGTATATGAGAATCTATTGTAATATATTTTTCTTATCAGTCAATGAGGCAAAGAAATTAAGATACTCGACACGAGTGACAAAAAAAAAAAAAAAAATACTTAAGACCTGACAAATTTGATATTTCTGCGATTGTTTATTTTGTATACAAAAATATTTTCTTTAAGAAATCAAAGGTTAAAGATCGAAAAAACAAATCACTGTGTTATCATAAATAACAGTCATATGAATAAACTAATGCAGGTAGGTTTTTATTTTCATCGAGAGGGAAAGGGGCTACTTTATTAAATTGCTCGAAAGTTAGTACTTTTTAATTGATTGACGGATTCTGATTAGTATACACAATTAAAGTGCGGCTTAGTTTATTGATCATAAAGACAATTATTATTTGGCTATAGTTTTCGAGAGTACAAAGTTTTATCTTTAAAAAGATGAAAAAATTTACTATTTATCGTAATATTTGCAAAAGTTTTAGTAATTTTGAAGTTATTTTCTATTTAATCATGTACAACATGTCGTATGACTAACATTTAACAATTAACATGAAAAAATAAATTTTCTTATTAACAATGGGTGACCAATTTTGCATGAAAAATGGAGATTATATATAAATATATATGTATCATATTCTTGCAAAAAATTTGTAGCATAAATAATATTCGGTTTACAAAATCGATTTTTGTACGTTTTTCGTTTCGGAAAAAGGCATTTTTACTCAAAAGCAAGACATCTTATGAAAAAAATGTATCATGGAAAAATGCTTATGTCGTTTTCTTTTCTCAAAAAAATGTTACACTTTTTCTGCCCCTTGCAAAGGCTGTCAAAATATTATGTTCTTTTCTAAAATTTTCTAAAAATTGTTGCCCTCTGAGCAGGCAAAAGTGTAACATTTTTACACTTTTTTCAATCGACGGGGCGAGAATTTTGAATTTTGATTTTTCAGAAATAGAAACAGATATTGATAGTTTTTATTTGGTTTTTTATTTACAAGCATTCGAATAAATTCAAATTTATTAAATTAAATAAAAACAAATGTCACAATTGTGAGAGAAAATTTATTTTGTGATTTGTATAGAATTTTTTGTTCTATTCTTATTTAAAAAAATGTAACATTTTATCAGGGTAGAGTGTAAAACTAAAAAAATGTTACACTTCAAACAAGTAACATTTTTTTAGAAAAGAAAATGCTATTAGAATCATCTGAGAAATACGTGTGATTTTTTTTTGAATTTTTTTAAACATTTTATAATTTTTCAAAAATTGTAAAAAAAAAAATTTAAGTTTCGAAAATTCTAAAAAAACCCACATGTGTTTTTTGGAAGGTTCTAAGCATTTCAGCATTTATTTCGTAAGATGCCTTGCTTATAAGTAAAGAAGCATTTTTCAGACCGCGTAATCGCAAAAAGGAAAAAAATCGATTTCTGGAACCAAATATTATATCATAAAATCATAATTTTTTAACGCCAAAATTTTTGCAAGAATATATTCTTTCTTTTTCGTGCAAATTTGGGTTTTCATTCTGTGTAGAAAAAAAAGTTATGAAAAAAAAAACCGGTAAGTTTAGCCAAAATGGGCCTTCAAGAGAATCAAAAGTGCTCCTCAGGTTTTTCTCGAAACAAAAAAAAAAAAAATGATGCAGATAATGTTTTTAAAAGTTCTTCTAATTTTTAATATATATATATTTCGACCCTATCTAACGTATAATGTTCCACATCTTATTGAGTGCTCTTCTCAAAATTACTTGTTGAATCTAGTAAAATCCTTAGTAATTTGGCTATAGATCATAGAGATTGATCATGCACATATTGGTTCATATTTCAGATCTTTCACAGAAATTCCACCTTTTCCCACAGCTACTATTCCACCTCTCCAAAAACATATGCTCAGCATGACTCAGTGAATTTTTTAAGCAAAATCTGGGCACTTTATTTTGGATTGACTAAAGTCATTCTTATCATAATAGAAGAAATCTATTCTTTGTGAAAAACTCTCCTTTCTAAACGAAATTCTTTTCAATCTTTTGTATGGGGTAATGTACCAATCCAGCAAAACCGTAAGTACCATTGAATTTCTCGTACCCAATTTAGATAAGAATGACATATATGCCGAAAAACACTTGCCCCACGGGTGTGTTGCGCAATTGCAGCAAAATTTCGACCAACACACCATAACATTGTTTCAAAATTAACATTTTTAGTAATGTTCATACATCTCTGAATCGAAAAGAAGTCTTGATAAAGCTTTATCTCATGAAAACTACCGAAAATGTCCACTCCGTCATGATCCTTTGGACGGACATATTTAAGTTCCATAAGAACAGATGTTTTTTTTCGCGGAGCAAGCCCAATTCTAACCCTCTGATGCTCTCTGGTGGCATTATCACTATTGTTCCCCGAAGGTTATTCAAAATTACCGCGGTTATTCCGCCGGATTAGACTTGGAGGGCTTTCGCGCCGGGTTTTTTCAAATCCATCAACACAGAAACCAATCTCAACAGAAGAATTCTTTCGAAATGTTCCCATGTACTTGCTGCTGTCGAAACAAAATGACAAAAGTACGGGAAAAAAGTCAATATCCCGTCCGTCACACAATGGTTCAAAATCCTTAAAAGCTGGCCAAAAGTCAAAAAAAAAAAAGTTTTTTAAATTAACTTTTTATGAACCGTATTGTCTAACAGATATTCATAAACCTCAAAAAATTTGTAAGAAAGATCCAGGTATTCCTACAATGCTCTTGGGATCTCTCCAAAAGTACGCTTCTCAGACACAAAATTCTGTCAGTTAAAAGTAAAAATTAAGTGTTCACTGTAAAAATTATGTGGTTATGTGTAAAACTGAACCGAATTTAATGTTTGAATATGGAATCTCTTTGTAAAAGGAAATACTATCGAACCTTTATATTCAAAACTTGCAATAATTTATACTTCTATGGTTATTATGATTAACTTAAAATCAAATTATTTCACAAAATCAGTATGCAATGGTTATGAAAAAAGCCCAGAACTAATTTATACCACGTCATACCACCTAGATTTTTTGGATTTAAGAAGATTGAAGCCTTTTCTAACAAATATAAAAAAATTGAGGTGCCCTTTTTTGCACCTTTTGTTTGACGCGATTTTTTCTGAAGCGCCCATAGGAAAATTTAACTCATATTGCTTACCAAGTGTCAATATGTGTTGCTCGCCTGAAATGGAAAAATTTTTATATTACTATACAGCTTATACTCCGTGATAACGGAATACATAACCCATTTTTATGTAGATTAATTAATTATCAAAGTTGAAGTTTTGAAATAAATTTTTAAATTAGATATAAAAATTGTGCAAGTGTTATTTTTTGCCTTTTCGAATCCGCCATTTTGTTTTTTAAAAATCTAACATCAGATTCGTAATCAGTAACCCCGAAAACCCTCGAGTAAATTTTTTTGTTGGATTTGGTTGAATATTTATGCAATTCGTCCACCATTTTGAATCCGCCATTTTCTTTTAAAAAAATCTAACGTCAAATTCTTAATCAGCGACCTCAAAAACCCCCAGGTAAAAAATTTCGTCTCGAAACATTAATGATTTCGACTTTTGGCCAGCTTTTAGGGATTTTGAACCAGTGTGCGTCATGGTCAAAGTATTGGTGAGAAGTGAAATTTTTTTTTTGATGCATCATCATTGTGGAATGAAGAGTCTGTCAAACATAGTCGATTGTGCCCGGTAGCAAGAGTTGACGATTTGCTTTGTGTGCGTAGTGCACAATTATTCATGAAATGTTCCATCCGCCATGTGTCCCCTCCATCACGATTTCGCTGCTGCAGATGAGTTTGGGATGTGTCGTGTAGATTTTCAGACTACTTATGATCTAGACGATGGAATCCACCGGTTACTGGACCATTTCAAAAACTTTTGAAATTTAAATTTTCATATCCCGAAATTACGGTATTTCGTGACATTCACCCATATCTAGTGATGAGCAAAATTAGTTTTGGTCTTGGAAATTTTTCGAGACTAAGACCAATACGAAAACGCTGATATAATTTCAAGATTTAAAACTGCTACAGGGTGGGCCATTTAAAGTGGAAGCATCGGGCAACCCAATAACTTTTGACAGAATTGTCAGATCGACTAATGACATACCGCGTTGGAAGCGTCATTCCAAGACAATTTTACCATGGAACAGTACACACCAAAAGAACGCGCTGAAATCGTTCAGCTTTACATTAAAAAAAAATCATCATGTCAGACGAGGCACATTTCACGTTAAATGGATGCGTTAATAGGCAAAATTGTCGGTTCTATGCCACTGAAAACCCTCAATTAATTGAGGAACAGCCTCTATATGACCAAAAAGTTACAGTTTGGTGTGGTGTTTGTGCGGATATGGTCATTGGTCCCTATTTTTTCGAAGACGATGATGGAGCAACGAAAACTGTTAATGGCGATCGTTATCGAGCCATGATAAATGATTTTTTTATGCCCATTGTTCATGAAAAAGGTTTGAATTGCTTCTGGTTTCAACAGGACGGTGCAACATGCCATACAGCTCGACTAACAATCGATTTGTTACGATCATTGTTCCCCGGACGAGTCATATCGAAAAATGGTGATTTTGACTGGCCCCCGAGATCACCCGATTTGACGCCACCAGACTTTTTTTTGTGGGGCTATTTGAAATCCAAGGTATACGCTGATAAACCAAGGACCATAGCTCAACTCAAAGACAACATACGACGTGAAATCACCGCCATATCGACCGATACATTCGCCAAAACGATGGAAAACGTCAAAAAAAGGGCACATTTTGTACTCAAGGCCAAAGGTGGCCATTTACGCGATATCATTTTCAAAGAATAGCTGTAACATATCTCCTTGAACCAAAATAATTATAATCGAAATGAAAATAAATAAAAATGTTTTTTTCATATATTTTTTTCAGAAACAAATGCTTCCACTTTAAATGGCCCACCCTGTATGTTCTTGGCCTTAGTCACGAAAATCATAAAGACCAAAACTTATTTTCAATCTTGGTAATGTTTAGTTAATAGGTGTGTCACGCCACTTTGGCATCTTAAAAACCCAACTGCTTTCGAAAAATAGAGTTTGAAAATTTTGAATACTCAACAAACTTTAGAAAGTTTTTCAAGACCAAGACCATGACTCAATGTATAAGAACAATACTTAAAGTCCAATACCAAGACTGCTATGTTTTGCCCATCACCACCTGTCTCCAGTCAGTCCATATTTTGTCAGTTGAACTTTTTATACCCTACATCCAGGGTATATTCACTTTGTCTTTCCGTTTGAAACGCAGAGAGCAAGCAAAATTTACGTACTTCTGTAGTGCAAGCGTTATTTAAGGTAATGAAATCAAATTTCGCACAGAAATTTGAAGTAGTTAGTGCAAGATCTAAGAAAATTATTTTAAAATTCTACAGTGCAGGGTATTTAATTTTAATTTATTTGAATCGAATAAGCCAAAGACTTTGCAGTGTTGCTAACGTTCAGTTGCTGAATTACGTGGTGAATTGATATTCACAGGCTTAAGAGCTTGGTTTCGAAAATACGTACATAGTAGCAATATTAACAATTCAGCGTACCATACCATTATGGGAACAGTTTACACAGAGAAACTTTGAGCGAGAAAAATCCTGCATTACCCCGCACTTTGAGCCATCTGGAATAATTGGAATAATGTACGGTTTTTTTTTCGTATTTTTGTAAACAACACTTTTATGATAAGTTTCCGTCCAGACAATCATCATGACATCATCAGAAATAAAGTGAAATTATTAAAAAAATAAGAAAACATTTGGCGGAAAATTGAAAAAAACGCAATTCCATTCAGTTTATTTTTATGTGGCAGTATCTTTAATTCCAAATATTATAGACCAAATTACCAAGTGGCGAGTTATTTTGATCGATTTTTCTTATTGCCAAAACAATAGAAATTGTTGTATAAAATAAACAAAATAATTTCAGTGAAAACAATAAAAAACCAAGAAGAAAAACGCAATATACCGTGTATACTATACAATTTAACACCCTGTCACTATTTTATGGTATCTATAAATTAAGTCAATTAATGTTTCCAAAGCATAAAAAGCATTTTCTATTGTTCGCAAATATTCACGAATTTAATGGTTTTATTGGAAATGTTGTAATTTTTGTTTAGTTTATTGTTTAGACGTCTTCTATTGATGATTAAATGTGAACGTTATAGCGGAAAATAAAAGAAAAATATACAAATGTTTGAATAAACGTTTTCCATTCATAAAAAAGAAAAGAAAAAAAAAATCTGAGCCGGAAATACGGAAATGAATGAAAAATGTTTAACAAAAAAATTTATTAAATTTGGGACACCTTATATGTATAATACATATAGGCACTATGGAAAGACTATTTATGCAATTATGTTTCGACACGGACTTCATCCTCTATAATCCTCTAATATCCTTACACCGACATTAATTGTTACTGTGGTTGATAGAAGTGAGCCTTCAAAAATATACAAATTAAGTAGAAATGATGGATTGTTTTCACATATCACACATACTTAAGTAGAGAATTTGCATTAAGAAGCTTGTGCATAACTTAAGGCGCCACATAACATGTGAACAATGTCTGAAGTATTAGCCCAAGTGAAAAGAGTAAGTGCTTCGATAACACTTCTGAAGTGCTTCTTTTTCACCAATAAGCGTTTCCCCTCCGTAAGAACTATTCTTTCTTTTCAACCTTGCATGTCTTAGGATGTAAGTGCTCTTAAGCTTACTGTAGCCTTACGGAAATAGGCACTTATTTATAAAAAAAAATGAAAAGACCACAGGAGGATACGAACCTACGACTGTCCGTGCGATAGATAGAAACATATTGGGTGCTATTCTTGGTTCCGTTACGCGCTGTCGGAAGCATTTTCCGCGGGAAGCAAATTTTTCTATTATTGATTCAGAGAAATCGATATATCTGTCATCTCTTTTACGCAAAACAGATAAATTTGTGGCTCCCTGAAATAACGCCAGAAAATTTTTTGGAAATAACGCCGGAAAAATCGGCATACAAAATTCTGGCGTTATTTCCATTTTGTTTTGGAAATAAAGCCAAAAACTTTTCTGGCGTTATTTCCTAGTTAATTTTTGGTTTTATTTCCAAAACAAAATGGAAATAACGCCAGAATTTTGTATGCCGATTTTTCCGACGTTATTTCCAAAAAATTTTTTGGCGTTATTTCCTATGGCGTTATTTCCTCTGGCATTATTTCCAAAAATTCTGACGTTGTTTCCTAATCAGTTTTTGGCTTTATTTCCAAAAATGAATGCCAGAAAATTTCTGGCGTTTTTTCCAAAAAATTTCCTGGCGTTATTTCCGGGAGCCAAATTTGTTATTATTGTTTCCGCGTATAACATGACTGAATTAACATCCCTGACGTAGAAGTGACGTTAATTTTTATTTATTCTTGATTCCGCTGTATAGATATTTTTCAGTAGTCTACTTCCGCAAAATTTTTGTGTTGGAAAGACAATAAAAAGTTAAAACTTTATGCTTTTTTGTTATTTTTGCTGTTGTTATTGATAGGGAAAGTAAGTTTAATATTTAAGAATAATTTTAAGAACGTTTGCTAAAAATTACAAAATTTCTTTTTAAAATAAAACTCAAAATTCCTAGAACAAACCACTTCAATTTATTAAATCCAATAAAGGAAACAATTCATCTTTATTTTGGGCAACGTTAACGTTGACGTTCACTAGCATGGGACTTCATTTCCATTAAAATATATTTAAATTTCGTTGAAAGCTGTAAATTAAGAAAATTCTTTCAAAGAAGGAAGCGCATGTATTAAATTTACATGTTCCAACGCACTCTGTGTCCCTCAGCTGAAATATGTCCCCGGAACTAAGTCACAACATTTTTCTTTCTATTCTGAGGTCCACGCAACCGTCACTGTCGCTATCATTATCGAAAAATGCTATTGTATCCATTTATACTTATTTATATTTGCACAAAATTATAAAATTTTCACAATCTTGCACTGTGGTCACTTCATTTTTTTTTAATCTTTGTCATCTGTCAAAATCATAGGGATGTGCTTTTACCAGGGCTTTCAATATTGTTTTGCGATACCGCCGGAACCAAGAATAGTAATTTTCATATCGAATGCTTCCTACAAACATAGAATCATTGTGTAATCTGTTTTTATGCAATATAACAAATGTTAATAAATAAGAGAAAGGAAAATAGAAAAAAAAAAAAAAAAATCACCTGGGTTCGAACCCATACTGTGTTTATTTTAGCCTTACATAGAATCATTGTATAATCACTTTCAATTCAATTAAGCAAAAGTAAATAAATAAGAGAAAGGAACATCGAAAGGTGAAATAAAACAAAGTTCAATAAAAAATATTTTAATAAAAAAAAACAAAGCAAAAAAAAAAAAAGAAAAAAATAAAAAAAACCATAAAAAAATTCACCCACGCTGGGTTCGAACCAATGTTTTTACTGCAGCCTTACAAAATTCATTGTGTAAGTGAATCTAAATTTCTATGGGGACAAACGCTTTTAAAGTGCTTGGCTCAGAAACGCTTAAAATTGTTCCTCTTGGGAATATCTCTATTAATTGAAATATTAGTGCACACACACACACACACACACACACACACACACACACACACACACACACACACACACACACACACACACGTACACACGAATGAAATGACCCAAGGGGAAAAGAAGTGCTTCAAAAACCCTTCAGAAGAGCATCCTTTTCACCAATAAGCGCTTCCGCTCCGTAAGAACAATACTTTCTTTTTAACATTGCATGTCATAGGATGTAAGCGAGCAAAAGCTTACCGCAGCCTTACCAAAAAAAGAGTTTTTAAAGCGTTTATTTGTAATGCTGCGGTAAGCGTTTTTTCAATAAAATTGAAAAAAGAAGAAAAAAAAAAAAAACTGGCCGCGCCAGGATTTGAATCCACAACCGTCCGCGTGCTAGATATTTTTACTTACATTTACCAACTCTTTAGACCGCTACACCAATGCCCGATGATATGAAGAGGTATTAAATTTGTATATTAAGCAAATGTTGTCCAAACAGAACTTGACATACGAATGCTCCTGCAGCCTTACATGAATCATTGTGCAATCAGTTTCAATTCAAGTAAGCAAAAGTAAATAGAAAAGAGGAAAGGAAAATAGAAAAGTGAAATAAAGAAAGGTTGAATAAAAAATATTCTAATAAAAAAATAAAGCAAAAACAAATAAAAAAAAAAAAAAAAAATCACCCGGGCTGTGTTCGAACTCACGTTGTTCTTACTGCAGCCTTATAAAAAATCATTGTGAAAGTGCTTCTAAATTTCTATGGGGACAAGCACTTTTGAAGTGCTTGGATCAGAGGCGCTAGAAATTTTTCCTCTTGGGGAACTACTCAATTAAAGCAGTTATTAAGTGTATGTTGGTGTTTGCCACATGTTTCGAAATTTCATGTTGCATAGTTTTAGGTAAAATTTCAACAATTCTAGGCATTGCATTCACCATAGATTTCGAAATTTAATACATGAAATTGTTTGTGTTCTTTATTTCCGCTCCAAGCATAGAGCTTCTATAAAACATAGAGCATGGTTACTAGCTTGTGCACTTTAGCGTTTCTCATATAACTTGTTTCAGCGCTCATATATACGATTTTTCCGGCTGCCACGTTTTCTGCAACCTTGAGGATTACACTTTAATGCTGGAAATTTATGCCATGGGTGACCTATTAATTACCGTCATCTGATTTTACATGAAGATGGAATCTAAAAATTCGTCAATGAAGATAGTTCAATGTTACCAAAATCTGATCACGCCCTCTTGAACGAATTCACTGACAGTTCCAAGCATCTGTGCGAAATTTGATTTCATAATCTCAAATAACACTTGCAATACAGAAGTATGTAAATTTTGCTTTATAAGATATGCCATGAATTTAGTGATGAGCAAACCAAGACAAAGACCAACACCAATACCCTAGCAGTCTTGGCCTTTATTTTGGACATTGAGTCTTGATGTCGGTTATGATATTGAGTCTTGGCCTTGGTATTGATCTTGGGCATTAAGTCTTGGTATCAATCTTTGTTTTGGTCACGAAAGAATTTCAAATGATGGTTGAGTAGTCAAAAATTCCAAACCTTATTTTTAGAAAGCAATTGCATTTTTAAGATGCCAAATTGCAAATTATGAGATGATTTTAAACTTGAAAGGGGCCTTGATCTTAGTCTTGAAATTATATCAGTGTCTTGGACTTGGTCTCGAAAAATTACCAAGACCAAGACTCAAGACCAAGACTAATTTTGCTCATCATTACATGCCCTTTTGTTCGAGTTCGCCTTGTTTTTTCTCAGAGCTTGTGCTTACTGTTCTTAGTGTTTGAGTGAAATTTGGATCGATTATCTAAAAAAAAAAAACACTTTCAGTAAAACATTTTGAAACTTTTGCTGCCACGCCTTCTTGTCCGAATTCCCCCAATTTTTTTTCTCAGAGCTGGCATTTACTGTCCTTAGTTTCTGAGTGAAATTTGGTTGGATTATATCAAAAAACGCTTTGACTATAGCATTTTGAAACTTAATCTTATATGGGAGGTGCCACGCCCTCTTGTTCGAATTTGCTCAGAGCTTGTACTTACTATCCCTAGTATTTAAGTGTATTTTGGGTCTGTTAATAATGCTGTAAATATTGCGTTTTGAATATATTTTTGGAGTGGGCGGTAGGCGTGTCCGTTGACCGACTTCCCTCATTTTCAATCCGACGAGCTAAATTTGACGACGAAGGCAGTGTACCAAATTCTATTGAACTATCTTGTTCAGTTTTCTCGTAAAATGTATTTCCACGCACAGACAGACAGACACCCAGTTAGCCTTTCACCCAGACAGACAGAAATGGCTTTATTGAGTCACGAGGTTACGCTGATCAAGAATATACATATATACTTTTCTATATCTGCCACGCCTCCTTCTCTGCGTTACAAACGAAAGGACAAAGTGTATATACCTTGGGTGTAGGGTATAATTAGTAACTCGATTGGCAATTAATACATATTGAAGAGGAAAATATACTTTTGATGAGAATTCATTGATTTTAAAGAAGTTATTAAGAGGTCTTTTCATGAAAAACACACATTTCTTTTCAACATTTTTTATGGGGCAATGAACCAATCCTGCAAAATGGTTATATTTTAAGGTAGAACAGTGTTATGGGTCCCTTTTTCTGCAAAGCATCACAAATATTATCCTGCGATGCATCTGTATGTGGTATAATGTACAAAATATCTTCATAAATCATATGAAAAAACAACGAAGAATTTCGTAAATTTTCATACTAAAATTGATTAAATGTTTTTCTCTCTTTTTAAAGATGCCTATTCTCGTTACACGACACAGAGAGCACTGAGAGCATTCGCATTTAGTTTTCTCATATTTAACTGCTAGCGGTAATTTCAGCATAAGTTTGAGCAGCAACAAGTGCTCTCGTAAACATAAAACAACAAAAAATACAAATCACAATGCCGTGTTATCACAATGTTATCAGTAAAAAAAACTAAGAATCAGCTGTCTAGTGACGTCACCGCAACAAAGAGCGGCAACATGCATGCATGAATATTCACATACATACATATACAACATATGTATTGACAGCTCAATTATTGAGTTATGACTTTTCTGCGCCATTTCACTTTCAGTCGTGCGAAAGACGCGCTAGTGTACGGTAAACGCTCGTTGTTCGCTTAGCGTAAAAGAATTAACGCGCGCGCGGAAAAACTTCAAACGTAAGAGAAGATACAACATCTCGTGAGTGTAGCTGTGTGTGTGTGAATATCTCAAGAAGGTGTTAAAATGTAAATAAACAAAATGGGAAATAAATTAAATAAAAACATATGTGAAATAATTAAAAAAATAAATAAATAAATACAAAAAAAAAAAAAATAAAAAAAAAGCATTTCAATTACAACTTTACACTTAACGAGTACAAGTGCGCGTACCAACCAAAGGTGAATGATGTGCGAATTAAAGTTACGCATACGACGTGTCTGACAAAGTGCTGTTTTTTTTGTGTTAAAAAGAATTTTAATGAAGCTAAAAATGTTTTTTTTGTGAAAAAGAAAATAAATGTTAATTAAAAATAGAAACCTATTAAAAAAATTTTAAATAAAAATCAGAAATTAATTAAATGTTTATATGTTAAATATTTATTAAAACAATAAACATTCATAATCCGCATTAAGTGAATGCGTGTGGTCAAGCTGTTTCAAAATTACACATTTGAATACTCGCAGTGTTTTTTTTTTAACAAATACAGTGTTTATTAAATCCTCGATTTAAAAACAAAAAGCCATAAAAAAAAATTAGTAATAAAAAACATTTAAAAAGAGTCAATTTAATGGAATTAAAATAAAATAATCAATTAAAAAAGTGTTATCAAAAATTAAAACAAAATAAATTATTCATATTTTTATACTAAACTATATGAATTTTTTCAAAAACCAATCACATAAGAACGAACCTATACATGTTGCTGAAATTTTGTTTAACCACCAGCACCACCCGTTCTCCCCCGTCAGCCGTTGCCAATAATTAAACAAGATAATAATAAATACGATGTTAAAGCTTTTTAATGGATTAATGTTGAAACATTGACAAAACAAAAACGGTGAGTAAATATTAATTTAGTCAATTTACGTTGAACTTAATTTGCTGTATAAAGTTTTTATTTTTTTATTTTTCACTTACTAATTATATACTATATAAAGAAGAGTAGGCCATCGGCTAGTTTCTTACTACGTTTCAATCGATGTTCTTAAATGAGATTTCGACTTGTTGTTGTAACGAGATCACTGAAATCTATGTCCTTTTGTATGCATCATGCAGTGCTATGGAAATTGCTTGGTGAAGTATTTGAGCATTTTTCAATTCAGTTGCATACCAAGCATTTTCGAAGGTCTTCTTCATTACGAATGATACAAGGACGCACAGTGGCGGATAGTGGCCATAAATAGGTAAAATTTTAAAGTGCGATAGATTTAAAAAATTGTTACATTAATCGTCAAGTAACACTGTGGACTAGAATTTTTTTAAATCGGCAAAATCAAAAACTATAGTTTTGAATTTTTGATTTTTATGTCACTTATTTGAAAGTATGTACATAAATTTGTACATCCTGTACCACAAAATTGGTATCGTCACATTCATACTTTTGAGCGTACATTCGTTAGAAGTTTGTCATTTTAAGTGTGTTTTTAAAAAATATTTATTTGAAAGTAAACGGTTCACGCTAAGTAAAACATATTCCAAGCCGCACTGTAAATTTTAAAACGGCGTACAAGATAATAATTATAAAGATAAGTAGATGGCATTTGTAAAAAAATATTGGTCATCATTCTTAATATCGTATGTGAAAATGGATCTCAAATAGGTGCGTTCCATTTAACTGTGAAAATCTTATAACCTAAAAGAAAAGACTAAAATATCTACCCTAGAGATCCCTGGCTTTTGCATGTTGCAGATAAAGAACTATTCTATTGAGACCCAAAATCGATATAAATTAGCTCCCACACTGTCCCGCCAAAAATTTTTTGTACGTAAATCTTATGCGATGTGGATTGAAAAATTGTTTTCCATTAATGCATTTTTTCATAAATTTTAATCAATAATTTAAGGTTCTAGATATGCAAATAGCTACTATCGTTCCTCTATATTTTTTTTAAGTACTTAATTCGTAGGATTTGAGACAAAAACCAGAAAAATCCGTATTTAAAAAATGAATAAAAAATTTTTACTTTCGGGCATACATTTTTTTCTCCAAATTTTTATGAAATTGGAAATCAGTAGGCCCGAAAACTTAAAAATTGTCTCTCAATACTTGAGTTAAGGGGTTTCCATAATTTTGCAGATTTAAAAAAATTCTAGCCCACAGTGCGTAATGCTTGGGGACGAAAAAAAAAAAAATATTAAAGTTTAAAATTTTCCTTGGGTATAGTAACACAGTGGGCTCAAAGTTGAACTTTGAACAGCAAAAATTCTGCACGAAACTTTTTATATTAACAACTGCTGGAAAAAACCCTCTAGTTAACTTGTTTGATATACCATAGCATATCGTTGGAAAGAATAAAGTTTTAACTTTGTTAAAAATAATTTAACATTTTTTCCGCTGATTTTATGCGATTATAGTGATTTCTCAAATATTAAAAAAAATTTTTTTTTTTTCATGAACTATTTCCTGTTGCAGTTTTTGAGAAAACAAATTATTTTTATTTCTTTAAATTCTGCAACGTTTTAAAAAAGATTTATCAATTTTTGGCTTACAGTCTACTTAAATTCGGAAGATGGTTTTTTTAAAGAAAGGGTAGTAGGTTAGGGGTATATTCACCTCTTTTAAGCCCAATTGGAAATTGCTATATCTTAACTTGGACATACCATACCAAAGCATTGTACCAAATCTTATAATTTGCGTAAAGTAGTGTCAGTAATATGAAGAATTTTATTTTAATAGGTCGTGGCAACGCCCATTTTTCCATTGAAAATTATTTCTCCAAATGTACTTTGATACGTACTAGATTTTATCTGAGTCAAACAGTTTCTGAGATATGATGAATCAGTATTCAGAGGGGCGTGGCACCGCCCACTTTTCTAGTGAGTATTATTTGTTCTTATTGCTTTAGCATATGTACCAAATCATATCAATCTGCGTCAAATATTGTCACAGAAATGTGGAATTTATTTTATTGAGGGCGTGGTCCCGCCAATTTTTTCAATGAACATTATTTGTCCTGATAATATTTACATATTTACTAAATCTCATTTATCTGCGTCAAAGAGTTTCGGAGATATGATTAGTCAATTTTTTGGAAAGCGTGGCACCGCCCACTTTTTAAGCCCATAAATTAGCCTTTTTTATACTAACATAATGTAAAAATTTCTTTAAAAACGGTTAGTTAGTTCTGAGTCAATAAGGGACAAATACACAAACAAACAAAATCTAGTTTTTATAAAGTTGATTTTCGTTATTTTCTCATAACTTAAAAACCATAAGGACAGCTCAAAATTTATAACATTTTTGAAATCAGCCTGGTCAAGTCAATGTAAATTGATACCCATTTTGAAAAAAAGTTTCGACCACCCCTAACTTTGTATGGGAGGTAGGCGAGTCCGTCGGAAGATTTTGTTCATGTTCACAGATTTTTATTATTTTAATGTAAAAAACATCTGTACCAAGTTTTAATAGCCTTGCTCTATTATTACTGTATATGACCGCCGTTCCATACAAACCTGTCCACTGTGGGGCCGTTCGATATGTTCGAGACTTTTGGAATTTCCAGCAGTAAGTTTAAGTCCAAAGCTACTTCCTACAGCTGTCATCTATTACACAGGACAATAGTGATTTTGCGGCATAGCGTTTCGGAGTCGATTTCGAGTAATCATGACCTACTGAATACGGAAAACAACCAAGGAAAGGCTTGATAAATACTATAGAAATACTATACCATCAACTACAATGGTTAAGAAAAAAATGGCTAACTGAGTTCCCTTGTGGTTGTAGCAGCACAAGTTATGCCGAACGTTTAGGTTGCACAAAGGAAGTTCTCACGCCAGAAATTGGCGATAAAATCTATGGAGTGATATTGGATGACTTCACCCAGTTTATGTTCAGAGCGTGCGCTTACTATCCCTACACAGCAAAAAGCTTGGGAGTAAAATTCAATCCAAATTCATCTACACACAGACAACCAGCCAGCTAGCTAGACAAACAGACAGACGGTCGCAGCTGTATCGACACAAGAGGTGACAAGGCGCCTATGTAGCGGCATTTAAGTACGCGAAACTTTTTATTAATGACAAATTCCTCCAATGTAAAAATTTTGTTTTTATTTATGGGTAGGTATTGCTTTAATATCTATTTGTTTACCAAAAAGTGCTTTATTGAGAAGAAATTTTAAAAATTTTTATGAAAAGTTAATTTCACATAAATTTTGAAATACTTACCACAAAATTTATGAACGTAGTGACACATTTGACACATATACGTTGATAGTCAGGCAGCCACTAGGGCCCTTGGTTCCAATATTACTTAGTCTCGTTTAATCCTTAGCTGCAGAAAATCCCTATGTAAAATAGGGCAGCTATGTAATCTTACAATATGTTGGGTTCCCGGTCACAGCAATTTCGTTGGCAATAAAAACGCAAACAAACTTGCTAGGAAAGAGTCTTCAACTGACACAGTTTCTGAAACGCATATTTTGAAGCCGCTTGCAATCTGACATAATCTTAAATGATATATCTTCTCTTCTTATACGAGATAAAATTGTATGTACTTATGTACTTATATACCTATGTACTTACATATGTATGTTTGGAACGGGCAAAACTTTTTCTCGAAAACGGCCATAGCGATTTTAATGAATCTTTGGATAATGTTAGATATTAACATACAAGGATGAATGAGACCTTTGCAAATGCTCACCAGGGGGCGTGGCACCGCCCCTATATTTCAAATTTGATTTGGTCATAACTCGCAAACCATTCAAGGTATTTGAATGAAATTTGGGGAGCGGGTTCTGCTTAATAATACCTTGAAACAAACGAAAAGTGGATGGGATCGAATAAGTGCCACGCCCACTTTTTAACCCTTGAAAATGTTGATTCAATATTACTCGAAAACGACTCCAACAATTTTGATGAAAATTTAGGAGGTCTTACTTCTACAAACGGGAATTACTATGTGACATACCGTTATATTGGAAAAACTCGTTGAAGGGCGTGGCACCATCCACAAAAATATAATACGGCATAAAAAGAAAACTAAGAAAGCAATCATTCTAAAATTAATTGTGGGAAGCCTCCTTGCTATAAGGCATCTCTGATCTGAATCAAATTAAAATATCGCCGTTGCGCGTGGAACCTCCCATATAAGCAAAATACTTTAAATGCTATTTTTCGCAAATTTTACAAGGTATTTGAATGAAATTTGGTAAGTAGGTACTGCTTAATAAAACCTTGTAATAAGCGAAAAGTGAGCGGGATCAAATAAGTGCCACGCCCACTTTTTAACCCCTGAAAATTTTGATTTAATATTACTCGAAAACGACTCCAATAATTTTGATGAAAATTTAAGAGATTGTACCAGTGAGAACAAGTATTAATATGTGATATGCCGTTATATTGGAAAAACTCGTGAAGGGCGTGGCACCGCCCACAAAAATATAAAACACTTTAAAAAGAAAACTACTAAAGAAACCTTTCTAAATTTAACTGTAGGGACTTTACTTGCTATTAGGCACCTACGATCTAAAAGTGGGCAAAATATCGCCGGTGCGCGTGGAACCTCCCATACAAGTAAAACACATTAAATGCTATTTCTCGCAAATGGTACAACATGTTTTGATTAAATTTGGTATGAGGGTCTGGATCATGAGTATCTAAAGCATAATGAAAAGTGGGCGTTGTTCAATAATTGCCATGCCCACTTTTTGCCAAAATAAAAATTTTTGTTAACTCAGGCGCAAAAAGAAATGAAATGAACTTTTTATGTCTAATGTACTTTTCGACGTCTTCATCAGCAGAACTGTCATACCTGCAGGATTTTGAAATATCCTTGCTTGAAGTTGAAGAAAACGCTGTGTTCAGTCTTACAGCGTAGCTACAAGGAAAGGTGACATTTTTTTTATTAATAGCATCGGATAGTTACACTCTTCTTTATCCAAATATTCTTTCAGATTTTCCAATAGGATTCTTATTTTCCGAGTTATGATCCTTTGAAGATAAGATGTTTCAGCCACCATACAAAAGATAAAATATTTTGGGTGCGTGGCATATCCCATTTATTTATTTTAGGGCATTCTTTTTCACCAAAAAAAAAAAAAAAAAAAAATTTGAGTTTTTGATATTTTTCTATACCATTCGATGCTTTCCGAGTTTTTTCTTATTATAATTCTCATCGGTTTATTTATCATTTTGAAAGCATGACCGTTAGAAGTGAAAACATACAAGTTTCATAACAATAAATAGCTATGAATAAAAACATCGACCAAAATAATAAGATAAGATTGTTGACCGAGCAGGGATCGGTCTCCAGGTACTGATAGTAATTTCTAGAAAATTAATACTTTTCAATATTTTTCAAGGTTTTTTTTCTTAATTGCAAAAAATAAACTTTTCGATTAATAGTAAAACGCATTCAGCCCACGCAATTCCAATTTTAGTTTACGAATAGCTCGACCAATATTAAGTTTCAGTGTCTGAGTTGTTGCCGGATTACGACAAAAAATCGACACATGACGCTGTCTCATGCGAAAGTAAAATAAAAAACACTCAACGACGTCATCGAATAGTGTTTATTTCTGACAATAAAACATAATAAATAAATACTGGCAGTTGACCCACCCCTTATCTATATGTGAATATAATCTTAAGTGTTAAATAACATGGAGTTACCTCTGGCAGTGCATCATCACTATGATAAATATACTAGATATTCGCAACAAGTTAAATTTAGCTTTTTTTTTTTTTTTTTTTTTTGTATTTCGCAGATTAACTATAATTAATACATTTAGGAGTTTTTTAGCAACGTCAGTCAGTCAGCCTAGAGGGTTAAATATTTACACTATTTATACACTCTATTTATAGACACTTAACATTAATAATTTTCATTAAGTGCCACTTACGTAAAAAACTTACAGTAGGCATGTGAAAAAAAGAAGCCCCTTTTGGCACAAAATACGTGAAATCTTCAGAATGAAATATTTCATGCAATACCTATATCCAGAAAAACTTTATTGGGCGGTTTCTTAAGAGTATATCCGTCATATACACATCCAAGCTATAGTTGTGCCAACATGATTAAAATCAGCTAATTTTCCATTAAAGTGTCGCAGGATTTCTCTAACGGTCTTCATAGAAGATTTCCTTATGAACGCTGAAAATAAAAATCTCTGCTCAACAACTGATTTTTTCTGAGTTTTGGATGTTCGGAAAAGTTGCTGAAATTACTTTTCAAAAAAGTTTTTTTCTTAACTTAACAACAGCGTTATTGGAGAAGTGGTCGTAGAAACTTTACGTTTAAAGTTTGATAGCCTTTGTTAAAAACAAATATAAATTTTTCGAATAAAAATATCAATTTAAAGCCCACTTAAGCTAATTTTACCCCTATCTATTAAGGTGTGTGTATTTATTAAGATCATATCTGAAATTTATGGTGGTTACGACCGATAATTTTTACTTTGTTCCACTTTTAACCAACAACAATCAATTGATAAGTTTTATCAAATTGTTGTTTTTCATTTTTCATTTCTTTAATTCTTGATATTTTACTTTAAGTTTTCAATTTAAGTAAGTAGTCTTCAGATATGGAAACTTTTTTTTTTTCAATTTCATTTCATTATTTGTTTGTTGATATTTGTATTTCTAATCAAATTCGCTTATGAAGAAATTAAATTAAAATTTCTAGGTGGGTACTTTAAGTAGTACATACTATATACTCGAATATGTATGTTAGTATGTACGAGTATACCTAAAGATAAATGAATCGATTGTATATTTATCAAAAGGGCACAACTTCTGGAATTAAAAGTTTTCAAACATTTTATTGAAATGCACAGGAGTAAAATAAAATTACTTCTTTGGAATATTAAAAATCACTAGCGTAACAAGTTTTGAATGAACCATCTTGGGGGGGTTACGGAAAAAATGAAAAAATCGGTAAATAAGGGCAAATAATCACAAAATTGTCTAAAACTTCGAAATTTTTTATAACTGACTAAAAGAGAGCTATTGAATCGAAAAGTTCATTGGTGACCCCGAAGCTGCGTGAAGTGCAAATCCCAACTAGCGAACTCGATTCTTCTATCACACCCCGTTTCAAACGCTGTTTTGGCTTTAAAAGTTGATGCTTCCAGCTTTGCAATTGGTGGAGTAGTCGAGCAGAACATCAACAACGCTTGGCAGCCATTAGCTTTTTTCTCGAAAAAGTTAACTCCAGCCGAAGTCAAATACAGTGCATATGATCGAGAATTATTGGTTGCATATCAAGCAATATGTCACTTTTAGCACATGCTCGAAGGACGCCAATTCATTCTCTACACTGACCACAAACCTCTTTGTTTTGCCTTCAACCAAAATCCAGAAAAAGCAAGTCCTAGACAATGGAGACATCATGATTTCGTTGGACAGTTTACAACAGTTTTTAGTATTTTACAAAAAGTACTATTTTAAGTATTTTTAGTATTCTTAGTTCTAGATTACAAAAAACGCTGCACGGCCTAATTTTAAGAACATCTAAAATATTTTTCGTGAAAAGAACACAAAACTAACTTTCATATGAGTTCAAGCCCAAGATTGTACGAGGAGACAAACAAAAGTTCGCTAAATTTCTGTTAGCTTATTATTTTTTAAAATTTCAAAGATGAGAAACGATTCACAATTGTCCAACACAGCAAAAAGATAAGGGATAAAGTATAAACTTATTTATACTTTTTGTTTTTATAAACTTATGTATTCTAATTTTGTTATATAACTTTATACAATTTTTTGTCTAAGTATAAAGTTTTTCTAAACCAAAAACGTTTAACTTCTAAACCAAAATTGTTATGAACTTCATATAAATTTTATACCAAAATTGTTATGAACTATAAATTTTATGCCAAAAATTGCTATGAATTATAAATTTTATACCAAAATTGTATAAAAACTTGACAAAACGTCTAAACGTCCCGCCATTGAGTACACACAAAACTTAGCATTCGGGGAAAAATTTATTTTGCGCAGCAGTTCGGAGTAAAAATTGTTAAAAATAAAAAACTTGAAAGGAACGTAGTGTTAGAAAACAAAGCAAAAGTAATTATTGTGAGTAAAATAAAAAGACTGTGTCGTAAAAAAAAGTGTTTAAGTTAGAAAAGAAAGGAAAATAGTGTATTTTTGTGACTTCCAACGTAAATTTTTAATGCATTTGACCATCGTCACCAGTTTGCAGCAAGTACGCAATTTTTTTATTATGGAATTTATACTGTGCAAGTACCAATATCATTTTTAAATTCCGAAATATTTATTCGAAAATTATGTAAAATTGGTTTAGTTATATAGCACAATATGAATTTAATATCAAATGGTTTAAAATACTTTTATATAAACTTCTATATAAAATTACTACAAAAATAGTATAAAAGATTTTTGTATACACATAGGACGAAAGCATCATCTCGTCAGACTTTTACAAAGTGTTTGTCAAAGGTTCAAGACTGGACATTTTTCAGTAGAGAACGAACTACGAGAAGGTCGGCCAAGACCTTTAACAGATGATAGATGTGCCAAAAGAAAGTTTATGTTTGTTTAGCTTTCTATGGGAACGTAATGAATCCGATGACCGCGGTGGGCTTACAAATTGATAGCCTGGCTCTTGGGAATTTAGCTGCTATTTAGCGTTTCTTGAGGGCTGAACGTGCGTTGTATAGGTGAAAAAGTTTGAAAAAACCGATAAAATATTGGAAAAACTTAAATCGATGTAATCAAGATCATCAATAACGGCAGAAAACGTAAAGAGTGTTCACTAATCAGAACCTTTTAATTTAGAAGTGCACGAAGGCCTCAATCTGCACCCCTACTTAATTTAATACGTACAAGAATTAAAGCCCTAGGATGCCAGTCAGAGGCTTTACTTCGTGAACCAGGCAATTGAATGCTTTTCAACATAAAATTGGCCTCCACGCAGTTCTCAGAAGCGTCTGGCACTAAGTGCTTAATAAGATATTTCGCAACACAAGTGAAAATAATCAAACGATTATGAAACGTTTTACATCTTGACGCTTGTTACATCATACTTATGTAAGATATATGACCGTTATGCAACAACGCACCTTGCAAGCGCGGCCATTCATTTCATCCTCCAAAGAATTGCAAAAAAAAATTGTAATAGAGAATTTTAGTCAAGTCATTAATATCTCGTATTTTATTAAGGATAATTTATTAACCATTTATTTGTATGATGCAAAAGTAAAGCCTTTTTAAACCACACCCTGACATTTATAATTAATAACAACCTGTTGATGTTTGAAAATTTGCTTAGTTACATTGCATATTTTTATTTTTTTTTTTGAGAGATATTGTAGAATTTAAGCAGCACTTTGTTTACATACTCGTGTATATGCCTTAGGGTGTCCGTTTTTAATCAATTGCTTTTTTTTTAATTTGGCATGTTATGAGTAGGTATTATGTTTGCAAAATTAACAGTAAAAACAAATAAACAAAAAAAAAAAAAAAAGTAAAATATGTGTATGGTGCATTATACGTAACGATAATACATACTTTCCATTTTAATGAGTTCGGTTTCTCTTAAATTGAAAATTTAAATTAATAATTGACCACAAGGAATTCTTTTTTTAATTCGATTATATAAAATAATATTGTGTTTAAATTATTAATTACACGTTTATTTTTACAAAACTTATAGCCACCATATATAAATATTCGTACTTCTGATATCAATCACGTTCAACATGGCGTATGAGGACCATATACCACAGTGCTTTTCTCAGAATTTAAAAAACGATAACAACACCACTCTGAGGTTATTTTATATTATGAGAGCCTATTAAATTCTGCATATTATGGAGTTTTTGAAAAAATTTCAAAATATCGTTAAAATTGGATTGAGTAAAAAGTTGTGAGTTCAAAACAAAAATACTTTATATTAACTAGCTACCAACAAATCAAGTGTCAAGTGGTTTTGTGGTGTGAGATTACTGTTCTATGTTTTTGAGTAAAAACACCAACATTACAAAAACAAGGCAAAATGCATAGGTAAAAAAACCAAAAAATTTTTGGTAGGTTGGTTTTCGATACGTTTCACCCATAACCATATGGTCAATCTCAAAATCTGCCACATGACATTCGTACGCTGTGTTTTGGTCATATCTATGTCAAATAAGTGAAATGTTCATGATTTAAGTATTTTATATTATTAAGCTTCTTGAGATACACATTTCCTTCGAAAAAAGAATTATTATAAATTGTGTGGTTTTCGTGTTATTAGCAGTCAAAGTTCTCTGCCACGTGACACAAATTTGGAATTAATTTTTGAAGTGCACATACATTCATCGAAAATTCTGCGCTTCTACCCAACCGATCGGTCACACAATTTTATGTGTTAGAAATGAAAGATGAATTAAGAGAACTGCATTCATGATGGTCCATTAATCTTATGTGGAAATGATTCAAGAGCAAAAACATTGTCTCTGCCATACAAAATCTGCCACGCTACGCCGTCTGAAAAATTGTATGAAAAAATGTATTCATACCCTTGTGAATGTTCGTAACAACAAACAGAATGAAAAAGAGCATTAAATCATGTATGTTTACTTGGCTAAATCTCCTTTAAGCTTCATTTTACCCAAGTTTCCCATTAGGTTAGGCGCCAGACGGACTTGAGTATAAAAAATATGAGAACCGCAATTGGTAGGACTCCAAGTTCCTAAAAATAGGATGATGCCAGAATCTGCGACGTTTCATTTTTTTAAAATTCCCTACCCCCCATATACAGGGTGGCTGATTCGAAGTGTTACCAATTCAAAAGACTATATTTTTAGTTTCCATGCACAGATTTTATTGATCAAACGCTATAATTGTTGGAAAATGATCAAATTTTAAGAATCTACTTGAGATTTTCGATGTGGTCACCATTGGCCTTAACTATGGCCCGTAGACGGTCGAAGAACGAGTCGCATGCTGCACGAATTTGATTTTGTGGAAGTTTGCGCCATTCTCGTTGAAGGGCCACTTTTAGCGCATCAACGCTCTGGTATTTTTTAGTCAAGACCTTCCTGTCCAACATACCCCAGATTGAGAAATCCAGCGGATTCGCATCAGGCGAATTTGAGAGCCATTGTTGAGCAGAAATGAAGCTAGAAACGTTTTTTTCTAACCATTCTTGATTCACACGAGCTTTGTGTGACGGTGCCGAGTCTTGTTGGAATGTCCATGGCTTGCAACCGAAATGTTTGTGTGCCCACGGTAGTAAAGCACCCTCCAACACTGATTCACGATACATCTGGGAGTTTACTTTGACGCCAGCGGCCAAAAAAACGAGTGGTGAGCGCCCATCAGCAGTCACTGCAGCCCAAACCATCACATGCGGTGGTGCCTGCGTCCTGGTGGCCAAACAAACATTCAAATTTTCGTAGGACCTCTCTGTCAAGTAAACCCGATCATTTTGTTTGTTTACATATTGCTGGATACAGTAATTTTTCTCATCAGAGAAGACAATTTGTGACAGATTTCCGGCGGCGTGCAAGCGCAACAACTCCTTGGCTCTATCGAGCCTAACTTTTTTTTGAGCAGGAGTGAGATCATGCGCCTTTTGGAACTTGAGGGCCTTTAGTCCGAGCTTGTTTGACAATATGTGTTGCATTCGTTCACGCGATATTTTCAGCTCGGCAGCCATTTGTCTGCCACTGCGTCTCGGATTTCGCTCAATTCTGGCCTTCACCTTTCGAACCATTTCTGGTGATGTTGCAGTTATTTTCCGACCACCACCATGTCGTTTGGCAACGCTGCAAGTACCATTGTAACGTGTTATGGTCCGATACACAAACATTTTATTCATTTTTAAATGTTTCAGCTCACGAACAATTGCTGGTTGCGATTTTCCAGCTAAATAAAGAGCAATCACACTATTACGTTTGAATTCCATTTCGAAAATTTTTTATTTTCAATAAATTGTCGCGCAAATGCTTTTGGTTACTTGTTGACAATAGAATGAACTAACATCATGCCAATTTTTAGACAGCTGTCATGTTTCATCTGTCAGATAAGTCTATCTGAAGTTGGTAACAGTTCGAATCAGCTACAGGGTGGCCTACCATGGTTTTCCGTCCTAGTTTTTTATAGCCGTTTATGATGGAATTAGATCTGCTTATTACGAATCTGAGTTTGGTTTTTTTATCACGTCTGGATCCTGAGTTATCCTTGCTTTAAAATGAAAAATCATTGTTTTGGGTTCTACTTAAAGCTACATTACAAAAGCAGAAAAGGGTATCGTTGATTTTTTTCAATGGATTTGGATAGCCAACTGTATTCACAAGAAGCCATACTGACGCTATTTTTAGGTTGTTTTACGTTTTTACGAGATATAGGCCACTACAAAAAAGGGTTTTTTCAACGCCATACAAAGGATTAATGATTTCATAGTTTTAGATTTAAATACATATCTCACAAACTATGCAAGCAATGATGAAAATTAATGGAAGGATGGCGAATATAAATACCAAATGGTGGGTGGAAAAAAGGTGAAATTAAATAAATGCCACGCCCACTTTTTCACTTATTAAGTTATACGATCGCATGGCAGCGGCTATTTTCTTCTTGTATTGCTCAAATGTTACATCTTCTTTGAGCTTTTCGGTGTAATTTTTATTCATTTCAGCCTTGGTGAGGCGAACCTGTGTGATAAATTGGCGATTGAAATCAAAAAACGAAATATAATATTTACTGTGACAAATCTCGGTCACGTTACACATATATTATGGTCTTTTAGAGAAAGAAGGCTTCTAAAAATTGCTAAAACTTAAGTGTAGTCAAAATGTATCCATAGTCTGTTCGTCAGAAATGCAATTGCCGTCAAATTAAATCGCGGTTAAAGTGCCATTAAAAACTTTTTCCTTTTTTGTATCTGCCACGATAACTTTAAATTGCGACTGTTTTCATTGCCATAAAATCGGCTTACATTTTTTTTTACATTTTATTATTTATTTATATATATAATGGTATAATTTCACATAACTAGCCTTAATTTTTCCACTGTTATGCATGGCCCCGCTGTTTATAAGTCGTTTATATTATACTTTTCTTGCAAAGCTCCTTCGGATGCAAGCTTTTTTGGCGAGTTTCAACCGAAGTAGCAAGCGCGATCGTATGTTTATCACCGGGCTCTGTTAAATTAGAACTTTGCATATGCTGCATTGAATTTTTGCTGTGATACTCGTCTAATCTATGCAATAAATTAATAAAGCACGCTTGGTCGAGTTCTTGGTTTGTAGGTGAATTCGACAGAAGATCCCATATGGTTATGGGTGAAACGTATCGAAAACCAACCTACCAACAATTTTTTGGTTTTTTAACATATGCATTTTGCCTTGTTTTTGTAATATTGGTGTTTTTACTCAAAAACATAGAACAGTAAGCTCACACCACAAAACCACTTGATACGTGATTTGTTGGTAGCTGTTCAAAACAACAAAAAAATTAAAAATGCTTTATATATAACCAATCCAAAAAGTTTCTTAAAACACCCATAGGGGTATTCACGATGCTGATTAAAATGTTGCAAACGCACTTAAATAGAATTATGGTTACGGGTTAAAATATCAGCTGATTTTTCTAGTTCTTCATACAAATTTAAAAATGCCGAAGTCAAGCGAAAAACCCAAAACATCAAACTTTTTAATTTATAGAACTATTGGTAGAATCGAATTTGTACAAGGTAAGTGTAGGAATTGATAAAAACAAATGAAGGAAGAGGTTTACTTAAGCGCCCAAAGTAAAAAATAAATAGGGTTTTGGGTGCTCAAGTAAACTTAAGCCCAATTGAATTTTCTTAAATGCCTGCCGTTTACGTTTTACTGTCCATTACCGCTTTCTTCCTTTCGCGATGTTTTTTTACAATTTTACTCATTGCACAGTGGGCTCCTACGCGTTTTAAGTTTGACTTTGTTGACGACAAAATCGGGGTACGGGGATGTGTTCGTACACATTTCAGGATTATAAAACTGCTTCACGTAAAATCGGAGCTGATCGGTTTCGTAAGTTACAACCAATTACATGTTTTTTTCTTTTCTTTTTTTCTTATTACTGTGCAGTTAACAATAAATTATTATTATTACCGCCCAGAAAGTACCCTATGAAGGAAAAAATGTCAAGCAACATTTACACTACATTTTCCTATCCTCAACATTTGTTTCTAAAATGTCCATCCCTTATCTCAACCTCCTAGGGGGCTCTCATACAAATTTACGTGAAAATGTAAACTTTATTGAAAACTCCCTTAGGGAATGGAAATATGAGGCATATATTTTCCAGTAAATACTGGAGAGAGAGTAATGTAATAGGGGCTGGTTAATATTTTTGTTTACCCTTAGGCACTTCTGGGCACCTGGTCACTTATTTTTACCATATACAATGCTTTTTTAACATGATCATAGCTTTGTAATGGAAAACAATACGAGCCCATTTTATTTCTCATTTTGAAGACTGGGAATAGTACTAAATAATGCAATTAATATAAAATAGCATTACAATTTCATAAGTCCTATATTTAACCCCAAATATAGCCAAATACCGATTTTTAGCTCTTTTTCAAGGTTAAGATATTTTGGAAAAAGCAAAAGATATTGTCAAAGTTCTGATTGAGTTTTAAAAAAAATGAATTGATCTTTCATCTTCTGAATCAGGTTTTATGACTTACAATTATCTGGTCTTATTATATAATATTCAAAATAACGAAAAATCGTCTTTAGATTTTTTTACATGTTAGAATATCTCAAAAACTATATGCGATAGAGCAATTCTGATTCAGATTTAGAATCCGCAAATCCACTATAAATGACAATTTTTGCTTAACTTTCTTGTTCTTTTTAAAGGTTTTTGGCCAATTTATAAAAAATGAATTTTTTTACAAAATTGCAAAGAACTACCAATGGTTTGATTTCAGAATCCTGTTTTTTCGATTCCATTAGTGCTCACGAGTATTTTTACATCATTACGTGTTGAATCCATGACATTTTGATTTAAACTTTTTTGTTACTATACAGTAGAAAATAAAAAACCATGTAATTGGCTGTAACTTACGAAACCGATCAGCTCCGATTTTACTTGAAGCAGTTTTATAATCCTGAAATGAGTACGAACAAATTCCCATACCACGATTTTGTCGTCAACAAAGTCAAACTCAAAACACGTAGGAGCCCACTGTGATTGAAAAGAGACTTTTTTGGTTTTATTAACAAAATACTAAAATCCTTCATGATTTGCTTACCTACTTTTCGCATCTTTTGCACAGTAACAATGACAAGTGGAACAGCTTATTCTTTAGTGATGCTTACTCACGTTGGCTAGTGTCAATGCAAAATTTATTTATTATTTGGGTAAACGTAAATTACGGTCAAAGGCTGATTAACAGTGTTACCGTTTGTATTTTGTTGTTGGGTTTAGTTATTTTTTCGCACTTTTAACCATTTAACTCGATAACCACTTCTTTAACCAACATCGTGAACACCCGTCATGTTATTGAGTTTGGCAAGACTAGATATAACCCTAAAAAATTTTTTTTTTAAATTCATTTTATGGATGAGAACTTATGATTCCAACGTAAAGTTGAAAAAGTAGATTTTGACTAATGACTGTCACCCTAATATGTACGAATACATTATATTTTATAATGCTTTATAATTGGATGAAAGTACATTTATTGCGCTGTTTCTTTATTTAAGCTTTTTATTCAAAAAGCTACATTTACATATTTGCAGAGAGATTTAAAACATTTAGCGATGCTACTAAAGTTAAACTGTGCGTCTATCATTTCTCCTTATGATGACAAGCAACGTCGTTGCCACTTTGTTTAACAAGAAATGTCCCTCCAAAAACGTGCAGACTTCCAAAATCATTTTGAATTGGTGATTGTGACCGTTTGCGTAACATTGAAATCATTTAATATCATACGATCGAACAGAGACACTCACGGTTTTTTATGATAAGATGAGAGGTTGATTTTTTCGAATGAATGCAACTCGTAAACTTTTCTTTGAAATGTATTCAAAATTTTACAATCGAAATCTGAATAGTGATATATACTTAATTCCGGAAACTTAATAGACTATGTATATACTAGCTTTCAATGTTCTTAGTAACACAATAAAAAATGTTATTCGAGTCATAAATTATGTAGGTAAGTATATTGCTTTTAAGTTTCTAGAATAAATAAAATTCTTTCAAAAAATAATACCTAAAAATGATCTGGTATTGTCGTTTTCCGGAATACTAACTACATATATAATATATGCAAATATGTCCGTACATTTACCTTTACTTGTGCAATTACTAACAAATGTCATAGCTAAGACGCTTTTATTATTCGCTTGACGCCGCAACATTTGAATTACAATTGTACGTTTATCTTTAGATTTTTTACTTAAATAAAGATAACCATTCGATAGATAGCACAAAAATTAAGATAACTTCATCCCATAGTAAGGATGAATAAGCCAAGTTATTTTTGAAACAGTTTTAATTCGAAAGTAATGGAGCTAACAAGAGTGGTGTTGGGAAAATTGTTGTTGAAAACTTCTGCAATTTTCAATTTTGAATAAAATTTAATAATAAATTATAAATATTAAGTAAAATTGTGAAATCTTCTCGAATAATATTTTTGCAAAAAAAAAAAAAAAAAAGAATAGAAAATGTTGCCAAGACTGTTCGACTTTTCTGAAGGCGTTTTTAAGCCAGATTTTCGTCATCAATTATATGCAACATTAAGTGGTATTTAACTTAAAAGAATACAGATCATTATATGGAATATTCTTTGGAAAACGAACATTCCAAAAACTACAAAAACTTGAAGTATTTAGTTTACAAATATGATAGGCAAAACTGCTGATTTTCATGTTGTTTTTTGCTACTCTTTTAGCCAAATGTTCAAAAAAATAAAACTTGTTTCTTGCTTCCCTTTAAAAGTGTGCAATATTTTGTCTCTTGTAAATTTTTCTATAAGTTTAATGTTTTTACGCAGAAGCAGATTAAAAGAATAACGCAGGGTAATAATGAATTTCCGCAGGGTGCTTCGGAGTAAATTTTGAGTTGACATGACCTAAACAGCAAAAAGTTTGAGGATAAAGTATAAACTTATTTATACTATTTGTTTTTATAAACATATGTATTCCAATTTTTTGATATAATTTATAAAAAGCTTAAATGTTTAAATTCTACAAATTTCATACCAAAATTGTATAATTCTAATATCAAATTCTGTTTGAACATCGTTTGCTTAATTTACAAATTTTATACATCTTCGCAATATCGGTTAATGGTGTAGCGGTCTAACGAGTTTCTATCACACGGGACGGGTCGTAGGTTCGAATCGTCCTGCGATCGTTTCTTTTTTTTTTAATTGAAATTGTAATAATACTTTATTTGCAAAAAATGTTATACCAAGTTTGGTATGGATTTGTATTCACTCCAATTTGGTTTGCATTTTACACCTAAACTATTTATTTGCTGTGCACTGAATCCACAAATATTGGATTCACCAAATTGACTCAAGTTCTCAAGAACTTTTTGGACAAAAGTGAAAAATCGCTTTATGCCAAACATCAGGCATGATTTTCTATGAGTACTCGTACATTAAACTTTACCTTTCAACTTTTCGAAATGATGAGAAGATCGAAAGTTGATCAAAAAAATCGAAAAATTATAAGAAAGCTATATATATTTCTGGCCTAGCCAACACTATTGTCAATAGCTAGAATCTGGCAACACCATAATAAAGTTTGACATTTTTTAGCATAAACGTACTCACAACGTTTTGATGTACAAGTGCTATTTGTTTTGTTTACAGTGAGTTAAGAAAATTAATTTTTTCATTGATAATTTAAGCGATAAATTATGGGGTTTCCAACGAGAACAAACGTTTTTTACAACTAAGTGTTCATGCAAAATCGAATGTATTGGAGTGGAACTAGTGCCCAATGATGCCTTTATCTCACGGTATGTCACATGACGATCTTGCATTATCAGTTCACGCACGGCATCAATGTTCTCTGGCACAACGGCCGTTTTTGGACGACCTTCACGGAATTCGTCTTTGAGCGAGTGTCGGCCACGATTGAATTCATTAAATCAGTTTTTCACAGTGCTATAGAATGGTGCTTCATCGCCATACAAAGATTTAAGTTCATCGATGCACTCTTGTCGTGATAATCCACGTCGAAAGTTGTGAAAAATTATCGCAGATTTTAGCTATTGACATTAGTGTTGCCTAGGCCAGAAATATATATAGCAGCCTACGTATATATCACTATGGACCCTTGCGGTCTATGTTTGACAATATTGCCGCTACCCTAACCTTCCCAACATATAGTGCGTCATCTTCGATTTTTTTTATTTTGTGTTCAAAAAAAGCTACAAGTTCTCCAGAAAAACAATAAAATGAAGCATCTTACGCATTTATTCAGTATAATTCAGCATAATTTGATATTATTTAATAAGAATTTTCAATTGAGAACTAGTAAAAGTGTCACTTTTGGCCTGGCACAGCAGTATTTTGAAAATTTGGCTTGTACGGGAGGTGCCACGATCTCATAGCTTTTACTCAGATCTTGCACCTACTGTTCTCAGTGCCTGAGTTAATTTGGGTGGATTATCTCAAGCCTCCTTTTCCGCGTTACAAAGGGTATAAAATTGAATTGAAAAAATGCAGAAGATGCTACATTTTATTGTTTTTCTGAAGAACTCCTGGCGATCCTACTCCAAAAATTGGAGCCAAATCGGATACCATCAACAAAATCTTGAGCAGTTTGGGATGGAATCAATCATGTACTTAAAAAAAAAACGCACTGATTCAAGTGGTTGCATCAAAATGGCATCATTGTCAACGTTGAATTGTTGTCATGGTTGGCTGCTCAACATTGGAATCGAGCTTGTTTTCTGTGTGTGTGTATGTACAATGCTTCATCAACACCAAAAGGATACGATTATAAAATGCAAAACGGAAACAAGCAATTAAATTCTTAGTATTGGAAAAAAAAGGATGTTTTCGTGGCATCATATTATAGCAAAGATACTTACGAGTAGAGCGAGTGATATAAAACCAAGAGCACTTTTTCGCTTTTGTTGTGCTGTCCCAGTGTGCCAAACGGTTCATATCTCGAGATATGAACTCAAATATAGCCAAAATAGCCATTTTTTTGTCTATTTTAAGTCAAATATCTCAAAATCCTGAAGTAATGTGGCAATGAGCTCAATTTCTATGCAGAAAGTTTCTTCAGAATTGACCCTCAGCTACCCAGCAATAAAGTCTTGTAGGTCCATGTTACTTTTCCGACTAAAGAAGGTTAACTTTTCCGAAAAATACACAAGAGACAAAATTCTATTTACATAAACTTTTGTTTAAAAAAGAAAAAAATGTCAAAACACTCCAACATCATGAAGACTATATAGTTAAATTTTTCGATTTTTTACATACTCGTACCCTTAAAGGTTTTTTTTTTGAAGCCTTAAGCTTTGCAGAATTCGTGTGTGTTCGTTTTAAAGACAATGTTCTATATAAACATATATTTATATGATATATTTTCATCCTTCCTAACAATACATTCTCTTTCTAGTTACTTTAATAGTTTTTACCCATGGAATTGGTCTTGGTTGGCTATCACCCATGTTAGTCAAATTACAAAGCGAAACTGAGACTCCATTAAATTTTTTTGTTAATGTTGACGAGGCATCATGGGTTGGTGCACTTATTAGTGTTGGTGGTTTGACGGGTAATATTTTATTTGGATTTTTAGTGGATCGAATTGGTCGTAAAGCGTGCATATATGGTTTGGCGTTTCCAAATATGGTGAGTTTTTTTCTGTCTTTGACTTTTTGATATTGTGGTTAAACAACAAAGTTTTCGAGTAACATATGTACATTAGATAGGGTCGAAATAAAGATTCATCCACATACCAACTCCAAAGCTAGAAAGACTCTTAAAAACGTTATTTGCATAATTTTTTTTTTTCGTTCCTGAGGAGTACTTTTGAAATATTTTAAGGCCCATTTCGGCTAAAAAAAAACAACATATTTTGATGTCATAACTATTTTACCTTATGACAGGCATGTCAAACTGAATTTCCAACTGGGCCAAACGATAAAATATTTTTGTTTTTGTGTGCCGCAAAAATTAACAACTTTAAGTAGTATAATAAGACAAATGCAATAAAATATTCTTATGTAGTGTACATTAGTTTCTAATGTTTTCTTCCTGATATCTGAAGCATTTTTTTTAACTAAAGCTTCAATATTGGGGGAAAATTGAATTCGCCGATATTGCTTTCATCACTGACATGAGATGAGAATCTGTTAGTCTCGGTCTAATAGCAGACTGGTTGGTTTTCTTTCGAAAATATTTGTTCACATACATAAGAACTGCCAAACAGAGATATTATTTCCACTGCAAATTTGCGAGTTTCTTGAAATCGCTAAGGCAAGTATTTATAACATAATGGAATGCACCCTTTAGAAACTTTCAGATTCAAATTTGTGTCGCATTGAATTTCCTTTATCTTCATTTGAGGGTAGCTTGACACTTTTTCAATTTCAATGGAAAACGGGCTTGAAAATAAAGAAAACTTGTCTTCAACGACCTGAAATCTTCAATACGTCTCCCGAACACCATATTTAAATCATTAAGATATACTTTGCATGTTGGAAAATGATCCAAGTTTTTCACACAGAAGAAATTTTAATTTAAAAAAGTTCTAATTTGGTCATTCATTGTGGTTATAATTTGACTTTTTCCCTGTAGCTTCAAATTCAAATCTGCAAAGTCTTCTATTGTGGTACATACATGCAATAATGCAATGCACATGATGAAAACTAGTTTTATCGCCGCAGACCTCAACGTATTTTCGTTGTAGTATCGCAATTAAACCATTATTTTTTCCCGCCAAAGAAGATGCTCCATCCGTTTCAATGAGTGGTTATCTTGAAATTAAAATTAGTCCATTGGTGTTACACTTTCGTATAATTTAGGTAATTTTGAATTTTCTACCCAAGATTTATCCAAAGAAATTTCTTTTGAACAAAAATTTAAAACTGTCAAATACCTATAATTATATTGATTTGCAATATATTTTTATTTCAACGTTTGGGCCGCAGATTGAAAGATAATGGGCCGCATGAGGCCCGCGGGCCGCGAGTTTGACATGGCTGCCTTATGATATTTATAACCAAATTTACTTCTAAAATAAAGACTATGTCTTTGGTGTTAAAAAATTTTTTAGTTTTGTAGTATAGATAACACAGGTTTACAAAAAAAAAAAAAAATTCATGGCGTTTTGTGTTTCCTAGGGACTTTGACGTCCTGAATCCGAATCCGGGGTCCATTCTTTTCCAGAACGTCTCAGAAAAAAGATTTCAAGGTCAAATGGAGGTCAAAATGGGGTTCATGTATCGTTTAGTGATAAATTCGCTAAAATTCTGAAACTAATTTTTTATCATTGAATTCTTAGTCCTTAAAAAGAATATGTGATCAAAAAGGGTATCTCGGACCTGGTTTCGGAGATGTAGCCATCGGAAGATCCGGATATATCTTTTATGAAAACCGCTATAAGTTGGGAACCCCTGGATGGATTTGAAAAATATTGGTGTCATATGAAAGGTATTTTGACAACTTATAAAAATGTTGTGCGCATATTGTCAATTGGATTCATAGTTTTGGAGATATGACCTTTTTTGAAATTTTTCAATTACAACAACAAATCCATCAACACCAAAAACAACAACAAAATACCTTTCATATGAAACCAATATTTTCCAAATCCATCCAGGGGTTCTCAACTTATAGCGGTTTTCAAAGAAGATATATCCGGATCTTCCAATGGCTATACCTCCGAAACTAGCTACGGGAGACTCTTTTTGATCACACATCCTTTTTAAGGACTAAGAATTCAATGATATGAAATTAGTTTCAGAATTTTAGCGAATTTATCACTAAACGACACATGACCATTTTGACCTCCATATGATCTTAAAATCTTTTTTCTTTTTTCTCAGACGTTCTGGAAAAAAACGGACCCCGGATTCGGATTCAGAACGTCAAAGTCCCTAGGAAGCACATAGTCTGGTCAAAACGCCATGACATTTTTTTTTTTTTTGTAAACCTGTGTAATATTTGGTTCCGAAAATCGATTTTTTTACGTTTTTCAATTACGCAGTCGGAAAAACGATTTTTTACTCAAAGCAAGGCATCTTACGAAAAAAGTGTAACAGGCAAAAAAAAAAAGCTTACAATCGTCTTAAGAATACGTGTGAGTTTTTTCAGAATTTTTGCCACTTTTTTTTTGGCCATTTTTTGAAAAATTATAAAATATTTCAAAAAATTCACAAAAAATGTACACGTATACTTAGGGCACTACTTATATTTCGGGAATAGCAAATAATAACAAACATTTTTAATTGAAAATGGCTTTATTGTTTTTCAAAATATTCCCTTAGTTGATCAATACACTTTTGCATTCGTTCAAACCATTTGTCATAACAGTTTTCCCATTCCTCTTGAGACGCCACCAAAACATAGTTTTTGAACGCTTCAACTGCTTCTTCGACGCTCGTAAATTGTTGACCATGCAGTTTACCTTTGATATTCGGAAACAAGAAGAAGTCATTGGGTGCCAAATCAGGACTGTACGGAGGATGAGTCATCAATTCGATGTATTGACTGCTCAAAAATTCACCTGTTTCACGAGATGTGTGAGAGCTCGCATTGTCATGATGGAGAATGATTCGTCTTCGGAGGTTGGTTTTACGAATTTCTGCCGTGCTTCTTCCACGAACAATCTTTTGTTGGATTTAGCTCGTCTTGGAATACCCACACGGTCGATTGCTGTTTTATTTCCGGCTCATATGCATATGCCCATGATTGGTCACCTGTCACGATCTTATACACGTCTTTGAAGCAGCACGGTCGAATTTTTTAATCATTTCCTTACACCAAACAATGCAAGCGTTTTTTGAGCGATTGATAAATTCTGGGGCTTCCAACGGGAACAAACGTTTTTTACGACTAAGTGTTCATGCAAAATCGAATGTATTGGAGTGGAACTAATGTGCAATGATGCCTCTATCTCACAATATGCCACATGACGATCTTTCATTATCAGTTCATGCACTGCATCGATGTTTTGTGGCACAACAACCGATTTTGGACGGCCTTCACGGAATTCGTCGTCGGTGACCGAACTTACTATACCAACCATATACTGTGGTTTTTAATGGTGCTTTATCGCCATACAAAGAACTGAGTTCATCGACTTATTCTTGTTGACATAATCCACGTCGAAAGTTGTGAAATATGATCCAACGAAAACCATCTCTGAAATTTCCATTTTTTGGGCAAAATTGATTTTCTTAACTCACTGGAAACAAAACAAACAGCACTTGTAAATCAAAACGATGTGAGTACGTTTATGCTAAAAAATGACAAACTTAATTATGGTGTTGCCAGATTTTAGCTATTGACATTAGTGTTGCCAGTTCCCGAAATATATGTAGTGCCCCTCGTACTTAAGACAATTCTACACATTTTTTGCCTAATACACTTTTTTCGTAAGATGACTTGCTTTTAAGTGAAAATGCCTTTTTCTGACCGCGAAATTGAAAAACGTAAAAAATTTATTTTTGGAACCGAATAATAAGTATGTATTTATGTTTCATGAAGTTTAGGCATCTATTCTGCGAAGAAAGAATCAAAAAGTTATGTTTTTTTTGCCAAAATTAACCTTCCGGAGAATCAAAAGCGTTACGTTGGCATCATACAAAGTTTATAAAACAAAAATGTTTAGAATTGATTAAAGTATACGCACACTTAAAAATTATAGTTTACTTTTCTTGATTTTGATTCCCTTAAGTATTGATTTTCAACTTTTTTGGTTTTAAATTCCGATTTTTTTCCAGAAAAGTATAAAATTTATTCCAAAACAGTTTTAAATTAATATTTTTATACCCTACACCCAGGGTATATTCACTTTGTCCTTCCGTTTGTAACGCAGAGAAGGAGGCGTGGCAGATATAGAAAAGTATATATATTCTTGATCAGCGTCACCTCCTGAGTCGATATAGCCATGTCCGTCTGTCTGTCTGGCTGGGTGGCTGGCTGGCTGGCTGGCTGGCTGGCTGTGTGTTTAAATACACTTTTTGGGAAAACTGAGCAAGATAATTCAATGAAATTTGGTATACTGCCTCCGTCGTCAAAGATAGCTCAGGGGATTAAAAATGAGCGAAATCGGTCAACGGACACGGCTACCGCCCATACAAAAAATATATTCAAAATGCAAATTTAGGAGTATTTTTCACGACAATGCAACCAAAATACGCATAAATACTAAGAATTGAGGCCGCAAGCTCTGAGAAAAAACTGAAAGAATTCGGACAAGAGGGCGTGGCACCTCCCATATAAGCAAAAGCTTCAAAACGGTATACTGAAAACGTTTTTCACTCAGGCACTAAAAACTATAAATCCAAGCTCTGGACAAAAACTGGGTGAACTCGGACAAGAGAGCGTAGCACCTCCCATATCAGCAAAATTTTAAAAATACTGTAGTGTAGGGTATTTAATGTTTGGCCAGGCCAAATTTTACACCCTTACTAGTTTTTTTTTTTTTTTTTGGCGTTGTTCTACCTAAACAAATAAAATTTTTACGGTGCGTGTGAATTTTTTCAGAATTTTTAGAATTATTTTATATGTAGTTCTTATAAAATTGGTCGAAACAAAAAAAAAAAATCTAAAAATTATTTACCAAAAATTCTGAAAAAATGTACACGTATTCTTTGGATAATTCTAATTATATGCTTTTGAGTAATTTTGCTTTTTCCTGACAGCGTAGTTGAAAAATATTATCTTTACTACAAAAATAAATATATAATTTTTTAACGCCAAAATTTATGCAAGAACATAATCATTATTTTCAAGCAAATTTGGGCATCCATTCCGTGAAGAAAAAAAAGTTATGAGCAAAAATCATGTATTCAAACGTGCTCCACAGGTTCTTTTCGGTATAGAAAAAAATTATGCAGATATCGTTTTTAAGAATCCTTCTAATTTTCGAGTTGATGTGGGAACCACTTTTTTTTTTTTTTGTTTTCGGTTCATACAAATCGAACCAGTTTAATGTACATACATAAGTTGGGTTGAGTATTATCATCAAAGATTAGATTTCTTCGAACTATGCAACGGCGTAATAAATATTCTTTTCGTTCTTCAAAGAAGCTCTTTCACATATATATGAATTATTATTTCTATGTCTTTATTTTGCTATGGTTTTATAATTATTTGCTATCTGCTGGAAATATGTTTGCTTTTGAAGTGTGAACAACCCCCGCAGAGCTACAGTAATCTAATTTATTTTGATTAAATTTAAGTCCTAAGGGTTACATCAAAAATTTAAATTATGCTTTTCTCACCTTCCATTTCTATTTGTAAATGTCAAAGTTATAACACTTTTCCGGTATTCTAACTTTAAATTCAGATTACTTTTGTTTACGCAATTACTGCCAATGCTCACTATTCACACTTTGCATTTTGTTGTCACTTTTCTGAATGACACTCAACATCTTTGTTTGCATGGACAATTTCCCCATAAAAATTTTTGTTTTCTTTTTTTCAAAAAGCTAATTATAAAGTTTACAAACTTATCACTCAATGGCATAAAAACTTAAATTTACTTTCATATCGTATCGTATTGTCCTGTAGCTCCCTAACGGATCATAAGTTCAAAATTATTCAATCCTTTGCGATGACTTTAATTGTCCCCCTACGCTTTCTTGATTCTTGGATTTCTTGCTCCAACGATTTTTCTAGCAGACTTTTGATGTACCACTTTCTCTACTGCTTTGTGGATTTCACTATATGGTTTAGCTGCAAATTTTGTTCAAGATTTTGCGCTTTCCAACACCATTTGCTTAGTTTTTTTCTCGTTTTTATTGATAACTAGCTTTAAGCTCAGCAAACTTTGGTTTAATTTTTAATCAACAAAATTTTGATACTATGATGGCAAATTGCTGCGAAGCTAAGGACTGCCCAGAAAAATTTGTTTTTCATTAATAAAAAAATACGTAATTAATTTTTTTTTAAATTTTGTTTTTTTTATTTATTAATGAGTAGTATAAGGAACGTAAATAACCTTACACTATTAACAAATATTTATTTTATATAAAAATATTTTCCTTTTTTCTTATGACCCTTCATTAAGTTTTGTACAGTTGTTTCGTCGACAGTACCGTACGACCTTCGCCACTTTTTTTTTTAAGTCTTTTGCTCTTCCAAAGATCTGATTTCATTAGAGCCCAATATCTCTCAAAAAGTCGAAGCTCTGGGCAGTTAGGTGGATTCGCATTTTTGGGAACAAAACTTACATTATTGCTAATAGTACCATTCTATGGTGGCTCTAGAGTAGTGAGAGGATTGTAAATCAGTCCAGAACATTACAGGGGGTACTGCTCACGAATAAATAGCAAAAGACGTTTTTCAAGGCATTCATATAAATATAAATTTCCTGCCAAACCATATACTGCTTGGGAAATTTTGTAATTTTCTTCTCTTTAAATTTGTTCTGTACCTGCCCCTTCTCCGAACAGGTATAAAATTCGAGTCGTGGTAGGTGTTTAAAATCTGCCTTAACGTATGTTTCATCGTCCATTATGTAGCAGTCAAATTTAGTCAGGTAACCGACATATAACTTTCGAGCTCGCTTTTGAGCCTCTGACTGCTTTTCATCGGAACGGTCTGGTACTTTTTGAAATCATCTAGGTCTTTAGCTTAAGTTTTTTCTTTAGCCTGTTTATAGAAGATTTTGAGGTTCCTGCTCTGGTAGCCATATCTCGTTCTGAAGTGTTAGGATTCTGCTTAAAAAGGCGCTTTACATTTTTCACCAACTGTGGGTCTATACGGGCTTTTCTACCTGAACCCTTTTTCTGCGTAATAAGTTGACACTTTCTATAATTCGAAATAACCCGTTGGACAGTTGTTTTTGATGCACCTGAATATTTTAATTCTGGTTTTGCAGGTAAGTGTACAAAATGAGTTCGCGTTTTTTCGTGATTGCTAGACATCTTTATCGTTTGAAGTTTGTTTGCCAAGTGTTATATATTTTTTTAATCGTCATGTTATATAGAAAAAATAGCACTCATATTTCGACCTGCACGATCATCAGGTAAATCATAATCTTAAGGAATAAAAGTATCAAATTTTTCTGGGGCAGTCCTTAATAGCTCAAAATCAAAAAATTTCAACTGACCAACCAAAATACACCAATCTCAACTTCATTTTCCTCATTGCTATTATTTTCATCGATAGTTCGATATGTAAAAGTTACCTCTTGGAGCCCAACTCTCATCAAAAATTTCACAAAAATCATTATTTTTAAAAGTACAGTTAGCAATTCAAGGCTTAACCTTAAATATTCAATTACTGTGAATTAAATTAAATTTTTTTTATGCTTCGAATATCATACTACAGTTACATATGTAGTTTCTTCGGAATGTAACATTTTCAATTTTAAAACACAAATTTTAATTATAAATTTCCAACGAAACACAATGAAAAATTACAATCTGCCTATTTCACGTAAAGAAACATAAAATGGGAATTCATCATGTCAACATTAAATTTTTTAAGCCCCCAAATGCGCCTGTTTTAAATTTTAATAGAATTACTTACTATGTTTCCAAGAAAAATTTATAATTTCAATGTTGCGCTATTTATCTTGCCCCATTCCTCAAGGGTGCAAGGCCTCATTTAACACTACCCATCAGACAAAATGAGCAACAAACGAAGTGCTGTGTTTGTGTTGTTTTTTGATTTTTACTTTTGGTATCTTGATTCTTTTGTTATTCTTTATCGATACTTTTGGTAGATTGATGAGTAATTCTTTTGCAAAACCCTCGATGATGCCGTAGATGAATCGTTGGTGATTCTATATATTGGGACTTTTTATTACTAGAAGGCATTAATGAAGGTTTCTTAATGGCATAAAGTGATTCTCTCAATCATATGAAGGAATTATATGTAATCCTTTTCTTTATAGATTCTTTCCCTAATGGCTTCAATAGTGATTCTTCTGCGATTCTTTCGAAAGTCTAAAGTACGCATATATTAATCCTTATTCATACTTCTATTTACTTGATGACATCAGCAGTGAGTGATTCTTCTGCAATTTTCTCAACAGTATAATTTCTTATAGATACTTTTGGTTGCATGGTGTTATCAGGAGCAATGCATCTGGGATTACCTTGAAAGCGTGAAGGAGTCTTTGGTGATTGTTTATTGATACTTTTGGTTTCTTAATGACGCCAAGAGTCATTCTTCTGTGATTCTCTCAAAAGTGTAAATATATAATATTTTATTGATACTTTTGGTTTCTTAATGGCATCAAGAATGATTCTTCTGGGACTTCCACGACAGCGTTGAAGATAAGTTTGTGATTTCTTATTGTTACTTTTTGTTTCTCAATAGCATGATATGTGATTCATCTGTAATTCTTTATTGATACTTTTGGTTTCCTAATGGCATCAAGAGTGAGTCTTATGTGATTCTTTTGTTATTGTAAAGTTATCAAAAGTCATTCCCATTTGATAATTTTGATTACTTGGCTACAATTGATTCTTCCGTGATTCCCATGAACGCGTAAAGGAATCTCTGTGTTTTTTACTGATACTTTTGTCTTCTCAATAACATACTAGATTCATAGGTAATCCTCTATTGATACTTTTGGTTTCCTTATGGCATCGAGGGTAATTATTATGTGATTCTTTCGATAGTTCAAAGGACTCATATGTAATTCTCTATTAATACTCTTGATTGCTTGATTAAAAGAGATTCTTCTGTGTCTCTCCCGATCGTGTAGAGGAATCTTTTGTGATTCTTTATTGATAGTTTTGGTTGCTTAATGACATAAAGAGTAATTATTCTTTGATTCTTTCGATAGTGTAAAAGACTCATATGTAGATAATTCCTTATTGACAGTTTTAATTGCTTTATGGCATCAAAAGTGATTCTTTTCTGATTTTCTCGATATTGCAAAGGAACCATACTTAATTCTTTATTGATACTTTTAATTACTTGATGGCATCAAAAATTATTCTTCTGGAATTCACACGATAGCGTTGTGATTCTCAAGAGAGATTCTTCTGTGATTCTCTTTCGAAAGGAATCATGTATTATCCCTTATTGATTCTTTTGGTTGCTTGATGGTATTATAAGAGATTCTTCTATTATTTCCTCAAGATTTGATAGTAATTTTTTTAAAATACATCAAGAGTGATATGCTTCTGTGATTCTAAAGATTGTGTAAAAAAATTATATGCATTCATTGATACTTTTAATTGATTGATGGAGTGATTCTCTTGTGCTTCCCCAAAGTGCTTAAAGGAATCGCTTGGGATTCTTAAATAATACTTTTAGTTGTTAGTGAGGATTGTTTGGGGATTTTTCATTTGTGATAAAATTTTTCTGATTCTTTTACTTTGATTCCTTTGATAACTTGAGTGAGTATTTTGTAAATTTTATTTTAGTAACGATGATTCTCTACAAAACTTTTTTTCTCTGTTTGATAATCATTAACAATTTTTTAAAAATATCCATCTACTTGATAGCTTTGTCGTTTAAAAACCACTCAACCATTTTATTTATTATATGCAAAATTTTTGATAAAACAAACAAACAAACAAACCAAACATGATACATATTACAATTTGCAGTGCCTTTGGCTGACATTATATTTTGCCAATTCGATTGAATATCTTTATATTGGACGTATTTTTGGTGGAATAACAGGTGGCGGCATTTATATAGTGATACCCATTTTTATAAGTGAAATTGCAGATAACACGTTAGTATACATTACATAATGTACATACATATTTCAGCCATTATTTTTACGTGCACTTAAAAATTTGTGTATTTTTTTCTTGTTATTTCTTTTACAGCGTACGTGGTCGTCTGACAGCACTTTTTACACTTCTCATTAATGTGGGCATTCTCTGCGGTTTCATAATTTCTTCTCATGTACCATACCATTGGATACCATTTTTGGTAATCTGTTTGCCAGTACTTTATTTAATATTGGCCACAATGTTCCCAGAAACACCACAACAATTACTACGTTTCGGTCATGATGAAGCGGCAAAAGAATCTTATAAATTTTATAGAAATTTTAAGTCAACAACTAAAGAAGATTTTCACAAATTCAATGCAGACTTTGCAGATTTACGTACTGCAGTTTCACAACAAAAATCAGATAATGGGGATGTGGGTTGGAAAGATTTTTGTAAGTTTCCTACGAAAAAATCTCAGGGAATTTAGCAGACACAATGAATTCAACAAAAAGCACAACTTTTTTACAAATGCATAATTTAAACAACAATTTCTCAACTTTTTTAAGTTCAAGTTTCTTTGTTAAGTATATTCATATGTACGAACAAGGACTTTGCAAAGCAGTAATGACTGAAAAACTTTTCCTTATTTGAGTTAAAGATGTTCCTTAGCTATGGAATTAATTAAGAAAATAACCTCTTGCACGTATACTCTCGAACTCGTACGAATCATATTAATACCGGCAAAGGATTTACCTTACCAACTTCTTATACTGAGAAATTTCATAGAAATGTTCCGCACAACAAAACTTTAGCTGTAGGATGAAACGCTCCGAAAAAAGCGCAAAAGTTTGCAGCAAAATAGGGAAATTAAGACAAAAATATCGTGTAGTTCAGTAACTTTTCTAAAGTTTTTGTATTTTTTCAAAGTTTAGCATTTGTCATTTTTTTAATCTTTAGTCTCAAATGAACCTTTGCGATGAATATACTTTCTCTTCAGGAGTTTATAGATTCTTGAACTTTCTTCCCCAACAACCATTTATTGTTCAGAATAGAGAAAAAAGCACTTCCGTTTTGGCCATTCTTGAGTTAATGATCTCGCTTGATCGCTTATGGACGTTTTATTTCGTAGTTAAGAGAGGTTCTAGATACATACTTTTATCTTAGATGCATTACTTTACACTTGATAGTGCCCGCGGGCATAGCGTTGGATTTCACTGCATCTCTTGCATATCTGAATGTCTATCGTTAGCGTAGTCTAAATTCTCTTACAGTTCGTTCAAGTTTAGTGGGATTTCTATTTCGACCTCATTAAGGGTCTTATTTAAGATGAGATCAGGAACGATAAGAAGGATAGCCAGATCAAGTTTCTTGCTTACTTGATGTATTTTCGCCAGTTATTTCACTGAAATCAGTAATTTTTCGCAATCAAAATAGAATAGAATAGAATGAAATAGAATAGAATAGAACAGATTAGAATAGAATAAAATAGAATAGAATAGAAGGAATCGTGGACTTCCAAGCCGAACTCTGACAATGTTCTTCGATACTAGGATAGTGCGGCACATTTTATAGATTCACAGAGGCTGTTAAAGGAATATAGTATGAGTCCCTATGGCAAAAAAAATATGTATGTATGTATTCTCCTTTAACTCCTAGGAGGAGCATAGGGCCAATATGAAATCTCTCCATTTGTCACAATTCATTGCGATGACTTTAATCTCTTGCCACGACTTTCCCGACTCTTGGATTTCCTTTTCCAGCGACCTCTTCCAGTTGGTTTTGGGTCTACTACGTGCTCTACTACCTTGTGGATTCCACTCAAGAGCCTGGCGACAAACTTCGCTGTGTGGTTTCCGGAGAGTGTGACCAATCCATCTCCATTTGCGCAGCTTGACCTCGATTGCTATAGCCCTCTGATTGCATTTTTGATGTAGCTCGGCATTTGATATAGTGCGAGGCCACCAAACCTCGCCTTAAGCATTTGTTGACGAATACTTGCAGCTTGTTAGTTGTTCAGTAACAAGCCACGTTTCCCCCCCTACAACAAAACCGATTTCACATTCGAATCAAAAATGCGCACTCTCGTTTTGGTGGATATAACGGATGAAGACCATATTTTGTTCAGTTGAGCAAACGCGCCTTTTGCTTTTGCTGTTCTTGAGTTGATATCCTCTTTTGCTCCACCATCCATGGAGATAATGCTGCCTAAGTACGTTAAGCTATCGACGTTTCTGATGTCATCACTGCCAGCTTTAAACGTGATGTCATTGCTTGCGTTTAGCTTCATGCTTTTAGTCTTGGATACGTTGATTTTTAGGCCGGCCTTTTGTGATTCCAAGACAAGGTCTTCAATTTAACTTTGCATATCTGAATGTTTGGACGATAAGAGGCAGATGTCGTCAGCGTAGTCGAGATCTTCCAGATGTTCGGTAAAGTTTCATTGGATACCCTTTTTGGACTTATTAAGAACTTTATCTAGGATATCATCAAGAACGATAAAGAAGAGTGATGGTGATAGTAAACACCCCTGCCGTACGCCTGAATTAGTGGTGAATGTCGGTGACAACAATCCAATGTGTAACACACTGCATTTAAAAAAAAAATATAGTCTCTCTTAAATAAAAGTGATAGTGGAGGAATTCAGGATTTCGCAAAAAATCCTTTTGCCAACAACTTTAGTTGATCTTCAGTGGCTATTAAAATTTATTTCTTTTTGGTTTTATTTGGACGGTTCTATTTTAATATTTTGTCTGACCACTTGCGGATCATACGAGTATTACACTGTGGAACAAAATTTGGTCAACAAAAGTTTACTCGGATCTGACGCTGCGGGGTGAAAATATAGGTCAAAATAAAAGACCATTTGGCTCAGTTTGTTCAAATTGGATCCAGTTTTCGAGAAAAGGCCGTTTGAATTTTGCACCTTGAATTATGTGGTTTTTTCGATACATCTCGTAAGTTAACTGAGTTTTATTGCATTTAGTGGTGGGGTTTTGTTCGTCTAATCCATATCTAATCTTTCACTACCAAATCAGTACTTTTGGATGCACTTTTGGCAAATTAGAGCACAAAATTCCCAAGAAATTGATATTTTTTGCCTTTTATGACATTCGGCTCAAAAGTAATCACCCGAGTGGTGGATTTATGCCTTTTAACCTATAGCTGAAATCCATACAAACACTTTGATATAATATATGTGGCATAAAGGCATAAATTTCTCAAGTGAGCCACCTAAGAAATTAAACGTAAAAAAGGCTTTAACCCGACCTATGCTAAATATCTCTGAAAAAAAAACATTTTTACAAAATCTTTTCTAGTTGTTACAAAACATCATTTTGTTAAAGCCTTTTATACGTTTAATTTCTTAGGTGGCTCACTTGAGAAATTTTTGCCCAAATGCCACATATATTATATCAAAGTGTTTGTATGGATTTCAGCTATAGGTTAAAAGGCATAAATCCACCACTCGGGTGATTATTTTGAGCCGAATGTCATAAAAGGCAAAAAATATCAATTTCTTGGGAATTTTGTGCTCTAACTTGCCAAAATTGCATCCAAAAGTACTGATTTGGTAGTGAAAGATTAGATATGGATTAGACGAACAAAACACCACCACTAAATGCAATAAAACTCAGTTAACTTACGAGATATATCGAAAAAACCACATAATTCAAGGTGCAAAATTCAAACGGCCTTTTCTAGAAAACTAGAGCCAATTTGAACAAACTGAGCCAAATGGTCTTTTATTTTGGCCTATATTTTCACCCCGCAGCGTCAGATCCGAGTAAACTTTTGTTGACCAAATTTTGTTCCACAGTATTATTAGTAGTCTCAGGTCTTTTCTTTCTGCGCTGTTTCTTATACATAAATTGTATACGTAGAAGTATTATTTTTCATTGTGTTTGCTAAATAAATAGTTGTTTCAATTCTCAATCTCTTTACATAAATTTCAAATTTATATCTATCTGTTTGCATAGATAACAAACGTGCCCTTAAAGCGCTCTGCACGGGCATTATCCTCATGGTCGTAAATATCTACTGTGGTCATTTTGCGCTCATCAATTATATGTCAACAATTTTTGCAACGCTTAAATCATCAATAGATCCAGCAACAAATACGATCATTATTGGTGTGGTACAAATTATTGGTACCTATATGGCAACCATATTGGTCGATCGTTTTGGTCGAAAAATACTTTGCCTGTTTTCAGCGGGAGGCACGACTGTCAGTTTGGCCGCTTTGGGAATGTACGCATTTTTCGCTGAGGAAACCGATGCTGATCTTAGTACATATAGTTCATGGTTGCCGCTGGTGTTGGTGGCTTTCGCAATATTTTCGGCCAGTGTTGGATTAATTTCGGTCATTTTTGTTGTGCTGATTGAAATTATGCCACCTAAGGTGAGTTTTTACTAGAGATAGTGTTCAGATCTTGTGGAAATGTATGCCAAAATCATTCATTAAGAAAACTAAGAAAACATTTAATAAATCCACATTTTAGAATATGTATCATAATCTAATCGATCCATTTCCTATTTTTTTCACAGATTCGATCTAAGGTCTATTCGTTCCTTTTGGCGCTTTTAAGTATCTTTGCTTTTGGGCTCTTAAAAGGTTTCCCAATATCTATGCACGTTTTTGGTTTATCGGCGACTTTGTGGTTTTGTTCCAGCGTTTGTGCCTTTGGATTGTTTTATATTTCAGTATTTCTAGAGGAGACCAAGGGAAAATCCATTGACAAAGATGAGGAAACGTGAAAAAGTGAATTAATTTATTAATAAATTTAGAGATTTTAATAAAAAAAAAGAATGATTACAAAAGCTATAAAATGTTTACAGAAATAATAAAATTATAATTTATGAAAAATCTAAAATGATAGTTGTTATATTAAAAGTTCAAAGCTAAAATAGTATTTAGTTATGTATATTAATGACAAAAGTTTCAGCAGTTTAAGCATAATCGCTTTCATGTCTGGCTGTGTACTTCTTTACCGTACCACCCATTCTATGAAATTACAAAATATGTGAATTAATTTTGTATGAAACTCTTTTGTTTACTCAAATTTAGAATTAATTAAATAATATTTCGAACGCTTCAAGCAACTTAACTAATAAACTCTATATGTACCTACATAAAACAGAAAACTTTTAGAAAATTAATTCAATTACAAAGCAATGTGCAATAATTGTAGAATTCTTAGTATTCCACAATGGAACGTATAAATATACATTGGATAAATTGTTTGAAAAGTTAAAAACAGTTTTTGACTGTATAAAGCATATTCATTAATTGCATTTAATGTATGATAAAAGACGATTGAAAACAGTTTCTTGGAAAGCGTAGGAAACTTATATCTTTTGAACTGTTTGAATTCCTCAAAGACCATACATAATGGCGTTCATGTCTTGCTTCATTCTATAAGAGACTCAATAGCGTTAATCATCATCAACTTCGGCCGGTGGAAACGGGTAGAATTTAACAATATGATTTACTAATCTCAGCAGAGCTAAATCTTCGGTGGAAACAGGCTATAAGAAAGTTTTAATGACCTAATATAAAAACCCATTGTTATCTGTTATCTCACAAACAAATGCATTGCTTGCATCCATCTCCCAGCCACACCGTGCAGGAAGCAACTTATTATCAGCCTAAACTGTAGATATTTATTGAATATCGATAATTTGCCCATTTATTTTTCTTTTTTTAGGATACTTGTCATTTTTATAGAATTTTTAATATTAAAACCTGCTACGTGCGTTTTCGTTTGAAAATCCTGTGGCTGAATCACCGCATCCGTGAACGTACAACTCGTGAAGTAAAATCATGTATATAGTAATCCGAAACACATGTGAAACACATGGTTTTACGTCACGTGTTGTACGTTCGCGGATGCGTCGATTCGACACATGTTTTTTTGGTCATCAAAATGTTTATATTCGAAATTCACAAAATCAGGCATATTTCAAAATTAACTTTGGTGCCTTGAGACAAATGCACAAAAATTATAAAACGCGCCCCTAATGTGTGAAGATAGTGTGTAAGTAAGTATGTATGTATGTTCGGGAAAAATGTTAAGGGCAAAAATATGATGCATGTTGGTCTTACATTAAAATTCACCATGGGCATTCCTTAAGAGAGGAAAAAATTTCATAAAAATATTATTTTTGCAAGGGAGTCCCTATAAGCGGTAGAGTTAGGCCGTAGATATGTTCAGCAAAAATATTAAGGGGAAGGAATATTGGCAATTTGCTTCACATTTTACCTTTCTAAGGGTGACACCTGGGCAGCTATGGAGTTATTTCGCAACTTTAGAACAATAGGGTTCTAACTACACACGAAATGATAGAACCTTGCTGTTCTAGGGTAACGATCACATTTTCTTGAAATTCAACCTCAATAGCGCACAGTGAGTGCACTGTTCATACAATCTTGCCATGAAAAATTTAAAATAAATTTTTTCGTATGCAGAACTGTTAAAATATGTCCAATGACCTCACGAAATAGAGTGAAGTGATTTTGGCGGGGGTGTGGGGAGTAGCCCCCATACGAAAAAAATGAACAAAACTCTATATCTCTTTACATAAAACACCTCAATAGCTAGATTTCTGTACTTGTAGCAGTTATCGTTACAAAACTTTGTACACAAGAGTATATCACGTTCACCAAACGCCTCACAGAAATTGGGGAAAATTGAACAAGGGGGCGTTGCACATTCAATAAAAAAAATATGATACATCAGTTGCTATATTTCTACACTTGTAGCAGATGCCATTACACAACTTTGTATACAGGACTAACCCGCGTTCATCAAAGGCCTTGCGAAAATTGGAGGAATTTGAACAAGGGGGCGTTGCACCCCTCATACAAAAAACACATACAATTGCTAAATCTATGCACGTGTATCAGTTATTACAACAAAACTTTATATTAAGATCGTATATTTTATTTACAAAATACTATACCAATAGAGAGGGGGTTAAAATATGGGGGCTTTGCACCCCTACACAAAAATACTTAAAATTCTCTATTTTAACATTATAAAATTTGGTACATGGACGTAAGTGATATCTTTAAATACACATGGGAAAAATTTAACGAGGGGACCTTACACCCGCCACCCACACAAAAAAACATTTGCAATATTTAACCTTTGCACCTAGTGTAAGTATTATTATAAAATCTGGTACAATTTTCATAGTATGACCAGCGTTGCCAGTTGGTTACATTTTATACATTTTGCGTAACTTTTTAGCCTCTCACGTAACTTGTAAGTAAAATTTGTATTTTGGTCAATTTTCGTAACTTTTTAGGTTTTTCACATTCCACAATTTATATTGTGGGTTATCGTGAATCTAGATTACCGGGGAATTTTCTCAAGCTACCGTGTATTCTCTATTGCAGTTTAAGAAAATTCCCCGGGAATCTTGATTCACGATAACCCCCATTACGTTTTTTTTGTTAAAATTTTGTTGCACTGAAAAAATTTCCATGTTAACACTTGCTTTCGTCTGTTGTTGAAAAATTGCAAAAATGACTGTTTAATTAGTTCACTATAAAATTATCAACGAAATTTCGGTATGGCACTGCCATAAATATTAACTATACTATTAAAAAACATTAGTAAAACATAATGTGGCAGTGATTACGATCTCCCTTAGCTTTTTGCTATTTAAACCTTGTACCAGGCACCGAATCGTGTGAGCTTTATACTAAATTTTCGCCGGAAATTTAGCTGTGATGTGATTTATAAATCTAGTCGTTAAAACCTATCCGTTTCCAACGACCGAAAGAGATTTAATATTGTTCATATATTGATATGTACGAATGTTGGTTTTCCTTTTCTTCTTAATATGTATCTTCGATTTGTTTTGTTTTTAATCACATTTAATGCCAATTGTCCAAGTAAATGGGTGTCATTTCGTCGAAAATCGCAAAAATTTGTAGCCCGGATGAGATTTATACGCAGATTTAAAATAAATCACGACAGAAATAGATTTAATTTTTGTATGGTAGATCACGTTATAAACTTAATCTCGAAACAGCCGTAAATCATCTCTTAAAATTTGCGGTAGAAACGTAGTATTATGTTATTGAAATTTCTCATGGCCAATGAAATATAGTAGTAGGTTAAGGTGATAAGCTCAAATGGAAGCTCAGCTATGTATTGGATTTATTTGGAATTGTTGTTATAGACTTTTTGAAAAGTCACTGCATAATAAAATACATCATGAACATATTTTGGCGAAATTTTTTGTAATACAAGAGCTATGCAATTGAAAATTGTGCCATTTATTTAGAAAAAATTAATCAAAATGTAACTTTTTATCAAAAAATGTATCTTTTTAGCAGCAAAAATGTAACTTTTTCAAAAAAGCCCTGGCAACGCTGAGTATGACGAACATTTTTTTGCGAGAAAGTGCGAGGATTTAAACCTCGCGTGTCATCAACAAAAAAACTACATATTTTCTATCTCTACCAGGTGTGGTGCTCATAGCTTTTGAGTTCAATATACAACAGAATATAAATTTCGAAAGCGGAGAAAATTGCGATTCTGTTAAAATTGTTTGTGGCAACACTATGTAAGGATATATATAAACAATGGGTGCTATTCTAGATTCCGTCGGAAAGCATTTTCCGCGCGGAAGCAAATTTTGCTATTATTGATTCCGAAAATAAGATACATCTGTCATCACTGTTCCGCAAAACAGATAAATTTGGTATTATTGTTTCCGCAAATAATTTGACAAATTTAACAACCCTGAACAATCGAAGTGACGTTCATTTTTGTGTATTCTTGATTCCGACGGATAGATATATTTCAGTTGTTTCCTTCCGCGAAACTTTTGTGACGGAACGACAATAAAAAGTTAAAAATGCATGCTTTTTTATTCACATGATAAAATCAAAAAATTATCAAAGATTCATAATTTTCCTTTGTTGACACTTCTAATTTTTTTTATTCTTTGTCATCTGTCAAAATGTTCTTATTTCAGGGTTTCCAATATTCTCGTTCGATATTCCTCTACCGTCGGAATCAATAATAGTAGTTTTCATATCGAACGATATTTCTTTCCGCGAAAATTTCCTTATCGAACGGAATCAATAATAGCACCCAATATATATTTTTGAAAAGCTTATACATCGAGTCAATTTTGGTTTTGTTACCTTAATTTTATTTCGTGGAAAAATTACCACAAAATTTACTGAAGTTGAAACGCTTTCCGGAACTAAAATTTTTTAAATTTTATTATATTCAAAATATCACATTTGAAGCTTAAACTTATGGGCAGAGGATTGAGCTATTTTTCTCCGTGTGGGATGGAGATTTCAAAATAAAGAAGAAAGTTTTATGTGATAGAGAAATAAATGATGTTGCATAAGAAATTAAAAAAAAAAAAAAAATGTGATCGAAAGTTTTCCAGATATTTTTCGAATAAATAACAACTATTTATACCTATTTATTTTAATAAAAATTATTTTAAGATTTAAACTTTAATTAGGATTAATTTCATTCTTTTTAGTAAATGATTTTTTTATTTTTCATTCAAAATTTCAGGTACTTCCTTGAGACTGGTTATTTTGAGAGCTATTATCATGTGTGGAGTTCGAAAATACAATGTTGCTAAAATTCTATCCATATTTCATTGCAATTTTATATGCATTAATTGCGAATACGGTAGCAACAATAACAAAGGTAAGTAATCACATTGAACATTATTTCGAAAATGTGAGTTAAAGTGGGTATTGTAATGGAAGTATACCTATATGATTCAAAATAGGATGGTTCAAATAAAAATCGTAAAAACAGACAGTTTGTTTACTGGTAAGACTGTGTCGAAAAAAACTTATACACGCTTATTAAAGTTAAATAAAACTTAAACCGTTCAATTTCAAAATTCTTAAAAATATGTGAATTTATTAATATATTATAGAAATTCATTACACGTAAATATTAAAATAATGGAAAATTAATCGGAATTTATAAATCTATCCACCTTTTCGGGAATCCTGTCATTAACGATTTTATAGTTGTTTCCGTTACCTTTTTGGAGAAGCCGGTCCATTTAAGCTTGAAGTCAGACATGTCCTGGGATAACTTCTCTGTGTTCTTTAATTCCCTTTTCACGAGCGCCCAATATCTCTCCACAGACCGGAGTTCTGGGCAGTTTACATTATTATTTGTATACCACTCAAGGGCCCTTTTTCCATAGTGACATGATGCTAAATCGGGCCAGAAATATGTAGGCACTCTGTGGTGTTTTAGGAAAGCCAAAAGCCGTTTTTGAAGACACTCCTTAATATATATTTCTGTATTTATTGTTCCTGATGTCACAAAGGCTTCACAACTGCAAATGGCTTGCCACATAAGAAACTTCTTAGTGAAATTGATTTGCTTTTTTGTCCGGTATTGTTCCTGAATATTACCTAGTCCATCAGCCACATAAAAATCTTGACTCGGAAGTTGTGAAAAGTCTGCCAGAACATAGGTTTCATCATCCATCACACAGCACGTAAATTTTTTAATAAAATTAGAACTAAATTTTTTAGCTCGTTTTTTGCTTCTAAATTCTTTACCGCTTTGCGATCTACATTAGCTTTGGCTCTGCACACAAAAAAAATCAGAGCATTTAACTACACGAATAAATGATTTTTTTTTTTTTTAATATCGGAGGTGACTGTACTTTTCTGAAACACTATTTTTACCCATTTTTCAACTTAGAATGGACTTTCAAAAAAGGCTCGAAAATGGCAACTTTTGGATCACTAAAACTAAATAGGCCCAACAATTCTAAATCTATATATATAAAAATGAAATGGTGTCCGTATGTAGCTTATGAACGCGGAAACTACAAGGCCGATTTACATAATTTTTTTTTTTAATTGTTTGATATGGTCAGTAGAAGGTTCTTAAGGGGGTGCGATGCCACTGTGGGGAACGGGGGTTGCACCCCCCATACGAAAAAAATACAAAAAATGCTATATCTCTACAGTTATACAAGTTATGATTATGAAAGTTGATGAACTTATGCATAATGTACATATCTACCATTCACCATGCAAAACTTGGGGGATATTGGGTGTAGGAGAATTGCATCCACTTTTCAAAAATATACAAAATGCTATATTTCTTCACATATCGCAGATATCGTTATAAAACTTGGTACATGCATGAATATTCTATCTACCATTTACTTTTAAAATCTTGGGCGGGGGAGTGAGAAGGGGGAGTTGCACCCTTCATACAAAAAATATATAAAATGCTATATCTCTGTACCTATGGGAGCTATGATTACAAAAGTTGATACATGGATCTTTAAAAACCTTGGTGATTGGAAGAGAGGGACGATGGAGATGGATTGGACTTCGTACTTATAGGAATCGGGAATGGGCGAACATAGTCGCAACCAGGCCAGCTAGTACAATATAAAAATTGTAGCTGCGGGAATTTGCGGTTTTATGAGTTATATAGATTTATCAGGACACCCATGACTTATGACGTCATTTTACGAAAAACCGTTGCAAAAATCAATTTCGAGTGTGTCTCTTTTACAAATCTGATATTGCCGGATAGCAAAATATTAGGATTTGAAAATTTTAACCCATTTGGTTTTAACAGCCTCTCAAAGTTGAGTAAACTTTTAAGTTAGCGAAAATATTTAATTTTTTAGAAAAATTCTTCATATTTAGGGTGAATACTTTGGCAAACGGTTAAAGGAAAATGATTTTTTCTTTCACTAAAAGCATTATTGGTCTTGTTTAATAAAACCTATTAGCAAAAAATTCAATTCAATTTTTTCAATAGTAGTACAGTCATTTGGTAGTTTTAGCTGGAAAGTTTTGCGGGATTTCTGCAAATGAGTTATTTTATAGATTTCGATGTGCTCTTTCAGAATTTCAACTTTGCTACCTCGTATCGTGTTCGCTCGAGCCGCCATATTGGAAAAATGGCGTCCAAAATCAGTTTTTTACAAATATCTCTTTAACGGTTATATTTAGAGAAAAACTTTTTAGCACAATGTTGTAGCTTATAAAATTTTCTATAAAAATGACCTTTGAATTGTTTTCGTACGACTTATAACTCAGGAGATATCTTTATTCAAAATTTTAGAAAAATTAGTAAATTGTGAATGCCACTTATGAGTAGGCACAGTGATGTGTCAAGCTTATAATTACGATAACTTATGAACGGTGAGTCGCACGTTTAAAATAAAAACAGCTGTTTATAGGGAATAACATGCGCTATAAGTTACATGTTATTTTTTTTTTCATATCACCTATAGTTAAGGAGATATTTTTCCCACAAACCTAAGATTTTGAAAAAAAACGTTTTTTCAAAATGGCTCCTAAACGGTTCGTCCTAGAAAAAAAATTGTCAATGCATTTTGTAGAACGTTCAATTCCCTATAAGAGTCTCTTCGAGCTGTTTTTTCGTCAGACTTACCCTTCATGAGATATAGCGTCTTGAAAATCATTCTACTATGTTCAATTTTGAATGATTTTCAAGTCGCGATAAGCTACAACATTGTGCTAAAAAGTTTTTCTCTAAATATAACCGTTAAAGAGATATTTGTAAAAAACTGATTTTGGACGCCATTTTTCCAATATGGCGGCTCGAGCGAACACGATACGAGGTAGCAAAGTTGAAATTCTGAAAGAGCACATCGAAATCTATAAAATAACTCATTTGCAAAAATCCCGCAAAACATTCCAGGTAACATCTTTTTATTCTCCCAAATGATTGTACTACTATAGTACTACTATAGTACAATCATTTGGGAGAAAAAAATGATGTTACCTGGAAAGTTTTGCGGGATTTCTGCAAATGAGTTATTTTATAGATTTCGATGTGCTCTTTCAGAATTTCAACTTTGCTGCCTCGAGTCGTGTTCGCTCGCGCCGCCATATTGGAAAAATGGCTTCCAAAATCAGTTTTTTACAAATATCTCTTTAACAGTTACATATTGTGGCGCAATATTGTAGCTCATAAAATTTTCTATAAAAATTACCTCTAAATTGTTTCCGAACGACTTATAAGTCAGGAGATTTCCTAATTCAAAATTTGAAAAAAACTAGTAAATTGTGCATGCCGTTTATGAGTAGGCACAGTTATGTGTTGAGCTTAAAATAACAATAACTCATGAACGGTGAGTCACACCTACAAAGTAAAAACATCTATTTATAGGGAATTACTTCCACTATAAGCTTCATTTTATTTTTTTTTTTCACATGACCTATAGTTTACGAGATATTTTTTCAACAAACCAAAAATTTAGAAAAAAACCGTTTTTTCAAAATAGCTCCAAAACGATTCGTTCTAGAAAAAAAAATTTGTAGCATTTTGTAGAACGTTTAATTCCTTTTAAGAGTCTCTCCGAACTCTTTTTTCGTTCGACTTACCGTACATGAGATGTCGCGTATTGAAAATTATTCAAAATTGAACATTGTACTATGCGCAGTACTGTGCTCAATTTTGAATGATTTTCAAGTCGCGATATCTCATGAAGTGTAACAATTTATAGAAAATCGAACTTCAACAAAAAAAAGTCCGTAACCGATACAAATTTGATTCTGTTACGTCGAATCTAATTTTCCAAATTATTTCTCATACATTCTTTACTAAAATTGAAGATATTTAATTGGAGTTACTTATGAATAATTCATTTTAAGGAAAAACTAATTCAAAAGTTCTGTGGAGTAAGGGTTAAAGAATATAAAAACATTTTCGATTTTATATTTTGGAACTCCTAAATGAAATTGAAATAATAAATTTTTTTCTCACATCCATTTCAGCAACCATCTGCAGAGGAAATAACACGTAAGTATTGAATTTATTTCGCTAAAATTTCTCTATGAAAGTTTTCGAATTCGTGCATATGTATTTATACGTGCATACATCATGTTCAAATAAATAAAACTGATGGCATTATACAATAGAAACATACAAATTGTTCATTACACTTTGATAATTAGGAAATTATGCAACATTTTGAATTTAATTTTGTTTAGACTGTGTTGCATACAGACTTGTGTTGGTGTCGATTTTATTTTGCGTATTTTATGCAATTTTCTGTATTTTGTAAACGTTTTTATATAAACATTAATTTCTTATTTGTTTTCTTTTCTCTCTTAAAGATATATCTTCGAATATTACAATTTTTGATAAGAAAATATTACAACTTCAAGTCAACTGGAACGATACGTTGCCAAAAGGTAATAAAACATATATTAAATTATATACATATATCGAAATTTAACATTGACCATTTCATTTTCTAGATACAAGATACAACGTTATTCTAAGTGCTTTAAATGATACCAATTGTCCCGATTTTCCATGCAGTGCTTATGGCATACCAAAGGTATTATAATGTTTAGTATATTAAGGCGCTTGGTGACAAATTGGTTTGATAAAGTTTAAGAAAGAAAAAGTTTGCTCCACTCTGGCAACATTATGATGAGAGTTTACTGTCCAGTGTTTTGTATGAATATCCAAAAAATTACAAAAATTCAAAAGAAAACATCAAAAAAGTCTATTGGTTTCTTGGTTTAAGTATCAAAAGTCATCACCCCATAGATCAATCTCATCAGAATGACTTTAAAAGATTTATAGATATGTTAAGAATCAAAGAGAAATAAAAGAAAATTGAAGTCTACAAATTGTAACGAGTTGCAATACAAAGATAATTTTGCTCTCCTCACGCCATGGTTCTTAACAACTCTATGCAAAAGAAGAAATATAGTAAAAGTGAAAATTGATCTCCATAACCGTATAAATTCAACTGCTGATGTTGAACTGTAGTGGCTCGGTTTTCATTTTGAGTTAATTGGTGGATTGAGCTCTTTGGTGAAAATACCTCTTCTATCCCCCATCTATAATTCATTAGTGGTAATAATAACAACAGATTTTAGATGCAAATAAATTTTTTTTTTTTTTTTTAACTAAGTTTTACGTATGCACTCTTTTGTCGAAATGACTATTTTTCAAAAATGTGGCTGAATTTTGTTGATTCAGCGTAAAATCTCCTCCTTCAATAAACGGTCGGATGTGGGCTTGTTGAAAAAGACCTTTGACTTCAAATAATCTTATAGGAAGAAATGCAAGGGTCTTAAATCACCTGATCTAGAGTGACAATTACTTTCACCGAAACGAGAGAAAACACTACTATTGACTTCCACACGCAGTAATTGTAATTGTATTGTTTCACATACTTTCATTATTTTTGAAATATTAAAAAGCAATGAAAACGCGTTGTTCTTTCGTTAAGTGCTCCATTTTCACTAACCCTATACTGTCAGCTATCAAACTGTTTTTGTTTTGTGACACTTAACCGCACAACCAGCTGCAAATTCTAATATTGCATGAATTCTATTTATAAAATTAAAGATTTTTATAATTCTACAGAATACCTAGCATTGAATATTATTGGTTCCATAAATCTTAATCTTTAAATCTAGATTAAGCGCTATTTTGCAGCTCAGCGTCTTAGTTTAATTGTTTTTTTTTTTTTTAACAAAACAAGATAAATTCATGATTTTTCATTTTCATTTACAGCCAACAGAATATATTTTAATACCAGACAATCCTATGACCTATGTTGAAAACATGGAGTGCAACTATATGCCCGGATGCAATTATAGTCTCAGAATAGAGACATCTACTACAAAGGTTTCAAGGACGCAGCCATTTTCTATACCATGTAATTAATATCCCTTTTTCTTTTGCAACATCTTAGCTAATTAATGCATATATGTACAAATTATTTACAGATTGTGTCGAACACATTTGCTCATGTCAGCATGCTGCAACACTTCCGTCTGTTGCAGCAAATTTAAATGTCACATCCAATCGAACCATAGATATAATTTGGCATATTGATACACATCAACTGGAATCCTTTGCCATGAATAGAGCTTTGTCGGGAAGTGAATTTAATTTATCAAGTATTTATATGAAGTAAGTGTGTGTTTTATAACTAAGTATAGTATAATCGTATTTACTTAAGTGCAGCACTTAAATGCTGTTGTTAACTTTCAACATCTATCTACATGCAGATTGAATAAGCAAACAAATCCTTCACTATCATGGGGTGGCAAACATATACCAATTGCAGAAAATTTCTATCCACTTCAAAATATCTCACGCATACTGAAATCAAAGGATGATAAATTAAAGGGTATCATTAGAATTGAGATGAACGAAGCCCTGGCGCCTAAAACAGTGCTATTTTTGCGAGTACATGTTATGGATACTTTACGCTGTGCTGGTCCTGAAAAAATCATCAAAATTGAAGGTATGGTATTGAGTTGCAATTAAGCAAGTGTTTGAGTTCATAATTGAAAACGCATAAATATCTCTGCTTGTTTAGTCCTATTGGGGAATGATGCTAAACATGCCAATTTTTGTTTTAAGGGCGACGTAAACGTCTTTTGCAATTTAAGTGCCACCAACCAATCTGGCAGATGGCAGCTGCTCTAATGCACATTATAGACGCAATAATGTGAAACTTTTTATTGCATGATTTTAGGCATTTTTAAACACATATTTTATAGACATTGACATTATGTTTATCTCACCATTAATCTTATTTTTGATTTTTTAGAATTTTTTGGTCCCTGAATTGGGAAATTTTCTTTCAGTCAATGTCTATGAAATATGTATTTAAAAAAGCCTTAAATTATGCAATTAAAAGATTCGCATTATTACGTCTATAATCCGGATTTAAGCTGTCGTCTGTCTAGCCTATAACTTGAACAAATAAATTCAATATTGTTTTCGGAAGCATAATCACTACAGGAGCTTCTTAGAAATTTTAGTCTAAAAGTTCAACTTTCAACTACATTTTCAAACATTTGTGGGCGTTTAGTACGAAAAGCGCGCACAATATTGCCTTCGAAAACTGTAATTTTTTTTGGCTTGACCGCATAGATCAATATTTCCCAAAGTGGGAATCTGCAAGTCCAATTCCATTTCAACGAAAGAAAAAATTGGAGGTTCACAATGCTGGATTTCATTGAAGCAGGTTATTGTTCTTTAAATGCCATTTTGACAGATTGATATACATATAAAAAATTCTTTATTTATATAACACTGGAACGACCCTAAAGAAGTCTGAAATCTACACAAAAACACATCCCGGGAAGATAGGGACAACCTCATACTTGTATCACTGAAATTTTTTCGGGGTTGTATTCTAATTCGACCATAGAATGACTCTTTCATATTAGGATTAAGAGATCCTAACCTAAAAGTTTAAACTAACATATTTATATAGACTATGTTTTTTGAATTTTTAGGATAGGATATCTCAAAATCCTGACATTATAAAGTTATTTTTGTATCTGGATTTAGATTTAACTTCGAAAAATACATCGAAAATGAAAATGTTCTCTTTTTGAATTTAAGTTTTCTTTTTTCTTTTCGAGCCTCACATCATGTATAAATATTCTCAAGAAATTTTTCTCAGACTGATTTGCTGTATCCATTGCAAGCTCAGAAAAAAAAAAAAAAAAATCTCCAAAATGTTCAAATATCCAAATGTCGGAATTGTTTCGATATGCATATATTCCAACTCAGAACCACGTCGAAATAACTTTAGAGATAAAACTTCGAGGTTATTCCTAGCTTTCCGTGAGATGTGCAAAGAGACTATAACATGTATATTGAAAAAAAGAAAATTAAATAGTTAATTTAATGGGGGCAACACAAACCAAGAATTACAAATTATATTTTACATATCAATTTATTAAATAGCATTTTTCCAATTGTTTTTTCCAGTTCCTGCGCCCAGTTTGCCATTTATAGCTTTAATAAATAATGACATTGACCTGGTAAGCAACAAATTTATATATTCCATTGAAAAAGTAAACGACTTTTGTAAAATTTGCAAAATTTAATTGAATTTTCAGCGTATTGGACTCATTATTGTTACAACACTCTTTGTGCTTGCGGTAGCCGCTGCTCTGGCAATTTTAATTTGGAAACGTCAAAAAGCCAAAAATCACATTGATCATATCAATAAAGATGAACAGTATTTTGCACCATTGGCCGGTGTTATTGAGTGAGTTTAGAAAAAACAATTTAATTCAAACGAAATTACTTAATTTGAATATTTATTTGTTTCACTTTAGCAGAATGGAGGATAATATTAACTATGTTGATAAATATATTGAGGTATGTAACAAAATTATTGATTGTAATGTATCAGACTTTGTTTGATAGGTTTTATTATATTTATAAAGTCCTACTGAATACCTTGTTTGATAAAACTAATTATCGTTACATAGTCATACTGAAGACATTGTTTGATAGGATTTATGTTCGGCATAAAGTCCTTCTGAAGATCTTGTTTGATAAAACTAATTATCGCCATAAAGTTCTACTCAAGCCTTTATTTGATAGGTTTTATTGTCGTCAAATAGTCCTACTGAAGACCTTGTTTGGTAGAACTTATTATTGTATAAAGTCCTAATGAAGATCGTGTTTAATAGGATTTATGATCGGCATACAGTCCTACTGAAGATCTTGTTTGATGGAACTAATTATCGGTATAAAGTCCTACTAAGAACCTTTTTTGATAGACTTTATTATCACCATAAGATCTTTCAGAAGAATTTGTCTGATATGTTTTATTATCGGCATAAAGTCCTTCTGTTATGTGACAAGTGTTTGACCATTAATAACGCTAAAAATTAACTAAGGGATAACGCCAGAGTAGCGCTGAGCAAACCAAGATTAAGACTATCATCTTGAACATTGAGTCTTGATTTTGGTCTTGAGGGTTGCTCTTTGTCTTGGTCTTCAAAAAATTTCTGAAGATTGTTGAGTATTCAAAATTTCCAAACCATATTTTGAAAAGCAAGACTAAAGCAGTCTTGACCTTTGTCTTGAAATTATATCAGCGTCTTGGTATTAGTCTCTAAAAATTACCGAGACCAAGACTTATTTTGCTCATCACTACGCCAGAGTTTTGGAAGTAGGAAACTACGCAGCAAGAAATATTGCCAAAAAATTTTTTTTAAATAAAGCCAAAAATATCTATGTACAGTTTGTCAAGAATGTCTTTTTACATTGAAAATAAATTCATATTTTCAACTTATTAAGCAAAAAAAAACGTATTTCTTTCATTTTTACCTCTGCCACCTCCAAGTCATAATACTAAATTTTTCAATTTTAACATCACAACATTATTCCTACCGTTAAAATTTAAAAATTTAGTATTATGACTTGGAGGTGGCAGAGGAGTAGAAACTTATCCTTTAAAGACACAACCATGAACTCGAAAGAATATCTAACCATCTCACATTAAAAAACATGACAATGTGGGTTTATCAGGGACCGAAAACCCCATTTCAAAATCTATCAGCGTAATGATCGAAAGCATAAACGACTATGGTGCGAATGTGGCTTCAGTTTAACTGTGACAAAGTGATGAATGCACTAGTCCAAAGTCCCGACTATAATCCTATCGAAAATTTGTGGGTCTATTTTAAGAAAAAGGTCGCTGAAAGGCAACCAAATACCGAACTTCATTTGAAAATACAATATTGGAAAAGACCGAGTAATTACAACCTGAAAAAGTTGGTTCCTTCTATGTAAAAACATCTACAATGTGTGGTAGATGCTTATGGTGGTCATTCAAAGATGACTGTAAACAAGGAAGATACTAAAAATTTAATATAAAAACAATTCTTTTTATTTGTAAAAAGACTTTCTTGACACTTCAAAAATCGAGTATTATTTGTTTTTGTTGATTTTTTCTTTATTTTGCATTGAATTTGCAATTTTTTTTTTCATGAATCCTTTTTGAATATAGTAAGCAACTATTATTCATAAAAAAAAGTTTGGCAAAATTGTAAGAAGTATGTTTTTTTTTTTGCTTAATAAGTTGCAAATATGAATTTATTTTCAATGTAAAAAGACATTCTTGACAAACTGTATGTACATACAAAATTCTGGCCTTATTTACATTTTGCTTTGGAAATAAAGCCAAAAATATTTCTGGCATTTTTTCCAAAAAATATGGCTTTATTTACAAAAGTTATGTGGTATGCGAAAGAAAAAAACGTAATTTCTTGGAAATAAATTGTTAACTTTATTTCGAAATCAAAAATTCGGAAAATTAATGACAGAAAATTTCTGGTTTTGAACTTAAAATAAACAAAATTGGTCAGAAAAACTACCATCGAAATTTAAACAAAAGAATTTGTTGATGAATTGGCTAACTCAGTGCAAAATTTCAAAAATGGGACTAAAGCACTTCGCGATATTTGATATTTTATCAGATAAGATAAGTGGACACTTTGCTCCAAACAATACAAATAAATTAAAAACTGTTTTTTCATGCATATGGAGCAAACTGGCATTTAGAAACTATGACAATGGAGCAAATAAGAACGTTAGTTTTTTAACTAAACATACATAACAGTGTAAATAGGGCAAATGAATTAAAAACATTATTAATAAGAATACGTTGTAGATATTACTAGTTTCTTAAAAAAAAAATGAATAACAAATAGTAAGGGTGCTACCATTAGCCTGGCCAAATATTAAATACCCTGCACAGCAAAATTTTAAAATTTCGCATGTATGGGAGGTGCCACGCCTTGTCCGTGTTCGACTAGTTATTGCTCAGAGCTTTCACTAACTATTCCTAGAATCTGTGCGAAATTTTATTACATTTCCTCAAATAACGGTTGCTCTACAGTGTTTTGAAATCTTTGTGTGTATGGGAGGTGCCACGCCCTCTTGTCCGAATCAACCAAGTTTTTTATCAGATCTTGCATTTCTTATAATTAGTGGATGAGTTAAATTTGGATTGATTATATCAAAAACCGCATTCAGTTAAGAATTTTATAGCTTTTGCTTTTATGCGAAGTACCATATCCTGTTGCCCGAACTCACCTAGTTTTTACTCAAAGCTTGTTACTATTATCTTCAGTATCTGTGCGTATTTTGGTTGCGTTATCGCTAAAAATGCGCTTAATATTGCGTTGTGAATATTTTTTTGTATGGGCGGTAGGCGTGTCCGTTGACCGATTTTACTCATTTTTAATCCCACGAACTATCTTTTACGACGGAGGTAATGTACCAAATTTTATCGAGTTATCTTTCTTAGTTCATAGGAAATTTTTAATAGAAAAATGATAATGAAAGTTTTCTATGTCTATGGAGCAAATAAGAATTTAGAATTTAAAACTTTTTTTTTTCATATAAAATTTGATCCATAAACTAAAAATTGGCTTTTGGAGCAAATAAGAATTTAAAAAATTAAAAAGCAGAAATTAAAAGAGATAGATGCATTCTGACAACACCGTTAGAAAGATCATGTTTCAAAACCTATGAAACAAGTCTTAACTCAAAATGCTAAAAAGTGTCGATGGGGCAAAAGAGAACTCAGGCGACGATATAACTTTCAGAAATTTAGCCATAAAATCTGGAAAAAACGCCAGAAAAGTTGTTGCCTTAATTTCCTTACAAATAGTTAGTTCATTATAAAAAATTAATTGAAAATCAAAATTTCATATGAGTAAATCTTGAAATTATTAAAGTTAACTTACCATATTTTAAAATTCAGTTCAGTTAAGTATTTAGGAAACTTTCTCTCGTATCCTTACGTAAAAAGTTCAATATTAAATTTCACATTTTCTTCATTTTACAAGGATGCACAATTAAAAGGTTTGGCAGATGTTTTTGAAATACCTCATCATGCGATACGCTTAGGACCGGAAATTGGTGAAGGTGCATTTGGGCGCGTATATAAGGCTACTGCTAATAATATACGAAGAATGCGTGGCACAATGGTGGTCGCTGTAAAACAACTCAAAAGTAAAATCACATGTGTAGAATAACAAACAACTTTATCTATTTACTCGTATTTCATCTCTTTTTATGGCCAGAAAATCCAACGGCTGATGAAGTTGCAGAGTTTTTGAGTGAAATTGAAATGCTTAAAGGTGTTGGTACGCACCATAATATCGTCTCATTTTTAGGTTGCTGCACTATACGTTCACCATATCTCATGATCATGGAGTATGTAGGACGTGGCGACTTGGTGAGTATTTATGTACACATATTCGTAGTATGGGATGGTCATAAAAGATGAATGCTTTCGAACGAATAAAATAAAATACATTTAGGGTTTTAAAGTATTATTTTTGTAATTTAAGGTGTTTTCGGAAATGCAAGTACTCTCGCAGTAGTAATATTAATATTTATTTCGTTTTGTAGCGCAGTAATAAGTTTTGTGTTGCTTTCCAAATTATATACCTACCGCGGAGTGTAAGCCAACTCAGTTGCATTTCCGAAAACAACTTTTATTATGGAAAAATTTTTGAAGGAATCCCACAAAATGCCTAAATGTAGAAAACCTCAAAATTCGTATTAATTTTACAGTTTTGACAAGTTCAGTTTTCCAGGGAGGTTTTTTACGTTTTCTGGAATGCTTTAAGTAATTTTTTTTCCCACCCTTATTTATATCATGGAGGAGCCTAATGCACTTTATGCACACAATTTCATAATTTAAGCTTTCATATTTACGCACGGTGCGTCAAGAGAAATCAAAGTTTAAGCCACTAGATGCAAATTGTGCATGTGGCACAACAGTGGCGGATCTACAAAAGCAAGAGCAGCAAAAACTTACAACTATTCCCGTTAGTTATATTGAATTAAAAGTTTCCGAAGAGTCCATTTATGATGAGGCAGAAGAAGAACGTCGACCAAAACCTTCATTTGCTGAAAGTAAGTAAAGACATTAAACTTCTCACTATTTATTAACATACATATTTTGAAATACATACTTACTTTTCACAAATTCCCTTATTACATAGCAACGTATACAATTATTGATGGAGATGATCCATATGGTGTGGAAAACTTTGAACCATTCCAGTATATTCTAAATCACAGGGAGTTGCATAATTTTGCTCTACAAATAGCAAATGGTATGCGATTTTTAGAGGAACAGGAAATTACTCACCGGTATGTTGAATTCGAAGAAACCGGAATATGATTTTGAAATTAAGTATAAAGTTTAAAAAAAATTCGTTTGGACATTTTATAATCATCCTTATCATCTAATTTGATTTCAATTCGAACTAAATAGAATTAAGATATTGCTATCATATATTTTGATATCCAGAATCCAGAATCTTGATTCGATTTAGTTATCAAAATCGATTCTGGATATCAAAATGTATGATAGCAATATTACGATTCGATTTATGTAGTTCGAATCGAAGTACATGATAAGGGTGAATCTTTTTGTTGGATCTAGAACTCAGATAAAAACAAGAAGTTGAAGAAAACTCATTTCATTTTTTATTTGTAGCGATCTTGCGGCTCGTAATGTTCTCATCAGTGATTTCAAAACGTTAAAAATATCTGATTTCGGTCTCTCGCGACATGGAATTTACACAAATACAAAAACAAGAAAAGTAAGTTCTATTACATTTATAAAATCCTTAGAAACACTTTGAAATTCCACAAAGCTCATTCATTGGCGTCCACTAGAAAAGCTCCGTTAAATAATGCCTTAGGAGAGAACGCCAATGAATTTTGAAAATATTAATAAATAACGCCAGAAAATTGTTTACAAATAAAACAAAAATAATCTTCATACAAAATTCTGGCTTTATTTTCATTTCGTTTTGGAAATAAAGCCAAAAACTTTTCTGTTGCTTTTTTCCAAAAATTATGGGCTTATTTCCAAAAGTTAAGGGAACGGTCCATTCAGTACGTCGAGTACGTCACGTCGTTTTTTTTCGACTGACAGCTAAGTTAAAAATATGAGTTTATATCAGTACGTCTACGTTAACGCAACGTACAAAAGTTGCCCAACTCCCAACTTTCGACGTACGTCGTTTGATTTGACAATCGTAAAACAAATTTATTTTCAATTTCAATTGTTGTTTTTTTTTTCTTTGTCGTTTCTCATTTATTTTTTGAAATAAAGTGTGAATAAAAAATTATTGGAGCCGTGCAAGTACAAAATTAAAATTTCTAATTAATTTTAAGAATTTTTTTTTAAGTCTGTTACTTAATGACATTTTTTATTGAAAATTGATTTTATTTTTTTTTATTTAATTGAACTTTTAGTCATATATTTGCAAAGATCGATTTACATATAAATCTATCAATGCATTTTTCTAACACATAATTATGACAAATCAAGGAACGGATTAAAAACACGGCTATAGTGACATATGTTTCGTCTTTCGCCACAAAGACTCATCAGACTATTTTTGTTGTAATTATAATTATATTTATTTTACTAAATTAATTATAATTGAAAAATTGCAAGTTTGAAAACTTTTTGTGTTTTTGGTCTGGGCGGGAGACGAACCAAGGATCTCCAGGTTGGTAGCAGAAGTCGTTACCACTGCACCAGCCTTGCCCGGCTACCAACCTGGAGATCCTTGGTTCGTCTCCCGCCCAGACCAAAAACACAAAAAGTTTTCAAACTTGCAATTTTTCAATTATAATTAATTTAGTAAAATAAATATAATTATAATTACAACAAAAATAGTCTGATGAGTCTTTGTGGCGAAAGACGAAACATATGTCACTATAGCCGTGTTTTTAATCCGTTCCTTGATTTGTCATAATTATGTGTTAGAAAAATGCATTGATAGATTTATATGTAAATCGATCTTTGCAAATATATGACTAAAAGTTCAATTAAATAAAAAAAAAAAAAAAAAAAAAAAAAATCAATTTCTAATTAATGAAATAAAAAGAATTTTGATATTTTAATCCGTTTGCAAAGTATTCATTGGGCCAGGCTTCTCCGTCAAATGCGTCGCAGTCAGTTGAAAAAAACGACGTGACGTATTCGACGTACTGAATGGACCGTTCGCTTCAGTCGGAAAAATCGACGTGACGTAGTCGACGTACTGAATGGACCGTTCCCTTTATGCTGTTTACAAAAAGGAAATAATGCCAGAACATTTTTTAAGCTAGGAAATAAACTTTCTGCTTTATTACCAAAACAAAATGGAAATAACGCCAGAATTTTGTATGGAGTTTTTTTTTGGTTTTATTTCCAAAAAAAGTTCTGGCGTTATTTCCGGAAGGCGTTTTAGAGATAAATGTGTCGAATTTTCTTTTTCGCTCAAAATTTCATTTCATCTTTTCGAAAATTAATATCAAAATTTTCTGAAAATTTAGTTCTTATTTACAATTTTGGTTTATTCTATTTTTTTGTACTTAACAGCTACCATTGCGTTGGCTTTCCATTGAAGCCATACGTGACAATTTATACTCTAATAAAAGTGACGTTTGGGCGTACGGTGTAGTACTCTGGGAAATTGGCACATTAGGCGCATCACCATATCCAGCTGTTAGTAATAGTGAATTAATACCGATGTTACTTTCTGGGAAACGTTTGGAAAAGCCAGAAATTTGTACAGATGAAGTCTATAGAATAATGGAAGAATGCTGGCTTGAGGATCCCGATGAAAGGCCAACATTTGAGCAACTTTATAAAATGCTAAGCCCAAAGACGACATATGTCGATATTAATAGTCTGAGTGATGATTATGTATTTCCACCGATTAAAGAAAAAATTTCATAAATAACAATATGTATGTATGTATATTAAGATATATTTTTATAGCGTATACGATAGTAATAAGACGAAAATTTATATTTACATAAGTGAGTTAACATTTGAGACACATGCAGGAAGTCTTTTATAAAGAAATCACATGTGAGTGAGCAAAATTTTTAAATATAAAATATTTGTAACATTTTATTGAAACTAAAGCTAAGTAATTAAGTAGACTAAACTTGATTGTAAATTGTAAATAACACTTAAATGTTATAAGGGCAAAATTTGCTTTTAATTACACAGTGTAACAAATTGAAAAGGAAAAGAATAAGATTGCGATAACTTTTTTTGGTTAATTTGTATTCGCTGATTCCGAATCTATCAGTTCTGTGATCCGAGTAGTTCTTGTATTAAGGTACAGAAAATGCCTTTTTCAGACATATGGCGCATATTCAGGGAGTTATTTAGTTCACTTTTGTCAGCGGTATCGTGGATGATATCTGGGAATGTAATGACCCAATTGGAAAAGTTAAAAGGTATGGTTTAAAGAGGAAGATTTGGGGTACTCGATGTCGTTTGCAAAAGTGTCTGGGATGAGCGCTGTGTGCCTTAAAAAATCGTTGTCTGCACTTTAGAGCAACGATAATTTGGATCTCAGGTCTCATAGTTACAAAAAGTTGCCAGATTAGAATTCGGCGACCGCAAATAAACCAAAAAAAGTTATCGATATCTCATTCAGAATTTCGGTTTTGCAAAGTGTATTTTTAGCAAATTTTGTGATGCGTTTTAATTTTGAGAATTTTAAGTATTACAAATAGGTTACTTAGTATCACATTGAACATATTCTGGGTATGCTTTGATGTGAATACCTCTAGAAACAATATCCGATTGATTTAAACTTTACCTTTCAGAATGATGCAAAATACCCACTCAGGAAATTAGCAACAAATTTTTAACGCACTTTTTTTTCTCGAGTCGATCGCACAGTGTCAAAATAGATTTTCTGTAAGAATACGAATCATTTATTTATTGAATGGTAAACGATCGGACTCAACAAAATCCGACTATATTTGAGAGTCAGTGTTGAGAGTCAGTGTTGAAAGCTAGCTATCTAGCTAGACCTTTATTGCATTATTATTGTCAATCTTACCGGTACACATGAATAATATCCCCATCATTACCCATAATTTAAAACCTAATCAAATACATGCTTTAAAATCTAAACATGTGCACAGCACTGATGTGAATGCAATAAGTACAAATAAATTTACATGAATTTCAATTAATAAAATATTTTTTCTAATATGCTTTATCTCCGGCCAAATCTTTTTTCGATATTTTTTAATAAGTTTATCTATTTGTACCTCATTAATTATAATTTCTAAAGTTCATCTAAAACATGAAGTAGCCAAAAAATAAGAAAAATAAGTTTCGAAATAAAATTATTACTTTTGTCGTACCTTGTATATGTATATACACCAAGGGTTTTTACAAAAGCTCAACATGTTGCAGCAATATAAGGAATACTCGTACACTGTAAGTTTGCACTCCAAGATGTAATTTTTAAATGGTCATAACTTTGTGGAAAATAATTACAAGAGACCACTTGTTAGCTCATTTTAAAGATAAAGAATGGTTTTAAATGTTTCAGTTGGTAAAAAAACGCATAGGATTTTCGTCCGTACTGTATTCAACCTCAAATATAGCCGAAAACCGAGATTTTTCGCTTTAAGTTTCATGGTGTGATTTTAAAGTTAACATAACTTTGCAGAGAAATATCGCAGATAAACATTTGATAGCTCAATTTAAAGCCAAAAGAAAGTACCAAATGTTTCTGGTAATAAAAATTCCCAAAAAAATTTTGTGTGTCCTGCATATAACATCCAATATAGCCAAAAATCGTGTTTTTGCACTTTTTTAACTTTTTAGGCAAAGATATCTCCGACAAAAAAAAAAGATATCGTTATCGGTTTGATTGAGTTTTCAAGGAAAAAACTAGGGCTATTAACTGTCATACCAGATTTTACGGCATAATATTACCTTATCTTGTTATATAACTTCAAAAATAGGAAAAAAATGGTGTCCTTTGAACATATATGTAAGGATATCTCAAAGTCCAGACGTAATGGAGCAATTCTAATACCGGAATCGGATTAAGCATCAAAAATCACATCTGGAGTGACTACTTTCGTTTCCGGTTTTTGTTTGTGTTTTTCTTGAATACGAAAAAACCGATTTTTTTAAAAAATAAATGGTGCGGAAACGATACCTTTTATATGTATGTATGTATGTATGTATATATATATCCATATATATATATTACACATATATAAATATACAAGTATATATATGTACGTATATACATATATATTTGTACATAATATGTATATACACTAGAGCGGATCAAATTGTTCGAAACTAATTTTTTTGACCTGGTAACATCCAGTTTCGGAATCTACGTCAAATTTCATGTAAAAAACTCCTGGGGACTATATATGTGCGGTGAATTTCGAGGCGCCTTAAAATCGTTTGAAGTTTTGAGTGTTTTTTTCTACTGCGAGATTGTCTTTGAATATTTAGATCTTCCGAACGATTTATTGTAGTACAATGATCTTGGCTTCTTTGGAAAGGTGTTGCTGCGTTTTATCAATTTATGGCTAATTTTTTGAAAAACGTCATCGGGTTCTAAAGTTATGACCTTCTGAATGAAGATATATGAAAAATTTATACTAAATGTATTAGAAATCACATCTTCTTTGAATAAAAAATTTTAACTTTTAAATTTTTTTATAGTGCATAAAAATACCTTTCTTACGAGGGTCTATTCATCAAGATACAACTAGCCATTCCAAAGCTATGACACTTTTGAATGAAGTCAGTTGAGAACTTCATACAAAGTGTATTAAAAATCACATCTTCGAAAAAAAAAGTTGTAACTTCAAAATTTTTTTATAGCGCAGGTCTGGTTTTCAAGATACGGCTAGCCATTCTAAAGTTATGATCTTTTCAATGAAAGCAGATTCTGAATTTAGTGTATGAATAAACGAAATATTTTTTCTGCTAATTTAGAGCAAGTAAATTAGTAGGTTTATTCACTAAATCCGAAATAGAGTGGTCATTTTTCATCCGATCTTGGACCGCGAGGGCTCAAAATTCTTGTAATAAATTACGTTATTGATGAAAATAATAAAATTTTTACTTTCTAAATTTTTCAGTCCGGAAATGGGTTCTGTATAATATTGAGAGATATCCTTTCATTAAAGGCTAATAACTTGGAGAGAAGAGACTAAATGTAAAAATGATTAAAGTACGAATTTTTGGTGGTAGTTTTAGCTATCCGTATCAAATATCAAAAAATAATTTTACTTTATGCTGTTTTAGTTATTTAGCTTTAAGTAGGTCTCAAAAAAGTGTTTTCTTCGTTTTTGGGAGGGAATAACTCAGGATCCTGACATAATACAAAAAAAACCAAGCTCAGAGTCGTAATAAGGAGATTCCATTCTACCATAAACGGCTTTAAAAACCGAGGACGGAAAACTATGGTTGGACTGAACGGAGGTTATTGGATAAAAAATGGACCACCGCAGATCCTGGCAACATCATATTTCTTGTTACTTTGGGTTAACCTATATGCTCAGTTTTGGTGCTCCTATATTTCATTGGTCCAGTTTTTTTTATCCTCTAACCCCCGTCCAGTCCAACCATAGTTTACCGTCCTCGGTTTTTATATCCGTTTATGGTAGAATGGAATCTCCTTATTACGACTCTGAGCTTTGTTTTTTGTATCATGTCAGGATCCTGAGTTATTCTTTCCCAAAAACGAAGAAAATACTTTTTTGAGACCTACTTAAAGCTAAATAACTAAAGCAGCATAAAATAAAATTATTTTTTGATATTTGATACGGATAGCTAAAAGTACCACCAAAAATTCGTACTTTAATCATTTTTACATTTAGTCCCTTCTCTCCAAGTTATAAGCCTTTAATGAAAGGATATCTCTCAATATTATACAGAACCCATTTCCGGACTGAAAAATTTAGAAAGTAAAAATTTTATTATTTTCATCAATAACGTAATTTATTACAAAAATTTTGAGCCCTCGCGGTCCAAGATCGGATGAAAAATGACCACTCTATTTCGGATTTAGTGAATAAACCTACTAATTTACTTGCTCTAAATTAGCAGAAAAAATATTTCGTTTATTCATACACTAAATTCAGAATCTGCTTTCATTGAAAAGATCATAACTTTAGAATGGCTAGCCGTATCTTGAAAACCAGACCTGCGTTGGAAAGGTATTTTTATGCGCTATAAAAAAATTTTGAAGTTACAACTTTTTTTTTCGAAGAAGATGTGTTTTTTAATACACTTTGTATGAAGTTCTCAACTGACTTCATTCAAAAGTGTCATAGCTTCGGAATGGCTAGCCGTATCTTGAAAACCAGACCTGCGTTGGAAAGGTATTTTTATGCACTATAAAAAAATTTAAAAGTTAAAATTTTTTATTCGAAGAAGATGTGATTTCTAATACATTTAGTATAAATTTTTCATATATTTTCATTCAGAAGGTCATAACTTTAGAACCCGATGACGTTTTTCAAAAAATTAGCCATAAATTGATAAAACGCAGCAACACCTTTCCAAAAAAGCCAAGATCATTGTACTACAATAAATCGTTCGGAAGATCTAAATTTTCAAAGACAATCTCGCAGTAGAAAAAAACACTCAAAACTTCAAACGATTTTAAGGCGCCTCGAAATTCACCGCACATACATGGCCCCTAGGAGTTTTTTACATGAAATTTGACGTAGAATCCGAAACTGGATGTTACCAAGTCAAAAAATGAATTGATCCTCTCTAATATACACACCGAGATACACTCAAAAATCGTTAAAAAAACTAAAAGGTCGAAAAAAAAAACGGCTGGACGTTCGATTTCGCGGTTTGCGGATTTAGATACTAGAAGGGTCCCTCAACATTATCCCTGAAAAAAATCGCGGGTGGTATTTCAAAAAGTTAAAATTTTTTAAAAACCACCGTGTATTCTTCATGGGATTACATCAGTAACTTTGTGATTTCTCGTCTCAATTCCTATGTATTCTCCTTCTAGGTCTGAAATGATTTGTTTCAATTTAATGCAATCATAGTTACTTTGTTCCAACAACTAACCAAACTTTTGTAAGAACTCTTGAAAAAACACTACTTTATTAAAGGTTTTTTTTTAAATATTCGGAAAAAATTCATTGTCGTGCAGATAAGTTGAAATTGTATGCTTAACTTTGATAAGGATTTATTTGATTATTAAAAAAATTCCTTTGGACATATTATATGTATTACTTAGAGATACGTATATTGTTGATAAACCTAAGTTTTAAAATGAGTTTTCATGACGTTCCATATATGTATGTAATTTAATAAAAAAATTTAGATGTATTTTAACAAGTCCTTCAATTTTTCAATAAAAAAAAAAAAAAAAATGGCAATGATTTTTTTGCTTTTCTCTTTAAAAGGTAAGCTTATTTTAATTTTCAAATTACTGCAACTGCTTTAACAAGTTTTGATTTATGTAACGTGAACCGAAGGAGTCAAAGTACACAACAATGAACATTAAATTGTCGAAAGATATCATTTGCCTGCGCCATAGATAAGATTCCATTTAGTGTATTGCTGAAGATCATCTTGTGAAACGCTTGGTCGCACAGTATTTAATGCTGCAATAAAATCTTGCATACAAATTGGACGAACCTAAAAATATTTTATTCAAGTACATAGATATTTTTGAACATAGAAATGTCTTAACCTTATCTTCTTTAAAGATTCGTATCTCTGCAGCTGGTATCGAGCGTATTGGCTCCATTGATGCCTCACGGCATAAACTTTCCATATCAGCACCGGAATAACCAACAGTTAATTTACCAATTTCATGAATTTCATTATGTACTAAACTATTGCGTACACTATTTAACAGATTCATTAGAATCTGTATGCGTGCCTCAAGCTCTGGCAGTGGTATATACAATCGTCGCACTAATCGGCGGCGTGCTGCCTCGTCTAACTCTTGTGGGCGATTTGTAGCACCCACTATAAGTATTCGATCATCTTCGGAGGTTGTAGCGCCATCGAGTTGAATAAGAAATTCAGTCTGCATAGTGAAATATTTTTGTTTGTTGTTATTGTTGTGACTGCTTCTTGAAAATTTAAACTATATACAACTATGTATATTTACCTTTAAACGCCTTGAGCTTTCATGTTCTGTTTCAGAACGTTGGCTGAGTATAGAATCGATTTCATCAATAAAAATGACCTGTATGTAAAATGAACAAAACAAAATGAATTCAATATTAAAACATTTTTGTATTGTACAACGAAAAAAAAAAACCACAATTTTTACCGATGGCTGATGAACAGCAGCAACTGCAAATAATGCGCGCACCTAAGAAGAAATATTTTAAAAAATAAATAAAATATATAAAAAATATTTTACCATTTTTTCACCATCACCAACCCATTTGGATGTAAGAGACGAAGCGCTTATGCTAAAAAACGTTGATTGTGAATCCGATGCAATGCATTTACCGATAAGCGTTTTACCTGTACCTGGTGGACCAAAAAGTAAAATACCACGTGGTGGGCGACGCAAACCAGTGAATATATCGGGACGTAGCAAGGGATAAACAACAGCTTCTTTAATAACCGATTTTGCATAGTCCAAGCCAGCAATGTCGGTCCAATCTAAAATGTATAAACAGAAAAAATAAATAAATAAATGGAGATTAAAATGCAGCAACACTTACCAACTGGTTTTAATTTATGCATAATTTCATTGGTAATTAATTCAACCATTTTTGGATCAATATTTTTTAAACGCTCGTCTGTAGGTGGTGGTCTGAAATTATAATATTAGTTATATTGTAGTTTGATTATAAAGTAAATGCTGACTTACGTCTTGGCTATCAGAGGTGATACGAAATCGGAACGCATAGTTCGTCTTGCGCCAAGTGTTTTCTTAGTTGCTCCATAATTGAAAAGCGGTGTATTTGCAGCAGATGAGGAAGATGAGCTGTCAGTGCTGGGATTATTGGAATTTCCATATTTCTAAAATGAAAATTACTTTGTTTTAAAAAAATTTCTTTCGCGGCTTTCCTTTTACTCACATAAGAAGGTATTGAAAAATTGTATTGACACTACTGAAGGTCCCCAGGAAATTAAAATGTATACATTTACCAAAACGTACTATGGAACCAAATCCAGCTTTAGCTGGTAAATATTCTGAAACTTGAATTTATTTTCTAAGCAGTTTGAAGAAATCATCATAACAGAAGTTGACTTCTTTTAATTATATTGCCAAAACTAGACCCCAACAACAGAAAACACGGTGTAACATTGCACATAGGGAGCAAATTGTATTGAATTTCCATAGGCTAACAAATCTTGTTGCCACTTCAAAGACCACCCAAATGTTAAATTAAGCAAACAAATTCAGATCAGTTATCATACCTGTGCATTTTCTCTTTAGTGGCGTGGTAAATCAGACTTAAAAAGATAAAGGTGATGGTATCATTCCTTAGCCGTGAGAACGTTTTTTCCATTTAGGGGCGTGGCACCGCCCGCTTTAAAAAAAAACTAGTAAGGGTGTAAATTTTGGCCTGGCCAAAAAATAAATACCCTACACTGCAGTATTTTGAAAAGTTTGCTTATATGGGAGGTGCCACGCCCTCTTGTCCGAGTACACCCAGTTTTTGTTCAGAGCTTGCATTTATAGTTTTTAGTGTCAGAGTGAAATTTAGTTGGATTATCTCAAAAAACTCTTTCAGTATAGCATTTTGAATCTTTTGCTTATATGGGAGGTGCCACGCCCCCTTGTCTGATTTCACCCAATTTTTGCTGAGAGCTTTCATTTATAATTCTTAGTGTCTGAGTCAAATTTGGTTCGAATATCTCAAAAAACGCTTTCAGTATAGCGTTTTGAAGCTTTTGCTTATATGGGAGGTGCCACGCCCTCTTGTCCGAATTCGCTCAAATTTTTATCAGAGCTTGCGCTTACAATTCGTAGTACTTATGTGTATTGTGGTTGCATTGTCGTGAAAAATACTCCTAAAATTGCATTTTGAATATAATTTTTGTATGGGCGGTAGGCGTGTCCGTTGACCGATTTTGCTCATTTTCAATCCCCCGAGCTAACTTTGACGACGGAGGCAGCGTACCAAATTTCATTGAATTATCTTGCTCAGTTTTCCCAAAAAGTGTATTTCAACACACAGCCAGCCAGCCACCCAGCCAGCCAGCCACCCAGCCAGCCAGCCAGCCAGCCAGCCAGACAGACGGACATGGCTATATCGACTCAGGAGGTGACGCTGATCAAAAATATATATACTTTTCTATACCTGCCACGCCTCCTTCTCTGCGTTACAAACGGAAGGACAAAGTGAATATACCCTGGGTGTAGGGTATAAAAAATGTATGCACTACTCCTCACAACCTTCCCAACAAAAAACTAGTAAGGGTGTAACTTTTGGCCTGGCCAAAAAATAAATACCCTACACTGCAGTATTTTGAAAATTTTGCTTACATACGTATGGGATGTGCCACGTCCTCATGTACGAGTTCACCCCGTTTTTGTTCAGAGCATGCATTTATAGTTTGAAGTGTCTAAGTGAAATTTGGTTGGATTATCTCAAAAAACGTTTTTAGTATTGCGATTTGAAGCTTTTGCTTATATAGGAGGTGCCACGTCTTTTGTCCAAGTTCGTCTAGTTTTAGCTTAGAGCGTGCATTTATAGTCTTTAGCATTTGAGTGAAATTTGGTTGGATTATCTCAAAAAACTCTTTCAGTATATCATTTTGAAACTCTTGCTTATATGGAAGGTGCCACGCCCCCTTGTCCAATTTCACCCAATTTTGTCTGAGAGCTTTCATTTATAATTTTACGTGACTGAGTCAAATTTGGTTCGATTATCTCAAAAAACGCTTTCAATATTGCGTTTTGAAGCTTTTGCTTATATGGGAGGTACCACGCCCTCTTTTCCGAGTTCGCTCAGTGTTTTCTTAGAGCTTTCGCTCACTATATGTAGTATTTATGTGTATTTTGGTTGCATTGTCGTGAAAAATACTACTAAAATTGCATTTTGAATATATTTTTTGTATGGGCGGTAGGCGTGTCCGTTGACCGATTTTGCTCATTTTCAATCCCCCGAGCTATCTTTGACAACAAAGGCTGTGCACCAAATTTCATTGAATTATCTTGCTCAGTTTTCCCAAAAAGTGTATTTCAACACACAGCCAGCCAGCCAGCCAGCCAGCCAGCCAGCCAGCCAGCCAGCCAGCCAGACAGACAGACAGACAGACGGACTTGGCTTTATCGACTCAGGAGGTGGCGCTGATCAAGAATATATATACTTTTCTATATCTGCCACGCCCCCTTCTCTGCGTTACAAACGGAAGGACAAAGTGAATATACCCTGGGTGTAGGGTATAAAAAAGTCAAGTGAATATGATTTAGGCATATGTTAAACATGACGGTGGTTCACTAATGGCTTGGGGCTCTTTTTCAGCAGCTGGGCCTAGAATGATCCATTTTGTTGATAGTAGTAAGGATCATAAGATGTATTTGAACATTTAGAGACTAAATTTATTGCAATGTAAGGATAAACTTGGTTAATGTAGTAATAGGTGCTTTTGATAAGATAACGATTTCAAACATATTTCTTATAATATGAGATCATGGGTTCAATACAACTGTCCCAATGTATTCGTTACACTGGCGCAGGGTCCAGATATAAATGCTATTAAAATCTTGTGGAATTATCTGGACGCAAAAGTTCGCCAGCACAATATTTGTTCAAAAACTGAACTGAAAATGGTATTCATGGAAAATGGGAAAAAATTTATCCGAGCTATTGTAAAAAACTAATTCAAAGGATGCCAAAAGGAATAAACATGACAAATAAAAACACAATAATGTATACTAGTAACTGAACTCATGTAAAAATTATAATTTTGTTAACCCTTTCGACCCGGCTGGGACAATAAATATATGTAAATTGGGATATATTGTCCCAGCCGGGTCGAAAGGGTTAAGGTGTACGACTTTGGCTTTGGTACTGAATATGCTTGATTTCTGTAACTTTTTATTTATTTTCAAAAATAACGGAAAATTTCAAGTTTGGTTTTTTGTTAAAATTGAAGGATTAAATAGGCTATTTAAAAATGTACTTCAAATTTCTTAAATTATTTTTGCGTACTTAGTTTTGGGGTATTGAAAAAAAATTTGTTTGGTGTACGACTTTGGCTTGGACCTACTGTATTTTTTGTATGAGCAGTAGGCGTGTCCGTTGGCCAATTTCGCTTATTTTCAACCCCACGACAAAGCAGATTTGCTAAATTTCATCGAATTATCTTGGTTGGTTTTCCTGTTAAAAATAGTTCCACTCACAGCCAGCCATATAGACGGACATGGCTACATCGACTAAGAAGGTGACGTTGATCAAGAATATATGAGGGGTATAGAAGCAAAGGCGACAATCTCCATTTTTTTTATGAACGTGATTGATAGTGTTTGATCACAAGTTACCAAGCAACTAGATGTCACTATCAAACATGTCCAAGATCAAAGAAGAGACTGTCGTCTTTGATTCTGTACCTCTTTGATCGTACCATCTTCTTGGATTTGATGATGCTTTGTGGTCAAACACTAAGAGATACGCTCAGAAAAAAAATGGAGATTGTCGCCTTTGCTTATATACCCCTCATATGTACATATATCGCCGGTGCTTACGAAGAAAATCTTCCAACCGAAAGTTGCGGCGAAGAAAATCTTTTTTTTTTGAAATTGCGGCGAAAAAAATCTTTTTTGTAATATGCGGACAAGAAAATCACTTTTTATAAAGTGCGGCGAAGAAAATCACTTTTTACAAAATGCGGGGAAGAAAATCACACTGCGGCGTAGATCGCAGGGCCTCGCCATCAGTCGCACTTTTTGCGTTGATTCGAGTACGTGTAGGAAGTGATTTTCTTCGCCGCATTTTGTAAAAAGTGATTTTCTTCGCCGCATTTTGTAATAAGATATATTCTTCTCCGCATTTTGTAAAAAGTGATTTTCTTGTCCGCATTCGCACAAAAATTATCTTTTTCGCCGCAGTTTGAAAAAAAGATTTTCTTGTGCGCATTTAAAGAAGAGATAGTCTTCGTAAGCACCGGCGATATACTTTTCCATACCTGCCACGCCTCCTTCTCCGCGTTACAAACGGAAGGACAAAGTGAAAATACCTTGGGTGTAGGGTATACAAATTGTTGATGGTCTACCAAATAAATCTCCAAGCCTTCACACTTTGTGATGGAAAAAAGTTCATCAAAAATAATTGATGTGTATTTTGTTTCTGGTGAAGTGTGTGTGTTTATTGTTCTGAGATTGAATAGCATTTTGTTATATACAAATCTTTTGGCCTTCCAGAAAAATTTGCATGCTAGGGATTCCGAAATACAATTTTTGAGAATGTTTATTCATGATAAGGCAATTAAGAGTTATTTTTAAAATTAACTTTTTAAATGAGTACAAAATTTATCGATATTTTATTAGAAAAAGACAAAAAAAAAACTGGGAAAAAATAGTTAATCTACTTACATATGTTTATATGTAGAGAATGCCTATTCGGGGGGACTCGCGTACGCGAAAGCTCAATTAGCGTACGCGAACAAAAACTTGAAAATTATTCACAAACTTTCCAGTAGATATCCAACTATTGAGCTGCATGAAAATTTTGAACATAAACCAATCAACTCAACAATGAGGGACTTGACGCTGAAATTCAGTGATAGATGCAGATTTTCTAACATTGATTATATAAGAAATTTACTTGAATAACCGGACTAATAACTTTGAAAAAAGTTATTCAATGAGTTTATTTCATTTCTTATAAAATTTTTTTTTTTTTTTTTTACGATAATATAAGGTTTTTTCAATACTTAATTTTTCCTTAATTAATTAACTCTTAATAGATTTTTATACATTTTAATTAAAGATTTCATTTGATGTAATACCTCTAAGTTAAATCTCAAATAATGTAATTTCTCTTATCAAAAAATAATGATTTAAAGTTTTATAAATTACAATTACAATTACAATGTTTATATGTAGAGAATGCCTATTCGGGGGGACTCGCGTACGCGAAAGCTCAATTAGCGTACGCGAAAAAAGCTTTCGGAAAACTTACGTACGCGAAATCCAGAGAAGTTCTTTCCCCCGGGGAGCTTGATTACGCATGATTAATTTAGCGGTTTTCATAGAAGATATATCCGGATCTTCCGATGGCTATATCTCCGAAACTAGGTCCGAGAGACCGTTTTTGATCACATATTATTTTTAAGGACTAAGAATTCAATGATAAAAAATTAATTTCAGAATTTTAGCGAATTTATCACTAAACGACACATGACCATTTTGACCTCCATATGACCTTGAAATCTTTTTTCTCAGACGTTCTGGAAAAAACGGACCCCGGATTCGGATTCAGGATGTCAAAGTCCACATAGTCGTATCAAAACGCCATGACATTTTTTTTTTTTTTTTTTTTTTGTGAACCTGTGCTATTATTAATGCAGAATTTGGCTCAAAATATTCTTAAAAAAATGCGATTTAATTTTTCCAAATACATTATCTGGTTAAAAAGATATAGCGTTTAAATTAAAAAAAGGACTCAAAAATTCCTAAAAAAGTACCTTCAAGCTCTTTGCGGAATATCTAAACGCAATTTTTTTTTTTGGTTCCAAAGCACTTTTTGTAATCAGCAAGATTCAAGGATTCAGAAAAGTCGTACGCATCTTGACTTTTTAATACTTTCGGATTTTGGACCACTCTAGCATACATAGAAGCATACAACTTACTTTAATACCTTACCTTCATATTTTGTGATTGAAATACCTCAAGTGCAGTGCGAAAATCGCAATTACTACCTGATGCTGTAGCGACTCGCTGCTGATTTATTTGCTCCTTATTTCCACCCATTTTGCTATTTGAAGTGGTGGATTGTGATGGTATTCGTTGTAAATATGAAGTAAGAGTATTACGTGCAATTTTTTCTTCACTCGGTTTTGCTTTCTGCTCTTTAATGCTTTCATTGAAATTGGAAACTGCTTGTACAATCAGTGTATCATCATCATCGTTCAATAATGCATTACGCTGTTGCTGATGTTCTTTTAGATGTGACTCTTTCATTTCCCAATAACGGCAACTTTCATAGGCACCACAACAGGATGCTTCATAATTCAATGTATCTGAATCATCATTATCTGTCAAATCCATAGTTTCTTGCAATTTTGGTGTGAAACCACTAAGCAGCGAATCAACTGTCTTGGCACGCTGTTGCACGAATTCAGTTTGCGTTGTTAAATCCAACTTTTGCATTTGTTTCCTTTGAGCAGTGCATTGCATGGTTTGATTATGGTTTCTGTAAAAGAATATCGAACCAAGTTCAATTTACTTGCGGATATATTTAAGGAAATGTCTATACGGGGCGTTCCGCGTACGCGAAAGCTCCTCTCTCTCTCTCAATTTACTCAATTAGCGTACGCGAAACTCAATTAGCGTACGCGAAATCCAGTGAAGTTTTTTCCCCCGGGGAACTTGATTAATTTATGTACTGATCCGCGGCCGAAGGCCGCCGCGAAGCCGGTGTCGGATTTTTGGGAGTTTTAAATCCTGAGCTGCGGCCGCAGGCCGCCCACTTACCCCTACTTTTATGTAAAATTACTGTTGTAACGAAAATGCGTCCCGGGGGAAAAAACTTCACTGGATTTCGCGTACGCTAATTGAGTAAATTGAGAGAGAGAGAGGAGCTTTCGCGTACGCGGAACGCCCCGTATAGACAGACTCTATATTTAATGAAAACCGGCATAAGTTGTGATTCTCTGGTTGAATTTAGAAAATATTGGTGTCTAATGAAAGTTATTTTAGCAGGTTAAAAGCAATATACCAAGTTTCCTTTTCAAGGAAACAGCACTATGCACCAAAAAAGTTTTCCAACTAAAAACCGTCATACCTAGAAAACCATAATTCAGATTAAAATTTTTTACAATTCAATTTTATAGTTTGTTTGAATTCCTTTTATTTGATACCAATATTTTCAATATAAATGCATAAGAGATGTATTCGAGATGTATTCGCAAATTCAGAAAGATCTTACCTGGTTAAATGACTTAACAGCAAATTTTGCATCCGCCAAGCTGCACACTTTTCATCACAACTGGTTGTGGGTGAATTTATAACAGCTTCACATGCTTTGAAATTTTGCAGGAAATCATTTTCGGATTGCATTCTTAATTTCTGCAGTGTTTTTTAATGATTTATTTAAATACTCAATCTCGAATAAACTTGTTTTTAAATTTTGCGCGCCTCAACCAATTTTGATGTACAAAGTCAATTCCAACGTTCCACTTTGAAGTACAAAGTCAATTCCAAACGTATCAGTGCTGCCGCTTTATTAAGTTCTAGTTCACCTTGAGTGGTGAGTACGTTTGCTAGGGTATACAACTTACGAGACTTTCTCGCGAAAATTTGGAAATTTAAAAATTGAGAATGAAATTTTCGATATTTTCGTTATTTTCAAGCAAGTGGCACCCTTTAACTTTGACAATTGACATGAGATGCATTAGATATCATGAAAAATAGAAGATGGTCCGTCTTCCTTCTGTTTGTAAAAAAATATTTTATTTTTGTAACGAAATTTAAAAAAAAAAAAAAACGGTTGCTAGGCCAGTAAAAAAAGCTTCTGATCAAATAAGTCCTTCATTCATATATTTCATTAAAACCTACGTTCAGGGTATATTCACTTTGTCATTCCGTTTGTATGTACTACGTTTGATGAGATCTATAAATCTCGCCGCTAAGTCCAACCCATTTCCAACGGCCGAAAGGGATTTATTTTTGGCAGTAATAGTGCGTCTCCACAGGAGATTTATGAGGTGATATAAAGATGTCTTCAAATTTATTTGACGTTTAATACGTGATCAGTGAGGTGAGTTAAGGCTAAGCCACATCTTAAATCTCAAGTTCAAAATGGCTATAAATGTCAAAAGCGAGAAAATTAAAATTCTTCTATTTTTCATGATATCTAATGCATCTCATGTCAATTGTCAAAGTTAAAGAGTGCCACTTGCTTGAAAATATCGGAAGCCCTACTGAGATGCAGATTTAATATGAATCCCGTTAGAAGTAGATTTTATTTTTGTATGGTAAATCACGTTATTTACTTCGAGATTTAGATCTAAATATTGAAGCAGCCCTAAATCAAACGTAGTATGAAGCACAGAAGGTGTATGCATATTCTTGATCAGCGTTAACTCTTGAGTCGATATAGCCATGTTCGTTTGTCTGTTCGCCTAGCTGGCTTTGTCTATTTGGAAATCATTTTAATATTTTTTGTAAGCAAGATATTTCGTAACGGACATGCACACCGGCCATACAAAAATTGTTATTGCTATATTTATAGCATTACTTTCTGGAATGCTACCAAAATATATATAATTGCTAGGAACATTAAGAACGAGTTCTAGATAAATACTTGGTGGACAAAAAGGCGTGGCACCTCCAAAACAATAAATTTTTCAAAATGCTGTTATTTCAGATAATCGAAGGTTCAGACAAACACTCGAGATGGAGGATCCAAGCTTTGGGAAAAAATAAGTTAAATTCGGACATGAGGGCGTGGCACCTCTCATTTAAGCAAAGATTTGAAAATGCTACCGTGTAGGGTAATCTGCAGAAAAATATTCGTTCACAGTTTTCATTTGGAAAAGCTGTGAGAGTTGTTTTCGTACGACGCATGAGTTATACTAATTCAAATACTAGGCAAATGCGGATAGATCTCGATGACTCCACTGGTTCGAATGGATTGAACAAAATAAATTCACCGATTTCCAAAAATCTGGGTACTACTTTCAATAAAACCTTGTCGTGGAATAATCAAATAAACAGGACTATTGGGAAAGTTTATGGTATGCTTCGTGCTCTGTGGAAAACACAGCACTTTACCCCTATACATATAAGAATTTTATTAGCAAAAATGTATCTCTTATCAAAATTACTCTACGGTTGTGAAATTTTTGCAAACTGTGACTGTGTCTGTAAAAATAAATTGAATGTCCTTTTCAATAATGTCTCTAGATATGTATATAGTTTAAAACGAAGAGATCATGTTTCTGAAAGAGCTAAAATGATTTTCAATATGACTTTTAACAGGTTGCTTGAATTCAGGACATTAATTCTATTGCATAAAGTTGTTTTTACTAAGCAGCCAACATATTTGTTCTCTCGACTTATTTTTTCACGGTCAAGACGATCAAGCACTATTTTTCAAATTCGTCACACATGTCTGACCTGTTGATGCTATATTTCCCTTGCGAGGGGAAATACAGCTGAGCTGTTTACCTAGAGATGAAACAAAAGAAACGATAGTGTTAAATTCGGTTAAGGCTACTTACCCTTGGTTCCGCTGCTCCGCTGCCGCTCCCACTTCTCTTTGCTGCTGCTCACACTGGTTACGGCGTTGTTTGTTCGGGATCTTTGCACACCTAACTCCGATTCAAATGAAACACTTGTCGACTGTTTTAACTCCGATCACTAACTCATTTCTTTATTTTAAAATCACTTACCAGCTAGAGGTTTACAGATGCCTCTAGCTACATACATGTATGGTTACAACTTACATTATCTGTTTTCATACTATTTCGCAGTATTGCGAAATATATCTTACTTGGCTTTATTGACGTGCCCAATAAAGTCACATATCTATGATATAGGGGTCAGATTGCTTCCGCGTTGAACCCGCTGCTCTTTAATCCCTTTGCTTACCGTTCTTTACTAGCGGCCCCTAAAGGTATGCTAGCTGTTATTACTCTGGCAGTACTAAAACTGTGGCGAGTATAGCCTTAGTACTGAGTTGAGTATGAATAACATCAAATCCCTAACGGTAGGCAATGAATATTTATAACAGCGTGTGATCAACACACAACATCCCTCCCCCCTTATGGAAGAAAAAGTTGTTGTTATGAAGTAACAACGACTTTTTCCTTCTGAAAGTAGTTTTAACTTTTTTTTTTTTTTTTTTTTTTTTTTTTTTCTTTTAATTCCTAATTATTTCTCTAACTTAGTCGGCTACCTATAACTGTATCTAGCTCCTTTGGATCATGGCTCGCTGCTGCTTACTGCTGCTGCCGCTTGGTTCTTGCCTTGTGGGTCTGCTTTCGGTGCTTCGAGCTTCTGAGGTTCTTCGGTGTGACATACCATGTTCTTGTTACATGCGGTTTGTAGGTTTAGCTGTTTTGTCCTTTGATTGATTTTGCCTGGCGGTGGCCAAAATCGGAACTTCTTCTACTTGCTACGTCAGTTCTTGCAGTTAGACTTCCTTGTGGCTAGAAGTCGGCTCCGCTGTTGTGTGCTGGAACGTTTATTTTGGCGTACGGACTATGTTTTGACTGAAAATCGACGCTTCTGCTTACGACTGGAAAGTTTATTTTTAAGCGCCTGGACTTTATTTTGGTTGAAAGTCGACGCTTCTGCTTACGAACCGGAACGTTGCTTTTTAATGCGTTGGACTTGCAATTTTCGACAAGTCAACGCGTCTGCTTCTAAACTGGAACATTGCTTTTTAATGCGTTTGACTTGCAATTGGTGACAAGTCTACGCTTCAGCTTCTAACTGGACCATTGCTTTTTAATTCGTTTGACTTGCAATTGGTGACAAGTCTACGCTTCAGCTTCTAACTGGACCATCTACAGATGGTAATGCCGGTCATTTTAGACGTCTGACGCGGCCACGTGACAGGATAACATAGGAGTGGCACAACTCCGGCCCCCTCCCTTCCAACAAGATTGGATGTCATCTATGGATGACAGACAACTGATGATATTGAGTGTTGTTGTCTGTCCGAACATTAACGCATGCAACCATGGATCATCGTCACTCTAGGCTTTCCGGATTTAACATCATTGGGCTGTCCCTCTTTAGATTATTTTCTTTAATCTCCACTGCTACTGTTGTAACGCCGTACCATGATCCCTCGCAGATTCTACCTACTTTGTTAACGATTTTATTATTGATTTATCTATTCTTTCCTAGCTAGTCCTATGCTTTCTAAATCAAATATTTTTATTTGCTAAAACTCTTGAAAATTGGTAATTATTAAATTTACCTATATACATGACATTGAACTTAATTCCTTATTTATTCTTATTTTTCATTATATTTCAACTCAATACAAACAATTTTGCATTTTATACAATTCTGACATAATACATAAAATATTTAAAAATTTTTACTCTATATTTAAATACATTCTGGTTCTAAACTGAATCTTTGTTCTTCTGATTTGACAATTTCAAATTTACGTTACTTTAAAAATCAAAAAAAAAAAATAATTTTTTTTTTTTTACTTATGACTTGTTAGAATTACCTAGTTAATTTTCGAAAATCATTTAATAATTTTTTACTTATTGTTATTTACTTCTCAATCAATCAATTAAACCTAATAATATTTTCAGAATTCACATTTACTTAACATCATTCAATTAAGATTCTACAATTTACTTGGTTTTACTTTATTTGGGATTTATTCCTCCGTTTTGTAGATCATTGTTACATTTATTTTAGAATTTTCCGATTTTTTTTTTTTTTTTTTTTTTTTTATATATCTTTATTTGATTAATTAAAGTTATTTTTCTTTCAATTATTTATTTAATCTACTTTTAACCAATCAATATCCTTAGCAGTTTTCAACTGATATCTTACAATTTCCGTTTACCTTCTATTAAATTATATTTTATTTGGGATTTATTTCCCTATATCTTATTGTTATGCCTTAGTTTTTACTTATGAAAAACCTTATTTATACCTATTCAACTCTATCTAAGTTTTGCAACCTTTTCCATATTTATATGCATTTAGCACTGTTCATGCATATAAATATGATTCATATGACGGCATTGCATTCCGTTTAGTTTAAAACTTTAATTAAAGTTTTCTTTTTGGTTTTAATCCCGTAATTATTCTATTGTTAATTGAGTTATTACTTTTAGTGTAGCTTATACTTTCTTTATTTAATTAATTGGTATTTCGGACCATTTAAAATTCTAGCAATAAATAAATATGTATATATATTTTTTCCCGTGTAATTTATATATGTACATATTTTAGTTATCAAAAAAAAAAAATACATTTCATTCATAACTGCTGATTTGGGTTTTCAATATTATCCCAACAGTTTTTATGACATTATTCGTCACCTATATATGTATATGCACTAACTTGCATACAAATATATGTGGTGTTTACTTCTATTTTGTATTTCTTTTTATTTCCCATGTATGAATTTTAGTATAAACAAATTACAAACATACCCCATACATACCATACGTTAGTGCTTTTTTTTGTTGAATCAGCACTTGACGCTTTTATGTTTCTCTAAGTTATGCGTTCAAACAGAGCGTTTGGTTTTTATTTTTAGGTTCGACCGGCTGTTGATCGCAAACACACGGTTAGTCAAGAGAGAAATCCCGCTGAAGTAAAATATTTTAATTTTGTGAAAAAGTTCAGTGTAGAGAGAAAAGTTTGTATTTTTATGTTGCTGTTGAACTGTAAAATGGCGACAAGGCAAAAGTGTACCAAATTAAATAAATTTGCAACAACGTATTATTCATCGGCCAGCAAACCAAAGTGATTTAATTGAATAGATTTGTTTGTTGAAATAGATCTCCGGTGTTGCATAAAAATTTAACTTCATTGAAATCAGTGTGAGAATATAAATCTATGCAGTTTTCAGTCGACCACGTGCACAGCCAGTAAATGGATTCCGTTTCGATTGCTGTGCCAAGGCGCCCACTTGGTTCTTTCGTCACATATGGCCTTTTCACATGCCCTGATTGCTCCGCTGTATATCGCAATTTGGGTGTACCTTTGTCTTTTGTGCATTCTACTAATTCGGATACAAATGCAATTATGTTGTCGTAAGTACTGTTCCTCTCCTACTGCCAAGACTGCCCTTAAAAGTTTCGTTTTCTTTTCTTTCAATAGATATCAACAGACCGTCAGATCATCCTGGACCATGCATAGGAATGAGTATCAACTGAAATTTTACCCCCTTTTTTTTTTCTCTAAAATGTATTTCCCACTAAATATTCTTTCTTTTTTCCCAACAGGTTTCATCCACCTTCATCTACCCGCGTCCATGGGTAACGTGAGTTTTTGTTTTACTTAAATTCTTCATTTTTCCATTTTTATTATTATTCCTTTTATTACTACATACTTTCAAGCTTATAAATTAAAATGATCTACTCAATTCTAATTACTATAGTACTAAAGTCTTTGACATTTTCCCCTATTTCTGTACTATTTCATAGTTCATTTATCTAACTCTCTATATGTTATTAATTTAGTTCGTCTTAGCTACTCTGACCGTTTTACCGTGGCCGTTTTACCTATAAATAAAAATAGACTTCTTTAAAAGTATTCTTATTTACTCTTTCCTACATTTTGCAATATCTTACATCTTTCCTTGAAGATTATTCGATATCATGAAAACCATTCCTAATTTTAAAATTTTACAATCCCCTATTTTTACATATGTTTTGGCAACTAGCTCGGTGCTGTTGCTTATGTTATTTCACCTTTTATTTTATTCTTCTGAATTACATTTGTTATTAATGTATTTGTATTTTTTCCATATTTTATTCTGCCCACTTATGTATTTCATATTAAACCGAAATTTGCCCATAGTTGTTCTGTTCATCTTTGTTTACTTTGTTGGTGTAACGACTATACAATCCAAATAAATGTAACCTATTCATTAAACGCTACTCCGTTTATTTTTGTTTAATTTTAGCTTTTTCCCTGTTTCTTTCCAATTTTTGTGCAAGTAAATTTATACGCAACTCAATTACACTATTAATTTTTAAATAATTAAATTGCCATGTCGATTACCCCGCTGGCACCTGGGCCTCCCATTACCATTTTAGAAATTGTTTGAATTTGTCAATTCAATTTTGCTGATAATTTTTCCCCTACTATGTATCTGACTCTTTCATCATTCGCTTATATTACTCGGAGTTGGGTGTACCGTGCTGGTTAGTAAAAATTAGTAATTCTGTTAGTGGTTAGCTGTTAGTACATTAGTTATTAGTAACTCATTTATTTACAATACGCAGTACCCTGATGCTCCGTAATATATTTCATAATTAGCGTTTCAGTAAATCGAAAAACTCTATCAGCCACTTAGCATGTTTCTTGTTCTTGCATTAAAACAATCTCCCGTTAGTTTATTGAAACTGAAAACTTTTAGTAATGCACGTCGGCGACGCTCAAACCCTCCGTTACCAAAAAGACGTGGCATTCAAAGATTTTACCGCATTTTCCGGATTTACCCGTTTAATACTTTTGGAGGATCGCTCTGTACCAGTCATTTAGACTTATGCGAAACCTGCACTTTCGCTCATTTATCTACATTTCTTCTTCACGTAATGTTCGTTTATGTGACATCAACTGTTTGTGTTCTTTGAAAGGAAAACCCCCCTTTTAATTCCCCTTTTTTTTTTTTTTATATATATATATGAAAAGTTAACATAGTATACTGCGGATGGTTGCTTAGGCATTGAACAATTTTAGTAGGTTATTGTGTATCTTTTTGCGTTTGCTCTTGACGACAATCTCCGTTGTCACTGGCCCGCCTACGTCAGATACCTCGAAGGGACCGATCCAAATGGGGGAAAACTTGTTTTTCCTGGTCTGATTTTTCATCAAAACCTTATCGCCCTTTTTAAATACGACTTTGTTTATTGAACTGTCGTACTGCTTCTTCGCTTGCTCCTTGGCTTTATTCTGGTTGTCTCTGACGATTTCATGCGCTCTCTGTATCTGAAATTTTAAAACTTTATTTTGGTCGTCAGCGTTGTAGACCGGTGAACATTTCCTCTTCAAATTGGTTGGTAACTCCCTATCGAAACCATACAAAGTGCCAAACGGTGTTCGCTTCGTTGACGTGTGCACTGTGTTATTATGCACGTGCATAGCCGTCGCTAACCACTGATCCCAATTTGAACCATCCTCCTTCACGAAACTTCTGAGGTATTCTGCTAAGGGCCTATGACTTCTTTCCAATGAGCCATTCGCCTGGGGATGATATGGGGTTATATGTAGCTTTTTGATACCCAGCAACTTGCACGTATCCGAAAAAAGCTTCGAAACAAAATTGGTACCATTGTCGGTGACCAAAACCTTCGGAACATTATACCTGGCGATGATCTCGCTGTAAAAATGCCTAGCCACTGTGCTTGCCTCCGCATCGGCCATGGCCGCACACACCATATATTTGGAGTGATCGTCCTGAAAAGTTAGAATATATTTGTTTCCGGACGACGACTCGGGCAACGGCCCCACAATATCCATGTACACCTTATTAAAAGGTACTTCAGGCGTATCTGTCAGGACCATAGGCATTTTCGTCAGTTTTGAACTTTTGTTTATTTGGCATTTTGTGCACCTTTTTACGTACTCCTTCACGTCTCTCTGCATACCCTTCCACCTGAACTGCTTTCTAATCCGCAGAAAAGTTTTGCCTGCACCCTGATGTCCCCCCAATGGAGTGTCGTGGAAATCTTTAAGTACTGTTTCAATTTCCTTTGGATCGACTAGTATCGTGACATTTCTCTTCACCATATCTCCCGCTGGTGTGTCAGGATCCACCCCAGTCTGCTGTCCCACTACCCCTTGGTCGACGACCTTGGCTTTGGAACGCGTCTGCACCACTGTAATTTGTTTATTCGCTTGTGGCAGACGGCTCAGTGCGTCTGCGTTTAAATTCACTTTCCCTGGCTTATATATAATTTCGAAGTCATATTCTGACATTTTATGTCTAAACCTCGCTAGCCGTGAGGTTTGGTCCTTTAAATTCGCTATTCCACGTAGCGGCTGGTGATCCGTATAAATTTTGAAATGTCTTCCTAGAAGATAGGCCCTAAAATTTTTCGCAGCCCATACTATCGCAAGAAATTCTTTTTCTATGGTTGAATACCTTTTTTCCGTGTCGCTAAGCGCTCTACTAGCAAAGGCTATGGGGTTATCCTCACCCACTTTCCCCTGCGACAGGATCGCTCCCAATGCTTCATTGCTGGCGTCAGTCGTCAGCAAAAATTGCTTAGAGAAATCCGGATACACCAGGATGGGTGGTGACATAATTGCTGTTTTCAAATCCTCGAACGATTTTTGGCACTCAGGTGTCCACTCAAACTTGGCATCCTTCCTCAACAGCTTGTTTATTGGAAGCGCCATACTTGCCGTATCTTTGATGAACTTTCGGTAGTAGTTTACAAGGCCCAAAAATGCTTGCACGTCCTTTCTATTCTTTGGCACCGGAATGCTTTTCACACACTCTACTTTTTGTGGATCTGGCAATGCGCCCAGTTCCGAGCACTTGTGTCCTAAATACACGACTTCGCGTCGCAAAAAGTTACATTTTTCGGTGTTTAGTTTTAAACTGTGCCGCCTCAACACTGTAAAAACCTTACGTAACCTATCCTCGTGCTCTTGCAGATTCTTTCCATAGATTACTATGTCATCCAAATATACAAAGCACTCCAGTCCTTGAAGTCCTGTGAGGATATGATTCATAATACGTTGAAAAGTGGCTGGCGCTCCAGTTAAACCAAATGGCATTCTAGTGAATTCAAAATGCCCCAGCCCTGTGCTGAACGCAGTTTTCTCCCTATCCGTTTCATCCATTAACACCTGATGGTATCCACTTGCTAAATCCAAGGTAGAAAAATATCGGCTGTGACCCAGCTGATCAAGAATTTCATCAATCCTGGGTATTGGAAAAACTTGTTTGATAGTTGCCTCGTTCAATTTCCTAAAATCTATCACTAATCTCCATTTTTTATTTCCATCCTTTCCACTCTTTTTGGGTACTAATAAAAGTGGCGAATTCCATGGAGAGGTGCTTGGAGCGATTATTCCATCATCCAGCAACTTTCCCACTTGCTTATTAATTTCATCCCTATGTGAATGCGGCAACCTGTACTGTTTCTGGTTGATCGGAGGCTGCCCCACCGGTGTCGGGATTTCATGCCTCAACACCGGGGTATATGATAACGCATCCCCCTCTAGCAAGAAAATGTCATGGAAAGACCCACACACATTTTCAATGGAGGTTTTTTCCTCAACGCTTAGGTTCGGATCCAAATCAATCGACTCGAAAAGTTTACTTATCCTTGCTTTGAAATCCTTCTCCCTAACTATGTTAATCGTGCCATCCATGGCCAATTTATACTCTTTATAGTTGGAAAATTTTGGGCAACTAATCGAATCGAAGACATACTCTTTTTCGGAAGCATTTAACACAGTGGCGTACGCCACCCCGTTTTCCACTTTAGTCAACGATTCACCCAAATAAACCCCCTGCGAGAGTTCCTGTTTGTGAATTACTATCTCTCCCTCCTTCGTTTTTACTCGTAGAGGCACTATTCTCGCAGTTCGAGGTTGCACTGCTATCAACGTGTTGCATGAAATGCCGTCCATTTCATTCAGCGACTTCAATTTAAACGCGAATATCTCATTCCTTTGATCATTATAAAAAATCAACTTTTTATTCATAGCATCAATTATGGAGTGATTCCACAAATTGTCCCTACCTACTATTCCATCAGCAGGGACCCCACGATTTAACGGTACAACGTGCAACGATAAACTCAGATCAGTCTGATGCCTATGAACAATATTGGTCACACCTAAAGTCGTGATTTGACCACCAAAAGCTCCACTCAAATCTTTTGTCACAGACGTGTCCAACACTATCTGCTGTAACATTGAGTCCTGCTTTACCAAGCTTGCGTCGGCCCCCGAATCCACGAGTAAAATGAGTTTTCCATTTTTAGCACCCTCGCATGGAACCTCAATGAACACATCATTTTTAGCCTCACAAAGTCCAATCAAAAAATTTTTACTGCTGAAATCCACAGCACACCCCGCAGCAATTTCGTCAGCCGCAATCCTTGCTGGCCGCTCAGCTACTACCACAGGTAACTCACGGTATTTTCCCATACCGTACTCTATAGTGACCGTTCCCACTTTATCCGCTGTGGGCTGGGCCACCGGTCGTACAGCCTGTACATTTAGCTCCTTTGATCTCGTCCCTTCAACTGGCCTCCCGACCGCTCCTTTTATGTCCTGGGCCATCACCTCTATTTTATTCACATCCTCTAGTACCTCCACTTCATTCATCCTGCCGCCCTTATCGTGGTGAGGATTCCTTTCTCTAAAATTTTCACAATTTCGTCCTGATAACAAGCACGTATCCACTACAGCCACCTGCGTTTGATTAACTGTACTTGTTTTCCCAGAACTTTTCTGTTTGACAAACCCACTCTTTCTACTACTTGCCCCCTTTAGACTCGAAGATTTTTCCTTGCGAGGGAAAACACCTTCCCCGAATTTTGGACACGTATCCACAACAGTTACCCGCGTTTGACTAACTGTATCCAAATTCACCTTTCCTTCAACCACGTTCCTCGATACGGAGTGCGCATCCACAACAGAACCCTGCGTTTGATTTTCTGCACCCATATCCTTTTTACTCATTATTATTTTGCTTTGCTTCTTGGGTTCCCCAACCACTAGGCTCGGTTGGGCCCCTTGGCGTTTCCCGCGCTGTGTTTCGCCTTTGCGTAACAATCCTTGGCCATATGCCCCTTTTTGTGGCACCAAAAACATTCTATACTTTTTCCCCGACTTTCTGATTCCTTCCTGTCAGTCGAGTTTTTCCCTGCTGTTTCCCCTGCCTTTCTTTGAGGGCTCTGTGATCCATTTTGCTTATTATTCTCCTTCCAGGACCCCTTACGAGCCGATCCTGAATCCTTGGAACAGCGATCGCTCCTTTCATGCCCATATTCCGCACACCCAGCGCAATATGGCGTATTCTTCCTTTTCCAACAGTCGTCCCTTGTGTGACCAGTCCTGCTACAAAATGAACATTTCGTCCTAATCTGACCATCCTTCGGCTCCCTGTACCCTGAGTCGTCCTTATTTTGCCAACGCGGATTTGTCCGACCTCTCTCCCTAGACGCGTCCTGCCATAGCCTATCCTGGACCTGGATACTGTTAATCCTAGCAGTGAGTTCGTCTTCCCCGCATAGCATTTCCTCCGTGGCTACCGCTTCTTCCGCTAACTCACTAAGCGTTTCCGCCCTGCTACTCATTAAAGATAACCTCAAGGACATGTTCTTTAATCCCCTCTTGAAAGCCAGCAAAACAGTTTCTTCCGTTTCCCTAACCATGGAATCAATGTTACTTGCGCCATATTTTTGGCTCATCCTGTCTGTGATCGATGCTTGAAGCACGCCCAACCTTCTCGCAAACGCCCGAATGTCCTCCCCAGAACTCTGGCGGGCATTCGAGATATCCTTTTGCGTCTGTTGCAAAGACTTCCCTTTCTCATAAGTACTTCTTAAAAGGCCTAAAAGCTCCTCCAGCGAGTCAAACCTTACAGATTTCACCAACTCAAACGCATCCCCAAACATATGAAGTTTAACCACTTCAATAAGCTCAGGTTCCTCAGATGGCAATACCGATCGTTTGACATACTCACATGCCGCTATAAACCTGTGAAGCTCAGTTTTCAAGGCGGGGGAATCTATCCCCCCGAAATGAGGCACATGATCCCTAACTTTCTTGGAAACCCTGTCCAAATCACGCGCTGAAATACTTGCTTGCCCCGCACTTGGGCCCGCAGTCTCCTGCTGTCCAGACTGACCCTTCAATTTGTCCCTATCACTTGTGAGGATGTCCTTATGGGCGCTGTAATATAATTCCAAGATAGGAAACACTTTCCGCTTGAAATAGTCACAATCTTTCTCCGAAGCCTCCGCCTCCTCTAATTCCTCATTATTCTTCACTATTTTCTCCCAAACATACTCTAGCTCCTCCAATCTCTTGTCGAAATATTCTTCAGTTTTTCTGACTGATGAAGACTTCTTATAATTACCTATAACACTGTCCAGCTGCTTCTCAAGCTTCTTTTGCGCCAAAGTCAATTTTTTCACGTCCACCATCTTTGATCCCGTTCTTACTTCAGCGACCAAGGCGTTCCTATCTAAACCAGACCGTGCTTCTTTATTCCCACAACTAACCTTCCCTGGGACACTTCCCGACACCTCACTTTCCAATGCGAGATTCCCAGAAATCCCACTACTACCAGCTTCGTCCGCCTGTCTAACACTATTATCCAAAGCCGACCGCTCCGTACTCGCACTAGACCTGACCTTGTCAAACCCTTCCTGCCTCACACTTCTTCTTTTCAATGAATGCGTGCGACCCCGCACTCCAGTATGTTCCTGGGAATCGCCTTCGCCAAACTTCCAATTGACGCCTGATGAAAATACCCCAAAAGATACGTTCAACTGATTCGCTAAACTACTATTTTCCTGCTCTAACTCCTCAATTTGACTCACATTCAACTGTAACAAAGTCAAATGTTGATCGTAGCGTTTCTTCAGAGCGTTAAACTCCGACTCCCAATCTCTAGATTTATCTTCTAATCTCCTAACCTCGGACTCAGTTATTCCAATTATTTCGTCTAATACCTTATCCGCTTCTTCTACCTCCGACAAATCCCTATAACTGTAAACCCTTTCTTCAATAACACTAAAATTTTGCGTATCCCCTGCAGCTAGCTTCAAACACTCCCACAACTTTTCTTTAAAATTCCCTATCTCACTTAATAACCTTCCGTAATCAGTTCTCAGTTTCTCAAGTTCACTCATAACACTAAACAATCAAAACCGTTTCATCTTTCCAACTTCCAAAACGCAAATGCACACTGAACCACGGCCTTGATCTGCCGTCCTTGATATTTCAGAAATTCACCCAAAGAAAAACCCTTTAACAACATTAACAAATATTACAAATTTCATCAAATACAGTTTTTCCCACTGCAAACAAAAATGACCAACACAATTAGCAGTAATTTCAATCCCAATAACAAAATAACGCATTGGCCTTGCTACCAACGCAAACCAAAAATATGACAAATAAAAATGACTTAATTTTGTCTTTTTATTTTCTGCTTTATTGAAATCGAAAACCAATTGTGCTAAAACCAAAAACAAAAATCAAAAATTGCAACTACAATTGCAAAAACAGTTCATATGAACCACAACGCAAAGTTCTATTCACATATATTTTTCCCCTTTGAATAAGTGAAACCACGACCTGCGCAACAATAAACGAAACGTTTTATTTTGCATATACCAGCTTTTAGTTGCTGGTATGAAAAGAACTGAATACGAAATTTTTCCCTTCGTAAAGAAAGAAATAAATTTTCAAAAGAAATTTTCCTCAATTATCTCCGCTAATTCCCGCTTAATCCTACTGATCGAAACGGAACCATGGAATTACTTGAAAATAATTCCCAGGAACCCAAAACTAAACCAGCAGGATTTTCCGATTTCGAGCTCAAAACTTCAACGAAAGCTTTACAAACACCAGCCCCTTGCAAAGTGGCTTCAAAGTTTGTAAACCGTTCGAACAAAAGAATTGAACTACTTCGGTTGTAAAAATTACCAGGATTTCACTCCTCTTAGTTTCCTTAACAAGGTTCCCAAGCCCTTGGTACTCGATTATACCAAAGGTCTCAGCCAACCCAGCACGAAAACCACTAAGAGCAAACTCCAGAAATTTTTCACCGATTATTTTTCCACGAAAACGAAACCGATATCGCACAACTGACTTCTTACCACGGGTGGGGGAAGCCAGTCTATCGGTGAACAAAAATTAAAATTTTAATTTACTAAATTTTTTTTTTAACAATTCCCAGTTATGAAAAATTTTCTCCCTTTTTTATTCCAAAAACACAAATTATTAATATTAATAATTTTCCACAAATTTTTTTTTTTTTAAAACAAGAACACCCAGTCCCGAAACGACTGTAACCTAACAAAGATTTCCCTAAAATTTGTTTCCTTTCCTACTCTCATGGACACTTTCCCTCACTTTTCACACAAAATGTAACGAAATTTATAATCGCTTAATAGAATTAGGCCCTACCTGATCCTGAACAGCTGTGCGATATTGAAACCGCTACTAGCTGGCTTAGCACTTGCAATAAATTAAAGCAAAGTAGACTAAGACTTTCTAAGGTTTTTTAATTAAAATACTCACCACTTTCCACGAATTATTAGTTCCAACGTTGATCTCACTTTTTCAATTCCGCTTCCCTCGATGCGTAGTCCTGGCTCGGACTACCGGCTGCGCCAAAATGTTGATGCTATATTTCCCTTGCGAGGGGAAATACAGCTGAGCTGTTTACCTAGAGATGAAACAAAAGAAACGATAGTGTTAAATTCGGTTAAGGCTACTTACCCTTGGTTCCGCTGCTCCGCTGCCGCTCCCACTTCTCTTTGCTGCTGCTCACACTGGTTACGGCGTTGTTTGTTCGGGATCTTTGCACACCTAACTCCGATTCAAATGAAACACTTGTCGACTGTTTTAACTCCGATCACTAACTCATTTCTTTATTTTAAAATCACTTACCAGCTAGAGGTTTACAGATGCCTCTAGCTACATACATGTATGGTTACAACTTACATTATCTGTTTTCATACTATTTCGCAGTATTGCGAAATATATCTTACTTGGCTTTATTGACGTGCCCAATAAAGTCACATATCTATGATATAGGGGTCAGATTGCTTCCGCGTTGAACCCGCTGCTCTTTAATCCCTTTGCTTACCGTTCTTTACTAGCGGCCCCTAAAGGTATGCTAGCTGTTATTACTCTGGCAGTACTAAAACTGTGGCGAGTATAGCCTTAGTACTGAGTTGAGTATGAATAACATCAAATCCCTAACGGTAGGCAATGAATATTTATAACAGCGTGTGATCAACACACAACAGACCTCTGAGAGACAAATTCTTATTTTTTCTATTAGGCTTTGGAACGCTCTTCCCTTAAACTTAAGGTCCATGCAAAACGCAGTGCAATTCAAAAAACATTTGTCATCTTTGTTGCAATAATATATAATATTCATTTAATATTTGTTACTATTAATTTTGATTAATTCTAATTTTATACATTTTAATTAATTTTTTTTTTTTTTTATTGTACTTTTATTCAATAATTGTTAATATCTATATTATTCTTAAATTTAAGTTAAATTCAAATTCGTATTATCATATAAATGTATTATTCAAACAAGTTGTTAGTGTTACATTATAAGACATTTGTCTTTTTACACTAACAGATCAATAAATAAATAAATAAATAAATAAATAAATGAATAAATAACTTAAAAAATCTTCATATCTCTACACATTGAGCTCGAATGCAAAAGACATCCATGATTTGTTGACATCAGATTTTTTTTTTCTGTTAAAATCCTTCCGGTATAAATAAATCACTTACGTACGACGAAAACATTTTCCAATCTTCATCTCTTTGTAAGAGGAGGGACCCTTCCCACCGCTTGCCTGCGAATAGCATTATGGCCAGACTATTTAGTCTGTCGTGTGAACCAGCTCTTAGGCTAAGGTTACATTCGATACGACTTTGTAAGAAAGTCATGTCGTGGAAACAAAATATGTTCCAATAAAAATAAATTATGGGTAAAATTAATTTTTTGTATTAGTCGTACGAATGACTGACGAAAAACATAATATTTTGGTCGCATCAGAACAATCGTACGTATGATACAAAGGGTGAATATTGAAAAATTAATTGTACTTATTTTTATTGAAACATGTTTTGCTTGCACGACTTAACTTTCGTACGAAGTCGTATCCAATGTTACCTAATAGCCTGTTTCCACCGAAGATTTATGAAATGATTGAGCTGTAACTCACCTCATTCAACATGATTAAACATCAATGTAATCTGAAGATAGCCGTAAATCCCATTTTTAATCTTCGGTGGAAACAGGTTATTAGCTTAATTCAACAGCCGTCTGAACGTTGCGTCCATTTTTGTCTGTATTTGAAGCTGAAACCCCCTTAAGTAAGTAAATTACTTAGGTACTACTTTGAATAAAACATTTATTAACATTTATAGTAATTTGTTTATTGCTTAAATTTTGTATGTGCATAAAAAAAGTGATTAATAACAACTTTAAAGTCAATATTTTACCAGAAATCCGTACTATATCATGCTTTGTAATACCGTAAAGACTCTGTACGTCATATTCATAACCTATAAGCAAAATAGAAGAAAAATTGCGTTACATAAAAATAAAAAACACTTGCAGCTATACGGGGTGGGCTGGAATCGGTAGGACACCGGAAAGTGTAAAGACTCTCGGGACTATTTTGAACTACTTTTCTAAGTACCATTTTTTGAAATTCGCAAAACCAATGGAGCCATATAGTAGTTTTACTAAGCCAGCCTTTCACCAAATATGTATATGAAAAAAAGTACACATTTTTTAAAAAATGTTGTTTAGAAAAGTTTCATTCTATAAATTTCTTCACACAAGGTAGAAAGGTCTCAAAAGCTATTTTTTTTTTTCAAATAAATCTTTAACAGTAATTTTCACAGAGAAATGTCAGTCTATAGTTTTGTAGGCTAAAAAATTTTCTGCAAAAAATAATTTTTTCTCCTTCGATTTATCGTTCAGGAGGATATACCGATCTAAAAAGTGTAAATTTATTTAGAAACAACAGCCGTGTTTCTTTTGACGCGTGTATACAATTGTGGATATTTTTAAATTGCGATAACTCATGAACAGTGAGTCGCACAATAAAAACTCTTAGGAACTTTTTTATGGAGAATCACGTTCTCTACAAAAAATGTTCATTTTATTTTTAAAAAAATTTACCTTTTAGAAGTAACCTATTCTATAAAAACTGGTTAATCGCCGATCAACGGTAAAATATCACTTTTTTTCTAAATAACTTCTAAATAATTAATTTTTTTTACAAAAAATTATTTGTAGATCATGTGGTTCTCCCTGAAAAAGACCCTTGGACTTTTTATCGTACGACTCACCGTTCATAAGTCATCGCAATTTGAAAATTACCACAATTGTATATACGCGTCAAAAGAAACACGGCTAGCAATACAGTTGTTCAATACAACTGCAGCTCCTACAAGTATGCAACCATATTTGTGTAGATGAAGTCGACAGTGGTGGATAGTTTTTTATTTGGTTGAATTTGTGAATGAGTGGTGCCAGATTGCTGAAGGGTTTCACAATTTGTTCGGAATTTCAGTAGATGATAGAAATGGAGAAAATGGTATTTTTGTATGAGAAAAAATCCAACTAAATTATAATATTAGTATTTATCAATAAAACTACTCAACATTTTGAAACAGCTCCATTTGAATTGTACAAAATCCTTTTGCAGATAATTCAGCTTCTTTTTGAGCACGTACAATAACTAGGAGTAAAAGTTTTTTATAAATTGCTGAACCATTATACCATTCACTCTTATAGGCCGCATTAGCGATTTCAGTGCTCTATAAATATATGAACGTATTGTGTAATTACATATTATATAAATTTTAATACTTTTTAGTAAGAATAATTCTTAATTAGGTATATACCGTTGTTTTCAATTTTTGTCCAGAACTGCAAAGTAGATAGAATTCCCCAATAGTTGTCAAAAGAAAAAGTCCCCACAAATATAATGAAGATCCATCAAGTTCCTCAACTGTCAACTGAATTGCATTGACAACCATAAGACCACTAGTTATTAATATAGTACATGCTAGTGAAGTTCCGAAAATTTCATTGATATCATTTTGTAAGCTGTAAGGAAAGAGAAGATATTTATACATGTATGTCTCTGTCTAAAAATTAGCACTTCCAACTATGGCACAATTACATAGTTAAAACTTGCCAATAATCCGGAATACAACAATTTAGAAGTATATTTTTCTAGAACTATTTATTTGTTCAACAAATGTTTCTAAATATAGTATGTAAAAATGCTTCTTAGGATAAAACTGCACAAAAATTAATGTGGATAAATATTTTTGAGCTTTTTTATTACGACGAAAAACTTTTCTTAAATTAAATTTTTCAAATGTGTTGTTATTGATACAAAAAGGGAATCGACCTCAAAACGATCTGAGCTCTTCATGCTCTATGCAGTGAGTATGCAATTTTTCATGAATATGACCTCAAATATCTCAAAATCTTAAGTTGTTAGGCCGATTCTGAACTCGGATTTGGATTCTATAGTCTATTGATTAGGTCGTTAACATCATGCTAAAAAGAGAGCAAGACGTTCACGGTTTTTTTATAACAGAAATCGGTCAATTGGTCATTAAAGAAGAAAAAACCGCGGAGTGCTATTAAACTAGAGGGTGGAAATCGTGGAGGAATTGGAGAAAATGCACTCTTAACAGTTTTTTCAAAACATCTAGTGAACGAAGCAAAATTACGATATTTTTTTTAGAAAACTTTTTGTAGAAATTTAAATTTGCCAACGAAATGGCATAATCAAAAAATTTAAAAATAATTTCTTATACCAAAAATTTTTAAACAAAAAGAAAAAAAAAAACGAATTCCTGTGTTTTTTTACTCTTTTGCCTTTGGGTTAGGTATAAATATTAGAGTTATTCACGATCTGGAGTAACAAGCTGAGTAACAGGGTAAAAGTGAACTCAGTTACTCTGAATAGTGAGCATACTCAATACTTTGCACTTATATTTGCTTTTTGTTTCTCAAAATAATTTTAGCTGCCAACAAAAAAAAAATTTTTTTAATTGAATATTTTGCTCTCATTCAAATTTTTATTTTTGATGAACGAAAATTGCCTCTCAATCATAAACAAGTTCAAACGTTTCTATAGAAATAGAAATAGTAAAAAAAAGGCAAAAGTGTAAGATTATTTTACACTAGAAAATACCTTGACTAAAAGGGTAAAAGAGTAACAGAGTAACTTACGTATATTTTGTTGTTGTGGTTGTGCACTATTACCCTGTTACTCTGTTACTCAGGACGTTACTCTAGATCGTGAATACCTCTATTATTTTATACAAAAAAAATAGATAAAATTTGCTTCAAAATGGTTTATTTAAAAATTTCCTTAACTAAAAACTGACCGAAATATGGCCACTCAAACATAGCAATTTTGTTTATGCGATCGGAGAAATGGTTTTTACTCAAAACATAGGCATCTTACGAAAAAAGTGTTTAAAGCAAAAAATGCTTAGATTTGTTTCAGAATTTTTTGAAACTTTTTTAATATTTTTGACCAGTTTTTGAAAAAATATAAAATGTCCCCAAAAATTATGAGAAAAATAATATGTTTTCTTTGGACGATTCTAAGCATTTTATGCCTTGTACACTTTTCTCGGAAGAAGCCTTTGTTTTGAATACAAACCGTTTTTCCGACCGCAAAAACAAAATTGCTATGTTTGAGTGGCCATATTTCGGTAAATTTTTGACATAAGACATTTTTAAGGAAACCATTTTAAGGAAAATTTTATTTTATTTTTATACAAAACAATATTTACACCCAAATAAAGTTATATGCAAAGAGCAAAATAACCCAAGAATTGGTTTTTTTTTTTGCTTTTTTTTTGATTTCTGTTTCAAAATTTTTGGTATAAGAAATTTTTTTTAAATGTTTGATTTGATTATTTCGAATGCAAATTTAATTTTTTACAAAAAGTTTTCTAAAACTATAGAACTAGAAACTATAAAGGGTGCTTTTTTTCCTTTCTCTCCGATTTACAGCCTCTTATTTAATAGCACTCCGCTGTTTTTTCATCTTTAATGATAAATTGACCGATTTCTGTGATAAAAAATTTCTTTCAAAATGACCTAAACAATAGACTACTACGCAGAAAGTTTTGGAAATTTTGGAAATGCTTGGAAACGAAACTTTGCAGATATGTGTTATTAATTCAAAAATTTTAGTACGTACCATTTTTGACCCGTTACACAGTGCTGCGATAGAAGGCATTTGCGTAAAAAATTTTTGTTCAAATTTAAAATTTTTTTATGCCATTCTACAGCAAATAGTCCAATTAAGAAATCCCCTGAAAATTATTGAAAACTAGTGTGATTTGTAAGTGCTACAGCTTGTTAAAGTCGAACTTTTTTTCGAAAAAAATACATTTAAGAAAATTTGCTAATCGCAGAACTTTTTAAAAATAATTGCTGCTCCTAAAACTCAAAAGCAATTGTTATAAAATAAAATGCATACAAAAGCTTACATACCCATTTATTTTAAGTATTTTTTGTATGCAAATTTTTTGAGCCAAATTAAAGTTATTTTAAAAGATATAAGAAAAAATTTTCAAATATTAAAGACCGGAAAATGCTAATTTTCTTTAGAGCAGGAAAAAAAAAAAACGGGACTTGCGGGCATTGTTCTAAAACGTACAGATAGCATAGATTCCATATTTTAAGATAGGAAAAATTCACAACCCCGTTTTTCCCCGTTTACTTTAAATATTTATCTGAATATCCCGTATTTACGTAAAAATCAATGATTTTATAAAATTTACATCACAAAATTTTTTTCAAATGCTTTTCAATTTTTTTAAATTTGATTTTTTTTTTACAGCATACTTTTATATGTCAAAAACACTTTGAACTATTAAAATTTTAATATGGTTTTTTACAGCCCAAAAGCATGCACAAACATTTTTTCCAGTTAATTTTCGTGGTTTTATTTATTTGAATATCTTTTTATCTATTCATCTATTCATTTGAAAATAAATTGCATTTCTGAAAACAACGTAAAACAATGTATCAGTATGGTAAATCTTATTGAAATCGAATCAAAACTGTGGAAATGCCGTTCCGTTGTATGGAGTGACAGCACTGTGCGTTAAGTTAAAATTTTTCTCTGAATTGTTCTAGAGTGAACATAAAAACTGAATTTCCAAAAACTGTTCTATTTGACCTATAGTGCAGCGGGTTAAATATGAATTTATTGGATACGAAGCAAACTTTATTCCGTAGAAAATTCGATCAATATACATGCCCTGCCTGTTGTAGTATAATAATAAAAAAAAGTATTGTAGTTTTTTTGTGACCTCTACTGTGTTATAGCAAGAAACGCAAATGCAAAACTTAGAGCAAAAAGGGTTGGTGTCATTACTAGTGAAAAAAAAAACCTGCTAGAATCATGGAGAAAATTGTTTTGTAATGCTATATTGTTGTATTGTTTTGTGCTGCATAAAGTTGAAAATTTCAACTTGAAATGTACTCGATATAAGCTGCTATGGTATTTCAAACCAGTTCAGTGTTGTTTTGATTGCAGTGCATTAAATTTTAAGTATTGGATATCGACTAAAATGTGTTAACCCAATGAATGTGCAATTATAGAAAAATTAACAGTTGTGAAGGCTTTTAGAAAACTGAAATTTGTTGTGGCCTTGGACCCTTTTGGGAATTTTTTCAAAAACTTTAAAAAATTTAAAGAATTAATTTTCTGACGTACCTTAACATCAACTTATGTTTTTCCACCAAGCTCGCCAGGAATTTACAATCCTTCTTTTCATTATTTTCTGCTGGCTTATAGTTCTCCAAAGAGTTAACTATATACTGACATTGCATGCAAATCTGCGCAATAAAGCATATTATCCAAGTATCCGTAACCAATACACTATTGACGGTTATGACAGCGTTAATTAACTCCAAAGCATAAGTCAAAATATAAATGGGTACATGCTGATAATCATAAAAGTGGTCGATCGGATAAGGTTTCATATATTGTAGTTCAACTTCATCGGTCGGTTTTGTAAAACGATCATAGGCATATCTTATCCATGTTTCGAAAAATGATGCAAACATTATAAACCAACAAGTTATCAGATTAATACAAAGCCATTTAGGCTTTCCAGATATAGCATAATGCTGATTGACTTGAAAAGCCTGCTTATCTTCGATTGTTTTCGGATAGTTTTCCTTTAGTGTATTGTAGATTTTACGTACACGTTCCAAATTCAATATTAATGTTAAAAATTTAATATTGGAATCAAGTGCATAAGTTATAAAGACTCCAACACGAAATATTTTCAAAATATCACGTTCGAGTATATGTCGATAGAGCTGGAGCAATAGGTTAGCACGACAATACAGATGTATCCCAATCATAAAAGTCAAAAGTGCACGAAAGAATTTACTTAATTTTTTATATCTCTGTTGTACATCAATGCAGAGGGTGAAACTTATGCTGTTGGCAATTACGAAGAAATCATTAAATTCTCTAAATTCCTTAAATTTTTTGACTTTCACTTTAGAGTTTTTAAAGAAGTTCATTTTCAATAGTTAGCTCAAAAGGATTGAATGCAATTGAATTTAATGAGAACTGTGCTGTAATGTGGCGTTATTGGCATTTTATATGGAATTGGCAAGTTTACTTTGCTTTGTTCTACGTGAAACACTGTGTGTTGTTTCAAGGTTTGCGGTTGCATTTATATTCTTAATAAGATGTCACAAATTAAAGACTTTCCATTGTTGGATTATTATCCAGCACAAACATCAAAGGCATGTTAATTAGATGGTAGAATTTAAAAATTAATAAATAGATTGTAAGTATACCTTTATTATTAAGTTTGTAATCAATTTAAGTTATTATCCATTGTTGCAGACATACATATATACAAATTTTAAGGTGTAACATCCTTTTGTTGCCCAGATTGAGAATTACTGTTGCATATGCACATTAAAGTGGGTCGCCAAAAATAAATTTTCAGGTAACCAGGTAACGTATGTATATTCTTTCCTGACGTACTGTTAGACTTTTCACAAAACATTTTGACTTTAGTGATATTTTAATAAGTTTAAAATTTTTTGGGCCAAAAACACAATATTTGTATGGAAAACTACATAATACATATAAGGCAAAAAATAAAAAAAATTAGAAAAGAAGTACATAAAAAATGATTTGCATCAAAAGTTTTTGTAAATTCTCAGGACATTGAATTTAGAAATTTACAAATTCATCTTATGCCCCAGGCAGACGACACACAGTGGGGCAGATACTCTCAATTCCTGGCGATAATTCAAAAAATTAAATGTTATTTCAGGATATCCTTTTATATTGGTTAAGTACAATATTAACCATCGTACTATTTGCCATTTTTCAGATGACTTGTCACAAACCCATTTTATCACTGCAGCACGCTAAACTTTAACTTTGTAGACTGAAATAATTTTTATAAGTTATTTCCATATTAATCAAAGCAGTTTTTTGCTAAAGTTTATTAACATTTAATGTTATTTGACCATGGAGCCTTCATTTTCAGGTATGTAACCGCATATAAACATGTTTTTTTCCTTAAAAATGTTAACATATTTAGGAAGGTAAGTTAAATAAAATGGAGAAGAAAAATTTTACGAAATTAAATAAATAATAGATAATTTAATTAGGTTCCAAGCCTTTCCAAGCATTAGTTATGATTCAAAAATATTTCGTTTAGTATTGACTTTTAGAAGCGACAAGAAAATTTTGCTCCTTTTTGCTCCTTTAAAATTTACATCGATTTTAAGAACGTAACCTAAAATAAAATATTTTTTCTTGCATTGCCGACATTATTCAAAATTTCTAATTTTGTTTTACAAATGGCCTCTAACTTATTATTTATCACTAGACAAGAACTTATAAACATTATGTATAGTTCTGGACAGGATAATTTTGAACAGTAATTCGGTTTTTTGTTAAAACATATGGAAAAGAGGACAGGTGGTCATCACGAGCACTTAAGTAAGAAATTATCTCATTTCAAGTCCCAATATTGGTCAAAATACCTGAAAGCGTGCCTCTTATTTTCCTATCAGAGCTGGCCTTTACTATTCGTAGCAATTGTACCAAATTTGCTTCGATTATCTCAGAAAGCACTCTCAGTATAGAGTTTTTAAGATTTTGCTTGTATGGGAGGTACCACGTCCTCTTGTCCGAATATGCTAATTTTCCTACCAGAGTTTACTTATACTATTGGTAGCAAGTGTACGAAATTTGGTTTGATTATCTCAGATAGTACCCTCAGTATATTTTGTAAGACTTTGTTTGTATGGGTGGTACCACGCCCTCTTATCCGAATTCGCAAATTTTCCTACCAGAGTTTACCTATACTATTGGTAGCAAGTGTGGTTTAATTATCTCAGATAGTACCATCAGCATAGAGTTTTTAAAATTTGGCTTGTATGGGAGGTGCCACGCCCTCTTGTTCAAATTCGACCAAATTTTGTTGAAAGCTTAAGTGATCCACCCTTAGTATGTATATGTAATTAGGTTGCAGTGCGTAGCTCCGTTTATTTGATGCCACATATGAGAGCTCCTTGCCCCACTGTGCGACAGCTTAAATGTAGATTATAGGCGTAATAATTTGAACCTTTTTAGTGCATGATCTTAGGCATTTTTTAAATACATATTTCATAGACATTGACTAAAAGAACATTTCCCAATTTAGGGGCCAAAAAATTCCAAATCATCAAAAACAAGATTAAGAGTGAGTTAAGCATCAGAAAAGCCGATTAGAATTTTTTCATAACTTAAATTGGGAAATTTTCTTTTAGTCAATGTCTATGAAATATGTATTTAAAAAATGCCTAAAATCATGCAATAAAAAGTTTTACATTATTGCGTCTGTAATGTGCATTAGAGCTGCCGTCTGTCTGGGGCATTACTCATTTGACGAAAAGCCTTAAAATAAGTTACGTTTTTGCTGTTTTTTTTTAAATAATAGCATACTTTCATGCTCTACTCAATATCATGCGATATGTTTTGTCGTACAAATTTTACAATGGCATAGCATTCTTTTATGCTTTACGTTGTTTGAAACTTCACAAAAACGTAGAGTACTTTAAAGCATTTACGGACGCTGTTCGATTAATCGACCATTTTTAAAAAAATATTCAAAATATAGAAAAAACAAAAAAAAAAAAAATGAATAATGAGGATTTATAGCAAAAGGTTCAAACTATCGTTTGTAATCCAAAAATCGACACTGATAGGCCCAGGTATAAGTCAAAGTTTGTGTTCGATTAATCGAAGGTTGGCCCATACCACAAGATCCCATACAAATACGAACAAACGTGGTTGGTGAAAACCATAAAGTTCGTCAGCCGGACGGTATATATCGTCGATACCAGTTAAAATGGGCAGCCCATAAGCCTCGTGATGCTAAAAAAATATCGTCACTTAGTGGCGAGGGAGGGAAGAAGTGTACATTTTCGTGAATTTTAGCATCATAAGGCATATGGGCAGCCCACTTTTAACTAATATCAACAATATTTAACTTCCGAATGGCTTTCAACAACCATGTTCGGTCGCATTTCTATCGGATCTTATGGTATGGTGTAATGGCCAACGTTCGATTAATCGAACACTTGATTTTTCGACATAACGATAAGACGAGTGGGGTTAAAAATTTTTTGATGACGTATTTGGATTCAGGGGGTGCCAATTGCTCTAAAAATATACTTTACATCAAAAAATAAAATAATTTTTTTTTTGCCTTATGTAGCCAAACAAAAAAGTTTTAAATACAAATAAAGGGTTTTTGGCACAAAATAAATTCTAGCCTTATAAAAGTTTTTACTAGAGTCAAAATATTTCTGGAAAAATCTAACAATAAGCCAATACTAAAAACTGGTTAACTTCTTTATAATTATTTTTTGGGATAAGTAAGTGGCATATGATATTTTTCTTGGCTTGGTAAACAATCAACCAGAGTACTCTAAAACTGCACCATTGCGTGGTTATAAAGGAAAAATAAGTTTGAAAAATTTGTAAATGTAAATTTGAATTTCCAAAAATCTAAAAATTTAATTAGAACTAGAAAATTGGAGTTACCTAGTTATAGCGTTGAGATGACGATAAGCAGCTGTTAACTGAAATTTTATTTTTGTGACTCACTTAAATGTACATATAATTTGGGTAATGTACAATACTTACATAAATATAATATTACTTTGTATGTTATAAGAATAACCTCTTATTTTAATATAAAGTGTAGATATAAACCCAGTAGGAGAAAGAGCGGTCTAATAGGTATGATATTAGGCCTTCTTTGAGTGATAGTACACATGCTGTCTTCTCTGCTTTCTTCCTTTCTTTTTTACACATCTTGTCATTGGGCGCCAAGGCATACTTCTACGAAAAAGCCAGCAATGCATGCCTCAACGATCGTTTCTTATATGAAAGGACATCGTTAGAGGATTTGTATTAAAGAAAATGTCAAGCTTTCTAATAGGTCTTTTTTTGGAAGGCATCGGAGCATATTTAAAAGCTCTTATGAAAGGCAAGAAACAAGGCATTGTACATGCTTCGATTGACAGTTAGTTAATTTTCTAGAGATAAATTCTTATGTATGTAAGTATTATGTTTTCTTAGTTCTTTTATTCGAAAATAACATAGAGTGCATGTGTTTTAATTATACTTGGAATATTTTTATTAATTTGGTTTATTCGTTGCCAATCAACTGAAGAAACCAAAACAGGGTGCTTAGAATATATCGCGCAGCATGGAACTTAAGCAAAGAATTTAAAAAAAAATGTATCTCCCTTACTTTCGGAAAGTCACGAATTAACACACCTACAGTGTATTATCTGTTTGCGCTGCCACTGTTCTTGAAAAATTACCAAAGCCAAGACAGATCGTTCTCATCACTAGTAGGCTTCGCTACACTCAACCTTGATCGACCAAAGTACTCGGTCTGCAGAGACTTTGTTCCAATTTCAACACATACATCCCTGTTCTATGATCCGTGTGGTTTCAATTACTTCTCATTGAGAAGGCTTTTGATGAAAATGGTGACTTATACGATGAAATTTATTCGAATATTTTTTGCGGAGGATAACAAGCTCTACAAATAATGTTGATTTGCATTAATAAAAAAGTGATCGTTTAGGAAATAATCTTAAAAAACTGCGAAAAGTCGAAAAATTCTTTGTCAACGATTTAGGAGCCTGCACAAGAAATCTTGAAATATAGTGTAATTTTTTTTACTCTGAACTAAATTATTTGATCCAAAAAAATTAAAATTCAAACCTTCACTGTATACTGATTTCATTTTGACACTGAAGTATACTGTCTTGTTTTATCAGTGTTAAAAAAAAACTTGATTCTAACAAATAATTTAGTGTACTGTATTTTATACAAATAAATCTTTCAGGTCAGTGTAAAATGTGATTATGGAATGGTAGCACTTCCAAGTTGCAGCGCATTTGGAAGCCAGGATTGTAGAAGTTTTCATGCATTCAAGCTTAAGAGAGAGAGATAGGGAGAAGAGTGCGAAGAACTACTTTGTAGTGTACACTACAACTATAGTATATGCACGGAACTGAACTGAATCAAATCAAATAAGACAGGTCGGTGCAGTATTTGTTTTTTTTCTTTCATATCCGAGTACGGTTAAGATTAGTATTTGCAAGAGACACTAATCTGAAGTATTTGATAAATAAAAAGCGGTTACAAGACATTACGTATCTTGTAACGAAATGTCTTAATTGAATCAAAACTTTTTGTGTAGTTTTTTTTAATGTTGTTGTAATTGTATATGGAATTTTTGCCCACACTTTATGGCCTAGAAACAATTATGTTTCATTTTATTGAATCATCCTAATGAATGTATAGAAGATTTATGTCTCGGAAACTTTTTGTTGATTTAGTTTTATCTTTCATATTGTAGATGTCTTATGTGTTTTTTACTTAGTATATGTTTTGATAATAAAACAAAAATATTAAAAAAAAAAAACCAAAAAACAAAAAAAAAAAAACAATAAAAAATTAATTAATTATAAAATATTACCGCATATTCATAGGTGCTTTGTGTGCTTTAATTAAATGTACATACATACTCGTACACAGAGAAAAGAGTATGTTCTTCAAATAAATGTACCTATTTGGTTAACATATTTCGGCAGTTATACAACATTGCTCTTAATTGGATGTTAAGTGGCTGTTTATTAGGACAACTATGATATATATTTACTTCAAGAAATTTAGTTAACCCAATAAAATGTTTAAATACATACTATAATGGTCTTCTTATTATTTCATTGCAATTTATATTAATATTATGATATGATTCTGAACAGATGGTAATGAAATTTTGTCTTTAAATTCGCACTTTTAAATGGTTCGATCCAAGCTCGTGATTTGTTTTTAATTTTATTTACTCCTACTTTATTTAAATCTTCATCCTCTTTTTATAAAAAAGCTACTTATAAATTTAGTGTTATTATAAGTATTTACTTTACAGTTTTCAAAATCAATCAATCTCATTATCTTCACACCTCGTTTAAACTTGGTTTTACATCGATGTCGTCCCACTCCAGGTTTTTTTATGCAAATTTGTTCGCTTGGGTCCAAGTATACAGAAAATCGATTTTTCAGTTACAAAATGGTCTGTCTACACATTGTTTTTGTATCAAAAAAAAAAAGGTTTGACAAAAATTAACTGAAATAGGTAGAGTAATTTAGGGTAATGTGGACTATGCGGGTAATCTGGTGCACCCTTTTATTTCTCATATTAAAGACTGCACAACAATTCTGGTTATTTGTGCACAATAAAAAGCGAAAAACATATTCTTTACGCTCTTTGGCTTTTCTATAATGCTAATTATTCGTGTGAAATTCTTAGCATATGCTCTGAGGTCAAGTTGACTTATTTGTAGTACTTGGTGAATAACTAAGTTACTTCCTCAGTACTCAGTTTTCTAAAATTCAAATAACTCTAATGCAATTGTGGATCTATTATTCAACGAAAAAATGCATTAGCAAGTCTGATTTTACATTTCTTTTATATAATCAATGATTATTTCAAAAACGTGATGTATTCGGGTAATGTGGACTACCCCATATTATATACCGTATATCAACTTTGACTACTATTACACCTTAAAAAGCTAATTGCATGTGTAGGATACCCGAGTTTGAGTAATGTGGAGTACTATTTGACGTATGATTCGATAACCCTTCTTACTTATTCACATGTTAGTATGAATTTGGTTTATCTTACCAGAAAATATTATTTAATAAGAATATAAAACTATTTCAAAGCAAATATAATCTTAAAAATAACTACATGACTTTTAGTCAACAAAATTTGTGAATAACGGTACTTCTTTAGGAAATGGGCATGGTGAGCCACATTACCCGACACTTTTCTTTTTCAGCTATTTTTAGGCACTTTCAATTTAACTGGCCTCACGCTTGAAAATATTAATATTTTAGTATACAAATTATCAAATAGTAAAAACAATAGAATAACTAATACAAAAAAATTGACCAAGCTTACCTACTACCATTACTTTGGTAGAAATTGGTAAAAAAGAAAAAGGCAACCACATTACCCTAAATTACTCTACTGAGCAAACAGTTAGTTTTCCCGCTTATTTGTTGATTCAAAAATTGTACTTTCGAAAATTCTAGCTGATTGCGTTAACGAGGTATTCAGGCATGTTCTAAATTCCGATTTCGATCGGAATCGGAATGGAATCAATCTTAAGGTACGTATACTCTATGTTTCGAAAAACAAAATCGGGTCAAAATTTTATAGCAATGAATAAAATTGGCTACTGATTTCAAACCGACTTACTGAAATGTAATTTCGATATGGTGTTCAATATACAGGGTTTAAGGCAGATTAAGTGTTCTACTTAGTTTTAAATAGCAATAAAATTCAAAGAAAATTTCAAATTTCAATATGGAACATGTTTTATTTTAAGCAAACTCCATATTTAAAAAATTAGTTCATTAGCTCAAATCGCTCTCCTTCAGCTTGTATAACTTTACGCATTATACTATAGAATTAATTGAACGCGGCAAACACTACCTTAATGGGCATGTCATCCCATATCTTGACTAACCATTGCTTGAATGAATTTAAATTCATACACCGTGTGCTCCCAACCTTGCTAAGCATATATCCCTATATCGAAAAGTCCAATTGATTCAAGTCTGGTGAAGATGCAAGACATTCTTGCCAAGGTATAAAGTCCGTCAAATTTGTTTGACACCAGTCTTGAGTATTTTTAGTTTTTTGAGATGGACCACTGTGTTGTTAAAAGCAATAATAGTCGTTTCCATACAATTTTCTGATATTTTCTAGCGTATGACCCTGCAACATGTTCTGAATATAGTAGTCTTGGTTAATTTTGACTCCCCGATCTATGATTAGCAGTGTTGGTTTGCCTCTAACCGATATCGCACCCCATACCATGACAGCTGACTTACTTTGAAACCGTTGTATTGCTAATTTGTCCACTAGAATGTTGCTCAATGAAGCACCATAAACACGATCGTTTTGAATGAATTTATTGATTGTGACTGTCTTGCAATTGAAAAAATCGGAAAAAATAATTTCATCGCCTTCATGCCAAGCTAGTAAGTTTCTGAATATTTTCACTCTAGCTTTTTTCTGGTTATCAGTTAATCCGTGAATTTTTTGTCATGTCATAATATACGACTCATTGATCGTCGGGATAGATCGTCGGAAGAGATGGTTTTCGACCAGGTTTAAGCCTGATTCGGGAAGATCCCGTTTCTTTAGATCGCTAAATGGTCCGTGATATAAACCTTACATTGATATCTAAATGTTTTAGCTTCTTTAATAACTTGCACGGTCAAAATTTTTGCTTGTATAAATTTACAACGAGCTGGCATTTTGCGTCCATTACTAAAAACAATATAAAAACAAAAGATATCAAGCTAACGTCTAGAATTCATAAAGACGAAAAAATAAAAAATGCTCAATGAAAAAAACTTAATAATGTGAAAAAAGTTCCGTTATATTTAAGTAAAATGTCGCTACAAAACTAGGACACTAAATCTGCCCAACCCTGTAGATACGCAGAGCACCTAAAAATTAATACCATTCGATCGAAATCAGAATTCAGAACATGTCTGATTGTATTTTTTAAAATTTTTTTTAACTTTTAATAAAAAAAGTGAAATTTTGAGTAAATTTTGATGCTGAATCTGAAGAAGAAATTTTTCCTATTTTTCCATATAAATACTTACCTCAAATGTAGTTCTTTGAATTCTGTAAAACATATTGAACATTAGTGGAAAGAACTACGTTTTTCGAGATACATATTTGAAGTTAAAAATTTTTTATTTTTTTCAGATTTTTCTTTGCTATTTAAGCTAATGAGATAGACCCTGAGGGCTACAGGGACCAAAATTATGAATATTTTTTTTAAATTCGTCATTCTTTTACGTTCGAAAATATGATGAGTTTTATGATATGGCTCACCTAGAATCAGTCATATGTTCGCAATAGTTGGAACCTTCAAGCAATATCTTTAAGCTTCATATAGGATTACTATATCTATGCCTATGGTGAATCCAATTACAGTTCAACTTTAGCCAATACATCAACCACAAAGAATAGCAGAAGAATTTTCTAAATGATTCTAGTATTTTTTTTTGTAAATTGAGTTGAGTTGAGAAGGGATTTCACCCGTGATTTTTGGCAAAATTCAGTTAGTATTTTTGTATGTAGTATAACATTTTTTTTTTTTAGCTAATTTTGCACACTTCATTTAAGAAATTCTCATGACCATCTAATCAAATATCAATTTAAAGTTCAGCAACAGCCTGTAAAATCAATTGATAGCAATTTAACCAAACTGAGAAGCGGTATAAGACAACGTTTCCATTTGTAAAGCATTTAAATCAGTATGCTTTATCGATGCAAATAGTTCGGTTTGTTTCATCATCATTATCTTAAAAAAAAAATAAGTAGAGCAAATTTTGTCGCTTATGAAATTATTTCAGTGTTTAGCAATTGAGTCATTGTAATAGCGCTTTTAGCATCTTCTTGGCTTATCAGTGAAAACCTTTGTAGACTCACGTTAACCAAAAATCAACAGAGATACCACGAGCTGGCTGGCGGCGAGACATATCCACCGTGTGCATCAACAGCATTCGTACTTGAAGTCATTCAGATTTTTCAGATTGCGTAGAAAAAAAGTGATTTCAACAGAATATTCAGATAAAAGTAGTTGTGACGATAAAAGTATAAATAATATGCGATAAAGTAACTGGGTCTTTAGTGGCAAGCCGACAGAACATGATAATCAGTTCACATTGAAAGATCGTTATCGAAATAGCACGCTTGTTCCGCTTGTTAACAGTATTGAAAAGAAGTGCTTATTGAGTTTCCACAGAAAAATTGAAAGTGTTGTGAATTATGTGTCTACCAAAGGAAGTTAAGCCTGTTACCATACAGCGTATCACCACTACTGTTGGTAATTTATTTTCATATGATACAACTTTTTGGCTTGACAATATTATTCCCGCTGCAGTTTTTTCTCTCTTTTTTGCTTTTTCTACCGAATTTTTTCTCTCCGACAACATCTCTTCAACTCTGCCTGCACATAATTAGGTAATCTATTATGTCTGAACTTTGGACTCATTTTCGGCATCACACCTGCACATATGCAACTGTATCAATCGGCGGATACACCTTTGAATCGTATTGTTGATGATAATAATGCTGCTTGGATATCGGGTTATCTTTTTTTGTGTGCTGCTATTGGTTCATTGTTATTTGGCTTATTATCCGATAAAATTGGACCAAAATCGGTGCTGATGCTGAGTGGCATTTTGCAAATTGTAAGTATTCATATTATAGTTTAAATATTATGTATACGACAGATTCTGCTAGAGAACGAACCAAGTTTTAGATCGACCATCACCAATCAATAATGGGATTTTTGTATTTCAAGCTTAAAAGAAAGACAGTACAGCAAAATGCTCACAGCTTCAATTCCTATAGACCAATTACAACATTTTTCTTTTAGAATATGCAGAATTTCATAAGGCTTCAAAAGCTGTAAACCTTAATTCATTATCTTGTATAGCAATGGAAAATTTTCCAAATTCTAAAAACGTAAAAAAAATTTCAAACTGAAATACCTATCTCGGAAAAAGCAATTTTTTTCTTTGAAATTGGCGGTTTTTCTGTCAAAAATTTTTTCCAAAACTCCAACCATGTATGTTTTCTCCTTTAACTCCTTAGATGGGCATAGGGCTAAAAACAGTAACCATACAAATTGTAAAAAAAAACTATATGTTATATTTTGGATAAGTCTTGTTATCCGAAGGTCATAACAAAATCATTCAAGGAAAATTTTTTGAACCCTACTTTCAAAATCTAGGTTATAACAGGTAAAAGTTCTCTACAATAATATTTTATAGGGGTCATCAATGACAAGAAAAACTTAAAACTTAATAATAACACAATGCAACAGCAAAATTGGGGTTAAGACTTGGCTATACTGGGACGATACCTCTACCATAGCTGAGTAAAACCCTCGATGGATTTTACAAGGTTAGCTGCATAACTGTACTATTCCAGAATCCTTTATTATATGTTACTAACAAGTATATTTTTCTAACATGCTATATCAAAAAATATGTAAAATTGTATTAGACTGTAAAATACTTGCATTTTTTAACTACTCAAGATAGGATTCGGTCGTTAAATGAGAAATTTCGGTTGTTCAATGTTCACTGTCGGCAAAACGATTTTTACTCTCAAAAGCGAGGCATCGTACAAAAAAAGTGTTTAAGGCATAAAGTGTTTAAAATTGTCAATGAAATACGTGGAAATTTTTTTCATATTTTTTGGAGACATTTTAAAATTTTTCAAAAATTAATAAATAAAAACAATTCTTGGACGATTCTAAGCATTTTATGCCCCATACACTTTTTTCGTACGATGCCTCAATTTTGAGTAAAAAAATCGTTTTGCCGACCGAGGGCGTTCAACAGCCGAAAATTCTCATTTAACGACCGAATCCCATCTTGAGTGTTTAGAAAGGTCATGCAGTTTACAGACTAAAACAATTTTGTAAAGAAAGTTTTTTGAAAAATTTATATTTCCTGAGTTATGGTCGAAAAACTAAAACTTAAGTTGAATATCTCCAAGAAAAAAAAAAAAAAGAAAAAGTGATCGAAATAATTTAAATAAGGTTTTAAAGAAATAGATTTGAACTTTTTAGTACTTTATCGGATATTACTAATGTATGGTTTCAAAAAATAGCAAAAATCGTATTTTTTTATTATTTTTAGGTTGGAATATCACGAATTCTGAAGATGAATTCATAGAGCAGTCAAATTAGATTTGAGTCTTGAACTTATTCCAAATTTTATAGAACTTGTACCAATTGATAGAGAATTTCGCCCTGAACAACATATCAAAATGGGTCCTCCCAATTTTTCCGGGAAATTAAGTAAATCGCGCAATGGTCAAAATTCGACCACAAATGTATTTAATAATTTTGGTACTTTTTGGACATTTAGTACTTTTTTTGCTATTTGGTAGAAAATAGAAAATCACATTTATCATCCCTGGTACAATGATAAATGTTAAACGAAAAGAAAATAAAAAACATGAAGTTAGTCAGCTTTTTTTCTTTCTCTTTGTGCAGTATCCTCTTTTCAGCTGCATCTGATCGCGTATTTTGTAGTTGCTAACATTGAAAAATTTGCATTTGCTTTATAGCAAAATATTAAAATAATTTTAGCTTTGTGCACATTTACACACAAATAACTTTCTAATGGTGTATAATTCAAAATCGTGCTCCATTTCTAACATAGTAAAAAAGGAAGGACAAATTTTTGTCTTGCGTTTTAATATATAGATTTGACAATATTGTACCTAAACACAGTTGGCTTGAACGAAAACAAGCTTGTTGAGGTTTTGCATTTATATTTCTTAGTGTCTCAGTAAAATTTAGCTGAATTACCTCAAAAAACTTTTTCAGTATAGCATTTGTTTATGTGGGAGGTGCCACGCCCTCTTGTCCGAATTTGCAAAGTTTTTTTTCAGAGCTCGCGCTTACAATTCGTAGTATGTATGTGTATTTTGGTTGTATTGTCGTGAAAAATACTCCTAAAGTTGCATTTTGAATATATTTTTTGTATAGGCGGATGGTATATCCGTTGACCGATTTCGCTCATTTTCAATCCCACGAGCTAACTTTGACGAGGAGCTTGGAAATACATTTTTTGGGAAAACTAAGCAAGATATGCAATGAAATTTGGTACACTGCCTCCGTCGTCTAAGTTAGCTCGTGGGATTGAAAATGGAGTATTTTTCACGACAATGTAAACAAAATACACATAAGTACTACGAATTGTAAGCACAAGCTCTGAGCAAATACTGGGCGAATTCGAACAAAGGGTTTTTGAGATAATCGAACTAAATTTTACTCAAACACTATGAGCTATAAATGCAAGCTATCAAAAATAACTGGGTGAAGTCAAACAAGAGGGCACGGCTCCAGCCATATAAGCAAAAGCTTCAAAACGCTATACTGAAAGCTTTTTTTCAGATAATCGAGCAAAAACTGGGAGAAATCGGACAAAAGGGCGTGGCACCTCCCATATAAGCAAAATTTTCAAGATACTGCAGTGTAGGCTATTAAATGTTTGGCCAGGCCAAATGTTACACCCTTACTAGTTTTATTTTGTTTTTTTATATGGAGGTAATGCCGCAACTAGATAAAGTATATTCTCCAAGGTGGATCTGATCATAAAAGCCTCTAATATAAAATTAACCCGCATTTGCAGTTTTAGTCGGGATTTTTTTGTAATAATACCATCCTGCAAGCCAACTGAGCTTTAGCCAAAAAACTTTGAATTATATTGATATTTTCTTTTTCTTCCCCGGGATATCATTAATCGAAATAATAAAAATCGTATATTCTATACATTTTTAACTTTTTAGGGAGAAGAAAAAAAAATATCAATATAATTCAAAGTAAAAGAAAAGAATATCGGTATAGTTCAATATGGGTTTTGAAGGAAGACAAGTACAACCACTTCAGAGTTTTTGGTTGAAAATTACCTTGTTTTGTTAAATATCTACAGAAAATTAGTTTCTTCCACGTTGAGGTTAGGATTTCTCAGTTTTTTGCTTATAAGCTTAAAATATCAGTCTTAAACTTATATCAAAGCTTTTATAGAAATTTTTTATCACATTGTATTATTGTACCACAAAAGCGATTTTGGACATTTCATCTCCACATAAGATGATGATTTAAGAGTCATTGGTATTTTTCTTTCTTTAAAAAACATTGCCACATAGTTTAATAATTCTCAAAAAATTGTCATTCTTTAATTACAGTCCAGTTGGTTTTGCATTCACTTTGGCTATGACATCATACACATACATGCCTCACGCATGGCGGCGGGCATTGCTGCCGGTGGTACTTTCACGGTATTACCCATTTACATCACTGAAATCTCCGAGGAAGCAAATCGTCCATCACTAATACGTTCTATTGATATTTGGCGAACATTGGGTATCTTAATTGGTTTTGCGTTAGGTGCATATGTAGAATACAGATATGTCAACATCATTGGCTTATTAATTTCATTTATATTTACAACAACATTTCCCTTCATACAAGAGAGTCCATACTATTATATGCGTAAGGGAAATGTTCCCAGTATGGAAAAATCATTACGTTGGTTCCGCAGTATTCGTGACATTGATGATCGTGAAAATCCCGAATACTTGGCTGAATTACATGAATTTATGATAGAAATGAAAAGCATGAGAGGATCACAACAAAAAATTGCAGAAATTCCAATGCCAAAAACATATATATTACGTTTAATTATCATATGTCTGGTGCTTATGGTCGGTGCGCAATTCAGTGGAATTTATGTCATTTTGAATTTTGCCGAAGAAGTATTTGCTGAAATTAAATGGAATTTAACACCAATGACTGAGGCTGTCTTAATACTGGCTGGTGTACAGGTGATTGGTGCCATTTTTGCGGCGTGTATTGGAGATAAAATCAATAGGAAGGTAAGTGAAAAGAAATTGTATATTGGAATTCAAACCATATTCGCAGAAGGAGAGGCTGTGCGTTAATGTTATTGATATGTTGAGGTGGGGTTCAGACACTACTTGTCTGGAACTAGAGAGCTTCAAACATTTTAGAAAATTCATAAATCATGGCTGCTGGCACTTACTGTTTTTTATGCAAAATTTCCGGGCCAAATTTAAATTTTTCCTTATGCAAAAAAAAAAAAAAATTAGTATGGGTAAATGGGGTAAAGTGGGAAGTGGGATAAAGTGGGAAATGCCCTTTTCCAGGCAAACTAGCAAAGTATAGCTGTCATGCGCTTCTGACATGTACTAGTAATGACTCTAAGCAAATCTTTATAGTATACCGACCTGTGCAGACGCATTTTTGTGCTCTCTGGAATCATGTAAAGTTTTTAAGTGATTTTGAAATTTAATTTTTTAATTTTTAAATATCGATATTTTTACTGTTTTTGGAGAGAAACTGATTGTAAGTACACTTAAATATTCTGTGTAGTCTTAATTTTGATGACGCAAGAGGATTCCGTGTAATTCATAGAGTGAAAGGTTTACGCTCACATTTTTTGCAAAATGTGGTGTCGGGGTAAAGTGGGAAATTTTATTTCATGCAGCCGGTCCATTGAAAATTGGCCAAGCAAAATAGAAATTTAGTAGAGGTCGGAAAGCTATGAAAAGCGTCGTTTTAACAACTTCGGAAAAGCTAAGCAAGTTGCAAAAAGCAGCTGAGAAACGTTTAGCAAATACACAAAAGAAAGAGGGTAACGAATCACAAAAAAAATAGAGTACCAAGAGCAAAAAAAGCAACACCAGCAAAAAAGCTACAAAGAAGAAACAAAGAAGTTCTGGCTCTGATGAAGATCGTGATTGCACCATTTGCATGCAACGTATGCCCGAAATCATGACCAAACACAAAACCATCAAATGCAGCAAAAAGGATCGTCAACGTCCATTTCCCTTGAAATGCGTTAATATCACTACAAGCTTCTTTTGTTGTAAACACTGTGACTCGGACTTGGATGTTTTATCAGAGAACGACGAATAAGATACAATTTCAACAATTTGTTTAAACACATTTTTTATTTATTTTTTTCCGGCAAAACTATTTTTTTTTCATATTTACTCCTATGGGTGTGTTCTTTAAACCTTTTTTGACTTACAATAAAGATATTAGAACTTTGTTCCAACATTTGTGAGAATTTTGATAAGTTTTTGAAAGTTTCCCACTTTACCCCACGATTTTTAATTTTTGCCATTTTGGGCATCCTCGGTCAAAGCGCCGTGCTCAACAGAATATCCATATATTCGGTTCGTTTCTTCGGTAAAAATATAGCTTATTTAATTTTCTTTACTGAAGGAAGTTGAAACATGAAAAAATTATAAGTTTTGTTCATTTCCCAATTTCCCACTTTACCCCACATACCCCTATGCAAAACATTTCCCGTATGCTTGTAGTTAAAAAAAATACACGAAATATTGTGTTTCTATGAATTTTTTTGAACTTCGAAAAAATTAGTTTTTACCAATATTCGCTGTCGAATCCGAATCCAGCAAAAATATCGATTCTAGATTTCGAGAAATTCTAACATAAAAGTGCGGCTTTTCGAGTTTTTTGAGTTCATACAATAGCAGAAAGTAACATGTAGCCCTAGTCTTTTTCTTCAAAACCGGGTTTAAATTATGATGATATCTTTTTTCTTTCTTTGAAATTTGGTGACTCAGACAAAGATTTACAAAATTTTGACGAGATTGAACAATAGCAATAAAATGTTTTTCGGAAACTTTATATATTCATACAAAATACCCTATGTGGCTCAACTTTACAATGGGCCCAGTTCTTGTTTTGTCGATTTCAGTCTGCTTGTAAAAAAAATAATCACTCGTCCATCGCACTAAAAGTCAAAAGTTCGAAAAAACCGGTCTGGTCAATTTTTGGTCGGTCTTCAAAGGAAAGGCCTGAGCCACTTTGTTTTTGACTACTGAAAATGTTGAAACTTTTCAGACGTTTGGTTTGAAAGATATTAAGACACACCACGATATCATTCAAACTTATTTTCTTAGTAAAAAATCAAACATTTTTTTGAAATTTCAATACCCTGTGATCCATTTTTTTCAAACTTAGAACGTTTTTGAAAGGAACACACTCAGCAAAAAAAACATTGAAAATGTTTATTCTGCATTCTACAGAGAGTGTTTTCAACGTTAAAGTACTGAGTAGAAATTCGCCAAGTGGGCCCATGACTCTCGACGTGGCGGGCACAAAAATGTTTTAATGGACTATTTATCTTTGGACTTCAAGACTTCTGTTTCTGGAAGAATTTTAAATTATCGTGTTGAGAACCGGGTCAAATGAGCATTTGTTTATAAAAAATCAATCAAAAAATCAATCAAAAAATAGCAACAACTAATACAAACGCGTTCTTATTATTATTTTTTTTAAACCGTCTTGCTCAATTTTCAAAAAGTTTCAATAAAAAGTTTACGAGAAATGAATTTTTCTGTAAAATGATACCTCAATTTTTAGTCGTGCATTAAAACAAACAAATTAATTTTTTTCAAAACTTTTCATTTCATAGCTTTCTACTACTTAGTACATTGCATTGCGATATTTGTTTTCAATTTTCGTCACCACGTCGAAAATCATGGGCCCACTTGGCCAATTTCTAATCAACTACTACTCGTACAGTGCTTTCTATTGCGTTCTTACAGTGGACTGTTAAATTAATTTTACAAAGTTTTAAAAGAGTGGGCATGACACCTCACATACTTAGTACTACTAGAGTTCACCTTGTGGCCGAAATTCGACCATTTCGATTTGACCATAAAATAAAGGAAAAAGATTTTATACCCTTCCTTTGTCGATAAAACACAAAAAGCTTTTAATATTCATCCTTAGGGTTCGGGTTATCTGCATCTGTGCAGCAGCTAAGATGCAATATTGTACTTTCCATTTAGAAGCGTGTAACTCCTACTAAAGAGCAATCAGTTTTTGATATCTTTCTGTACCAAAATTCATAAAAATCAATCATGCTATCGTGCTATATAGTGCTAACTCTATATCTATACCAAATTTCATACAAATCGTATGAAGTATTTTCGCCGTGAGAGCGTTTTTTCCATTTAGAGGCGTGGCACTGCCCACTAAAAACATGATAGTCATTTTATCGTTCCTTAGTGCCAATCCTATCTCCATACGAAACTTCGTTGAAATCGATGCAGTGGTTTAGCTGTGAGAGCGTTTTTTTATTTAGGGGCATGGCACCGCCCACTGAAATAAATAATGGTCACATTATTATTTCTTAGTGCTAACCCTATCGCCATACCAAATTTCGTTAAAATCGATGCAGCGGCTTAGCTGTGAGAGCGGGGCGTGGCACCGCCCACTTAAAAAAAGAATATAGTCCTATTCACTGCTCCTCCTCACAACCTTTCCAACAAAAAAAAAAATCAAGCAAATCGGTTGAGATTTAGGTATAGAAACAGGGACTGAACCGATTTCGTTTGCCTATTTATATATAGATTACCAACTAGGGGCATCTATAACTATTATTACTGGGAGTTTCCGTGGAGTAATTGAAGAGTAACCGAAAAAGTGTAAAAAAATTTTGAAGGCAGGATAGATTTTCAATAATAACACAGTGATACAATTTGAGGGGAAACCAATCTGAATTTGATCTCGATAAATTTTTTGACTACTTTAGGGTCGCTTATTCCAAATCTGGCAACCGCTTTTTTCCTATCACGTCTGAGATCCGTGTTATTATGTAACGCTATTTATAGACATATGGCGTACATACAGGAAGTAGTGGAGTGGCAACCGCATCAAATAGCCTCCTTAAACCATATATTTAACTTTTTCAATTAAATCATTACTTTCCGAGGTATCATCCATTGAAATAAAAGTATCGAAAGTCTATAAAAATGTAATTTGTATGGAGTTGAGATACCTTTACTTCCATCGATCACATCTCAGAAAGAAATAATCCAATTGAAAAAGCTTAAGGTATGGTGTAGGAGGAAGCTTAAGGCTATTCGTACTGTTGGCAAAAGTGAACTACATTAATTACTGGAGGTACGCCACATGCCTGAAAATAGCGTTTTCTGCACTTTAAATCAAGGATGACTCGGATCTCAGACCTGATATGAAAAAACCGTTACCAGATTCGGAATCACTGCTCCTGAATTTGTGAAAAAAAAACTATCAAGATCAAATTCAGATTTTTGCGTTCAAAAATTCAAAAAACCTTTGTTGCTAAGAAAATGATAAAAAAAAAATCCAAAAACTGCAAATTAGTGTTCACATTTTCATTTCAGATATTGCTCAGCGTAACTGCTTTCACATGTGGACTAAGCCTCATTACGCTCGTACTGTATATCATATATGGCAGCAATTGGCAATTAAATCCACTCCATGCACCTTGGCTGCCATTGAGCTTGCTCTCATTACATTTGCTTATAGCAAATATTGGACTATATCCATTAGCTACTATAATAATTGAGGAAATTTTACCTTTAAAGGTTTGTAAAAAAAAACTTAAAAGAGAAATTGATTCATTTCATAATAAATATTTTCAGTTGCGTACATCGCTAACAAGCGTAACAACAGCAATTTTCTGGATTTTAGCATTTTGCTTAATAAAGGTAACGACTTTTGCAATTACAATTCATAGCATCCTTTATTATATGCCAACTTCCTTCCATTCCCTCACAGTTCTTCTACACTATAACTGCTGCAATTGGACTAGTGGGTTGCTTTAGCATATTTGCTGGATTCTCATGTTTTGTCGCATTATTCGCCATCTTCTTTATGCCAGAAACACGAGAAAATACCCTGGAGGAAGTGCAGCAGAGCATGGGCTATGTGACGACTATTGTTGTTGCGAAAATAACGAATGTATCACATGGTCATATAACAAATGGACATATTTAGTGTAAAATTATTTGTAGTAAACTATTAGATTTAGTTAAAGAATTGAATAATGAATAAGTAAAAGCAAATTCGTACTGTTGTTGTTGTTTTAATTTTGCGGATGCATTCTTCTTTTCCGATTTGTGTTGATTATGGGTTGAATCAAGGGATATTTTCAACACTACGGTAACTAACTATATGTTACCATATATGGAATCTACACAGAGAAAACAGTATGGTTGTGTGTATCAAAATTTGGTAATAATGAACAAATAATATATTTGATATAGGCGAAGCAAATATTTGATTTTATTTAATGAGCGGCATATTTGAGCAATTTTGTTGGTTCAATCGTATATTTGTTGATAATTACCAAATATATGTTTGAATATAAAGACCTTTATTGTTTTTTATTAAGGCCTTTATTATTATTAATCTTTTTATTAATTAGGAACCAACATAACAATAAAATTATAAATAAAATTATAAAATAAAATTATTATTAAAAAAAAAAACCCTTTCTTGTCTGGGATTCGAGCATACGACCCCCAGGTTATCAGTCGAACGTCTTAAACATTCAGCTAACTGTATCTATATATATTTGAATTATTGTAGATTGAGGTAGCTCAATGCATAAGACGTTTGACTGATAACCTGGGGGTCGTATGTTCGAATCCCAGACAAGAAAGTGTTTTTTTTTTAATAGATAATTATTTTATTTTTTTACTTTTATAGCGTATATTATTAGTACAGGCAAAATAGGAAACGTCTGGCAATTTTTGGAAAGGTGCTTGAATCGTCTTGGTTATTGTTAAGCGTGTTAAGCTGAAGCTAAAACTCGATTTGCGGGACACAGGGGGGTATGCGATCGCCGCCATCTTGAAAAGAAGGGTGTAATGTTCTTTCTTCATTTACATGGAAGCCGTTCATTTTTTCGGGAAAACACATAGACACTTTTGTGTTAACAATAAATAGATCTTCATTTTTTATGATGAACTTTTAACTCTAACTTTATTATTTTCCAAGTTATTAATGAAAAACTGAAAAATTTAAGGGGTTGTTTTTGTTCAACCTTGAATTGCCATCAAAGTGTTTATTTTAAGCAAAATATGATTTCATGCTTTTTTGTAGAGCAGTTTTAGACGAACAAAGTGACATATACTTTGGTAAGGGTAGAGCGTTCATATCTATTTTTGAGTGAGTCGTTGAAGCGGCACTTTATAGGGTTGTCACCGTCCGGACGGAATTTTTTTTCAGTGAACCCTAGTGAAATTTTTTGTGAAACAAAATTGAGGACCGGATTATAATTGTTATAAAATTTACTTTTAAATAAAAATATTTTAAAATATATAAAAAGGGTGCACCAAGCCCTAAAAATGGCTTTGAAAAAGAAAAAAGGTTTTTATCCAACAAAAATTATTTATTTTTTCAGTGTGGTTTTTTTTCAAAAGCACATACTTTTCTACAAAAACCCTGAAAATTTCATCAAAATCGAATAAAAAACCGAGGAGCTATGAATTTTCAAATGTGTGAGTATCCAAAGGTTGTATCGAACTTCGTGTGGCCGCCATCTTGGAAATTTTCGGAATTTTGGAAAATCCTTTTACCACAGTTATATGTGTGTTAATTACTAACATTTCACCAATTTTCATACAAATCGGAGATGTCAAGTCGAGCCTTGGTCGGTTAAGCAAAAAGACTCCACTCAAAAATGGATATGAACGCTCTACCCTTACCAAAATATATGTCAATTTGTTCGTCTAGAACTGCTCTACAAAAAAGCATAAAAGCATGTTTTCCGTCAAACAAACACTTTGATGGCAATTAAAGGTTGAACAAACACAACCCCTTAAATTTTTCAGTTTTTCGTTAATAACTTGGAAAATAATAAAGTTAGAGTTCATCATAAAAATTGAAGATCTATTTATTCCCAAGGGGAAAAGAAGTGCTTCAAAAACCCTTCTGAAGTGCATCCTTTTCACCAATAAGCGCTTTCGCTCCGTAAGAACAATACTTTCTTTTTAACATTGCATGTCATAGGATGTAAGCGAGCAAAAGCTTACCGCAGCCTTACCAAAAAAGAGTTTTGAAAGCGCTTATTTGTAATGCTGCGGTAAGCGTTTTTTCAATAAAATTAAAAAAAAAAAAAAAAACTGTCCGTGCCAGGATTTGAATCCACGACCCTCCGCGTGCTAGATATTTTTGTCTTACATTTACCAACCCTTTAGACCGCTCCACCAACGCCCGATGATATGAAGAGGTATTAAATTTGTATATTAAGCAAATGTTGTCCTGCAGCATTACATAGAATCATTGTGCAATCAGTTTCAATTCAAGTAAGCAAAAGTAAATAAAAATGAGAAATTAAAATAGAAAAGTGAAATAAAAAAGGTTGAATAAAAAATATTTTAATAAAAAAAAAAATAAAGCAAAAACAAATAAAAAAACGGAAAAAAAAAAATCACCCGGGCTGGGTTCGAACTCACGTTGTTCTTACTGCATCCTTATATGGAATCATTGTGTAATCAATTTCAATTCTGTTAAACAAAAGTAAATTAATAAGAGAAAGGAAAATAGAAAAGTGAAATAAAAGATGTTGTATAAAAAATTTTAATTAAAAAAAAAAAAAATAAAGCAAAAAAAAGCAAAAAAAAAGTAAAAAAAAAAATCTCCCGGGCTGGGTTCGAACTCACGCTGTTCTTACTGCAGCCTTATAAAAAATCATTGTGATAGTGCTTCTAAATTTCTATGGGGACAAGCACTTTTGAAGTGCTTGGATCAGAAGCGCTAGAAAGTTTTCCTCTTGGGTTGTTAACACAAAAGTGTCTATGTGTTTTCCCGAAAAAATGAACGGCTTCCATGTAAATGAAGAAAGAACATTACACCCTTCTTTTCAAGATGGCGACGATCACACACCCCCCTGTTTCCCGCAAATCGAGTTTTAGCTTTAGCTTAACACGTTTAACAATAACCAAGACGATTCAAGAACCTTTCCAAAAATCGCCAGATGCTCATTTTTTTGTGCTATTTTGCTTGTACTATATATTTTATGATGTTTTTTTTTTTGATTATTTTATTTTTTTGAATGTACTCGAACCCCAGACAAGTTTTTTTTTTAAATTATAGCAAATATTTGACATTCCATTGAACAGATATCATGTTTAGCCCAATCAACAACATTTTAAATTAAAGGCATATTAATATTAACCAAAATTTGTTGACTATTAACAAATATTTTATAAAGTATTCAACCAAATATATTTCTTTGAGGGAAACATACTCTTTTCTCAGTATAATTGTTTTATGTAAGACGAATGGTTTAAGGTCAAAGTTCATAAAATAACTTTACTTCAACCAGAAATACACATAATTTTTTTCAAGGAGTTATGAATCCTTATTGATTGTATGTACTCGTAAATAAGTAGTTTCACTGCCAATTCTGTGATTGTTTATATTTTCAAAAATTATTGCTGCAATTTTGTAAATACAATAAATCATCTTAATATTATAACTTATTATTGAGAATCCATATCTTCGATAATTGACCGGAAAACTTTTTCTTTGATATCAAGTCCATATTGAAAATCTAGATGATTGTAATTCTTCACCAAATTACAAATCCAGGTAGGTCTTTCAGCACATAGACGTTCTGTGCCGCTAGGAGGGACAGCACGGTCCTTGTCGCCATAATATATAATCATTCTTGTAGTTATTTTTTCCAGCATATAGGCCGGTGGATCTCTATGGCCATATACGAACAAATTTTTAGCAGTACCATAGTTGAATTTTTTAAAATCATATTGTTCCCAACACCAACCTTGCAGTAAATGTTTGAATTCATTCATAGAACCACCAGAAGGATGATTGTAAAAAATAAATGGTGTTAAAGTCTGTAGTAAATGAATGTCGAAATTAACAAACGAAACAAATGAACAAAACATTAGTTGATCTGACTCACCGTATTCATATTTTCCGCTAGAATAGAAAAATCCATACCTGGTATATCTATACAATATTTATCATTTCTAAGGCACAACTTTTCTCCAGTCCTTTGGAATAGCGATCCACGCTTGAATGGAATAGCAAAATTGAATGGTATTAGTGGTGAACAAGCCAACGGTACGCCAATAACTCTAGGCATGTACACATCATGCAAATATATTGCAGGTGCCAGTAAATATGAAGTTTTTATCCATTCATTAAATTCAGGACGCTCGGAGAGTAATGCCAACAGTGCAGCGCAACCCTGAGAGTGTCCTACATAGAAGATATTGAACGAATTATGTGTTGCACGTATGATACGTAACATTGCTGCAATGTCATAATAGCCTATTTCATGAAAACTAAATTTCCAAAAAAATGGATTATATGTACTACGCGTTTCATGTTTACGTCCATAAATGTTACCGCGACTATTACCCAAATAGACGGGATGACAATTGTCGGCTAAAAGAAATGCCAAAGCATCATTGGGTCCATTGAGTACCCAAGAATCAGAACAACTCATTAAACCATGCATAAGCAGCACGGGCTCTCTGATTGTGCCAGATGATAGGCAGTGTTTCGATGCGGGCATGTGAAACATTTTGAATCTGTAGCCATCTTCGGTAGTCACTTCGATGGTTGTAACAGCATAACCATGTTCTTCTACTATAGTAGCCTATTGATAGTGGTATATATAAGTAAATATTCAGGTATGAATTATATCATAACTTCAGGTTTTTCGATTTGTTAATCTTTACCGTTGTTATATTCGAAATTGTATCCTGTAGTAATACTGATTGCAAGAGATTTTGCAGAATTAGTACTTTTAACACAAAATTCATTTTTAGAAATACATATCCAATGGTTTTGCTTAAAGTTTTTATATATTTTATTAAGATTAAGAATTTAATCTTACACTAGCGCGAATCAATTTGTTCCACATTAGATTTGTTTGAGCTGGTTTTATCGATTTTCTTAATTCCAACAGCCATACTTAAATTGCAGCGTAAGTCGAGCGTCAGCGTTATTTAACCGTCTCTCTTTCGGTGTACTGTATATAAATTGTATGGACATGAAACAGACAGAGATGGTTATATAACGCTGACGCTCGACTTATGCTTCAGTAAGCTAAAAACTCTTCAGAACCATATGGGGCGGCTTAAATCGTTTGAAGTTTCAATTTTTTGCCTAAACGGTGAGATTGGCTTTGAAAATTTAGTATTTCCGAACAATTTATTGTATTGCTTTGATTTTACCGGCGCACTATGGTTTTTTTTTTTTTGACAAAAAAGTGTACATAAAAATAATTCACTACAAGGACACATTTTCTTTAAAAAAAACAAACGCGAAATTAAAGGTTATACAAAAACTTATATGAAAAGATGAACGCTTTTTCCAGCATCTGATCCACAAAATAGTGATACTTGTCGAAATCTCTTGAATTTTGAAAAAATCGATTTTTCTGTTTAAAAATGTTAGTCGCATTAAACGCAGGAGTGATATATGAATAATTTTATGTGCATTCAATCAAATAATGTAAGATGAAATCAACTCCAAGTGAAAATGTGCGGTGCCACGCCCCAAAAATAAATCCGTCATATCTTCGAAACTATTAGACACTGATTGATAAGATTCGGTATATTTGTAAAAGGCGCAAAGATAAATAACATCCACTAGAAAAATGGGCGGTACCACGCCTCAAAAATATAAGACATATCATATCTCCGAAGCTATTTGACCCATTTGGATGAAATTTGGTTTATATACAAAACTCATCATCACAAATAATATCTGCTGGAAAAATATGTGATGCCACGCCCACAGGCAGAGCTACATGGATGAACTTGTTCCCTATAGAACAGAGTGGCAATTAATAAGTATATGTTCATTGTTGGGTTTGGTACCGCCCCTTTTCTTTATAAAAAAGTTTCCTTGTAGTCAATTATTTATGTGCACACTTTTTTGTCAAAAAAAAAAAAAAAAAACATATTGCGGCGTTAAATACTATTTCCTTAACCCACTTCGGGTACCCGATCTCTTTAAATTTTTTTTTTTTTTTTTTGAATTTCAGAAACACAGGGGCTAGCTTGGGCCTTATCAAGAAAAACACTTCTTCTATTGGCACAAGCAATATTGTGTCAAATCCAATGAGTGGATAATGTTAACAGGTGACTGGAGACACTGAATCTATATTGCCACCTTTGTGGGGTTTTGTTGATTTTTTTTTGTTTTAATTTCATCGTTTTGTTAATTATTTTTGTTGTAGAATTTGTGCAAAGCTTTATACATTCTGGTGTTGTTGGCCTTTAGGATATCATTTACATTGAAATGCGGTATGTTTTCGTTGGCTCAGTTTTGCATTAAAGCACTCTGTATATTCCCTGCATTTAATCGGACTAGTGCATGACTAGTCTTTGACTACTTCCAATCAGGACTAGTACTAGTTCCACAACTAACAAATTTTTATATAATGGACTGACGATTTTTCAATGTTGATGTCCTACGAATCGTCAATTGGCTCCCTCTGCATTACCTTTTGGCTAGTCGAGACACAATTGTCTCTCTCTGCATTACCTATTCACCAGTCGAGAGACAGTTGAACATTTTGAGAGCTTCGAGACTTGATTTTGAGTATATAAACATGAGCGAACGAGTATCTTTAAATTGATATATGTAATTAGAAGATGAATGAGCAAACGATGACGGATTAAGTAATGCGCAATTTATATGGCGAATGAAAAATTTACAATTTTTTCAAATAATCAATAAATAACTACAATTTCAGATAATCCAATATATGTAGATGTGAAACAGTTCGTTGGTACTGATATTAAAAGAATTTTTTTACGTTCAAGTAGCGTATTTCCACGTAAATTTATTAAAAAAACGGAACTCCAAAAAAACGTGACTGTTCGTACATATTACTCTCTCACCATACTACATTTTCTCAATCAGCGGCATTTCTCAGTTAATAAAAGAGCAAACAAAGACAAAGAAAAACATGAAAACTTTGTATTTTTTCTGTCAACTGACGATCTGTGCACTACGTGGGAACTAGAACAACGCTAGTACCTTATTGTACAGTTGCCGAACTAGTCACCCTTTGGGACTAGATCCAAATTTAACTGCAGGGTAGTGGCTCGGTACCCAGAGGAAGTGTAGGTCATAACCGGCTTGCTTTAACTCTTGTAGTTCATTTTTTATTTTTTAAAATGTATAAGTGCGTTTTGTTGTTATTAAAACATCCAAGAGCCTGTAGTAATGATTTACTGTCTGAAATAATAAGGTAGTTCCCAATACTATTTGCTTTCGTAAACCGCAATGATTCGAGTATTGCAAAGGCTTCTGCTGAGTATATGGTACAGGTATTATTTAAAGAGAGCGATGCTTCAATGTCCATAATTGGGGCCCAAAATGCTTGGCTGGTTTTATTTGATGTTTTTGATCCGTCAGTAAAAATTCGAATAAAATCTTTCCATTTTCCTATGGTATATAGATTTATATTGTGAATTATCGTGAATCTCCATTGCAGTCTGAGAAAAATGCCCCGGGAATATTGATTCACGATAACCCTTATTATGTCTACCAAAAACACTTCAAATGGTGGAGGGGATTGCACCCACTTACAAAACTAAAAGCATATATTGAGGCATTCCATTCCTAGTGTAACAAGATTTACCACACCCCTTCCAATTTTGCTGAAATTTGGCGCATGGTTTCGTTTCATGCCCCCAACCTGATAGATATACCAAATGTGGCTTATGAAGGTTTGCAAATGGTGGAAAAATTGTCAAATTGTGACAAACTCTCCTAACACAATTGCCAATAACTTGAACATATTTTAACCGATTTTCATGGAAAAGGGGAAAAAATGGTTGTTGCGCGGCTGAGAAGTTATGATTAGGATATTTCTTAAACGATTTTCATTTTTTGACATGTTTTGAAAACGGTGTCCAAGTTATTGGCAATTACAGATTTTCCACTCCAAGTTAAACCATTTCCACACCAAATCTTTTTTTTTGTTTTTGATTCAAATTAAATTTTTTTAAATTTTCTGCGGCAAAATCAAATTAACCAAAAAAGTACGGAAAATAAAATTGAATTTGCCTACACTACCTCAGGGCTACATTTTAGGCACCCCCCCCCCCCGTCAGTTGCAATTTTTTGTTAGCCTATGCCTCCTCTCCTCACCCCTCCCAAAAGCTTCGTTACCTTATGCGATACACCATGTATACATGAAAATATTTGTAGAATGGCCAGTCCGATTGAATTAATTTTTTTACGATTTCAAGGCGAAACTAATACCGCTTCTAATCGTTAAATGATTTAATCAAAATTTTCTGAGTTATAGTTATAGTTGGATTGTAAATAATTTTTCTATCAAAGTCAATTTAAAATTGTGCATCATCGAATAAAATTTCGGAAAAGTCTTCAGAGTTTAGTGAAATAAGGACATTTTGAATTTTTTTCGAAAAATCAATCTTTTGGTACAATTGGTACTTGATCCGCAAAGTTTTTCTACAAACGATGATGGGAAGTTGTCCAAAGCATCTTCAAATCTTTATTGTGTATGACATATGCCATGATCTATATTAGACTGGTTCTGATTTTTTTTTTTAATTTGCAAATTTTGCTTAAATAATAATAAATTAAGTTATTACAAAATGTTTGCAAAGATACTGCGTCTAGTTTTTATAATTAACAAGCAATTTTATTCTAATAAACTATATTCAATTATGTTGTCTTGTCTACATATGGTTTTCCTTAAAACCGTAGATTTATGGTAGCTTGATGTGTCTCAGTTAACATGGCTGCAAAGTCTATCTTCATAAGCGTTGGCAAACTTTAATATCTCTTTGGCTACAAAATCAATGCCAATGTCACAATGTAAGTCGGCGGTTCGGATATACCATGGTGCATTTACAATACTGCGAAATACGTTATTTTGGAAACGCTGGATAATATTTATGTGTGTTTTGCTTGCGCAGCCCTAAAGTTGGATGCCATAGGTCCATATAGGTTTTATAATTTGCTTATACAGCATGAGCTTGTTGTTGGTCGATACCACAGATTTTCTGCCAATGAGCCAGTAGATTTTTCTGAACTTGATTTCGAGTTCTTCTTTTTCTTCCTTATGTGCTTTTTCCAGCGAAGCTTGGCGCCGAGGGTCATACCAAGATATTTCGCAGTGTTCGCATAGGGTATAGGGTATCAATAAATAGCGGGTAATGTCGTATTCTTTTATGTGTGAAATCGACGTGTATGGATTTGGTGTTGTTCAATTTTACTTTCTACTTTTTTGTCCAGGCCAAAATCTCATTGATCGCCGTTTGAAGGGTTTGCGTTGACTGTTCAGCGGTTTCGTCAGCAAAAGTAGCAGTTGTGTAATTTTGTTGAGTCGGTATATCGCAAGTGTACAACAGGTAGAGTAAAGGACCCAAGATGCTTCTTTAAGGTACACCGGCTCTTACATCTTTTAGGTTTGAGTATGCGCCTTCATGCTTTATACGAAAGTGACGATTTTTCAAATATGAAACTATATAATTATAATAATGGTTTGGGAACATGGCTTTTATGTTGAAGAGAAGACCATCGTGCCAAACTTTATCGAACGCTTGCGAGACGTCAAGGAATACCGCGGAACAAACTTTCTTCTCTTCCAAAGTTTTTTCAATAAGGTTCGTGATCCTTTGAACCTGGTCAATAGTTGAATGATTTTTTCTGAAGCCGAATTGATGGGTTGATATCAATCCTTAATTTTCAATGATCGGAGATCTTCAGCAATAATTTTTGGAGTAGTTTTAAAATCAAAGGTAATAGAGATATGGGTCTATACGACAACACTTCGTTAGGTGGTTTTCCTGGCTTAGCTAGCATGATCACCTAAGCAACTTTCCAGCAGTCAGGAAGGTGTTTTAGTTCTGAAGAAACGTTTATTAAATAGGTCAGTGTGATGAGACTTTTAAACGGAAGTTTTTTCAGTACTTCGGATGTGATTAGGTCAAAACCAGGCGCTTTTCTCGCTTTAAGGTTCTTGATTTCATTTATTACTTCATTTAGTGTTATTGGAGAAATAACTTGAGGATTGATTTTTCAAAAGGGCGTAAAACCATGTTAAACAAATTTTCAGTAATGAGAAAAAACTTTTAGGGGCTGTTTATTTTTTTTTAATGTCTCCAGTGTTATAGCGAGTTGACCAAAGATTCTAATCCCCTTAACATTTTTGTTGTAACATATTTGTAGTAATTGCAGAAAGTAAAAAACATTTGGAAATAAGCCCTTTTGTTTCGAAATCACTCTTATTTCACCAAGTTTATTCTGATGTCTATAGGCATGGTATGTAAGCACCTATATAGCCTGGGGCATATAAAAAATATAAAAAGTTTTTTTGGCCACTAATCGAAATACGTCTTTTTGTATCAAACCCTAAAAATTTCTATGAAATTATATGGAAATAAGCCCTTTTGTTGCGAAATGTGACTTTTGATCACGATTTTACCTTGGAAAAATGTATTCTTTTGTGATGAATTTTGAACTAGAGGATGCATTTTAGCATGGTAATGGTGATGGCATCCTTAGGTTTGTTCGAGGTTGGAAGTGGTTTTACGCCCTTTTGAAAAACCACTCCTCACTGCATTTATGTTATTCGCTTCAATATTGATATTAGGGTCAAGTGGAAAAACTTATCCATGTTGACTTTCGTTGGGGGTAAAAACGTTATACAAATGCTCCGAAAACAGTATAGCTTTTTCTTCGCTATTTTTCACCCATGAACTGTCATTTTTCTTGATTGGGGCAACTTGGGTAATTGGTCGTTCGAGATTTTTGGTTGACTTCCATAGAAAGAGAATTGTTGAGCAACACATTTTTGAACGTTCTTGTTTCTTTTTTCAGTTCATCGGACATTTTGTTTAATTTTGTTTTGTCAACAGGCGACCTTGTTGGGTGCCACCGACGTCTAAGAGTTCGTTTCTTTGATATCATTTCTAAAATGTGATTTGGATAATGGGTGCATGGTGGTTTTTGCTTAAAGATTGGCGTGCTGCGCCATGCTGCCAGTTGTAAGCTTTGTGTAAACCTCCAAACTTAACTTTCTAATCTTATGTGGTGTCTCTATTTCAACGGGAATATCTTCAAATGATTCTGAAATTGATTTGAAGTACTCCCAATCTGTGAACTTGCTTGATAGGAAAGGGATTTCTTATTTTTGTGCTAGTGTTTCTGTAAGCGTTAGATAAACCGGAGAATGATCTGAGTGTAAGTCTAGGCCCTCTTTTAAGCGAGGAAAAAGAGTTGAAAACTTCTTTGTTATGAAAAAAACCGAGTAAAGCTAGTATTTTGTTTGGGTCCGTTGGCCAGTAAGTTGGTTTTCCAGTTGTTCTAATTTGTATGGAAAAAATGTACACCATAAAAGATCTTTGTTTTGCGCGCCGAACGAAATTAAAATACCGAATAACGCAGTATTGTGTTATGGTTGAATTTTGGCCATGGGGAAACTTTAGTTTAAAAAATTATATTAAAAACTCAAATAGTAGGTACTGAAAAAACATTCTTAAAAATAATTTCAAAACAAATAACAATAATTTAATAAAGTTTATTTATTTTTAAGCACAAAAATGGAAGAAACAAAGCACAAGTTTATAAAACAGTTTGAAAGCGTACTGCTTGGTTGGTTGTTGATCGCATTTTTTTAAAATGTTTCTAAAAATATGTAGTAAAAGTGCAGTCAAAGTGTAGTTTCGTAGCATAATAAGCTTAGGTATTTTTTGTTTGCCAAAAGTTTTCAGTAGAGTGCTTAATCAGACATAGCAATATTAATTTCTAAAGTTAATTCATTCCAAATTTAATATTTTTTCTATAGCAAACTTAATATCCGTATCATATGGTGCCTTTCTCGGATGGCCTTCAGTAACTTTTCTAACAAAGGAAGGTATTTCCATCCCAATAATGACCGGTCTAATGACAAATATTGAAAGAGGCACGCTCTGCATAGGTGGAATATTAGGAACAATTTCGTTTTATTTTTTAGCAGATCGAATTGGCGCTAGGAAATGCCTATTGTGTTTGACTATACCAGCAATGGTGATTAAAACATGTTCCCTAATTTTGTATATCGAAACTAGTGAGTGATACTGATTTTCAATTGCTTATACCTTTAAGGTTATGACATGAACTGAAGGTTTTATCTTAAAAATACTCACTTGTTTGGATAAAATGAATTCGGTGTATAATTTTTTATTTATTTAAGAATATATTTTTATAAATTTTCTTACATAAGATGTCTTGGATTATTATATACTTTGCAAAAAATTCTTTTGATTTATGCGTAGCACGCTTAGTTGGTGGTTTCACTGGAGCTCTTCTTGCGATATTACCCATATTTGCTACAGAGATTTGCGAAACAAAGTAAGTTTGCTAATAATAATATTGAGGGTTTTCCACAAAACGTATATACTAAAAATCTCTAGATGAACTGTTAACTCGTAAAACTATCAAAATTCATATTGATTATAACAGCTCTTACGAGTTACGAGAGAATTATACGTTTTGTTGAATACCCTTATTATGTGTGTACTTCATTCTAATTCAATTCATTTATATAGAGTACGCGGTACATTGGGTACACTTGTTGTACCCTCAATTAATATTGGTATGTTGATGGCATACTCTTTGGGAAATTATTTATCAAATGAAGTAGCAGAGGTACTGCTTGCACCTTACCCTCTGTTATTTGTGTATTTTTTTAGTAAATTACCCGATACACCGTATTTTGATATTAAATGCGGAAATTTAGCGTATGCAAACAAATCCTTACGCTTTTATCGTAATACAAAAAATGATGAAGATTTCGCAGTGGAATTCAACCAACTTATCGAGCAACATCCTGAAGCAGATAAACCATTATCATTACAGGATTTTAGTAAGTTTAAGCTGTTAAGCTCTTTCTGATTACCCATTAACTGATATATGTAATGCAAAGATAATAGAGTTGCTAGGAAAGCTCTTTTAATTGGTTCTGTACTCATGCTACTCACTCCGCTATGTGGCGCTCTGGCTTTGATGAACTATACTCAGATTATATTTAAAGCATCGGGTTGTGATATCTCAGTTACACTGTCATCAATTATAATGCGCATAATTCAACTTGCTGGATCGTTAGTACCGCTTATTTTAGTGGATTATGCCGGAAGGAAGGTAAATAAAGTAAAATTGCAAAATAATTAATTTTATTAATAGCCGTCACATGTCGGTGAAGTTTCGATCCCCCACTTTTCGCAAGGTTTTTGGTATATACAGGATGTAAACGTTTAGGCTACAAAGCTTCTGGTAGGTGATAGGCGTAGCCTAGGCTAGCACAATCTTGTAGGAGTTATAGGGAAAAACGTAACTTACTGACTTTTTTAAAAAAAATTTGTTCTTGCTTTATAGTAGGGGAGCCAATTAGAGGATTTTGGTGTATGCTCGTGTGCAATTTTTCAAATTTTCGAATTTAGCACTCTGAGGAATAAAACTTAACATTTTTATGAAGCTGTAACGGCTTGATCATTTAAATGATTACTATAAGGGTGGCTTTTATCAGCCACCCCGTTCACACCGCATTTGGGAGTACAAAGAGTTTTTCTTCAACGACTTTTCTGTATTCTTGCAACTCTTTAGTTTCGCAAACTATTTGATGTAGAGCAATAAAATTCGATATCTGAAATAGTATTAGAATGTATGTATTCTCCTTTAACTCCTAGGAGGAGCATAGGACCAATATGAAATCTCTCCATTTGTCACGATCCATTGCGATGACTTTAATCTCTTGCCACGACTTTTCCGATTCTTGGATTTCCTTTTCCAGCGACCTCTTCCAGTTGGTTTTGGGTCTACCACGTGCTCTACTACCTTGTGGATTCCACTCAAGAGCCTGGCGACAAACTTCGCTGTGTGGTTTCCGGAGAGTGTGACCCATCCATCTTCATTTGCGCAGCTTGACTTCGATTGCTATAGCCCTCTGATTGCATTTTTGATGTAGTTCTGCATTTGATATAGTGCGAGGCCACCAAACCTTAAGTATTCGCCTTAAGCTTGTTCGTTAGTTGTTCAGTAACAAGCCACGTTTTGCACCCATATAACAAAACCGATTTCACATTCGAATCAAAAATGCGCACTCTCGTTTTGGTGGATATAACGGATGAAGACCATATTTTGTTCAGTTGAGCAAACGCGCCTTTTGCTTTTGCTATTCTTGAGTTGATATCCTCTTTTGCTTCACCATCCATGGAGATAATGCTGCCTAAATACGTGAAGCTATCGACGTTTCCGATGTCATCACTGCCTGCTCTAAACGTGATGGCATTGCTTGCGTTTAGCTTCATGCTTTTAGTCTTGGATACGTTGATTTTTAGGCCGGCCTTTTGTGATTCCAAGACAAGGTCTTCAATTTTGCTTTGCATATCTGAATGTTTGGACGATAAGAGGCAGATGTCGTCAGCGTAGTCGAGATCTTCCAGATGTTCAGTAAAGTTCCATTGGATACCCCTTTTGGCCTTATTAAGAGCTTTATCTAGGATATCATCAAGAACGATAAGGAAGAGTGATGGTGATAGTAAACACCCCTGCCGTACGCCTGAATTAGTGGTGAATGTCGGTGACAATAACCCATTGTGTAACACACTGCATTTAAAGCCTTCATTTTGTGCACGTACTAAGTTTATGGCCTTTGCGGCTATACCTCTTCGTTGCAGTGAGACCCAAATGTTTTCCGAGAGACACTGTCGAAGGCAGTGCTATAGTCTACGAAGACAAGTTGAAGTGCAGCACGCCACTCGCATGATTGTTCGACAATTATTCTGCATGATCGGTTTCGCCGGAATCCTGCTTGCTGCTTTCGAATGGCCGAATCAAGTTTTTCGTTTACCCTGTTCAGAAACACTTTCATCAATACTTTTGATGGTACTGAGAGCAAGATAATGCCTCTATAGTTTCGGCACTCGCTTAGGTCACCTTTTTTCGGCAAGAATAGTATTAGTAACATCTAGAAATTTGTTAAAAATGGGCATGATTGGATCAAAGACATGCCCATCTTCCATACAATAATAATAAGTATTTGATATCTGAGATGAAATTAATAGCATATAGCTCTAAGTTGAAAATTGGCGTTATGGGATCAAAAACACGCTCACTTTCCATATGGTCCGAAAAATTTATTTTTTTTCAGTCGGTCAGATTAAAAAAGCCCTCAAAATAATCGTCAGATTAAGGATAAAGCTAAATTGCCTGTATAAAAACCTGACACGCTCGAGTACATCCAAATGGCGTTTTTTTTACATTTTCGAAAGTTCACCACGAGCTTGCGTCACTTCCGAGTCGTTAATCTTTTGAATGGGAGCTTCATTTGGGATTATTATCTGACGCGCTCAAATAATTCCATTTTTCCCCATTTTTAGTATAGCCGCCCCCATCATCCAAATCGACAGATTAATAAACCTCCGTCATCAGAGACACATGGCGCATATATGTACACTTGATAGTAACGTTCCCCATACAAAACAAAAAAGTTCGCTGCAAGCCCCCCACTTTGAAAAAATCAAAACCGATTTTTAAGGAAACCAAAATTTTTTTTTTTTTTCGACCTCTAACTAATATTGATTGATTTTTTTCTATTGCTCCGCCATTTGACTTCCGATCATTAAGAATGTTATGTTTTTTTCGACTAGTTGTACTCATTACCTCAGTTTCTACTACCGTAAGGTGCAAAGGGCACTTCATAGAACTGAACAAAAAATCATTAAATTTGTTTCTATAAAGTTTCCTCAAATTGTTGAAATTGAAGAAGTTATAGCTAAAAGCTCAGTACAAAATATGAAAAACAGGATGTTTCAAAAACGAAAATAGCCTCCTAAAACTATGCAATATTCTTTTTTTTAACATTTGACATTTCAAACAGTATGCAAATAAATAAAAAAAGAATCTTGCATAGTTTTGGGGGGCGAGCAAGATGAAACGTAAATAGCAATTTGTTTGTTGACACTTATTTATTTCATGTAGTTTTTATTTTTCCGTCTGCATTCAAATTTTCTTCAGTGCTGCCAAACTTTCGATTGTTGTATTTAATTGTAGATGCGAGTTTTTTTGTCATACATAATTAATTATATGAATGGGTTTTTTTGAAAGTGGAATAAGTCCACTTTTTCATAAACTGAGATATTAAAGGGTTTGCGTACGACTCAATTTAAAAATATTGGCAAGCGTTATTAAGCTGGTGTTAAATGTTTACCACTGTAAATTTATCAAATTTTGTTATGCTGTAAAAATGTTTACAAGTGTAATGGAAAATAGTTGAGTTTTTTCGGTCTGAATGGACTTATTCCACTTTCATTTATAATAAATTTAAAAATTTGTTATACTTTTGTATGACTTATTCCATTTTTACTCACAAAATATTTTGCAAATTAAAGCAAAGGAAAATTAAAACTTAGAAAAACTTAATTAATGATACGATTTTTGGAAAAATAGTGCTTTAAAAAAAAATGGTCAAAATTTCTGAAAATTTGCAATATCTCTAAAACCACGACTCAGATTAAAATTTTTTTTAAATCAATTTTGTAGCAAATTAACATATCTTTCGTATGACACTAATAATATTAAAATCCTTTTAGGGGTTCCCAACTTATAATAATTTTTATAAAAAATATATCTCGATCTTCCGATGGCTATATCTCCGAAAGTAGGACCGACAAGAACTTTTTGTTTTTGTTGTTGTTGTAACTAATTTTCAAAGCCCTACTTGAGCAAAAAGAAAAGAAAAGAAACAACAACAGTTTTTAAAGTAAAATTTTTCTAAGTTTTAATTTTCCTTTGCTTTAATTTACAAAATATTTTGTGAGTAAAAATGGAATAAGCCATACAAAAGTATAACAAATTTTTAAATTTATTATAAATGAAAGTGGAATAAGTCCATTCAGACCAAAAAAACTCAACTATTTTCTATTACACTTGTAAAAATTTTTACAGCATAACAAAATTTTATTAATTTACAGTGGTAAACACTTAACACCGGTTTAATAACGCTTGCCAATATTTTTAAATTGATTTAAAAGCAAAATCTTCTGCATAGCAGTAGATGAAAAAATGGACTTATTCCACTTTCAAAAAAATCATTTTTGTAAAAATGTTTTTCATGAAAAATTCTTTTGAGTAATTTTTGATGAAATCGTGGTCTAATGAGTCTGTAATTTTCAATATAAAAAGAGGTCATATATAGCTAGCTATAACCACCATAAACTCAATTTTTCCGGAATTGGACTAATTCCACTTTCAAATAAACCCATTCATATATAGGCGTCAAAAGAAACACGGCTATTATATATCGATATTGTTTTTACAGGTGCTGCTTATCATCTCTGCAATTGGTGCTGGCATCAGTCTCGTTTCTTTTGGTATCCATAGTTATCTGACATCAAGTGGTTTCGACTTGCAAGCATATCATTGGGTACCCATTACGAGTTTTGCATTTTTTATTTTTATGAGCAGTTGGGGTATGGTAACCCTACCATTTTTAATTGTCTCCGAAATAATGCCGCCAAAAATTCGTAACGGTGGCGGTTTATTTTGTGTATTGATGTTTTGGTTGGGTACGTTGACGACCGTCATGGTATGTGTATTATATCTTAAACTCAATATTTATTACATTAATACATCATTTTTTTGTTTGTTTTTCATAGCTAATTGATGAAATGGATGAATTTTTGGGAACGCATAATGTATTCTTCTTATTTGCCAGTTGCTGTTTTCTTGGAGCCGTTTTTATTTTATTTGTGGTTCCAGAGACGAAAGGCAAAAGCCTTGAAGAGATTTCCTTAATATTGTAAAGTCTAAATATTTTTGTAACTTTTAACTTGTATTCGTTTGAAATATGCATCGTAAGAACATGCAATAAATTTATATTTTTTTGATAAATCTTTGGTATATTTCATTTAAAAATTGCAGAATGGAAGTTTTTAAAGAAAGAAAGCGGAAATTAATAAATCAGTTAAAATAACTAAGAATGTTGAAAAAGCTTCGCAATAACAGGTAAAAGTCGTGGTATCAAATATAAAAAAAGTTGAAAAGTACCCATCGAATATCAACGATACAATCCAAAATATGTATGAGAGATATCGAAAACGTGAGAATCCAAAAGAAATTTATTAAAATACTGAATTTGTTTCCAACTTTGAGACCAGCTCCATGCCTTGTAAATTAATATTTTTAAATAATTTTTTCTTTTAAACTAATTTATATTTATTTTCCTATAACAGGATTTCTAGCACAAAAATTCTACTCTTTAGAAATTCCAAAAAACCATAATAATGTTGCTATAGACATTTTCTGCAAAATTTGATCTGAAAACATCGATAGTTTCGAAATTACGGGCATTAAGAAGGATTTGCTTTTTCTTAGTCCATTTTCTCAAGCTTGGATCGAAAACCGGCATAGTTTTTTCACTAATGATTCCTGTTTTTTTTTTTTTTTAAATCTTATTTTTTTATCTTTATTTTACGAAAATGGACGGGGAGCAAACAAAATCACAACTTTGTACATTTCATATATTTCGTGGGTGCTCTAATTTATATGGGCACGGCCACCGTTGGCAACGTTACGTTCGCACGCACATTTTTGCCCATATCTCTTTGAAAAATAATCAAACATCATGATATCTTAAGTGCATGTAATAAGGCTCTCTAAGGCAAATATTTCATAGGAACAAAGTTTTTGTCTATCTCTCATAGCTTTGGAGTTATAAGAGTTTAAGTGCCGTTGGGAACGTTATCTTTTTTTTTTTTGCAAGCTATTTTTGAGGTCAATGCACATTTTCTAAAAATCTGCGAATCGTGTCATGTATTTTCCTGAACAACTTCTATAATTTGAAGGTAATTGATCAAAGTTATGATTGAACTTAAAATTGTGCAGAAAAAATTATTTTTGGTGGATTTATAGACGTTAAAGCAACGTTGGTTACGTTATGCAAAATCATTGGGAACGTTATGCTTACGAATTTCCATAAATAAATTGAGGGCAAATACAGCCAAACAGTCCAAACATCCATAAAGATGAATATATGTGAATATTTTATTCCTTGGAAGGTTCCCATTTACACTACATTACAAATTTTTTGCTCCAAGACCTCGATACATATTTTTTTTTGAAATTACGATTTCTCCCAAATGAATAAAGCTATCTACATGAAACTTTGTACAGATAATGCTGAGAGCCATTTTCTGATCAGGATTAAAATTGAGCGTGATAGGTTAATGTTCACGCCTACCTCCCATATATGCTAGTTAAAACTTTGTATGGGAAGTAGGCGTGAAGATTAACCGATCACGTCCAATTTTAGTCTCAGGCAGCTTAGTGATATTGTCATTATCTGTGCAATATTTCATGCATCTAGCTAAATTCGTATGGCCGCCACTATGGGTTACACAGAGCTGAAAAGATGATACAAGACAAAGTGAAGACAAAAAGATGACTACTGACACTGACTTAATGTTTTTTGTTTTCTTTTCGTTTCACATTTGTCATTGTACCAAGGATGATAAATTATGTTTTCTATTTTGTACCAAATAGCAAAAAATGTACTAAAATTGTCCAAAATGTACCAAAAGTTTTTTATACATTTGTGGTCAAAATTCGACCATTGGTCGATTCTAGTGTATATTGATATGCAGGACAAAAACTTGTCACCCTTCGTTTACTGTGTAAGAAATAGAGTATGACATTGCGTTGTATTTCATTAGAAAGGCATTTTTATGTAGATTTGCACAAAGTTAAAATTATTTTTGTATGTTGCTCTTAAGCCAGGCAAAATAAAATAAAAATTTTTCAATACTAATAACAACAAAATACGTAACCACACCGCCACACTGAACTCAAAATGGTATGAAGCACAAAGAGAAAGACGAATAGGTAAGGCAGTGGTTTCATGTGTTTTGTCTTGTTAACGTTTCGCTTTACATCGTACCAGTGATGATAAATGAGGTGTTCTATTTTTTAACACATAGCAAAAATAAATACTAAAAGTCCAAAAAAGCCTACTGGGCGATACTAGTCTGTCATTATTTGATGAGTTTGTCAGATTTTAAAACTCTCCCTAAAAAGAAATACATTTTGTTTCACATTTTTAATGGTTTTGGCCTCAAATTAAACCATATTTAACATTTGTATCGATTCTGAGATGGTCAATGCAAATATTTTGAAGGTACGTTTCGAAATCGCTGAATAAAAAATAAAGAAAGGGAGATGCCTAGCCCACTTTTTAAAAAATACTGATATGTCTATGTCGATTCTGACGGTATACAGTTTTCTAAACTTTTATTCCTCTTATCTGCATTACAAACGTAAATAAAAAGTAAATAGATATACCCTGGGTGTTGTGTATAAAATATCAGACCTGTATCTTACAACTAAACTCCATGTTATAGGTATATACATTAAGTTGGGTCGCCAAAAAAAAAAAAAATTGTTGGTGAGAACTTCAATAATGCTAGAATTTTTATCGGACAAAAAACACAAAATAAGTATGTACAACTTTTTTATTTGTTTGGCTTAATAACGCAAAAGACAAATTCACAATATAAGTACACCAAAAATGTTCAAGTTCTGCATCAAAAGTTTTTCGAAATTTGCTCTCTGTGTCAAGAAATTGATTTTGGCAACAGTGACAAATCTCAAATATATCACCCCCTTAAAATTTTGACCTTAAAGGACACTACGTTTTTGTCAAGTTTCAAACAATTTTGAGCATGTCTTATAGGCTGGACAGACGACAGCTTAAGTTTGGATTGTAGACATAGTAATGCGCATCTTTTTATTGCATCATTTTAGGCATACATGTTTCATAGACATTGACTTACAGAAAATTTCCCAATTCAGGGGCCAACAAATTCTAATTAACTTTTCTGATGCTTACTTCACTATTAATATTTTCAGGCTAAATCTTCAACGGATGACAGACACGTTTGAAATTAAAGATTGGTCACTATTTTTAAAATCAATATCCGGGGACAGAGAGCAATTTTCTGAAAACTTTTTTTATGATTTTTTTTTTGTGAATTTTAGTTTTGCGTTATGTAGCCAAACAAAAAAGTTTTCCATACAAATGTTGTGTCCTTTGTACAAAACAAATTCTAGCAAAATTGAAGTTTTCACCAGAGTCAAAACATTTTGTAAGCAGTCTAACAATAGGCCAAGGAACATACTTATTTGGATGTATACAAAAGTAAACACATTTTTTGTTGTATGCTGACCGACCCTTCTTAATGTACATTTTAATATGATGTACTCAAAAAAATTTTCCACTCATAACCAGAAAAACAAACTCACTTTTAGTGTTACGCTGCATTATATTTCGTACAAATGACACAAAACCTAAGACTAAAACAAATGCAATGAGTTGTCGTCACAGCAGCAAGATCATTTACAATCATTGTAAAATGTTTTTATTTTTTTAAACTTTATTATACGTTTGTACACTAAGTTTTAAAAACAAATAAATAAAACCATAAAAAAAAAATAATCCAAACAAAAGTTTAAAAATAATACATCTATTTACAAAATTTAAGTACCCCTGTTATTCTCTTTGGTGCATTAAACTTTCTCACTACACTCTGAATTGAGCCACTGTATACGCGTGCACGAGTAGATTGTATAGTGACTGATATTACTTTCAGTGTAAGTGCTCAGTTTTGCAAACAATGTTAGGTAATTTGTTTGACTTCTGGATATCGTTTTCGAATTGCGTTCTAGGTATGACAAATCGATTATTGATACTTTCAATTATTTCTCATTTTCTCAACAACCGAACTGAAACGAATTAAAATTTAATGAATTTATCACTAAAGAAAAACAATATTTTACATTTTACCTCAGTCATTTTTAATATTTGTTCGCAATAGATAACATCGTAAAGAAAGTCTGAAAATATATTACTTATTTTAACGTCAGTAGTTTTTATTGTTCGGGGTCTGAACAATCTTTAAAGCATTAATAGTTTACGTAAGTCGGAAATAACATGAAATAGATGTTATGGCTCCAATTAGTATTGGATTATATTTTACGACAGATTCCAAGTTGCAAATCTTTTGAAAAAAAATGTATTTAATTGTATTCATTTGGTGTTCATACAGAGCATTCCACAATAACGCAAAAGTCATCAGTTCAATACCACGGAATAGCTTATTTAATAAAAATTTTAAAAATAAAGAAATAAAAAATTCTGAAACCAAAAAAAAAAAACGAAAAGGAAAAATTTCGAAATGTTTTGCTTTTTTGCCTAATACTTTTTTTTGAGTAAAATATGGTTATAGGCATGGTACAATTATAGAGGTAGCGCCAAGTTGTCAAAATGAACAAAGCGGAGACAAAATTGGTAGCGAGTTCTGTCAATAAGAGCAAAGCGGAGAACGAAATCAACCAATCAAATCGCCTAGATTCAAACGTCAAAATCAGAAAACTGTAAAATTGTTGTTGTTTTGCTAGTTATTTTTGACAGTACTTGCTACCAAAAAAGAAGAACAAGAAACGTGTCAGTTACTGACGTTACCTAGTTAATTGTATCATGGCTATAGGCAATGCTTTATATAAAAAAAAGTAGAAAAAAATTTCCCAAATACGGCCACTCGTATATAGAAATTTTTTTTATACGGTTGAAAATACGGATTTTTTAAATCAGAAGCAAAGTTTCTTAACAAAAAAGTGTTAAAAGCATACAACGCTCAGAATCGTCCAAAGAACACATGTAAAATTTTTTTCAAATAGAGATTATATTTTTGCAAAAATTTTTACGTCAAAATTGTAAATATTTTTTTTAGTGTGGATAATATCCGGTTCCAAAAATCTAATGTATTTTGTTATGTTTTTCAATTAAGCGGTCGAAAAAGAAAAAACTAGTAAGGCTGTTACATTTGGCTTGGCCAAACATTATTTACCCTAGACTGCAGTACTTAGAAAATTTTGCCTATATGGAAGGTACCCCGCCCTCTTGTCTAAGTTCACCTAGTTTTTACTCAGAGCTTGCATATATAGTCCTTAGTGTTTGAGTGCAATTTAGTTGGATTATCTCAAAAAACTCTATCAGTATGGCATTTTGAAACTTTTGCTTATATGGGAGGTGTCACGCCTTCTTATCCGAATTTGCCTAGTTTTTACTCAGAGCTTGCGCTAATCTTTTCTAGTATTTATATGTATTATGGTTGCATTTTCGTGAAAAGTACTCTTAAAGTTGCATTTTGAGCTCTCTTTTACGGCAATTCCACTGTATCAAATTTAATCGAATTATCTTGCGTAGTTTTCCCGTAAAAAATATTTCCACTGACGGATAGCCTGCCAGCCAGCCAGCTAGACAAACGGACATGGCTGTATCGACGCAGGAGGTGACGCTGATCAAGAATATATATACTCTTCCATACTTACCACGTTATAAACGGAAGGACAAAGTGAATATACCCCGGGTTTGGGGGGGATATAAACAGTTTCTAACTGCCATACCTAAATTGGAGCGTTAGTCGAGCGTCAGACGTATTCTACCATCATGTTCATACAATTTATATGGACCATACCGAAACAAACGCTCCAATTTAGGTATGACTGTTACTCAAAGGAAGCCATCTTACGAAAAAAGTGTTTAATAGACTGGTTCAATTTTGTATGAAGCAAAAACAAATCATCCCACAACCGACTCAAAAGTTAAAAGCACGATATCTGCATCATTTTCTTTTCATTCCGAGAAAAACCAATGGAGCACTTTTGATTCTACTGAAGGCCCATTTTGGCTAAAAAAACATGTTTTTTGGTCATAACTTTTTTTCATTAAAAAATGGATACCTAAGCGTATCATTTTGATTAAAAACACGTTTATTCGACCTCGTAAAAAAAATTTGCCATCTTCGAATGGCCATATTTCGGTAAATTTTTAGCCTAAGAAATTTTCCAATAAAGCATTTTAAAGGATATTTTATCAACTTTTTTTTATATTTATTCGTGATGGGGACTTATATGAAAAAAGTTTATGAACACCAGATCAAAAATACAAAAATTATGAATACTCTGTATGAATATATAGGGGAGAGTCACCGGGTATGGGCCATATCTTTTTGCTTGTTAAACTGTTTCGGGTGTTTCATATATTGTTCAATAGGTAAGAAACATGCGCAATATTTAACCAAAGGAAAGATGAGTATTATGGCCAATTTTCAAAAGACATATTTTTTCGATCTTTAAAAATTTGTATCAGGGTATGGGACAACCATAAAAATGCAACGAAAATTAGAAAATACGACTTAAAAACCCCATGATTGTGCCTAAACACAAACTTCTATTCATTTATCGTTACACTACTATAATATCAATGTTTGACAGTTGCACCCGGATGTGTCCCATACCCGGAGCATAACACTTCTTCAGCAATGCCAAAAAACACTTCGGTGTTGGCTTAAACACTTGGTCATATCAAGGCTACAATTCGAAAGTAGTTAGATTGGCAATATTATTTTTGCATGATAGAAAAATCGACTGTCCCATACGCGGAGGTGTCCCACAAACGATGACTCTCCCCTATGTATTAAATAGTACAAATTTTTACTAAGTTTCATTCATTACAGATTTTGAACTACAGGCTAAAAATGGGATCAAAGAGCCAGTTAATATATCAATACTTGGCCGGAATCAGTGGTTAGTTGAGTATGAACGTTTTATTTTTGATGAGTAGGTGTCTCTCTTGCTTTAAACGGGTGGATATAATTAAGCTAAAATTTTGAGCGCCAAATGAGATATTATCATTTATTCAAGTTCTTATCAAGTTTAAAGTTTATCTATGAAGATTTCCCGAACTTGAGCAGAGGGTATTCGAACACAATATCGGTTTTTTTCTGGATATTATTCAAGTGAATTTAATGCATAAATAATATATTTCTTTGTCTGTACGATATCCAAGTGAAGCCCATGTGTTGTTATCCTATAGTATATGCTGGAGCATCGTTCCTCTAAACATAAGTTCATGTGGTCAATGAACGAAATGTGCAACAAATTAAATGCATTACCAAAAAAGTGCGTAAAAAAGGACTAAAAACTTGCTGGTTGCCGTAAGAGGGAATACATTTTTACCGACCAACATTATCTTTCCCTCACCAACATTTCTTTTGAATATATTACTCCTCTTCTTCCGCCCCACAGTGGTCAAAAAATCGAAAAAGCTGGCCAAAATTCTGAAAGTCGACAATAAGGGGATTTTGATGATGCTGATTACGAATCCGAAATCCATTTTTAAAAAAACAAAATGGCGGATCCACAATGGTGCACAAATAATGCATAACCAAATATATTTTCACGTAAATCAGTGATTTGAAGTATGTGGTGATGCTGACCACGAATCTGAAATTTATTTTCAAAAAAACAAAATGGTGGATCCAAAATCGTTGACTAAATACTGCTAAGCTGCTTTTATTACCACCAAAAACGGTACATGGGAGTTTCAGATGTTGCTTACGTGGGCTGCTCGAATTAAATATTTCTGGCCTAATAATGAAAATGCGAATATTTATCATCAAAAATGGTTTTATTGATTTTCAAAGTATTCTCCAGCATGATTTATACACTTTTGCATGCGCTCAAACCAATTGTCGAAGCACTTTTTCCACTCCGATTGAGACGCCTCCAAAACATGGTTTTTGAACGTTTCAACAGCATCTTCTGGCAACGAAAATCATTGACCACGCATTTTTTTCTTGATGTGCGGGAATAAAAAGAAGTCATTAGGTGCCAAGTCAGGGCTGTACGGCGGATGACAAATCAATTAGACGTTTTGGCCGGTCAAAAAGGCGCTGTTTTGAGCCGATGTGTGCGAGCTCGCATTGTCATGGTGAACAATGATTCGTCTTCTCTTGTTCGTTTTTCGAATTTCTCCAAAGACTTCAGGCAAACATATTGTGGTGTACCACTCAGAATTGACCGACCTACGTTGCTCAAGCGGAACAGTCGCCACATGACCAGTTTTGCCGAAGAAACAGGCGACCATTTGCTTCGAAGTGCTTCTTCCACGAACAACTTTCGTTGGATTGGGCTCGTCTTCGAAGACCCACACGGTCGATTGCTGTTTTGTTTCGGGCTCATACGCATAGATCCATGATTCGTCACCTGTGACGATCTTACAAATGTCTTTTGAAGCACCGCGATCGTATTTTTTCAACATTTCTTTCCACCAATCGACACGAGCCTTTTTTTGAGCGATTGTCAAATTGTGCGGGATCCAACGAGAACAAACTTTTTATACGGCCAGGTATTCATGCAATATCAAATGTATTGGAGTGGAACTAATGCCCAAAGATGCTTCTATCTCACAGTATGTCACGTGACGATCTTGCATTATCAATTCACGCATGGCATCAATGTTCTCTGGCACAACGGCCGTTTTTAGATGACCTTCCCGGAATTCGTCTTTGAGCGAGCGTCGGCCACGATTGAATTCATTAAATCAATTTTTCACAGTGCTATAGGATGGTGCTATGCACTCTTGTCGTGTTATACCTCATCGAAATTTGTGAAAAATGATCGCACGAAAATGTTCACGAGTTAATTCCATTTTTTTGCCAAATTGATTTTTTCAAGTCACTGTAAACAACACAAATGATGGTCGTACGTCAAAACGTTCTGAGTACGTTTATGCTAAAAAATATCAGACTTTCCAATAGAAATGTCAAATTGCACCTGGCAACACTTAGTGTTGCCTAGGCCAGAAATATATCGAGCAGCCTACGTATAACGAATCTGAAATCTATTTTACGAAATACAAAATGGCCGATCCACAATGACGAATCGTTTAGTGCAAAACTATATTTATCAATAAGAAGTGAGTTATTGGGGTTTTTGAGATCGCCGATTGCAAATATGGAATTTCGGTCAAAATATGCTGAACAGCATCTTTATCTACAAAAGTTTTGTTTCTGGGATCAATTATTACGAAAATGAAATACTTTACAAAAGTCCAAATAACTTTCTCGCGGGCACCTCCGGGCAGCTAATTTTTTTACAGGTTTGTAGAAAAATATACCCTGAATAAGATGCATGTGGAAACTAGACGGATAGCCGTGGATGCTGTAATATTTATCATATTTGCATATATTTATTTTCACGAAACAGTTGCCTATTTATATAAACTGTGAACGAGATAAAACGCTTTGGATTTGAGAAACATATTAAATAAACCTTCACTGAGAGACTCCATTTCCTTACATTGCAAAAAGATGTACAGAAGTTATTTTTTCCACTTGTTTACTGAGACGCTTCATACTAAATAAAAGAAAAAGAAAACTCTTCACAAGAATAAGTGAACTTCAAACTCAAACGAGAAGAGCTTTTTAGGCACAGAGGTCTTTCTGCTCACTGAAACGAGCAAAGTGTATAATATTCTACCATTACTAACAATTAAAAGTGCAAAAAAACAACTTTATTTATCGAATTTTGACCAGCTTTTTTGATTTTCCGGCCAGTGTGCGCCCCCTAACTGGGTTTCCATTCAAAATTTAGATTTTTAGGTAAATAATTCTTAGTTGCCGAGTGAGAAAATGTTCACCTACCACCATTATTTTTCCCTACCCAACATTTCTCTCGAACATACTCACCATGAACATATGAATATTGTGTGGGGGCTCTCTTAAGGAATTGAAAAAGGGGAGCAATTTGTTCGAGAGAAATTTCGGGGAGGGAAATATAATGGTAATCAGTTTGGTATGGAATGCCCCATATACATACATTATGGGGGTTATCGTGAATCAAGATTCCCGGGGAATTTTCGCAGACTGCCGTGCATTCTCTATTGCAGTTTAAGAAAATTCCCCGGGAATTTTGATTCACGATAACCCCCTATATTTCTAAGTAGCAATTCTTGGTACTACAAATATAATTAGTAATTACTTTGTTTTTTCTTTATTTATCATAATATTATGTTCATTCGAAGTAAACATAATATCCATATCATACGGCACAATTTATGCATGGCCTTTGGTCAGTTTTATTGAACTTCAAGCCGATGACAGCTCCTTGGAAAGTGGTCCAATAATTGATACTGAAGCGCTTTTTTGTGTAGGTGGAATACTTGGAACAATATTATTTTCCGTGTCGGCAGATTTAATTGGACGAAAATTATGCTTGATGATTATGACAATACCAGCCTTGGTGAATATAAAACTATAATTATAAATTATTCGGAAACATTCGATCTCCAACTGTTTTTCATTTATTTTCTAATATACAGCTAAGCTGGGTTGTCATTATTTATGCACAAAATTCGTTACATTTATATTTATCACGCTTTACCGGTGGAATAGTTGGAGGTATACTAGCAGTCGTACCCTTATATGTTGCTGAAATTTCTCAAATAAGGTAACTAGATGGCAATTGATTTTTAAAGAAATTTAATTTTAATATTTTTTTTTTTTATTTGCAGTATGCGTGGTATTCTTGGCTCGCTTATTATTCCTTCAGTTAATGTTGGAATACTCGTAGCTTTCATTTTGGAATATTACTTCTCATACCTAACTACAACGATTGTTCTTGCACTCTTACCATTAGTGTTTTTGTTAGCATTTTTAGCATTTCCCGATACACCGCAGTTTCTTAGCAAAAAAGGTAGACTTGGTGCTGCAGAAGCATCTCTGCACTTTTATCGAAACACAATAGATCACTTCTCAGATGATTTTAGATGGGAACTTGAGCGATTTAAAGTGGAGCAAAAAGCAGGAAGGGCACAAATCTCATGGAGTAAGTTTTGGGTAACCATTTTTAAAACTCGATTCTTTAAAATCTCATATTAACGTAAAATTCGTAGTTACCAAAGTAGCTAGAAAAGCTCTTGCAATTGGTGTTGTACTCATGGTACTCAGTCAGCTGTGTGGCAGTGTGTCGTTAATAAACTATACGGCAACTATATTTCAAAAATCGAACTTGGATTTTCCACCTAAAGTGTCAGCGATTATAATTGCCTTTATCATGCTATTTGGTTCGTGTGTATCGACATTTTTAGTAGAGCGTGTTGGCAGAAAGGTACAAATATATATTATGGCCGTACAAAACTAAAAGTTTGGAAAAACCTCCTCCTGTTTCAAGCTTATCCTAGGAGTATTTGGGAAATAAAAAATATTTACTAATTTTTTGTTTTTTGGAACAGATGATGATTAACATTCTTAGCTACCAACAATGAAAATACATTGATGGTTGGAGCTTACTGTTCAGTGTTTTTGAGTAAAACAACAATAAAAACACAAAAAACAAGGCAAAAATACACATAAATAAAAAAAGCTAAAAAAATGTATCGGAAGGCTGGTTTGCGATACTAGTTTTTTATTTATGTGTATTTTTGCCTTGTTTTTTGTGTTTTTATTGTTGTTTTACTCAAAAACACTGAACAGTAAGCTCCAACCATCAATGTATTTTCATTGTTGGTAGCTAAGAAAAATATTTACATTTATTTGGATTAGAACCAGAAAAACTGCGTGTTACTAGACGAATATTAAGTACTTTGGACGTTAAAAGAAGATGAGAACAAAATTTATAGTTCGGTGAGCTCTTTATAACGATATATCATTTTTAAACATCTTACATCAACTGCCGAAGCTATCGAAAAATATACAATTTTGGCTATTTTTAGAGTTTTCAAATATGGGGTAGTTTTCCCAAGCTTTTTTTTCGGCCCGGCCTAATATAAATAACTAACATATGGCTTATTATGTACTTACTCACTGATATGATTTAACTATTCAGGTTTTGCTTACTATGTCTTCAATTGGTACTTGTGTTGGTCTTACCGTCTTAGCTTTTTATGATTATCTAAATGTAATAGGCTTTGATATGCAAGATTATAATTTGGTTCCTATAGCAAGTTTTGCATTCACTATTTTCATTGCAAGCTGCGGAATGGAGCCCTTACCTTTCCTAATTGTTACGGAAATAATGCCATTTAAAATACGTAACATCGGCTGTATGTTATGTGTAGCGGCGCTTTGGTTGAGTAGGCTCTTGACCATTTTGGTAAGTTATTAAATATTGAAAACTAGCAAAACTTCAAACTAGCAAAATATTTTTCTACAATCAATATAAGGGAATACGTAATTTCTTTTTTTTTTTTTTGATTTGGACCAAAATTGGAGATTTTATGTTGTTTTGTAGGAATTTTGGCGAAAATTTCATTTTGAAAAATCATGAAGTGCAACCGGTTTTTTCAACCACATTTCTTTATTTATCAATTGTTTTACATGAATAAAAATTTATTTGATGCTCCATGAAATTCTTTAACGTAATATGGGAAAAAAAATATTTCTTTAACGCTTACTTTCGTTAAAATTGACTTTTGAATTTTAAATAAAAATACTAATTTTCTCAAAAACGCCATCTTTTTTTTTCTCGAAAATTTGCACAGTGATAGTAAAGCATTTCCTCTTGATTCCAGTTATGACGGCTTTCTTGCTTTTTTTGTTGTAAGTGTAAAATTTGCAATTTTTAATGTTACAATTGCGTTCTTGTCTACAAAATGAATAAGAAAAATTACACAGTTCAGTTTTCACTTTCCTAGACGGTTTTGCGATACTGATTCCGAAAATGGTACTTACACCCTTCTACCATTTGTGGTTTTCAAGATATCTTGAAAAACTTGAATAAAACGTATAAATTTAAAAAAACCGAATTCTTTATTTTTGAGACACAAACTTCATTCATTATAAGTTAAACGGAAACTAAATATACTCAAGGTATAGAAAACCAAGCATTGCTTGTGTTTTTTGCGATTTGACTGTACCTTGGCTTTTGTTTTTTTTTTCGGAAGTTCTCGAGACTTTTATTAGTTTTTTTTTCGATTACTTTCATGTTATTGTGTTTTTCTGTTCTGTTCTATGCAACAAGAAGTTATCCCTCTGGTTACCTCACTCTTCTACACATGGCATTTTTGAATACCATTGTATTTCTATGCAATTTTTCCACTGTTCAATTTGGTTTATTCTGAAGGAATCAATTTCATCAACAGCAAAAGTTGAGAGTATGACAATAATTTTTGATGGTGCTGCACGCCACTTTAAAAATCGCTTCATGTTCCACGAAATGCAAAAAAGTATTATGACCAAAAAATTGACTTTTTCAAGCACTGGCCATGGAAAGGGCGCTGAAGATGTAATTGAAAGGAATTTTTAAGCATTACGCGAGACATCATAATCTGACCACACAGCTGCTATCCAGACTGCTTGTGAGTTTCTAACTCAAGTGCAAAAATTGACACCAGCGATTCAATTAAAAATTTTGCTGTTGATGAAATTGATTCCTTCAGAATAAACAAAATTGAACATTGGAAAAATGCAAAGAAATGCAAAAGTATTCAAAAATTCCATGTTTGGAAGAGTGAGGGAACCAGAGGGATAACTTCTTGTTACATAACTATAACATAACAGCACAACACAATTACATGAAAGTAATCGAAAAAAAAAAACTAATAAAAGTCCCAAGAACTTCCGAAAAAAAAAACAAAAGCCAAGGTACAGTCAAATCGCAAAAAACACAAGCAATGCTTGGTTTTCTATACCTTGAGTATATTTAGTTTCCGTTTAACTTATAATGAATGAAGTTTGTGTCTCAAAAATAAAGAATTCGGTTTTTTTAAATTTATACGTTTTATTCGAGTTTTTCAAGATATCTTGAAAACCACAAATAGTAGAAGGATGTAAGCACCATTTTCGGAATCAGTATCACAAAACCGTCTAGGAAAGTGAAAACTGAACTGTGTAATTTTTCTTATTCATTTTGTAGACAAGAACGCAATTGTAATAATAAAAATTTCAAATTTTACACTTAAAACAAAAAAGCTAGAAAGCCGTCATAAATAGAATCAAGAGAACATGCTTTACTATCACTGTGCAAATTTTCGAGAAAAAAAAGATGGTGTTTTTGAGAAAATTAGCATTTTTATTTAAAATACAAAAGTCAATTTTAAGGAACGTAAGCGTTAAAAAATATTTTTTTCCCATATTACGTTGAAGAATTTCATGGAGCATCAAATAAACTTTTATTCATTTAAAACAATTGATAAATAAAGAAATGCGGTTGAAAAACCGGTTGCACTTCATGATTTTTTCAAAAATTCCTACAAAACGCCATAAAATCTCCAATTTTCCTTTATTTTGATTGTAGAAAAATATGTTGCTAGTTTGAAGTTGATACGCAAACCTAAGTGCACACTCATTGTATGAATTGAAACGGAATCAGTCTATAGTCAAATTTGTTTTATGTAATTTTCGTTAGATTTACACATTTTGTGGTAAACCATAAATTTCTTTCTAGAGGGAATTCTTTTAAATTTATCTGTTTTCAAGCTTTTCCCTATAATGCATGTATACCTGGGTATGCACGGCATGATGTTCCTTTTAGCCGGTGCTTCGTTGGTTGGCGTAAATTACATTATGATGTTTGTTCCAGAAACTCAACGCAAAACGCTTGAAGAAATTCATTTATTATTGTAAATACTCCTTACATATATTCGAGTAATATTATAGGTATATTAAGTTTGTATTCTAAGTAATTTTATTAAATGAACCTACTCAAATAAATTACCAAAAGTTTCATATTTTCGAAATTAGTACCGCTGCAAAATAATATATCCACATTTTGGATAAATTTGTATTCTGAAGCTTATAATATAATAGTACAAAAAATATTTTTAGAGAATATATTTGGGACCACCAAAGGAAATCTACATAAATATTAGAACGCAAGACAAAAATTTGTCTATCTTTTTTTACTATGTTGGAATTGGAGTACAACTTTAAATTATACACCATTAGAAAAGTATTTGTGTGTAGATGTGCACAAAATTAAAATTATGTTAATATTTTGACTTTAAGCCCCACACAGAGTTGAATAAAGGATAAGTCTCAAAAAGAAAGACAAAAAGTACAGCACTGACATCATGTTTTTTGTTTTGTTTATATTTCGGTTGAATTGTACCATGGATGATAAATGAGCTTTTTATTTCATACCAAATAGAAAAAAGGTACTAAAAGTGTCCAGAAAGTACCAAAATTATTTATTGAAATCGGACATTTCATAATTTGCCATCTTTTCTTTCATGAACACTATTAAAGTTTTTTATTGTACGTGTGCCTTGTCACTGATTAATACCGTAAAAATTCATGGGATATTTCATAAATTTATACGGTATAGTTTTTTCCTTGCAATAACAAATATAAAAAAAAAGTTTTCAAATTTGACTTAACTTCCGACATTTCCTTATTTACATTTGGGTGTGTCAACGCCATTCGAAATAAATGAGTTTTTCTGGCGCCAACTTAAATATGTTCTTTGATATATTCACAAAATATATAGGGGAGAGTCACCAGGTATGGGACATGTTTTAGTTTTGAGCCATAAATTGTTATTGGTTAAACCGTTTCGGGTGTTTTATATGATTATCGTTCGAAAGGTAAGAAACATACGAAACATTTAACCAAATGACGGATGACTATTTCAATACACACGAAAGTTATGGCCAACTTTCGAAAGACATGTTTTTTCGCACATCTAGATAAATGCAATGAAAATTAGAAAATACGAAATAAAAACCCCATAACTGTACGTATACACAAACCTTCATTCATTTATCGCAACATACATATCAATATATGACAGCGGCATTCGATTTGGGTTCGCAAAAAAGAATTCCAGTAATACAATTATCGTCTTTCCGATTCGCGTGACATTTTTCGAATAGCTCTGTCCTTCCGTAAATCAAGTAACGAGCTGACTTATTCAAAAATATACAATAAGTGAGTGCTTCGTTTTCCGAACCCCTCGATAAAAATTCCTCAGGAAAACGATGATAAGTGTGATTGAATCGTTTTCCTAACTCCTCGATAAACACTCCTCGTCGTTTCAATATATACCTAGACTCCAAACTTAGAAATGAGACAACGATAAAAGCTAAAACGCCTTAAAACTGGATAGAAACGACAATTGGAAATAGGGGTGAATATTTAAATTTCAAAAACGCTATCTTTTTATAGTATAACCTGAAAGTATGCTTTCATATTTTTATATTTTGTTGGTATCTGAAGCGCACTAAAGAGATATAAAATATAAAAATTCAATAGTATACTTTCAGGGTTTATGTTAAATGAGCAGCATGCTTGAAATTTGTAAATATGCGTAACAAGTGAGTAATATTCAATATATTTTGATGCAGAACTGTAGCATTTTCGATGTTTTATTTTTTGTAAATATTTTTCCGGGTTATTTAGCCAAACAAAAAAGTTTATCATACAAAATTATAGACGGAGGGACCGTGCCTGGCTGACATTCCTCATAGTATCAAAGCTGAATTTATTTGTGGGTATTCTTCCAATAGTAGGTATGAACTTTTGTACTAGTCAATTCTTCACAATTGCTGCATTCGTGAGATATTGGGTGCAAAAGCTCGAGAAAATCACTTTTTTTCTTTTCAAATATATCGCCATAACAGCCATACCTAAATTGGAGCGTTAGACGAGGGTCAGTGTAATTTAACCGTCTCTGTTTCGGTATGCTCCATATAAATTATATGGGCATGAAACAGACAGACGCTGGTCTAACGCTCCAATTTAGATGTGGCAATAAGGATTACTTTTACAAAAAAATGTTGTTACACAATTTCGTTGCTTAGAAAATTTCATATAGAGAAATTGGATAAGTTGTTTTCGTACCCTTATGGTTTAAGAGATACAGCCGTTGAAAAATTCTCAAGAATGATATTTTTGTCAATGTATATTGGCATTTCCGCCAAAAGGTCCACTGTGAGCCAAAAATTTAAATCATCATATCTCTGAAGCTATTTGGCGTACATGAATGAGATTTGGTATTTATGTAAAAAGCACCAAGACAAATAATGTGTACTGGGAAAAATGGAGGTATCACGACGCCCCCACAAAAATCACATCATCATATCTCCGAAAATATTAATCGCACATGAATGAGATTTAATACATGTATACTAGAGTGGTCCAAAATCCGAAAGTGTTAAAAAGTAAAGGTGCGCGCGACTTTTCTGAATCCTTGGATCCTGCTGATTACAAAAAGTGCTTTGGAACCAAAAAAAAATTGCGTTTAGATATTTCACAACGAGCTTGAAGGTACTTTTTTAGGAATTTTTGAGTTTTTGAGTACTTTTTTTAATTTAAACGCTATATCTTTTCAACCAGATAAGGTATTTGCAAAAATTATTGGGTATACAACTTAAAAACCGGAATTTTTTAGCGAAATTTGATGCTTTATTGTGGAAAAATGTTACAATATATTTTATTCAAAGTATTGTCCATTGGAAGCTACAACATTTCCCCATCTTTCAGGCAATTTATGAATTCCATCCCAAAAAAATTGCGCCAGCTTGGCGGCCAAAAATGAATCTATCCAATTTTCGATATCTTGAAGGAAGCGTATTCCTGATAGGGCATTCTGCATCGATCGGAACAAATGGTAGTCTGATGGTGCAAGGTCTGGGCTATAAGGCGGCTGAGGAAAAATTTGTATAGATTTCCCATCCGTTGTTTTCCAGGTAATTTTTGACTGGGACAGCAATATATGGCTGAGCGTTATCGTGGTCTCATGTCTGGTCGCATACGTTGGCCGCTCTGCCTGAATTTTCTGCTTCAATTGGATCAATTGTTGACGATAAAATTGAGCATTAATGGTTTGGCCACCTGGCGACAGCTCATAATGGATCACACCTAGCTGGTCCTGACCAGGACGTTCTTTGTCTTCGACATCAAAATAACCACTTTTAAACCACTCACGACAGCTTGATTCAGCTGGAGCATAGTCCCCATAAACTTCTACAAGCAAACTATGACTTTCCGCAGCAGTTTTCTTTGCAAAAAAATGACCCAACAGAACCTCCCGCAAATGCTGTCTTTTTCTCCAATTTTCGAAGTTATTCATCGTGAAAAATAATAATGATGCACACAAGATAAAATTGTTTTGTTGACTGATTTTGACAGCTGTCAAATGTACCTTCAAAATGACATATATATAAAGTACGAGCTTTCACGATATTTGTTAGTACGGACATCCACTGTCAAATTCCGGTTTTTAAGTTGTACACCCAATAAATTGCATTTTTGTAAAAATATTTTGATTCAAATTCTGCATCAATAATAATAAATCTAGTCTTTCCCAATTTTTTTAGCAGCATTTTAACTGGTATACTTAATTGTTTTTAGTGGGTAAAAGTGTTACTTAAAGCTTAGTTGTTGAAATTATTTTAAAGATAAATTAATGCTTAAAAATATGAAAATTTAAAAAAAAATTTGCTAGAGTAAAATAAGAAAAAAATCGGTTCTTGAATGTGCAAACACCTCAAAAAATTAACAAATTTTGAAGTTTAAAGTGCCGATAAAAAAAATTGGGAAAGACTAGATTTATTATTATTGATGCAGAATTTGGCTCAAAATATTTTTACAAAAATGCAATATAATTTTTGCAAATACCTTATCTGGTTAAAAAGATATAGCGTTTAAATTTAAAAAAGTACTCAAAAACTCAAAAATTCCTAAAAAAGTACCTTCAAGCTCGTTGCGGAATATCTAAACGCAATTTTTTCTTGGTTCCAAAGCACTTTTTGTAATCAGCAGGATCCAAGGATTCAGAAAAGTCACGCGCACCTTGACTTTTTAACACTCTTGGTTTTTCCATACAGATGGAACTGCTTTAACATTTGCGCCAAATAATAATAAGTACCTGGAGACCGATCCCTGCTCGGTCAACAATCTTATCTTATCATTTTAGTCGATGTTTTTATTCATAGCTATTTTTTTCAATGAAATTCGTACCTTTTCACCTCCAAAGCTTTCAAAATGATAAATTAACCGATGAGAAAAATAATAAGAAAAAACTCGGAAAATATCGAATGGTATAGAAAAATATCAAGAACTCCAAATTTTTTAAGAGAATTAGAATGACCTAAAATAAATAAATGGGATATGCCACGCACCCAAAATATTTCGCCTCTTGTATGGGGGCTGAAATATCTTACCATCATGCCTCGGAAAGTTCATTAAATTTTTTTTTGTGCATGAGTTATTAACTAAAATTTTTATTTTGGTAAAAAGTGGGCCTTACCATTATTGAACAAAGCCCACTTTTCGTTATGCTTTAGATACTTGTAATCCAGGTCCGCATACCAAATTTCATCAAAATATGTTGTACCATTTGCGAGAAATAGCATTTAATTTGTTTTACTTGTATGGGAGGTTCCACGCGCACCGGTGATATTTTGCCCACTTTCAGGTCGTAGGTGCCTAATAAAAAGTAGATTCCCTATAGTTAAATTCAGAAAGATTGCTTTAGTAGTTTTCTTTTTATAGCGTATTATATTTTTGTGTGCGGTGCCACGCCCTCCAACGAGTTTTCCTAATATAACAGCACATCACATATTGATACTTCTTTTCAGGGGTAAAATCTTTGAAATTTTCATTAAAATTGTTGAAGTCGTTCTCGAGTAATATTGAATCAAAATTTTCAATGGTTAAAAAAGGGGCGTGGCACTTCTTCGATCCCGCCCACTTTTCGGTTATTACAAGGCATTGATATGTAGTACCTACATACCAAATTTCATAAAAATATCTTGTAACATTTGCGAGAAATAGCATTTAACGTATTTTGCTTGTATGGGAGGTTCCACGCGCAATGGCGACATTTCGCCCACTTTCAAATCAGAGATGCCCTATTGCAATTAGGCTCCTCACAGTTAATTTCAGAATGTTTGCTTCATTAGTTTTCTTTTTATACCGTTTTATATTTTTGTGGGCGGTGCCACGCCCTTCACCGAGTTTTCCCAATATAACGGCATATAACATATTAATACTTGTTTGCAGGGGTAACTTCTCCTAAATTTTCATTAAAATTGTTGGAGTCGTTTTCGAGTAATATTGGATCAAAATTTTCAAAGGCTAAAAAGTGGGCGTGGCACTTCTTCGATCCCGCCCATTTTTTGTCCGTTATGAGGTATTATTAATCCGTACGCGCTCACCAAATTTCATCCAAATACCTTGTATGGTTTACGAGTTATTACTTAATCAAATTTAAAATTTAAGGCTGTGCCACGCCCTCTGGTGAGCATTTACAAAGTTCAAACTTAGCTCATTCTTCATTGTATGCTAATATCTAACACTACTCCAAGTTTCATTAAAATCGCTGTAGCCGTTTTCGAGAAAAAATTTTGGCACAGAAATAAGTACAAAGAAACATACAATTTTATCTCGTATAAGAAGAGAAGATAATCTGATGAATCAAACACTAAAAAAAAGCTATCGATTGACTTATCAGTAGAAAGAAGTTTCATAAATTGTTTTCGTACTTTTATAGCTTAGGAGATATGGTCTGGTGAAATTGCCTTTGCAATTCAACATAGTAGATAAATAATTCTTTTTATTTTAGTCAGTTTAATTTGTTGCTTCAAATTGTATACTAAAGTTCAATACCACCAAGATCACTGTCGCACAAAAAAGTTGGAAAAAATCAGTATTTCGCTTAATGTTACTTCTATAAGAAAATGGTGCTCCACAATTTCATAGCTCAACAAATCTTCTATAGAAAAGTAGCGTAAGTTGTTTTCGTACGACTTATAGTTTATATCCTACTACTTAGCTTTTACCCACGACTTCGTCTGCGCAGTATTAGTACTTCAAATAGCCTATTTCTTCACTTTCATCACCTTTTTTAATCAATCTTCAATGAAGATAGTATGAAGATTCTTCATACTATTTAAGTTACAAAAATTCAAAGTGAAACGGTACTATCTACATACATACATATCAAAATGTGAGTGAATAGGTGAGTTGCATTTATTTTAGAACTGTCCGCGAAAACATCTTTATACTCTATACCCAGGGTACATTCACTTTGTCCTTCCGTTTGTAACGCAGAGAAGGAAGAGTGGCAGGTATAGAAAAGTATATATGTATATTCTTGATCAGCGTCACCTGCTGAGTCGATATAGCCATGTCCGTCTGTCTGGCTGGCGTGGAAACATTTTTTACGAGAAAACTAAGCAAGATAATTCAATGAAATTTGGTGCACTGCCTCCGTCGTTAAAATTAGCTCGTGGGATTGAAAATTAGCAAAATCGGTTAACGGACACGCCTACCGCCCATACAAAAAATATGTTCAAAATGCGACTTTAGGAGTACTTTTCACGAATTTCTCACTAAGAACTATAAATGCAAGCTCTGAGCAAAAACTGGGTGAACTCGGACAAAAGGGCTTGGCATCTCTTATATATGCAAAATATTCAAAATACTGGAGTGTAGGGTATTTAATGTTTGGCCAGGCCAAAGGATACACCCTTACAAGTTTTACATCAATTAAAAAATCCTTAAATATTTTTTTTTTAAATTTTGATTTCGCTGTATCGTACAACGTCCCCTTTTTTAACGACCACATTTTTCTTATAAATCTTTAAAAGCACCAAAAAAAAAAAACAGGTGGTGCAAATATGAATTTGATACATTCAGTAGTATAGGCGTGGTAGTCATGTATATTCGAAAACATGACGTAAGTAAAATTTAAATTACTGAAAATTGTGACGTGATAGAATTTTACCACTATTTTTCTTGTAGTCAGCACACTAAAATCTATAGAAAATGCTTTTAAAAATTGAGAGTGGAAAACCATTAAAGAACTGTGTTATCTGAGTAGTTCACCTACCTACCTTCAAAACAATTACTTCTTAAACTATATTTTCGAACCCAATGACACGGGCTTTGTCCTTTCTTGCCTTCTTTAAGATCTTTGAATCATGTATCAATGTCTCCCATAAACAGATCTATTAGAAAGCTTGCCACTTGCTTAACTACAGGTTATTGTCTTTTTATATTAGAAGCGATAGTTCATTGCTGCCTTCTTTGTGGAAGAATTCGTGTCAGGTCTTTATGCCCAATGATATCATGTATCAGAATAAGAAAGAAAGAAGATGCGATTTTTTTGTAGATTTTTTTCAGACTTTATAATCCTCAATATATTTATTTCTTGTTTATTTAATGAAAGTAAATACTACGTGGGCTGCTATATATATTTCTGGCCTAGGCAACACTAATGTCAAAAGCTGAAATCTGGCAACACCATAATAAAGTTTGACATTTTTTAGCATAAACGTACTCACAACGTTTTGATGTACAAGTGCTATTTGTTTTGTTTACAGTGAGTTAAGAAAATCAATTTTTCCATTGATAATTTAAGCGATTGATAAATTATGGGTTTCCAACGAGAACAAACGTTTTTTACAACTGTTCATGGAAAATCCAATGTATTGGAGCGGAACTAATGCCCAAGGATGCCTCTATCTAACGGTATGTCACATGACGATCTTGTATTATCAGTTCTCGCACGGCATCAATGTTCTCTGGCACAATGGCCGTTTTTGGACGACCTTCACGGATTTAGTCTTTGAGCTAGCGTTGGCCGCGATTGAATTCATTAAACATGTTTTTCAGAGTGCTTTAGGATAGTGCTTCATTGCGATATAAAGATCTAAGTTCATCGATGCACTCTTGTCGTGATAATCCACGTCGAAAGTTGTGAAAAATGATCGCGCGAAAATGGGTGCCGTGACATAGTCCCCACGGACGTAATCCCCATTCACGAAATGGGGATTATGTCCGCCAGTAATTCGGACATAGTCCCCATTTCTAAAATGGGGATTATGTCCGCAAGTGTTTCGGACATAATCCCCAGGAAAAAACGGACATAGTCCCCATAACGATATTTTGTTATTGACAACAGAAGCAGCTCAGGATTTACAACTCCCAAAAATTCCAATACCGTTTCAGCTGCGGCCTTCAGCCGCTGATCAGTCTATAATATATCCAACACCTAGTTTGTTAGCCACAGTAATTTTACATAAGGGTAGGGTAAGTGCGCGGCTTGCGGCCGCAGCTCAGGATTTAAAACTCCCAAACAGCCAACACCGGCTTCGCGGCGGCCCCATTGGGATTATGTCCGAAAAATTTGCGGGCATAACCCCTATGACCAAAATGGGGATTATGACCGAAAAATTTTCGGACATAATCCCCATTTACGAAATGGGGATTATGTCCGTTGGGATTATGTCCGGTAACCGCGAAAATGTTCACGAGTTAATTCCATTTTTTTGCCAAATTGATTTTTTCAAGTCACTGTAAACAACACATATGATGGTCGTACGTCAAAACGTTTTGAGTACGTTTATGCTAAAAAATGTCAATGGTGTTGCCAGATTTTAGCTATTGACATTACTGTTGCCTAGGCCAGAAATATATATAGCAGGCTACGTACTTAAGATTCTCTTGCTTGGTACATATTTTTGAATTTCTATGGTAAAGTATATATCAATGACATCTATTATAAGACATGTCGATATTTACGCATATATAAATATGCTATAGTCCTTTCACATGAGAAGCGATCATAGATGACGACTGTGTGTTAGCACAAACTTTTATTAATTTTTCGTTACACTAATATTGATATTTAATAGTTGCAATAGATTTTGGTTCGAAAGAAAAAATGTCCATATCGTTACAAATTTTGTATCCGGTTATGAGACACCTTCAAAAATGCAATTACAATTAGAAAATACGAAATAAATGTACGTAAACACAAACCTTGGTTCATGTATCATTACACACATGCCGATATTTGACAGTTGCACACGATTTGGGTTCGAAAAAAAAGTATCTCATACCCGGATACATTATGTGTCTCATACACGAATACATGACACTTTTTAAGAAAAACTTGAAAGTAATGTTTAAACCATTTATATTTGCACAAACGCAAATCGTATCACAAAGTAAATATAAAACACTAAACGCTAACGCATGACACTCCCATTTCCAGTTGATTAAATCAAAAATACAACACTTTGAAACAGATCATAAAAACTTTTTACAGTCGAGTTGCGACCTAAGGTGTGTAACTAAAATAAACAATATATCTTTTCACTCCGGTGTTGGCTAAAAAACTTGGTCATAGTAAGAGGACAGTTCGACAGTAGTCATCATAGAAAAAATCGACTGTCTCATATCCGAAGGTGTCTCACACCCGGATACACTCCCTTACGTTTTTGTTTTTATTTATTTTTCAAATTTTATTTATTTTTCAAATTATATTTATACAAACTTCCATATCCTTCCTTGGGTCTCTTACCATGTCCATAACTAATCTCATTTAAATTGGTTCAGCGGTTATTGATTCTCCATACAAACTTCCACTCCCCTTTTCACCCCTTTTAAGGATGATTTTAGGGGTAGAAACTATCTTATATGCTTTTTAGAGTCTCTCACTATCTCCATACAAAATTTCATCCAAATTGGTTAAGCGGTTAAGGCGTGAAAAGGTAACATACAGACAGACAGATGGACAAAGTTACTTTCAAATTTATAATATCAGTATAGATTTTAAGTTATTTTCTTGACGACGAAGGTACCACCTCTCACGGTTCGACTAGAACAAAAGTTCATGACCATTATTGGAAGAACACACGCAAAAAAAATTTATCGTTGATACTATGCTGAAGGTCAGTCAGAATGTCTATTTCTGCTCGAAAAAAATTCTAGCTCAAGTAAAATTTTTACCAGAGTCAAAATGTTTTGTAAATAGTCTTCCATATACCAAGGAATGTATTTCAATTGAAAGCAAAAATTTAATTTTTTTTTGTTGACCCACTTTATTGTACACTCACAAATTTATTAAGCAAAATCTGATATTCTTACGACTGCAAATATTCCACACATCCCGAAAACTATACAAATATTTTGATGAAATTTGGTACATAAGTTGGAGTTGAACATAAACATCATATGGTGCTCGAAAAGTGAGCGTAATTTAATGCGTACATAAGTGCCACGCCCACTTTTAAGCGATTGAACAATTAAACACTTTAAGATGTTATATCAAGCAAACTTTACAAATGAAACTAAATGATGCAATTTGGTAGGTAGGTGCAGAACATGAGGGAATTTTAACTTTTCCACGTGTATTGTAAGTAGCACGCGTATACTTTTTAATTGTATTTTTGTGCAGCATTATCTTATAGATATGTAAGCAAATTTAGAATCTTAAGCCTAAGGTATTTCATTTAAACCAAAGTCAATATTTTTATCACATTCTGAGTGCATTAAGCGGTTGCTACCATGGTTTTGATTAGCTTAATAAATGAATAAATCTAAATTTTTAATAATAAACAGCCTTAAGTATATACGAAATATATTTTTAAGTCATTAAATAATTACAACAAATAGAGTGTGTGGTTGATAACTAGACTTTGCTTAGAGCAATGCCTGATTATTTGAATGATATAGATAACTTGATGATATTACGCGATTTGTCGAAGATAATAAACTTTATACTTAGTCCCCATAGATACAAAACTAAAAAGCTTTTAGTTGAGTTTTTCAATGTTCATCGTTTGGTGATAGATAAGAACTACAGTGATCTTGAACTTGAAATGAATGGCGCCATAAGTTTCCTTTTAAAATGCAATTCTTTTATCAGATAACCAACATTCCGTACGCTCAGCTACAAGTTGCAACACCAAAAAAGTAGCGGACGTTTTCATTACCGAGTTTGTACAAGGCTGGTTAGTTTAAAACTGAAAGTGAAATTTTAGAAAAAATAAAAAAAATTAAAAAGCTAAATAATGGCTAAAGAAAATACTTTAACATATCAGTACTACGCTGGCATATGTGGTAAGTTTTGGAAAATATTCTAAGGAGTGTACATAGGTGCTTCAATAATTGGGATATTACTGTGGAAACTATTAGTGTACATTGGTAAATTTCTAAAATTATTTTATTACATATTATTTTAGTTAACATCATTACCATATCAAATGGCGCATTTTGTGGTTGGCCTTCAGCAAGTTTCCTTGAACTACAAGCTGATGATAGCCCCTTGCAATCTGGTCCCATGACTAGCACTGAGGCTGGCTGGGTTGGTTCACTGCTCTGTGTTGGTGGTTTGGTAGGAAATATATTCTTCGCTTGGTTTGCAGATAAAATTGGACGGAAACGTTGTCTACTGCTTGTAGCAATACCATCTTTCGTAAGTTTATCGAAATATTATAATTTAAGAGATTTTTGTCCTGAAAAAACTGAGATTGAAACTGAAATGGTTGCAAGTATGTAAGTGACAAAATAGAAATTTCATAAAGTGTGGACTTTCTGGGGTGCGTTATGCAAAAATTTGTTGTCTTAAAAAATATCCATGGAAAATTTTATAAAAATACAAATCTCTCAAAATCTTTCTCTTGGTCACTTAAGTGTCTCTCGGAAATAACGCCAAAAAATTTTTAGGAAATGCAGACAGAAAAATCTTCATACCAAATTCTTGCGTTATTTTCATTTTGGTTTGGACATAAAACCAAAAACTTTTTAGGCGCTTTTTTTCAAAAATTATGGCTTTATTTCCAAAAGTTATGTGGTTTACAAAAAGGAAATAATGCCAAAAAATGTTTTCCAAATAATGCCAAACGAAAATATCAGAAAAATTTTTAAAAATAAAGTCAGAAAATTCTTCATACAAAATTCTGGCGTTATTTCCATTTTGTTTTGGAAATAAAACCAAAAATTGACTTAAAAATAACGCCAAAAATTTTTGGAAATAATGCCATGCCAAAACGTCTGAAAAATGTTTCGGAAATAAATCCAGAAAAATCTTCATACAAGATTCTAGCCGAAAATTAATTTCTAAGTTAATTTTTGGCTTTATTTTCCAAAATTTTCTCGAGAAAATTTGTGGCTTTATTTCCAAAAAATGTTGTGGCGTTATTTCCTTTTTGCAAACCACATGACTTTTGGAAATAAAGCCATAATTTTTGGAAAAACACCAGAAAAGTTTTTGGTTTTATTTCCAAAACAAAATGGAAATAACGTAAGAAATTTTTATGTACATTTTCTTGGTTTCCTTTGTAAATTTTTTTTATCCTACATGAAAATGTCCAATAGTTGGAGAAAATATCGGCACTAATGGCATAACGATCTAAGTACCTAGCCTTAGAAAACTACCAAGGAAGACCTTTAATCAATACCACCAGTAAAAATCATGACAACTCTAAAAAGATAGTCCAAAACATTTAAAAACAAACTTAAATGGATGCTTATAAGCAATCCTCAAAAATAATTTTCCCAATATGGTTAACATCATGGAATAAACCAAGCTTAGTAGAAAAAATCATTTACATCAGTACCTTCTTTGTCAAATTATCTGATAACATTTTCTCAATAATGCTGGAAAAACTTCAAACCTAAGTACAAATCTCGTACAAGTCTTTAAAAATATATCTCTCAGCCGCATTCCTTCAAGTTGGCGTAGGGCTAGCATAATTTTCACCACAAAGATGGGTAGAAGTGGCCAGAAATTATTATTATTTTAAAACGGTTTTTTTTTTGGTACAAGTTGTCCCAAAAGAACGTTTATATTTAGTGGAGCAATAAAACAAAGTATGCCATCTATCAAAAACGTGTTTATTTTTGTTAAACTATATAGTTTTAGAATTTATTTCTTAAAAATAATATTGTCCAAATATAAACACTTGCGGTCCGTTACTCTTTTATTCGAACACTCAAATTTCGTTTAATGACTTGGCAGATGACGTTTGTAACGTTGTTTCATTCTGCTGGTACCATATTCTTTGGTTCCAGCCACGAAATTTTTTAAATTCTGGCACCAAGAAGTTTTCTAATATCTTCACATATCACTCCAAATTGACTGTAACTGAATGTACACTTTTATCGAGCACACCGAACTTGGGCCCTTCATACCGGCCAATTTCACTTCTATGTTCTGCGGCGAAAGTGTTGGTAGATCTTCTTCTGCCAGAACTTCAGCAGCACCTTAAACTCGCTGACTTCAGACAGAACATAGCACCACCACTGCTCTGGCCGAGCTCTGTCATTACAGAGGGGCTTAACCGCAAAAGGTCGCATCTGCGTACGATTGCAGTGGCTCTAGTTCTTTCGAAGACCTTTGACACTGTCAACCTTAACATCCTCCTTGCGGATCTTCAAAACATAAGGTTTCTAGCAGCCTATTTGCATAATAGACGGGCTTTCGTGGAATTTAGAAACGCTAGATCTAAATTCCAAAAACTTAAGCGTGCCGCAAGGGGGTTTGCGTTAGCCTTTGCTTTTTAGCTTTTATCTTCTACTATCCCATTCTCTCCGTTCGAGCTCACTTTGGTCTCATACGCTGAAGACTGCACAATCAGCCAAAACAATTTCGGAGGCCGAGCAGAGGATTAATGCGTATCTTGTTACCGTGAAGCAGTTCTCCTATGACCGATGGCTGCAACTTGCTACGCAAAAATCTTCTGCGACGCTATTCACCTCATGGACTAGCGAGGTTAATAAAATCTTCAACATCCATACAAACAATGACCAAATATCTACCGTTAAGTATCCGAAAATCCTCGGGGTGACCTATACAAATTTTCTAGGCACGCAAGTGAGGTCTACTCCAAATTGAGCAAAAGAAACAGTGTATGGAGTGCCATTGCCGGAAACTCATGGGGAAAGAACATGGAGAGTCTCCGCAACATATAAGTTGATTGGGCGATCCATATGGAATTACGCTTCCCCCATCTAGACCCCGGCATTCAGCAACACGCAGTGGAACAGCCTCGAGTCCAGACAAAATAGTGCCTTGCGTATAGCTTCCGGTTCTCACCTCATGTCCGATCCAGATCATCTGCATGATGAGACTGGGCTCCAGGCCACATAACACTCTAATTACACAGCAGTTCTTGCTGATCTACCAAAATCCTGATCATCCCTTCTTTCGGGTGGTCAGTAAGCCAACACCGCACAGGTGTATTAGGATGGACTTCCGGTGTTATAGAGAAGCCATTCGGGAATTCTTGCCTGACTCTGGACCTATGCGCGATGCCCTCAATGATCTGCACCAGCACCTTACCAGTACGGCTATTGAATCGCAGGCACTTAATAAAGTGCTCAATAGCCGCCCTCCATCAATATACCAATCACTACCCAGGGAGGCAAGGTGCACATAAGCTCAACTTCGTTTGGGTTACTCGCTTTTCTTGATGAGCAACAGAACTCGGACTATTGAGGCCATCGCGAATCAGTGGCCATTATGCAGTGGTAGTCCGCATGACAGTTCTCACCTTTTTAACTGTCTTTCCCGTCCAACCAATCTCACTACGTCTGACCTATGGTCCGCCCATTAGAGGTAGCTCTCTTTCTTGGCCTCCCGGATTACGCTCGACCTGTGTTTCTTATCTACAGACCTGGCGTTCGAGCTGCTACAACAACAACAACAAACGTTTTTGTAAAACTGTCGCTCGCACAACACTCGGTCCGCTTCCGAGAAACGTGACTAAATTCTCGAAAGTCAGGCTATCGATTGACGTAGCCTTCGTGTCCCTCGGCTTCGTTGCGTTCACACAGGAAGCAAAATTAATTTAAACTTACTTTTGGGACACAATAGATATTTGCTCTTGCTACTTCCATTACTGAATTCCATTACAGACTCGAAACTATTATTTAATATTTCCTTTTTCTACAGCTTGGATGGGTAATAATTTATCTGGCACAAAATCCTTTTCATTTAGCCATATCACGACTACTCGGTGGTTTTGCTAGTGGTGGTATTTTTGTGGTAATACCAATATATGTTACTGAATTTTCGGAAGTAAGGTAAGCAATAAATGGCACTATATAGATATTGTGAATATTATTTAAAAAAAAAAAATATAATTATGCTTCTAGAATACGTGGCACACTCGGTTCCTTGCTAGTCTCATCTAGTAACTTTGGCATATTAATCGCTTTTATAATGGGAGCTTATTTTACATATGAGAAGGTGGCATTAATACTCGCCGTCTCGCCAGTAATATTTGTAATGGCATTTTATAATTTTCCCGAAACACCACAATATTTAATTAAAACAAATAAACCTGAGGCGGCGGAAAAAGCTTTACGTTATTTTCGTAATATGGGCGATTTGCAACTTAAGCCATCGGAAGAATTTTCATCGGAATTAGAGCAACTTCAAGGTGAAAAGAAACAACAGTCTGCGGAAGGTGTTCGTGTTACGTGGCAGGATTTTAGTAAGCAATCAAAAAATGCATGGAAAAATTTAAAAATTTAATTAATTAAAATCAAATTTCTATCAACAGATACCAGAACAGCGCGCAAAGCGCTATTTATTGGTGTCGCCCTCATGCTTCTCAATCAAATGTGTGGTTGTTTCGCTATGATTAATTACACGGCAACCATATTTCAACAATCTGGCTCAAATCTTTCACCAAAAGCATCAGCAATTATAGTTGGTGCCATACAGCTAGTCGGTTCTTACGTATCAGTCATATTGGTGGAACGTGCCGGCAGAAAGGTGAATTTGAACTTTATATTACTTACTTATTTGTTTTCGAAATAACACTTGATTCTTTTCATTCTGCAGCTTCTGCTCAGCATCTCTGCTGTGGGCACTGGTATTGGTCTGCTAAGCTTGGGTCTATATAGTTATCTCACTGAATTGGGCTATCAAACTGAAACATTCAATTGGATACCGGTCACAAGTTTTGCATTCACTATTTTCATTGCATGTTGGGGTGTGCTGACTTTACCTTTCTTGGTACTCTCCGAAATAATGCCACCGAAAATACGTAATGAGGGCAGTATGTTTTGCATGTCATTACTTTGGGTATTTGCGTTTTTCACGCTTATGGTAAGTGAAGCAAGTGTTAAAATGTTGTATCCACTCACTAAATATCTCATTTAATTTTTTCTTTAGTATTTTCCCATAATGAGTGAAGTTCTGGGCATGCACGGGTTAATGTTTATTTTTGCCGGTAGCTGTTTTATTGGTGCAATTTTCATTATGATATTTGTTCCAGAAACGAAAGGCAGAACTATTGAGGCAATTTTATCTCTGTTGTAAAGACTTTTTTTTTAAATTTCATTAGGTACATATTTTATAACTCATTTTAAATTATACTCTTTACATTAATGTTATTTAAGTTAGCTAATCTAAGATAAAACAGTTTTATTTGTATTTACATATTATGGTTGATTTACTGTGTGATAAGATCTTTTTATGAATGTAAACGTCAGCAGTCGAAATGAGCAACGATGCTATCAAAGTAACATCGTTGCAAAGCTGATACTTATGGATGGTTAGAAAAAATATTGTGGTGAATCTCAAATTAATTTTATTTTATTTTCCAATCTCAAATCAATGTAAATAAAAAATTAAATGAAATAAAAAAATATACACATACACAAAATCATTTCGATTTTTTTTTTTTTGTTGAAAACCTATATAGCCGTTGCCCGGGATTCGGTTTTATGCCTCCGTCCTTTTTTCCACACAGCAAAAAGTTTAGTGATGTTTATACTATTTGTTTTTGTAAACTTATGTATTCCAATTTCTTTACATAATTTAAACTATTTTTTTCTATAAAGATATTCAAAGCCAAAAACGTTTAACTTTTAAACCAAAATTGTTATGAACTATAAATTTTATACCAAAATTGTATAAAAACTTTTGAAAAAACATCAAAGCGTCCCGTCATCGAATACACACAACGTTTGTGGAAAAATCATCTTTCGCGTCAGTTCGGAGTGAAAACTGTTAAAAATAAATCATTTAAAAGTAACCCAGTGTCAGAAAATATAATTTACTTACTTATTATGAGTAAAATAAATAGTATTGGAATATGTACATTAGACCGGGTCGAAATTTAGATTCATCCCGAAACCAACTCAAAAGTTAGAGGGATTCTTAAAAACGATATCTGCATAATTTTTTTTTCATTCTAAGAAAAACCAATGGAACACTTTTGATTCTACTGAAGGCCTATTTTGGCTAAAAAAACATGTTTTTTGTCATAACATTTTTTTTCATTAGAGAATGGATACCCAAGAGTGCTTTTGGAATAAAGATTGTGTTCTTACAAAAATGTTGTTCTTTTTTTTTGTGTTATAGATAATATTCGGTTTCAAAAATCGATTTTTTTGCGTTTTTCAATAACGAAGTCGGAAAACCGATATTTTATTCAAAAGCAAAGAAAGTGCATGAGGTAAGAAATGCTCAAAATTGTCCAAAGAACACGTGTGAATTTTTTCCTAATTTTTGGATTTTTTTTTTGTTTTTTTAAAAAAAATTTATCAAATTGCGTTTTCAGCTGTTAAGCTCAGAACAAAACGCTAGGTTCACTTAAAACCAAGGCATCTGCGAAAAAATTTCATATGACATAAAATGCTAAGAGTCTTTCAAAGAATTGGTGTGAATTTTTTCAGAATTTTTTTAATATTTTTTTATATATATTTTCTTCAAAAATTATCAAATATCTCAAAAAATTTTGAAAAAATTCACACGTATTTGTTGAAGAATTCTTAACATTTTTTGCCATATCCACTTTTTTAGTTAGATGCTTTACTTCTGAGTAAAAAATCATTTTTTCGGCCGCTCAAATACTTTTAATAATTTTGTGTAAAACAAACATAAAAATATTTGATTTTTTCTTTTTTTTTTTTATACCCTACACCCAGGTTATATTCACTTTGTCCTTCCGTTTGAAACGCAGAGAAGGAGGCGTGACAGATATAGAAAAGTATATATATTCTTGATCAGCGTCACCTCCTGAGTCGATATAGCCATGTCCGTCTGTCTGTCTGGCTGGCTGGCTGGATGGCTGGGTGGCTGGCTATGTGTGGAAATACATTTTTTGGGAAAACTCAGCAAAATAATTCAATGAAATTTGACACTCAGCCTCCGTCGTCAAAGTTGACTCGGGGGATTGAAAATGAGCGAAATCGGTCAAAGGACACGCCTACCGCCCATACAAAAAATATCTTCGAAATGCAAATTTTGGAGTATTTTGCACAACAATGCAACCAAAATACACATAAATACTATGAATTGTAAGCGCAAGCTCTGAGCAAAAACTGGTCGAATACGGACAAGAGGGCGCGGCACCTCCCACATAAGCAAAAACTTCGAAACGCTATACTGAAAGCGTTTTTTGTGATAATCAAACTAAATTTTACTCAAATGCTAAGAACTATAAATTCAAATTCTGAGAAAAAACTAGGTGAATTCAGACAAGAGGGCGTGGCACCTCCCATATAAGTAAAAGGTTCAAAACGCTATACTGAAAACATTTTTTGAGATAATCCAACCAAATTTCACTCAAATGCTAAGAACTATAAATTCAAACTGTGAGAAAAAACTGGGTGAATGTGGAAAAGGGGGCGTGGTACCTCCCATATAAGCAAAACTTTCAAAATTCTGCTGAGTAATGTTTGGCCAGGCCAAAGGTAACACCCTTACTAGTTGTATTTCAAAGCACTACATTAAAACTTTATCGCAATTTACGACGGTTCGACATGGTTTCTTGGACAAATTTTTAAAAAATTTTCCTTAGATTTTTTTATTGACCCGGCCTAACGTGCATGTGGCAAATCTCATCTATCATCGTGAAATAGCTTCAGAGATAATGCAGTTAACTAATGCAATTGACCATCTGGTGTGAAATGAGGCACCATAAAATAATGTTTTTCATCTAATTGATGCTGGAATCTTCAAGAGGCTGTCTTATCAGAAAAGCTTATGGCAAAACTAAATGTGCCTCCGCCAAAGAGTTATAGGAGGTAAAAAAATTGTGACCTGTCTTGTGAAAATATACCTAACGTGTTAAAAAGTTGTTTTTGACATTTCCACAGTTTTAAGTCAATTATGAAGTGAGCTTTCCAGTGGTGTCAATTACAAAAATTTAAAAACATTTCCTTACCTTGAAAATGCGCGTTAAAATGAGTCCCAAATGAAAAGCTAGTATAAAAATAAGAATAAAAAAAAATTTTAAGGCGTTTTTCTCGAAAACTGTTTCTTACGCATAAGGTATGTTTTCACAAAACAAGTCACAAATGTTAATGAACTTTCCACTGTCCTACTGAAAGCTTAAAGTGCCTACATGGGGGCGTTAGGGTTCACCAAATATTAAAAATGTAATGAACTTTTAGCTAGATATAAATATCTGCGGCGGTTTGACAAAACAACCTTAATCCCTCTTCGTGAAAAAAATAAAAGCAAATAACTTGTGCTTCTGTTGATACATGTTATATGTATTTGCCTTTCTCACAAAGAGGGACTTAGTTTGTTTTGTCAAAATCTCACAGATATGTACCTTTACGTACTTTTCGACACTGAATCTGAATCCGTGTTCAAGGTTTTGAGATATTCTTGCTGGAATTTGCAGAAAGTGCAGGATTATATTTTGAATTGAATAATTGAATTGAATTTTATTTTTCTTATCTTATTACATAATACAAAATTTCATTACTTATCAATTAGCTAAGGTAATATATAATGTTATGTTGTATTTGTAGCGGTAAGCCGATCTATGACCAAAAACCATTAAAAATTTAATACCTTTATTTTAAAGGTAAATTACTAGAAAATTAATGATAATCTTGAGTCAATCGGAAAAGTATGAAGGAATAGTTTAATAAGGAAGATGATGTTCGATGTGGTAACAAAAGTGGATTATGTAACACCTTTTCCTGGAACTGCGCCAAGAGTCTGAGAACTTTGTCTTCCAAAAGTTCATACAAAGATATTTCGAAATCCTGCAGGTTTATGAACAATTCTAACCTTGGATTCGGATTTAGCGTCGAAAAAGTTCATTCTATTTTTATATTCTGTATGCTTTTGTAATTTTTGCTATTTTAAAAACATAAAATCTCTTGAAAGGCCTAAATAAAAAAAAAATTAAAAATATATAGGGGCCACTCTCAATCAGTACTATATAAAAACAAAGTCGGTGATCCAAAAGCCAAATTGTGTGCAATTTAGCATGGAATGTCCTATTTATTTTTTAACAAAAATCTATAACGCAGTAGGTATTAACAGTTCAATAGATTTAAGAAACACTGTTAAATGATTAAACATCGTGTCAACCACTCTGTGATTAATTGAGGTTAAATAGATTTACTTATACATATTATCTGTATACATTGTAAGTTTTGTCATTACTTTTGTTTAAGAAATTGACAATATAGACATAAATTTATACATATGTACATTCGTAATACAACAATTTAAAATTTTTAAAAGAAAACAAACTCATTAATTTACTTTTAGCAATTGACACGGTAGGAAATTAATTTTTTCTCTTTTAAGTAGAATAGTTGGAATAGATAATTAAAATATTTAATGAAAATTTTTTTAAGTTTATGATTAATTTTATTACAGACAGAAAATATGAGACAAGTTGATAATATACTGTAAAACAGAAATTTTAATTTTTCTCCTTAAGAATAACTTAAAAAAGCCAATACCCTTCAAGAAAAATTTGCAATTCGTAAATTGCGTACCTAAAACATACATACATGTATGTACATGTAAACATTGTTATTTTTGTCAGTTTTTAATTTTCAAAACTATTAAAAAATAAAAAAAAAATTCTCAACAAAAACAAAAATTTTTTCCAAGAAGCGATTAATTCGGACTGTGGATATCAGAAGTGCGTTTCGCTAATTTTTGGAGTTCATAGGAAAGCTTAACAAAACTTGTGGTTTTTTTCTTATATTTAGATTGATTTTTTGTTTCAATTTTCTTCCAACAGATTCAATTGAGACAAATCCCCAAAAACGAACCATTTCGACGTTACGTAAACGTTACTGTTTTACGAACTCTAAACGTAGTACCAATACATACAAATAACTACGTTTTTTATTCTAGTGTTCTTATTCTAACATTTACGTTTACGGTTCGCATTCGTATCGCCAAAGCGGTACGTTTACGAAGTCTTGTATGACTTAAAGACTTCGCCGGCGTTACGCTTTCGTTACGTTTTTCTTAGAGGGTAAGAGGAAAAATCACAGCGATTGCAACACATAATTCAAGAATCAGCATAGCACAAATAACGAAAAGCGATTGAAAATTACATTTCCTTAAAACAAAAAAAAAGCTTAGCATGTTTCATTACAAGAGTCAATGTTTAACTAAGTAGTTTGTTTTTATTCTCTCTATTTGAACTTTGAATAATCGATTAAAATGTAAAATTCGTGCCAACTTTAATACACATCAACGTGATACAATAATCATAAGGTAAACACATCTACAAATTGTGCTTCTTTTTTCCATTACCTTTGCTTCTTTAGTTGTCAAATCCGTTGTATGTCAAATCCTATCCTATGACATTCGTAGAAGGTACGCTCGTTAAAATTTAACAAACTGCGTTAACCTTGTTTAATTGAATCATAGTCATCAACATAATGTACCTATAAAATTTTCCTACCGGACTCTGTAAATGAGTTTTTTCTTTTGTACTTACAAACTCATACTGTAAGCACTTCGGTCAGTTAATTGTTTGTTTTATAAATAATAAAAATAATAAATGTTGGCAATAGAAGAAAATGAAAAAGTAAACAAACGCTTAAAACTGCCAAATATATATTTTTTGGAAACCAGTCTGTTGAACAAATAGTATTATTTAATAACACTAGTATACAAAATTTATTTAAATAGTAACTAATAGAGATAAATGTATTAAGTACGATCTTTGGATTTTCATGCAATTCGAATAAAAAACTGCTTTGGCCCGAACAAAAATTTAATACTCTGCACTGCAAACATGTATACAACAAAAGTTCTGAACAACCTTATCTTAAATAAATCAGCGGTCCCAAATTAAGCAAAGCTTGCTATTTTTTATTTTATAATGATGAAAATGATGTGGTATGGAAAATGAGAGATTTTTCGCGAGCTTTCATTTTTTGACATTAGGGTAGTAGAAATTGAGATCAGGTGGGCAAGAACTTGAGTGGAGCACTTGATGTCAATGACCTTCGGAGCAAAAAAAAAGAGGTCTCTTTGCGACATAAATACTGATATATCATACTTTAAGATCGGATTGTAAATACCGAAAATGCGATGAAAAATGTTAATAGGCGACCACTACGTTCGGTCAAAAAAAAAAAAAATAAAAAATATTCCGAATTTTCTCGGCGGACTTTTTATTTCTGGTATGGTATAAAGACTTATAACGGCAAAAAGAGTTCAAAATATTTTTTAAAATAGTTTAAAATAGTACGAAATACTTCCCAAGTAAAAGTTTAATAATTTTTTACAAACTTTAATTTTTTGGCATTAGGGCAGTACATTAGGGTGGTAGGAACTGAGATCTGGTGGATAAGTACTTAAACGGGACACCTAATGTCAATGAACTCTGGAGCAAAAAAAAAAGGTCTCTCTGAGACATAAATATTGATATATCATACTATAAGATTAAACGCCGAAGATATGGTGGAAAATGTTCAAATGCGGGAAGAAAAAAAAAAAATTCCCGAATTTTCTTGGAAAAGTGCATCATTTTCGAGGCGGTACGGTTGTTTCGATTTAATAGAGATAGATATTAAAGAGTGAATTAAGAGTTTTCATCTGTGCACTAGTGTAATGTATGCCATCGGAATGCGCGAGTAATATTACACACAACCAAAACCCAAAAAAAGAAAGCAAAGCAAAAGACAATCAAAAGTATACAAAAAACAAAGTATTAATATTTTGCATAATACAGGAAGCGATGCCAGATTGGTGTAAAGTTGTTAAAAAAAATTCAATATTGTGATGACAAAAATGCAATAAAAACCCATGCCTAATGTGAACTTACAACAAAAACAAAAACATTCCGGATTATCTGACCAAAATTTATTTTACTACAAAATATTACGGCTTTCTTCAGATGCTTACGGTCGAAACCGATCATTGTTCTCAAAATTTGTGGTCTCTTGTTTCTAATTTATTTATTTATTTATTTGTTTACTTAAGCATTTAATCATTTATTCATTTATTCATTTATTCATTTATTCATTTATTCATTTATTCATTTATTCATTTATTCATTTATTCATTTATTCATTTATTCATTTATTCATTTATTCATTTATTCATTTATTCATTTATTCATTTGTTCATTTATTCATTTATTCATTTATTAATTTTTTCATTTATTCATTTATTCATTTATTCATTTATTCATTTATTCATTTATTCACTTATTCATTTATTCATTTATTCATTTATTCATTTATTCATTTATTCATTTATTCATTTATTCATTTATTCATTTATTCATTTATTCATTTTTTCATTTATTCATTTATTCATTTATTCATTTATTCATTTATTCATTTATTCATTTATTCATTTATTCATTTATTAATTTATTCATTTATTCATTTATTCATTTATTCATTTATTCATTTATTCATTTATTCATTTATTCATTTATTCATTTATTAATTTATTAATTTATTCATTTATTCATTTATTCATTTATTCATTTATTCATTTATTCATTTATTCATTTATTCATTTATTCATTTATTCATTTATTCATTTATTCATTTATTCATTTATTCATTTATTCATTTATTCATTTATTCATTTATTCATTTATTCATTTATTCATTTATTCATTTATTCATTTATTCATTTATTCATTTATTCATTTATTCATTTATTCATTTATTCATTTATTCATTTATTCATTTATTCATTTATTCATTTATTCATTTATTCATTTATTCATTTATTCATTTATTCATTTATTCATTTATTCATTTATTCATTTATTCATTTATTCATTTATTCATTTATTCATTTATTCATTTATTCATTTATTCATTTATTCATTTATTCATTTATTCATTTATTCATTTATTCATTTATTCATTTATTCATTTATTCATTTATTCATTTATTCATTTATTCATTTATTCATTTATTCATTTATTCATTTATTCATTTATTCATTTATTCATTTATTCATTTATTCATTTATTCATTTATTCATTTATTCATTTATTCATTTATTCATTTATTCATTTATTCATTTATTCATTTATTCATTTATTCATTTATTCATTTATTCATTTATTCATTTATTCATTTATTCATTTATTCATTTATTCATTTATTCATTTATTCATTTATTCATTTATTCATTTATTCATTTATTCATTTATTCATTTATTCATTTATTCATTTATTCATTTATTCATTTATTCATTTATTCATTTATTCATTTATTCATTTATTCATTTATTCATTTATTCATTTATTCATTTATTCATTTATTCATTTATTCATTTATTCATTTATTCATTTATTCATTTATTCATTTATTCATTTATTCATTTATTCATTTATTCATTTATTCATTTATTCATTTATTCATTTATTCATTTATTCATTTATTCATTTATTCATTTATTCATTTATTCATTTATTCATTTATTCATTTATTCATTTATTCATTTATTCATTTATTCATTTATTCATTTATTCATTTATTCATTTATTCATTTATTCATTTATTCATTTATTCATTTATTCATTTATCGTTTATTTGTTTTGTTGTAAATTACCGATTTCGGGTAATGTTCACGATCTTGCTCGCACTGTCGTTAAATAATTATATTTCACTACATGTATGGTTTTAAGAATTATCCATAATTTTCATAAATCATCATATTTTTCGCTTTTAAGTCACTATAAAATTTATTTTAAAAAAAATTGGAGTTCTTTATTTGTGAATAATTTTCTTAAGTCAAAAATTTTTGTTTTGAGTTAACCAAAATAAAAAAAAAAACAAAATAAAAAGTAAATCAATTTAATTAAATAAATAATCTGTAAACGCTGAAATTTATTGTAAAAAAAAAAAATCCCAAATGTTGGCCAAAATTCCACCATTTAACATCGTTACGTGGATTATAACAGGCGTCGTAATCTTCATAGCATTTTCATAACAAAACATAGCTTGGTGTAATAGTTTTCGATTGGATGCTGAAGTGTTAAGATGAAGTCGAGTAGAGTTTAAGTATCAATAAAACCCAAAAAAAAAAAACGGTTTTGTATAAAATTAAAAAAGCAAAATTTTAAAAATATAAATGCATTTCATAATCAAAATTTAAAAGAAAAAAATTTAAAATGAAGTTAATTGTAAAAGTGATCGAATCGTTAAATCGTTCGAATACGATTTATAGCCGCAAATATTTGCATCAGTTTTTGGCCACAATTGCAGGTGCGTATGCTATTAATTTGACTACAAAGTTAAAATTTATTATATCTTTTATGCATGTATTCTCTGATAGTCAATATAATTGCATTTTCACATGGCATCATTATTGGCTGGTTATCACCGACACTGCACAAATTGAGATCACCCCAGTCACCACTTGATTTTCCAGTACATATTAAAGAATGCTCATGGATTGGTTCACTACTTGGAATTGGCAGTCTCACGGGAATTGTTATATTCGGATTTCTGGTGGATCGTATTGGACGTAAGATATGTATTTATTTGATGGCTGTGCCGCATATAGTAAGTTCTGATCTTGAATTTTAATAAATAGTATTTTTTGCTATAATTTTTCAATTTTATTTTCTGACTAGGGCATTTGGATATGCATATATTTTGCTCAAAGTGTGGAATATTTATACATTGGACGGTTTATCGGTGGTATTACTGGTGGAGGCACACTGCTTTTGCTGCCAATATTTGTTAGCGAAATTGCAGATACGCGGTGAGTTTGTTAGATATAAATAATTTTGTTTCTGAAAAAAATAGAAGCCTCCCTTAAGTCTTTAGGCCATATGTGGAAATATGAGCACTTGTATGAAAAGATATTTTAATTTTGATAAAATCAACTAAGTCACGTTTACAGCTAAAACGATATTATTTACGTTAAATATAAAATATGTAAGGTCATGATGTTAATTGCTGTCGTATGAATATTTCTTCGAAGAAGTTTTAATTAATATTTTAATCATTATTTGTAAATTAGGGTGGTACAAAATATATTAGAAAGAAAATTGTTAATGTTAAACTATTGTCATTTTTCAACTTTTTAACATTTTTCAATGATTTTTTAAATCTTCAAAATTTTTCGATTTAAATTCTTCAATGTTTTTTGATTTTACGACATTAATTGCCTTCTTCTGTATTTAAAAACTATTTCGGCAATTATGATTGATTTCTGTGTCATTCATAATTTATGTCATTTTTCGGCATCTTTCAGGAAAGTTTTCAGTACTATTAACCTTTTTTGTTTCAAATTAAATGGGAAAAATTTACACTACTATCAGTAATTCCGCCAAAACGAAATTTGCGATGTGTAAACTGCTGACGATTCCGCTTTTTTTAAGCCTTCACCCTCATTCTTTAATCATTTGCAAAAAATTTTCTGCACACTGGGCTTGAACAGTCGATAGGTGTGATGAAAGTTTCGACAGAATCTGAGAATGGGGTTTCATTTGTACTAGTTTAGTGGCCTAAAAAATGCAAACTGCGAAATCGTAGCTGCTCATTTTCGCGAAATATCGCAAAAATACATATCCCATATAAAATTAAAAAAAATTAAAAAAAGAAACACAAAAAACAAATATAAAAGTATTTATTTTAAATGTATTTTGCAATGCCAAATCCGAACCCGGCCTTGGAATTGCTGTATCTAATATGGTTTTTGAGATATCCTAGTCCATGCAAGCAAAAAATACCGTTTTTGCTTTATTTTTAAGCTATATAACTAGAATGTAAAACATTCATACGCAGAATCCGATACAATATCTGAAAGTTATAATCTTTGTTTGTTTGTTTGGTAGATTCTAGTACTTTTTTGCCATCTTTAAACATTGTCGCTTGTCAACTATTTAATGCATTTTTGATACTTTACGATACTTTCGATAACACAAAAAAAATTTTCTAATCTTATCTTTTTCGATTTTCAATACTTTTCGACTTCTAGCACTTTTTTTGATATATGCAAGATCTGATTGGTGCTTTTGAACTTTGTCGAATCTTTCTTTAATACTTTTCGTTGCCTTTTGATACTATTTACTTATTACGTTAATTTAGTGATGTTATGTGATCATCTAAGAATATCAGAAATTTAAAATATTTAGTAATTTTATTGAACTTTTTACAGCATACGTGGCAGACTTTCAACTTTATATATGTTCGCGCTATATCTGGGCATGCTTTTAGGTTTCATCATAGCATCGTTAGTAAGCTATCACACAATGCCAATCGCAATGATAACGCTGCCTTTTATTTATCTCATTTGCTGCATTTTCATACCGGAAACACCACAACATTTATTGCGTAAAAATAAGACAATCGCTGCAGAGAAGGCATTTAAATTTTACAAAAACTGTAATATCAATAATACAAATGATGAGAAGCAACAATGCAATAAGGAATTTTCAGAATTACAAAATAATTTAATGCAACACACAAATGGAAACAGTTTAAGCTACAAGGATTTTGGTAAGTATTCTATGAAAGGCATCGTAAAAGCAATATCAATTGCTTCATTCAGCGACAAAGGTGCCTCAAGCGCGTTCACGCTTGAAAATGTATTTTATTTGCGCTTATAGAACACAAAGGTTCTTAATTTGATTTTGAATTCCAAAGGAAACTTATCGCATTTAAGCTTTAAAATGTACATTATCTCTCTACGATCTTTCGATTACAGAGTACATTACTCGCATTAGCATTCATTAATATTCAAAAAACGGAAACAATGCGACAAGAAATAGCCCCAGATAATTTTTTGAAACAATTTTTGGAAATAAAATCAGAGATTAACTAGTAAATAACGCCAGAATATTTGAAAATAATGACATAGGAAATAACTCCATACAAGATAACTCCAGAAATGAAAAGCCAGAAAAATCTCAATGCAAAATTCTGGCGTTATACCCATTTTGTTCGGATATAAAGCCAAATACTTTGCTGCCGTTTTTTCCAAAAATGTATAGCTTTATTTAGAAAAGTTATGGGACTTACAAAAAGGATATACTGTCATAGAAAATGACGCCAGAAATTTTTTGGAATTAATGCCAAAATTTGCTGCCATTAATTTTTGGAAATAGAGCCAAAAATTTACTAGGAAGAAATTTTTGGTTTTATTTCCAAAACAAAATGAAAATAACGGCAGAATGTTGTATTGAAATTTTTCTGGCGTTATTTCTCGCTACTTGCGAGAAGCGCTTATTACCTTCAAAATTACATTAAATTTAAAAACACTCAAATTGAAGCAAAATAAAAGCCATCCCGACACCGACTAAAAGTTTAGAAGTACTCCTGACGCATTGAGTGCCAAGCAGATTTAATGAAAATCATCCTCGGAGGCCAAGCATTTTTTTTTATTAAAAAAGGCTATATAAGCGGTGTATCCCTGAGGAGTTATAGGATTAAAACTGATTTTCTGACTTGTTTCAGAAAAAAAAAATTTTGTAAGAGCTTTCAGAAAGTGTATATGGTTTATAGGGTTTAAAAAGATTTCGCAAAGTTGTGGACCTTTAAAGTTGATATTATAATTTTTTTTCCTATTTCTTGACTTTGGCTGCCATTTTAGTATGGAAAAGGTCCAATTAACATACAATTTTACAATATTTTTTGAAATCCTCATTCAATTTTCTTTAATTTGGCACCACATTTGTCATACCAATCTTTTTAATTGAGTTCAGAACAAAATACTTTTCTATGTAACACACGGGTTACAGCATGCATTTTGTTACATGTGAGCGCACATAACACACGCGCTGCTCTTATCTACTGGAGCTTTTAAACGGATTGTTCTTGAAAAGTATTTTTTTTCTGACATCAATTGAAAAAATTGGTATGATAAATGTACTACTGAATTAAAGAAAACTTAACGAGGTTTCAAAAAAAAAAATTTAAAAAGGGTATGTTAATAGGACCTTTTTCGAACTAAAATGGCCACCAAAGTCAAAAAAAAAGAGGAAAACAATTTCAAATATTAACTTTAAAGGTCCAGAACTTTTCGAAATTCTTTTAAACTCTTTAAACCATATAAACTATCTGAATGTTTACACAATTATGTAAAACTTTACCATAGAAATAATCTAGGCCTTCTCTATCTCCTCCCAGAATCTTCGTAACCTTATGCGATACACCCTATATAAAGAATTGGTCAAAAAAATTAAAAAAGTTCCAAAAATTCTGAAAAAACTTACACGTATTCTTTGAACAATTCTGAGCATATTTTGCCTTGCGCACTTTTTTTGTAAGATGTTTTGCTTTTGAGTAAAAAACAGTTGTTCCAACCTAATCTTTGGATAATCTTTGTGTGAAACAATAAAAGCAAAACATTTGTTTTTTTTAAGCCAAAATGGGCGCTCAGTAGAAAGAAAAGTGATCCATTGGTTTTTCTCGGATCGAAAAAAAATGTTGCAGATATTGTTTTTAAGAGTTCTTTTAAGTTTTGTGTCGGTAAAGGGATGAATCCAAATTTCGACAATATCTACTATATTTTAACAAATTAATTAACAAAAAAAAAAATAAAGTTCATAACTAAATTTAATTTCAGTTACAAAATCATCCCTCAAAGCATTTTGCACCGCTGCCGTAATACTGTGCTTAAATCAATTCTCTGGAACTTTTGCATTTATGAACTATATGTCATTGATTTTTGAAAAAACTGGCTCAGTGCTGGAACCCAATGATAGTACAATTTTGATGGGTATCACTGCTATCATTGCCATACAAGGAGCAACAATGTTGGTCGATAGTTGCGGTCGAAAAGTTCTTATGCTGTGCTCCGCTGGTGCTGTTTGTCTTTTGCAATTGGCATTTGGCGCTTTCGTTTACTTTAGCACGGAACAAGTGTTCCTCGATTATAATTGGGTGCCAGTGGCATTGATGAGTTTTATACTCTTCTTTACATTTATTGGTTTTGGTGCAATATCATTTGTTGTAATTGTGGAGATATTCCCAGTAAAGGTAATGCAGCTATTACAAATTTTCATAACAGTTAAACTTCGATAACTCAAATAAACATTCAGGCATGTTCTCAATTTCGATTATTTCTATCGGCATGGAATCAATCTCTGCGTTTCGAAAATCAAAATGGAATCGGAATTTTACTGCTTTAAATCAATCCAATTTACTAAAACGTAATAACGATGTGGTGTTCAATATCAAAACGCAGATCACATTAAACTTGATCCCATTCTGATTCCGATTGAAATCGGAATTGAGATCATGCCTGTTTATCAGAAAAAAAGTTTGGTTTCTATCAAAATTTGCTTTCTAGAACTTTTCCCACTTTTTTATAATTTATTTTTTTTTTTTATTTTCAGATTCGATCTACTGGTACGTTTATAGCATTCATGGGCATGAGTTGCTGTATATTTGTGGCGCTTAAAATTTTTCCCATACTTATGGATGTTTATGGAATTTCAATTACCATGTGGCTATGCTCAAGTGTCTGCTTGTTGTCCTGCATTTATCTGGCAGTATTTTTGCCTGAAACCAAGAATAAGTCCATGGATGTTGAATAAAATGTTTAAGGTGTATACCACATGATACTCGTATATATAAATTATAATTGGATTTTGTGATTTCTACCATATGTATGATTTTTTAACTATTTATGGAATTGTCAAATAATTTTAATAATATAAATAAATTATTGTTATAAATTTTAAACAGCGTTTTAGTTAATTAATTAAACGAAAAGTAATCAAATTTCCTTTAAAATATATTCAAGAATGCAGTAAGAATAACACAGGTTTACTAAAAAAAAAAATTCATGGCGTTTTGACCAGACTATGTGTTTCCTAGGGACTTTAACGTCCTGAATCCGTCTAAGAAAAAAATTTTCAAGGTCATTTGGTGGCCAAAATGGGGTTCATGTGTCGTTTAGTGATAAATTCGCAAAAATTCTGAAACTAATTCTTAATCATTGAGCTCTTAAGTCTTAAAAAGAATATGTGATCAAACAGGGTATCTCGGACCTTGTTTCGGAGATATAGCCATCGGAAGATCAGAATATATATCTTCTATGAAAACCGCTATAAGTTGGGAATTCCTGGATGGATTTGAAAAATATTGGTGTCATATAAAAGGTATTTTGTTGTTGTTGTTATTGCTGTGGTTGTTTTTGTTGTTGTTGGTGTTATTGACTTATTTGTTGCTGTAATTGAAAAATTTCACAAAATTTCAAAAAAAGCTCATATCTCGAAAACTATGAATCCAATTGAAAATATGCCCAGAACATTTTTATAAGCTGCAAAATACCTTTCATATGACATCAATATTTTACAAATTTATTTAGGGGTTCCCAACTTATAGTGGTTTTTATAGAAAATATATCCGGATTTTCCAATGGCTATGTCTCCGAAATTAGGTCCGAGATACCCTTTTTGATCACATATTCTTTTAAAGAACTAAGAAATCAATGATAAAAATTAGTTTCAGAATTTTTAGCGAGTTTATCACTAAACGAAATATTTTTTCTCAGACGTTCTGGAAAAAAACGGACCCCGGATTCGGATTTAGGACGTCAAAGTCCCTAGGAAACACATAGTCTGGTCAAAACGCCATGACATTTTTTTTTTTTTTTTTTGTAAACCTGTGTAATCAAAAGGATTAATTTATATGGCTTCCACTACAAAAATTAAGTAAGCCTTTAAGTATGCAGCGAATTTTTAGCATAACCTATCAACGCCTATGATCTTCCACTATAGAAATGAATGTGGTGAAATTCGCTGAAAATCAATGATTTGTGGTCTAGCTGATGCTAAAACCTTCGAGACCAATTTTCACCACTATGTAGCTAATATAAGAGGCATTGCATACGATAAAGCAATTCAATGCTGGTTTGAATACAGTGCAATAAAGTAGAAGTTTTTAATAAAGTTAAAAATGTAAAAATTGAGATAATCAGCTGTAAAGTTACTAGAAGGTTCTTCTTATCAGTTCGTTTACTTTCTGTCCTTCCGATTACATATCGATACATCCAACGTAAAAGTTTGTAACTCAAGCTACCAACTTTTTACGGGATAATGATTTTCGAAATTTGCGTATTAGACTCTATCTTGTGTCAAATTTTGATACCTCTAGCTTAAAATTTGAAGGGCTGGGAGCAATTTTTGAATTTACAACCTAAGTATATTTTAATGAGGTCTACATACAAAAACTTGGCAACTTGAATTGATAACTTAAGTTATTAGTCAATTTTTCTTTAACAATCAGCGGTTGTAAGTCCTACATACCAACGTAATGACCGTAGAATATTTTTTAATGGTAGTTGGCAAGCTAAGTTACCAACTTTTCTCATGGAACATTAGGTTACTGAAACAGAACATTAGTTGTAACTAGGGTTACAACTCATATGTATTAATTTTTATCCAAATTGTAAGTTGAAATTGTTTATATCTCTGTAAATCAATTTGGAATAGTGACAACGATTTAATAGTCGAAAAACCTTTATTTGGACTACAAATTTCCAAAGTATTTATTCTAATTTTGTTTTTGGTTTTCTTGTTTTAACGAAAACAATACAAAAATGGTTATAACTAAAAACTACGATTTTCGAGTTACCAACTTTTACGTTGGACGTATCGATATGTATGTTATGAAAAAACAATGTTCGAAAATCAAAGTTTCATCAATTCTACGAAGAACTTCCTTCATTACTCTTTGACGTCTTGATTTTAATTTGTAAGAAATGTGCAAATGCTACATAGATACTTACGTAAAAAACACTATTGCACCCTTACTACAGATGTCCTCACTTTTTCTAAATCGAACATTTTGAGCGAAATTTCTGAAGGAACAGTAGTTAAGATTAGGATGGTGGTAATTGCAAAGAATAAAATCTCAAAAAAAAACTGACTGGGTCCTTATCTTTACCAAAACCTGGCCTCTGTTAGGAGGCTTTGTGATTTTTATCAATATCGAAGGTTCCAGTTTTTAAGGTGAAGTTCATTAGTTTAGAAAATGCTATTCCAACAATCTCATCCTTGGCATTTTCTTATACATATAAGGAAAGAAAGCTCCTTAATATCTTCTCCTGAAAAGCGTTGGCAGCATAAAGATTTTCTTCTCAATTTTTTTTAATGAGATGGCATTGAACCCCATACAAAAAAAAAGTTCGCTTTAAACCGTCCATTTTGAAAGCTTATCGGTTTTGATTTTTAAGGAAAAAATAAATAATAATATATAATAATACGCGGTTTGACTTTTTCCTATTGCTCCGCCATTTGACGTCCGATCATCAAGTATATCTTTGTAAATGTCTCGATGTGGGCTATATTTCATTCATAGAAGTAATTTATCTCAAATATATTTTTCAACTAGTTGTACCCATTATCTTAGTTTCGACCACCCCAAGGTGCCATAGACACGTCATAAAATTGAAGCCCATAAAAAATCATAAAATTCAGCTCTACAAAGTTTACTCAAATTGTTTAAATCGAAGAAGTTCTAGCGAATCTAAAACTTCAGTACAAAATGTGAAATACAAGATGTTTCACAACGAAAATCGCACCCTAAAACTATGCAATATTCCTCTTTTTTAACATTTGACATTTCAAACAGTATTCAAATAAATGAAAAAAGAGTTTTGCATAGTTTACAGCGTATTATTTAGGGGTCGAAAAAAAAAAAGTTTTTTTCCTTAAAAATCAAAACCGATATGGTCTTAAAATGGGGGGCTTACAGCAAATTTTTTTTTTTATACTATCTAATAGCCATGTCCAGCTCGCTGGCTGGCTGGCCCGTTATCTGTCCATAAAAATATTTTTCACGGGCAAAACTGATGCGAAGAAATTTGGTATAGTGGCCCCTTTTCAAAAGCTAGCTTGTGTGAAACTGAGCGAAAAAATTCAACGGACACGCCTACCGCCCATACAAAAAGTATATTCAAAATACAATATTAATGGTATTATTTGCAATCACGCAAGCAAAATAGACATAAATACCAAGGATAGTAAGTATAAGTCTGAGAAAAAACTAGGTGAATACGAACAGAAGCCGAGGCACCGCCCATATAAGCAAAAGCTTCAAAATGCTATACTGAAAGTGGTTTCTGAGTTAATCGAATTGAGTTTCTCTCAGACACTAAGAACAGTAAATGAGGCTCTAATCAAAAACAAGCCAAACTCGGACGAGAGGGCGTGGCATACCCCAAACAAGCAAAACTTACATTATTTTGAAGTGCAAACGTTAAATGAATTCGGCTAAGAGCGCCTGGTACCTACCGTATAAGCAAAATTTTCAAAATACTGCAGTGTATGGTACATGATATTTTATCCAGATCAAAAGTAACACTCTTTCTAGTTTTTTTGTTGCACTGACTTTTGCTATGCTGTCTATTTAGAGTCGGATAAATACCATAAGGGGATAATATTGGAAGCCAGTCAAGAAAGCTATTTTCCAAGGGTTTTATAAAATACACAATATAACTGCGTTAGGGCAAAAAAAAATTATGCACACTCGTAAATCTGATATTTTCGTTTTTTTTTTTTTTTTCTTCTATTCATATGATATGTATTATTTTACAAAATGAAAATTAAAATTACGTCTGCTCAAAATGCATAAAAATGGATAAATGTATCATATTTTACCATCATAGTATAGTGTGTATGAGTTCATAAATATATGACACAAAATTTAATTTATATTTCAATATAATTTTATTGATTATTTCCTATATACAGATTAAACAAATTTATATTTAAAATAATAATTAATGGCTTATAATTCTACACATTTAGATGATTTTTTTTTTCTTCTATTAATAATGTTTTTAAATTAATTGCAACAAACTGCATAAACTAGAAAACTACATCACAGAATTTATAACAAAAAAAAAAAGTTACTATTAACATACGAACATCTTATGAATGAGTGTGAATGCGGGAATTATAACACCACGCATCTGATTAAAACTTTTCTAAAACAAAATTTAATTGAATTTTCAATATGTAGTTACAAAGTTAGATATGTTACATTTACATTTACACTTAGATAAAGTAAATCTTTAGTGATAACACAATTTCTTCCTTTACTGTTTAAATTAATACTAAACAATTTATACAGAATTTCTCATAAGAATATGGCTAAAATTATTTTATTTAAACTATAAATAATTTAATTAAAAATTTATCTTAAAATGCAGTGTAGAAATGATATAGTAGAAAATTATTAGTTTTTTTTAAAAATACTACAATCATATAAAATAGGAGTAGCTTTTTTTAAAATGGAAAATATCGTTACTTTTTGATATTCTAAAACAAATACATTATACGCGTTCTAATACATATATCTGTGTATAAACATAAATGCATAATATTGTTTTATTAAATAATTATTGCAAAATATATATATAGTATATTGCATAGCGAAATACTTAATTTTTAATTATTTTTTGCTTTTTTTTGCAATGAAATTGCAAAATTTTTCTAATTGATCACGTTTTGGGGCATCTGACATAGCGCAGTACTGCGTAACCAAGTCCGCGAAACACAAGAAAAAACATCATCAGTATCAGCGTGTTGAGCCATAGCGGTGATGTTGAATTTTGTGCTCTTAAAATATCTTGATATGGAATGAATATTGTTGAACTATTTTTGCATATTTCGTAGCTGCTTGGATCACCGCATCTATGGAAGAGAAGTAGATCATTAGTGGGGATGGTTTTTTATTTCAAAATGTGAAGAGCTTTAACATGTTATTCAAATACCACAATATGTATGAATAGGCAAATGTTAAAAAGGCGGAAGTAAACTCAAGTAAACTTTCTAGAAACTGAAAAAAACGGTCCTATTGCCATATTTTTGTGTTAAATTGAGAATTTTCGGTCTTAAAATTTAGAAAATATCACAATAGTTCAATCAAACTAATTTTTTATTTATTTTTCATTCTCATGTGGGAGTAATTAGCGTTGCAGCAAAGCTAACTTTGGCATTTTGAAAAAGTTGCTTGCATAGGAGTTGCCGCACCCTCTTGTCCGAATCCACCTAGTTCTTGCTGTGAGCTTGCATTGACTATTTCAAGTGTCTATACGAAATTTGGTTGTATTATATGGGAAGTGCCACGCCCTTTTGTCCAGGTTCGCCAAGTTTTTGTTCAAGTTTGCCCTTATTATTTCTGGCATTTGTGTATGTTTTGGTTGGATCGCTGTAAATAATACTCCAAATTTAGCGTTTCAAATGATTTTTTTGTATGAGCGGTAGGCGTGTCCATCAACTGATTTAGCCCGTTTTCAAACCGCCGAGCAAACTTTGACGACGAATTCACTGCATCAAAATTCATTGAATTATCCATCTTAGTTTTTCCGTGAAAAATATTTCCACAGACACCCAACCAGACAGATGGACATGACTATATCAACTCAGCAGGTGACGCCGATGAAGAATATATGGGTGTAGAGTATAAAACACCACAAAATTACCCTTGAAGCATCACGAGATTTGTGGATAGCCGATAAAAAGCTGAAAACTCTGCTAATGATCTCTCAATAACAGGGCGGTTCGCAGGAATTGCTACTGGAAGAATTTTTCATAAAAAAAATCGAAATGCACTAATTAGAGAAAACTATTAAGAACTTCGATGCGGTTTTCTTTTATTATCATATCTATTTCTCAATCTAAAAGCTCAGTACAAAATATGAAAAACAGGATGTTTCAAAAACGAATTTCGCCCCCTAAGTCTATGCAATATTTTTTCTTATTTATTTGCATGCTGTTTTAAAAAAATATTGCACAGTCTTAGGGGGCGATATTCGTTTTTGAAACATCCTGTTTTTTATATTTTTGTACTGAGCTTTTAGATTGAGAAATAGATATGAGAATAAAAGAAAACCGCATCGAATTTAGAGGCCGAAAAAAAAAATGTTTTTTTTCTTACAAATTTTTCAATATTAGCTTTCAAACTGGAGGCGGTCATTCGAACTTTTTTTTTTTTTTTGTATGGGGGTCGATTCGATCTAATGTAGTATTGTTAGTCAGAATTAAGTATATTTAAAAATAAAGGATTTCATTATTTTACGTCTATAGATTATTTTTTCATAATTTCGAGTGAAACTTTAAGAACTTTTTTTTTTTGTGTAAAAGATCTTCCTGTTGTGGGTTTGAACCCCTAAAACCCCCGCATGCACGGACCTGCTCTATAGCACTTTCCTACAACAAAACGAGACTAGAACCCACAATTCCTTTAGGATTGCGCATGGCGTGGAGTATTCCAAAGCGGTATTGTTTTTTCACCCCTAGGAAAACTAGCTTTAAGGAACTTTGCTAACGCAGTAACTGCAAAAAGATCAAAATTGTCGTACTTTGCAGTCCTCAAGTTATTCTCTCACATTAAGGTCATGTCACATGGACCGCAAATAAAATTCATACATATCAATAGTTATAAAGTAATTCTCACCTTATCGCTCGTCCCTCACGAAATTCCAATATCTGCATATTTTGATAAGCATAATGTATCATCGATGTATAGCGTATCCAGCTAAGGCCATCCGGAATGCGCGACGATAGATAACCGCCAAACAATTGTGTCGCTAGCGTGTAAAGGGCGCTCAGCGTTATGCTAACGTTCATATCCATACAACAAGCACCTATGAAAAATCCAACGCTTTGAGCCACTATTGTATTGAGCAGTAGAAATACCAACATCAAGAAGAACAGCTTAAAACTGTATAATCATTAGGTTTTTTGTTGTTGTAGTAGTAGTAAGCACATAGTATGTATGTAGTAGTGGTGGTTACAAATACAAAATTAAGAAATAAACTACTGTGGAAAGGGAATCTTGGGATATGGTATATACATGGGGTTTTGAAGGACGATGATATTTTGGGGGCAACAGGGTGATTTAAAGCCTTACGAAAATGTTTACGCGTTCAACTCACCTTGTACAACCCAACATTGGATAACTTATTAGCAGATAAACCGTGGGCAGCGTTATCACCAGCGGTAATTCACCAAACATTTTAGCCAAATAGTAGGCAGACAGACGATAGGCACCAGAACGTCGCTCCTTACTGATAACCTCACGTTCTGAGGGAACTAAAAGTTAAAGAGTTATTTTATAGTCTCCACACATTTGGAAGGGGTTACTACTGCGCCACTTACATGAATTCAATGCACCAAATAATGCAAACAACATCCAATATGTTTGTGAGAAAAACATCCAACCCTGCAAGTCATGCAGAAACTCTTCGGTACGTGGAATTTGAAACCAAATGGCACCCGCCATTAGCGCTAAACCAATCGTTTGAAACCAATTCAATTTGGAGAGCATACGTGGTTTGGCCTCTTTGAAATTTCGACTCGACAGCACTCTGAATTGTGTATGAAAACGTGTGGGATAATCCAACCAATCATCTGCCATCTCATAATATTGATGGCAATCACTTGAGCCATTACTAAAGGTTGACTGTGAATCGACAGCACCAGCACACCAAAGTTGTTGGGAGACCTCTTCATCGACGGTGGCACAATTGTGATGATTATTCATCAGCAATAGATCTTCATGGTTTATATGATGATTGTGGTGATTGTGACTTAAACTGTGATTGCTCTTAATATCCTTGTAGTAACTATGTATGATGTCGTTTATTAGCGCATCACGTGGATGGTGATGGCACTTATCATTGCTGGTACCGTTCGTTTTATTAGTGACCACTAAGCCGTCAGTTGAAGTTGTTGTTGTTGTGCTTGTGGTATTGGTGAAGGCATCAATGGAATTTGTGCTGCTTTTGTGGTTATTGTGAATTGCGTTGTTACTGTGATGATTGTGATGTTGATTTTTCGTATTCACTGTGATGCAGTTACGATTTATGAAATTACTGTGAGATTCTTTTGCGGCTATGAAAAGTTTTTCCCTTATATCCGGATAGGATTTAATTTGTTCCACTGAAATGAATTGATAAGAAATAATATTAACATCTAAATATAGCATACTATCATCAAATAAATGCATTTGGCTACAAACTTTTATGAAAGCTTTATTATGAATTAATGAGTTCTGGGAATATGCGCTTAGTTAGAAATTAAAGCGAGATTTTAAAGGAAATGAAAAGGATTAAAAGAACTTCACATTGTGGTGTAAATGCAAAATAGAGATAAAAAACAAAAGTAATCATAAGTATGTATATTAAGGTTGGTCGTCCACCATATAATAAAAAAGCGTTTTCTGTTTTCGATTAAAATATGTTCTTTGGTTTATTATAAGGTCATTGACATAATATATTGACTCTGGTAAAATGTTACCGTGAACACAAAAAAACGTTTTTTTTTTTGGGTCAAAAATATTTTTTTTTTTTGGTAAAAAACTGTTTTTTTTTTTTTTTTTGTTGAAAACTTTTTTGTTTGGTTACGTAACCAGAAAAAAAAAATGGAACGTCAAAAAAATTTAAGTTTTGCATCCAAAAAATATGCCATATTATTCGCTGGCTCGTGATTCTTACGTAAGAATACTCAAATTTCAAACACGCCACCCTTTTATCTTATACCCTAAAAGTATGCTATCATATTTTTGGATATTTGATGCAAAACAAAATTTGCACAGTCGGCATCTAAAGTGGAATGAAATGATAAAAAAACTAAATATAAAATAGCATATTTTCAGAATCAAGGTCCAATGGGTGGCATGTTTGCAACAACTTTTTTCTAAAATAAATATTTCTAGCCATTGAATGTCATTTCAAAATCTTTTGATGATGTAGAACTTCACAATATAGTCTATTAATTAAGTCATTTTAAAAGGTATTTAGACGTTCACGGGTTTTTATTACGGAAATCGGTCAGTTGGTCATTAAAGCAGAAAAAATCGAGGAGTGCTATTAAATGAGAGGGTGGAAACCGGAGAGAGGGGGAAAATGCACCCTTCACAGTTTTTTCACTGCGAGAATCGCCCAATGGTCAAAATTTGACCACAAATGTATTAAAAAATATTATAGTACTTTTTGGACAGTTTTAGTACTTTTTGTGTTATTTGGTACGAAATAGAAAAGTTAATTTATCATCCGTGGTAAAATGACAAATGTGAAATGAAAAGAAAACAAAAAACATGAATACAATGTCAATCAGTTGTTTGTCTTTCTCTTTGTGCTGTATCCTCTTTTCAGCTCTGTGTGACCGCGTATTTTGTCGTTGTTAATATTGAAAAATATATAAAAATAATTTTAACTTTGTACACATTTACACTCAAATACCTTTCTAATGGTGTATAATTCAAAGTCGTGCTTCATTTCTAACATAGTAAAAAAGGTAGGACAAATTTTTGTCTTGCGTCTTAATATATAGATATCTAGCGAACAAACTCAAATTCCAATATTTTTTTTAGAAAACTTTTTGTAGAGAATTAAATTTGCCATCAAAATAGCTTATATTTAAAAAATGTAAAATAAAAAATTGCTCAAGCTAAAGATGTAAAAACAAAAAAACAAGAAAACGTTTCGAATTCTTCATGCCTGTTCCGAAATCCGTGTGATTTCAATTACTTTTCATTTAGGAGGCTTTTTGATGAAAACGGTGAGTCGTACGATAAAAAGTATTAGAATCTCTTTTGTGTAGAATTACAGGATCTACAACAAATATTGATTTTCATTACTGAAAAAGTAACCTTTCGAAAAATTCGATTTTTTCGAAAACTTCCTAAAGGGATTCTTTTTCGAAAATACAAATCAATATTATTTGTATAACCTTTAATTCTCCACAAAAGAGAATTTAATACTTTTTATCGTGTGACTCACCATTCTCATCAAAAACCCTTTTAAATGAAAAGTAATTGAAACCACACGGATTACGGAACAGGCCTGCTTGTGTTTTTTTACTCCTTTGCCTATAACTTTTTAATGATCAGAGATAGATAAACACATAAGAAAAATAAGAAAACAAAGAAAAAATTTCAAAACGATTTATTTAAAAATTTCTTAGCTTAAAAACTGACCGAAATTTGACCACTCAAACATAGAAATTTTTTTTTTATTCTGTCGGAAAAACGGTTGTTATACAAAACCAAGGCGTCTTACGAAAAAATTGTATTAGGCAAAAAATGCTTAGAATCTTTCAAAGAATACATATGATTTCTTTTCATAGTTTTTGGCGACATTTTATAACTTTTCAAAAATGGGTTAAAAAAATGTAGTTCCAAAAATTCTGAAAAAAATTCTTTCGTATTTCTTGGATGATTCCAAGCATTTTTTGCCATATACGCTTTTTTCGTAAGATGCCTTGGTTTGGAGTAAAAAACGTTTTTCCGGCCGCATAAACAAAATTTCCATGTTCGATTGGCCATATTTCGCTCAATTATTAACTTAAGAAATATTTTCAATAACTCATTTTAAAGAAAATTGTATCCACATTTCTTATGTGAAGTAATGCTTGTAACTATCTCGAACCCAAATAAAGTTATAGGCAAAAGAATAAAAAAACACAAGAATTCGTTTTTTTTTCTTTTGGTTAAAATTTTTGGTACAAGAAATTTTTTTTTTAATTTTTTGAATAATTTATTTCGATGGGAAATTTAATTTTCTATAAAAATTTTTCTAAAAAAAATATCGAAATTTTGCTTCGTTCGCTAGATATTTTGAAAAAACTGCAAAGGGTGCATTTCACAAATTTTCCCTTCCACCCTCTTATTCAATAACACTCCCCGGTTTTTTCATCTTCAATGACCAAATGACCGATTTCTGTAATAAAATCCCATGAACGTCTTATATCTTTTTAGCATATTTTTTACGACCTAATCAATAGATTAATATTTGACATATGAGGTTTTTATCTCGGATGGCTGGCTCTACCAAACAAAAGAGCTTTCCATACAAAAAATTTAAAATTTCATTAAGTGAAATTACTTTATCAGAAACCATTTCACACAGAACTCAACTTCTTAGGAAAAAAAAAAAAAAAAAATCAAAATAAAACAAATAGTTAATTGCACTTACAAACGAAATCAGCTGGATTGTAATGCGGCTTAATGGCGACCCCAATATCTTCGAAATAGCTATAAATATTCTTCACCTCACCAAAATAAGCCGTTCGCCCACCATAGAGCAGCAACAGCTTGTCAAACATATGAAACATTTGCGACGATGGCTGATGAACGGTTATCACAACAGTTTTTTGCTCTTGAATTGCGTAGCGTTTGAGAATTTTCATGAGCGATATGGCGGAATGACTGTCAAGGCCGGATGTTGGTTCCTATACAAGCGAAGAGTTGAAAGAGAAAAGAATAAAGAGTTAACACATGCTAATATGCTCTTAAAATAAAAAAAGTCTCTTAATTTTTTTATGCTCTTCTACAAAATTTTTTATATAAAGAGATAAAGAGGAAGAGTCTCTCTTCTCTTAAAAGACACAACACTTACGTCCAATAACATCAAGAGCGGATTTGTGAGTAACTCACATGCAATATTTGCACGTTTCTTCTCACCACCCGATAGTCCACGATTCAGATAATCACCAAATTTTGTTTGTTGACAAAAATTCAATTCGAGCGCTTCCAGAATACGATCAACCAGTTTCATTTTCTCTTCTCTGGGCATTTTTTCGGGTAAACGTAAAAGTGCCGTATACATAACGGTTTCACGCAGCGTGAGACCCGTAAAGAAGATTTCCTCCTGTAACACATAACAGATTTTACGTCGCCATTTTTTCGAGAGTGGTTCACGATTGAGATAAATGCTGCCGCCATCGATGCGTCGCTGACCAGAAAGGCAATCGAGTAATGTGGTTTTACCACAACCTGATGGGCCCATAATGGCTAAAACTTCACCAGGACTAAAAATGAAAAATGAAAAATGCAGGCGAAACGTGTGATGAAAAACATGAAACGAAAACAAATAATATTGGGTTAACACTAAGTCAGTCAGTCAGTTAGTCAGTCAGTCAGTCAGTCAGATTATTCTGGTTCATTCGTTTGTACGTGTATTTGTGTGCTTAGTCATTGAAAGTATCTTATGCTACAGAGCATTTACTTGCGTTTATGTTACCTCACTAATCCACTCACATCGTCGAGTATTTTGCGATCGTTGAGCACCACATTGATGTTTTGAAATGTCAGCTGTAGGGCACGTTGTTGTTCGGATATAAAGGGAAATGTCACCATTGCATGATCATTGCTAAAAAAAGATAGAAAAGAAAAAATTAGATACATCGAAAAAAACATAAATTTCGATTAGAATTTAAAGCCCTCGTCTTTGGGCGTTATTTCATATTGTTTGGACGATATTTTAATTCAATAATTGGGCATTATTTATGTTTTTTTTTTCTTGGCATTATTTCGTTATGTGTTATTTCCTACCGCTAATATCCTGTATTAGTGGAGAGTTATCATCACGCATCAATTGTTTTCTCACTCAAGGAGCACTCTACCAAAGCTGAATGACCTTAGGATTCTGTCATAGCTTAAAAAATTTCTCTGATTTTTAAATACAAGATTTTCCCTAGTGGCCAAAAATTCGAACATATCAATTTGACTTTAAGTAGTCATATTAAATATCATTCCATAGTGTTAACCTTATCTCCTTGCTGAATTTCATAAAAATCGATTCAGCGGCTTAGCTGTGAGACCGTATTATTCAAAAAATCAAGAGAATATGTAGCCATTAATGCATATAACAAAGGACCGAACCGATTTCATTTGCTTATTTATATATATAGATAACCTTCTGTCGTCTAAAAACACAGACCATTATTTTACAAACAACAGAGATATTTGTTTTCCATTGCTTTAAAATGTGCCCAAGCTCAATGGAGATTGGGATATGAAGACAGCATATGGGCATATCCGAAAATAATCTCCTCTTATATGACCCAGGTTTTAAGAACATTTTTTTTTTTCATGTTCAATAACCAAATGTTGTGGAATATATTCCTAGACGTATAAAATCAAATTTCCAACATGTGAACAAAAAAATTTCGACCCGAGAGGGTGTCAGGAGGTCGTTTTATCTAAAAATTTTGGAAAAATCGAGATTTCCGATAATATACGGAAAGTAGTAGATATATTACGGGGCACCTTTCCAAATATTCTGGAGAAAAATCGTAAGTGGGTCATGGCGACAGAATTGGTAAAAAAAGCCTAAATCACTCATAACAGCCACATAACAGGTCCTAAAATTCTGAAAAAAATTAAGGAAAAATTCCTTATAAAAAGTAGAACGATTTTGTCTATGATGTTTTTTTAATTTAAGCGCCCCCTGCCGAGTGAAAAACAAAAAACGCAAAATTTTGGGTCACATAAGGCAAGATAGCGGGATGTCTAACAAATATTCTGGAGTAAAATTGAGAAAAATTGTATGTGGGTCGTAGCTACATGTATGTATGTATTCTCCTTTAACTCCTAGGAGGAGCATAGGGCCAATATGAAATCTCTCCATTTGTCACGCTCCCTTGCGATGACTTTGATCTCTTGCCACGATTTTCCCGATTCTTGGATTTCCTTTTCCAACGACCTTTTCCAGTTGGTTTTGGGTCTACCACGTCCTCTACTGCCTTGTGGATTCCACTCAAGGGCCTGGCGACAAACTTCGCTGTGTGGTTTCCGGAGAGTGTGACCAATCCATCCCCATTTGCGCAGCTTGATCTCGTTTGCTATAGCCTTCTGTTTGCATTTTTGATGTAGCTCGGCATTTGATATAGTGCGAGGCCACCAAACCTTTAGTATACGCCTTAAACATTTGTTGACGAATACTTGCAGCTTGTTTGTTAGTTGTTCAGTAACAAGCCATGTTTCGCACCCATATAACAAAACCGATTTCACATTCGAATCAAAAATGCGCACTCTCGTTTTGGTGGATATAACGGATGAAGACCATATTTTGTTCAGTTGAGCAAACGCGCCTTTTGCTTTTGCTATTCTTGAGTTGATATCCTCTTTTGCTCCACCATCCATGGAGATAATGCTGCCTAGATACGTGAAGCTATCGACGTTTCCGATGTCATCACTGCCAGCTTTAAACGTGATGTCATTGCTTGCGTTTAGCTTCATGCTTTTGGTCTTGGATACGTTGATTTTTAGGCCGGCCTTTTGTGATTCCAAGACAAGGTCTTCAATTTTGCTTTGCATATCTGAATGTTTGGACGATAAGAGGCAGATGTCGTCAGCGTAGTCGAGATCTTCCAGATGTTCGGTAAAGTTCCATTGAATACCCCTTTTGGCCTTATTAAGAGCTTTATCTAGGATATCATCAAGAACGATAAGGAAGAGTGATGGTGATAGTAAACACCCCTGCCGTACGCCTGAATTAGTGGTGAATGTCGGTGACAACAACCCGTTGTGTAACACACTGCATTTAAAGCCTTCATATTGTGCGCGTACTAAGTTTATGGCCTTTGCGGCAATACCTCTTCGTTGCAGTGACGCCCAGATGTTTTCTCGGGAGACACTGTCAAAGGCAGTGCTATAGTCAACGAAGACAAGTTGAAGTGCAGCACGCCACTCGCATGATTGTTCGACAATTATTCTGAGCGTGTTGATTTGATCCACGCATGATCTGTTTCGCCGGAATCCTGCTTGCTGTTTTTGAATGGCCGAATCAAGTTTTTCGCTTACCCTGCTCAGAAGCACTTTCGTCAGTACTTTTGATGGAACTGAGAGCAAGGTGATGCCTCTATAGTTTCGGCACTCGCTTAGGTCACCTTTTTTCGGCAATTTGACTAACATGCCATGTAGCCAATCTTCTGGCAAACGCTCTTCACTCCAGATTTTGTTGAGCAGAGGATGGAGAATTTTAGCTGATGTTATGGGGCATGCCTTTAGCAGTTCAGCTGTTATTTGATCTATACCGGCGGCCTTGTAGCTACATAGCAGGTCCTAAAATTCTGAAAAAATTTAAGCAAACTCCTTGACAACAAATAAATCGACTTTTTCGGATAAAACCATATACATAAATGACTGGATTCTCAAATTAATTTCGTCGTGGTAATCGAATTGATTTTAACGTTGGCTTGATATTTGAAGAACAAAAGTCAAAAAAAGCTCTTGACATTCTGGGCAAGTCAATTGAAACCAAACCTGTCATGGAAAGTTAATGTGGGTTATCGTGAATCAAAATTCCCGGGTAATTTTCTTAAGCTGCAATAGAGAATGCACGGCAGTCTGAGAAAATTCCCCGGAAACATTTATTTACGATAACCCCCAATATACTTATTTGATGCGATGATGGGAACTACTTGAACTACTTGAGTTACCAACTTTTACGTTGGAGGTATTGAATTATAATTGAAAAATTGCAAGTTTGAAAACTTTTTGTGATTTTGGCCTGGGCGGGAGTTGAACCAAGAACCTCCAGGTTGGTAGCAGAAGTCGTTACCACTGCACCAGCCTTGCCCGGCTGCAAAGCCGACTTTTGCCAGTTTTGTTTGTGTGTTAATACGTATTGATATATCATAATTGTTGGTTTGTGTTATTTATTGATATTTGGTATAGTTGTTCCTTTGGAACAAATTCAATACCGATTGCAGGTGTTTCCACCTTATCAGGGCGTGTTCTCCCAAATAACTTTAAGAATTTTTAAGTGTGTTACTTAATGACATTTATATAATGAAAAAATTTAAGGCATTTGCTAGGGGTTTCGTAAAATACCTATACTTCGAGAGAAGATAAAGGATACTGAAAAAATAAGCCCAAAGTAATCCAAATTTTTCTCGAGAACGGCTGTAGCGATTTTAATGAAACTTTAGACAATGATGAATAATAGCATAGAATGAAGAATGAACTAGGTTTCGAAGGGCGTGGCAGCGCCCTAAATTTTAAATTTAATCTTGTCATAACTCACAAACTATTTACGGTATTTTGATGATTTGAATTTGATAGGCGGATAGTGTTTATCAATGCCTTGTAACAACCGAAAACGCAGCAAGGAAGTGCCACGCTCTTTTTTTAAACATTGAAAATTTTGATTCAATTACACAGGTTTACAAAAAAAAAAATGTCATGGCGTTTTAACCAGACCATATGTTTCCTAGGGACTTTGACGTCCTGAACCCGAATCCGGGGTCCATTTTTTTCCAGAACGTCTGAGAAATAGATTTCAAGGTCATATGGAGGTCAAAATGGTCAGATGTCGTTTAGTGATAAATTCGCAAAAATTCTGAAACTAGTTTTATATCATTGAATTCATAGTCCTTTAAAAGAATATGTTATTGAAAAGGGTCTCTCGGACCTGGTTTCGGATATATAGCCATCGGAAGATCGAGATCTATCTTCTATGAAAACCGCTAGAAGTTGGGAATCAATGGATGGATTTGAAAAATATTGGTGTCATATGAAAGGTATTTTGTTGTTGTTGATGTATTTTTTGTTGTAATTGAAAAATTTCAAAAAGGTCATATCTCAAAAACTATGAGTTCAATTGGAAATATGTGCATAAAATTTTATAGGTTGTCAAAATACCTTTCATATGACACCAATATTTTTTAAATCCATCTAAGAGTTCCCAACTTATAGCGGGTTTTATAGAAGATATATCCGGATCTTCCGATGGCTATATCTCCGAAACTAGGTCCGAGAGACCCTATTTGGTCACATATGAACCCCATTTTGATCTCCACATGACCTTGAAAACTTTTTTTTCAGACGTTCTGGAAAAAAACGGACCCAGGATTCAGATTCAGGACGTCAAAGTCCCTAGGAAACACATAGTCTGGTCAAAACGCCATGACATTTTTTTTTTTTTTGTAAACCACTCGAAACTCGAAAACGACTTCATTAATTTTAATGAAAATTTCGGAGATTTTGCCTCTAGAAACAGGAATTAATATGCAATATGCTGTTATGTTAGGAAAACTTGTTGAAGGGCGGGGCACCATCCACAAAAACATAATATGCTGTAAAAAATAAAACTACGAAAGCAATCTTTCTGAAATTAACTGTGTGGAGTATTCTTGCGATAGTGGGCAAAATATCGCCAGTGCTCGTGGAAACTCCCATACGATTAAAACACGTTAAATGTTATTTCTCGCAGATGGTGCAACATATTTTGATGAAATTTAGAAAAATGGCATTTATATAAATGAAAAGTGGGCAGTATCGAAGAAATGACACGCCCACTTTTCAACCATTGAAAATTTTGATTCAATATTACTCGAAAACGACTTCGGATATTTTGATGAAAATTTAAGATATTACCCCTGAAAACAAGGATTAATATGTAATATGCCGTTGTATTGCGAAAACTTGTTGAAGGGCTTGACACCGCCCTCAAAAATATAATATATCAGAAATGATCAGATCATGTTGTATACCGACAACATACAACTAATATTACGTTTCCACCGGAGATATAAAACCCATTTCCACCGGCCGAAAGAGATTTATTTTTGACATTAAATGTCATAAGCGGGAAAATGAAAGTTGTTTTTTCTTTTCATCTGAATATTAATATTTTGTTTGCTTTGTTTTGAATTTATTAATGACCAAAATCGCTGGTCCTGCTGAGATTTATGCGCAGAATTAAATCTCGGCAGAAATAGCTTTATTTTTGTATCATGTGGTCAACTCATAAATCTTCGGTGGAAAAGTAGTATAACAGTTCAATAGTGAAGAAAATGAAAGCACGTCTCCACTTGCTTGGTTAAAGCAATTTCGTTGGTTTAGTTTAGTAATAAACCAGATAGTTTATAAAGATAATGTTAACATCATTTTAGTCATTGCAACCCTGAACTAAAAAAATTCCCAGTTGGTAATTACAATTGGAGAATTGATGTCAAAATCCAAAAAAAAAAAACTTAATAAGCCAAGCGTGTCAATGATAATGTAGAGCTTTGGTTAAGCATATTTTGGTTAAGTTAACCAAAGCTAAGAACTTAACTTTTGAACTTGACGAAAAAATCGTGAAAAGTATTCTGTGCAATCATTTCCAGAAGTTAAGCACCATACGTTTGTAGTTCTATGTGTCTTTATTAAAATCATATGGTTTTAACAAAGATACTAAATAATTTTAATTTTGTGTTTCTTTATTTATTGGCTATGAGGTTATTAACATTTTAATTTACAGGCAAAACCACAAACGATGATGAGAAAGTTTTTTACGCTGTTTTTTGATAAAAAAAAATGTAAGAAAGAAATAAAAAAACATACAGACATATACTTTGTGTGAGATTTTATATTTTGTTTGTTGATTTTTAATTCATTGACCGACTTTGTTTCAATCGCATGGTGCAAAAAAAAAACACCATCAAATGAATCATTAAATTTATCTACAATTTTTGTTAGAGTGTAATATTTCGATTTTTCTTATCAATAAAAAAAAAATCTTAAAAAAAATGTGGTTTTGCAATTTTTAATAAATAATAATAAAAATAAAAAAATCAATTTTATTTAAACCACTTCAACAAAATTTTTCATTTCTTAATTAGTAATTCGAAACTGTGTCAAAAAAAAAAAAAAAAAAAATTGGCGCATTAGGAAATTGGGTCATCTACGTATACTACTTAAATACTCGTGTTTTGCTATCAATATAGTATTTTTTTGTTTTATTTATTTTGTAAAAAAAGAACATCAATTTATTTTTAAATGACCAAATTTTATTTTAAACCATGCAAGCGATTTGCTGTCGTCAGTTTTATGCTTAGAAATTTGGGTTATAATAAAATTGATCTTGACATATATTCGGTTTTGTTTTGGACTGACTTAACAAAATATCTACGCGTACAAATAAATTGACTTTAATTTTGAGGAGCGTAAGCAAAATTCGATTTTTTTACTTGTGCAATTAAATAAAAAAGAAACTATATAGTAATTTATTTAATTTGTATTTGGCCTTGTCGGAAATTGAATGTTCTACACCGTTTACAATAGTCCCTAGTTTTTCACTTGAGCTCATGCCGAAATGGCTCAATTTCAAAGATTCTGTAATAACGATGTTTCTTAGTCATTTTAGTCGACACACAAAATTATTTCTAAAGTCTTCGCCATACCAACCGATTGAATGCAACTTCACTTTGTGTTCACTATTATGTACCTACGACTTTGGGTATAAACCATAACCATCATGTAATTTCTGCTCGCATGAAACTTAAAATAGGGGGTCTATTTACTATAAGGTATCTCTGAGCTATATGTGGGCGAAATATCACAAGTGGGCGTGACAACTCTCTCACAAGTAGATACAACACATTGAATGATAAGTATATCTAACAAACTGTATAAGGTATTTTGATGAAATTTGGAAGTTGAGTTCTTGACATAAAAGTCATGTATTGGACGAAAAGAGGGCTTTAGAGCCACACCCACTTTTTAAACATGAATATTTTGGTTGAATATTGGTCGAGAACGGTATCAAAGATTTTGACAACAGCATGGGAGATATTTCCGCAAATGACAAGTGTCAGTATGAAGTACGAAGCTTCTTGGAAGGCGTACCACTTTACAAAAATTTTTAATACGTCATAGTAAGATAACTAAGAGAGTATTCTTTCTGAAATTTTAACAATAGGGTTCCTCTGAATAAAAAACAATCGAATATAAACCATGCAGTAAAACCAAGTTAAATATTACGTTTATTTAGTAAAATCTTTGAACTATGAGAGTGATTATGCTAAGATTGGATGTGAAGATGTCATATAAAATTTAGCTTAGTCATAGCTCAGAAACTAGTAACTCTTTTTCATAAATGTGTTGACAATCGTTTGGTTTTGCTAAAGAGATTTAATGAATATATCAAAGATTCTATAATTTGATCAGTTTTGAAAAAAAAAATATTTTTTTTGCTGATATATCTGTAACCAATTATAAGATTTTATGGAAATTTCGTATCAGGACTGCTGGTTTGCTGCGTTTCTTATTTCATACCTACCCCCTATTTCCTAATCCTAAGGAGTCTTTGTTCAAAATTAAGGTTTTAATGTAACTAGAATCGCCCAATGGTCAAAATTTGACGACAAATGTATTGGGTGTAGAACTTAAAAGCCGGAATTTGACGGTGAATGTCCGTACTAACAAATATCGTGAAAGCTCGAACTTTATATATATGTCATTTTGAAGGTACATTTGACAGCTGTCAAAATCAGTCAACAAAACAATTTTATCTTGTGTGCATCATTATTATTATTCACGATGAATAACTTCGAAAATTGGAGAAAAAGACAGCATTTGCGGGAGGTTCTGTTGGGTCATTTTTTTGCAAAGAAAACTGCTGTCAAAAGTCATTTTTGCATCGGATCGTGACTGAAAATGAAAAATGGATCCATTACGGCAACCCGAAACACAAACATTCATATATGAAGCCCGGACAACAAGGACCTTCCCAGCCAAAGGCAAATATCCATGGTGCCAAGGTAATGCTCTGTAATGCTCACAGGTAACCTCTATCGAACACAATTAATACGTTTGAAGCGTGCCATTATCGAAAAACGCCCGGAAAATGCGACCAGACACGAAGCAATAATTTTTCATCATGACAACGCTCGGCCACATATTGCTGCCTCAGTCAAAAATTACCTGGAATACAACGGAAAACAACGGATGGGAAATTTTGCCTCACCCGCTTTATAGCCCAGACCTTGCACCATCAGACTACCATTTGTTCCGATCGATGCAGAATGCCCTATCAGGAATACGCTTCACTTAAGTTCAAGATATCGAAAATTGGATAGATTCATTTGTGGCCGCCAAGCCGGCGCAATTTTTTTGGGATGGAATTCATAAATTGCCTGAAAGATGGGGAAATGTTGTAGCTTCCAATGGACAATACTTTGAATAAAATATATTGTAACATTTTTCCACAATAAAGCATCAAATTTCGCTAAAAAAATTCCGGTTTTTAAGTTGTACACCCAATATTAAATAATTTTGGAACTTTTTGGACAGTTTTAGTACTTTTTTTTATTTGGTACAAAATAGAAAAACTCATTTATCATCCCTGGTACACTGACAAATGTGAAACGAAAAGAAAAGAAAAGAGAGAAAAGAAAAAAAGAAAAAACATGACGACAATGTCAGTCAGCTTTTTGTCTTTCTCTTTGTATTGTATCCTCTGTTCAGCTCTGTGTGACCGCGTATTTTGTCGTTATTAATATTAAATTGTACCTTTGGCCTGACTAAACATTAAATATCTTACACTGCAGTATTTTGAGAATTTTTTTCATACGCCCTCTTGTCCGAGTTTACCCAGTTTTTGCTCAGAGCTTGCACCTATAGTTCTTACTGTCTGTGTGAAATTTAGAAGCATTGCTTCAAAAAAAGTTTTCAGTATAGCGTTTTGAAGCTTTTGCTTATATGGTAGCTGCCACGCCCTCTTTTTCGAATTCGCCTAGTTTTCGCTCGGAGCTTGCGCTGACCATTCCCAGTATTTATGTGTATTTTGATTGCATTGTCGTGAAAAATACTCTCAAAGTTGCATTTTGAATATATTTTTTGTATGAGCGTGTCCATGGACCGACTTCGCTAATTTTCAATAATATTTAGATTTTTCAACAAACCCTATTATTTATTCCTCTCTAAAATTTTTAGATAACAAACTTACCCCCTATTTCCATCCCCTGAAGAGGCTCTCATACGAAGGTAACGTGTTCCTATCAGGTGTATTTGTCATCATTAACTTAGGCCTCAAAAATGAGCCCATTGTATACCCGACTCTAAGAGCTTTTGCGAAGAATGTCTACGTGAACCACTTGGAAGTACATATATAGATGAGAGTTTTTGGCTTTTGAACGCCCGCGGCACGTAAAACTCTTTGTTTACTCATGAGGAAGACATCTTACGAAAAAAGTATACGTGTGAAATTTTTGAGAACTTTTTGCAAAGTTAAAAAAAATTTTTTTTTTTGAGTAATTTTTGAAAAAATTATATAAAAAAGCCCAAAACTCTCATTTAGCGACCGAGTCATACATCATTTTTAAGCTTATAAATTATACTTTAATTTAAAATACTTTTAAACAAAACTAAGGAGAGTTTTTTTAAAAAAAAATCTAAAGTATTTTTAAGTGTAAAAAATTTTGGTGAAAACATTTTTTTCACCAAGTAATATTTTTTTATAAAAAGAACACTTAAAATTAAATTGGACCAATTACTATCATATATCAATTTACACACTTTGGTATAAGCTATAAATTTTTGAAAAACACCCTTTCATGAAAATGACTTAAAACGCCAACATCAACACCCTGTATTTTAACAACAAATGGTACTAGAACCAAACCTCCCGGATTGTTATTTTTGTACACCGAATCTAGCATACATATATTGCCAAATTTGAGCGATATCGGAGACAAAAAAATTTTCAGCTGCTACGCTTCGCGTATTTTGCTTCATAGGCATAACATAATCATATATTATTGGGTGTACAACTTAAAAACCGGAATTTGACGGTGGATGTCCGTACTAACAATATCGTGAAAGCTCGAACTTTATATATATGCCATTTTGAAGGTACATTTGACAGCTGTCAAAATCAATCAACAAAACAATTTTATTATGAAGTTAGTTTATTGACTGATTTTTATTGCTTGTATAGTACTCGTAATTTCGAGAGCCTGCATTGTATGTGGAAAACAAATCCGCCCTTGTAGGTTTTAATTGTAGCTAGCGTAGCATGTCTCAAAACCAGAGTGTGTTACCAACTAACAATTTGGCAATTTTTCACAACGGACGGCGCTAGTGAGCCTTATGAGTTATGCATAATGGCGATCCTGCTCAGAGAGTTTACTCGTGGCCTATAGCACAATCGCTTAAGCACCGTGTTCTCTTTCATTAGAAAACCGGAGTCACGAGTTCGAGTACGGTTTCTGGCAAGATTTAACTAAAACTGATCTGATGAGGCTATATACATGTTTATATATGAAAAATATATAAATATGTATGTGGAAGTAGCCGAAACATATGTAATCAATTTCCATGTTAACACTTGCTTTCGTCTGTTGTTGAAAAATTGCAAAAATGACTGTTTAATTAGTTCAATATAAAATTATCATAAAACAATTTTATCTTGTGTGCATCATTATTATTTTTCACGATGAATAACTTCGAAAATTGGAGAAAAAGACAGGAGGTTCTGTTGGGTAATTTTTTTGCAAAGAAAACTGCTGCGGAAAGTCATAGTTTGCTTCTAGAAGCTTATGGGGTCTATGCTCTAGCTGAATCAAGCTGTCGTGAGTGGTTTCGACGGTTTAAAAGTGGTGATATTAATGTCGAAGGCAAAGAACGTCCTGGTCAGCCGAAAAAGTTTGAGGATGAAGAATTGGAGGCATTACTCGATCAAGATTCATGTCAAACGCAAGAAGAACTTGCAGAACCATTCGATGTTGATTGAGCAACAATGTCCAGACGTTTGAAAGCCTTGGGAATTTTTCAAAAGATGGGAAATTGGGTGCCATACGAGTTGAAGCCAAGGGACGTCGAACGCCGATTTTTGATGTCCACAATGCTGCTTGAACGCCACAAAAGGAAGGGTTTTTTGCATCGTTTTGTCACTGGCGATGAGAAATGGATCCATTACGATAATTCCAAGCGCAAAACAGCGTATGTCAAGAAAGGTGAGGCCGGCCCATCACAGCCGAAGTCAAATATTCACGCTTCGAAGGTAATGCTCTGTATTTGGTGGGACCAGCTAGGTGTGATCCATTATGAGCTGTTGCCAGGTGGCCAAACCATTAATGTTCAATTCTATCGTCAACAATTGATCCGATTGAAGCAGAAAATCCAGCCAGAGCGGCCAACGTATGCGACCAGACACGAGTCAATCATTTTCCACCACGATAACGCTCGGCCACATATTGCTGCCCCAGTCAAAAATTATCTGGAAAACAACGGATGGGAAATTTTGCCTCACCCGCTTTATAGCCCAGACCTTGCACCATCTGACTACCATTTGTTTCGATCGATGCAGAATGCCCTATCAGGAATACGGTTCACTTAAGTTCGAGATATCGAAAATTGGCTCGATTCATTTTTGGCCGCCAAGCCTGCGCAATTTTTTTGGGATGGAATTCATAAATTGCCTGAAAGATGGGGAAATGTTGTAGCTTCCAATGGACAATACTTTGAATAAAATATATTGTAACATTTTTCCACAATAAAGCATCAAATTTTGCTAAAAAATTCCAGTTTTTAAGTTCTACACCCAATACTAAAATCGGTAACATTAAAATTTTTAACCTGGTACTTTAGGGGGAAAATCTCAATTTACATAATTTCCCTGATAAATTAAGAGGACCTATTTTGATATGTTGTTCACGGCAAAATTCTCTATCCTATTGGTATAGGTTTTATGAAATTTGGAACTAGTGCAAGACTCACATATATAGTCATCTAATTTGACTGCTCTAATATTTGTCATAATTCAAAAGAGATTGGAATTACATCATCTTGAAAAGCTTTGAATAAAACGCATCAACTTCAATCATCAGATCAGATCTAAGTATATACTAATACTTATATTGGCGCACGCGTAACATCATTACAATTAAACAAAAGCTTTTAAAATATGTCTTTGTTAGCTAATCTGTAAGTCAAGAGTATAATATTTACATCACTCCTAGGGCCTATAAGTAGATTTCTAACCTTGAACTTAACATGGTAAAGGTTAACGTTCTACATTTGATGAAGAAAGAGAGAGAAATAACTTGATTGTTTGTCGTCCCAATTCTTTGTTTTTTTTTTGTTTTGTCTTCAAATTCAATTTGCATATATTTAATGAATTTTATGACTTAAACATCATTCTAAATGGCTTTTTCTTCAAAAAACATACAATGTGTGTGCTTAGCAAACATGTCCATTTTAAAACAAAAACACAAATAAAAAAAATGGTTCTCCTCTGCCTATAAATGTCACACAAAAATGATTTGAATTTCATATGTTTAACATAGATTTTTCTCATTCTTCACTATTTTGTAGCGCCGCATGTCCCACCACACCGCCAATACGAAATCTCTTTGTTGACCCCCGCTTGGATTTTGTTGAATAACTCAAAAACGGTTCAATGGACTCTTTATTTATTTTTATTTCTGATAATACTTTTTTTTTTTGTTTTTATTTTGGTTTTATTTTTCATTTTTATTTTTTTTTTTTTTTTCAAAAAAGTTTAGCGTTTTGGACTTTCTTTTTTTGTTTTTTTTTTTTTTTTTTGTCTGCTCAATTTTGAATACAAAATCTTGGTATGTGAATATCTGTCTGTCTATCTGTCTCATTGTTGTTGTTGACAACGGTCCTCCTGTTGCAACTTCTTTATCATCTTGGTTAGTTATGTATAGGCATGCACTCGGATGATGGGTCTTCTTATCACGTAGCCCCTCAGAGTATTGATGATGAAGATGATGATGACGTTGATGTTGATGTTGTTGATGAGGAAGCCATTACTTGTGTATTTATCTTGGCCTCCGCCACGACTGCTGCTACATATTGTTATTAATAATATTTATTGGATTATTTTCCTTGAGCTTTTTTTTGTGCTCCTACACTGCGCTCTTCGATTATATTTGTGGTTGGCTGATATTTAATATTGGAAAGAATAAACTTTTTTTTTCTTTCTTTACTTTCAGAGGGAAGACACAAAAACTTGATAACGAAATCTGGTCCAACTCGAGGGTATTGACTTCTGTTAATTATATACGCGCGTATCTACGTTTGTTTATTTTTAAACTTTTGCTATGAGATTGTTTGGAGCGATATATAGCTGTGGTATTTCCAAACTATGCTCTACATATTGTTATCAGTGCCAGAGAAATCTGGTTAAGTCTAATTAGCCCATAAGTTGCTGAGGGTTTTACTGGAATTTTGAAATTGTTCCACGACTTAATCGTATGGCTGAAAAACGTACAAACGGGGTACTTATTTAGAGGGAATTTTCTGACTGATCTCGAGTCAGTCGTGTTAAACTGCCATGGTATTTTTTTTCAGTATGTTTTGATTCAAGCAAGTGTTAATGTGGATGATGGAATTAGCTGGAAATAATTCTGTAAAATTGTGTTTGATCGGAACGTAACTGTGAATGATGTCTATTGTAGCGTCATGGTAATGAACACTTTATTGAATAACATGATCCCCGACGGCATTCAGTTGCAGAAAGACGGCGCTACTTGCAACACAACTAGCAAAACCATTACTTTATTGCAAGAACAATTCCTTGAAGAATTAATTCTGACATGTGAACTGATCATCTAGGTCAAGTCTACAATTTAAAATCACTGAGCTCAGCCAGCGTAGAATTTAGACTTATCATCATTAGTTTTTGTTGCTTTTTGTTGGCTGCGTAACAAAAAAAAAAAAAAACAACAAAAATCATTTTTCATGGGTGTTGTATTTCCGATAAATATTGTGTTTGTTGTGGGCGAGGTAAAATTAAGTAGTTCACTTTTGTTCTACGCTAGAGCCTTTAATCAAAGTAGATCATATTATGTATAAAGTGGCGATTCCCTCAGATAGTCAGGAAGCTTTCGAAGCACTGAATTCAGCAATAATAAGGTCTAAATTGGTGGGGGACTGCAAGGAGTAGTTGGTCAGGCCCGGACTTCAGTTTTATCTTGCTCTCGTTTTGGTTCCAGACCATAGGGACATCGAGGGCAACAAAAAGGCTGACGAACTTGCAAGGCACGGTTCCTGCTTTAACGTCACCAGCGCGGTGGGGGTACATACCCCGCTAGGTCTGGTAAAGAAGCGGATATTTTGCACTGGACACTGGGCCATCGGCAAGCATGTTGAAAAACTAGGTATCCCTTTCAACTCCTTTTGTCGGAGTTGCTTAGATGCAAACGAGCAGGAAGAATCACTTTCTCTGTGACTGCCCTGCTCTGGCTAGAGCTAGACTTATATCACTAGGAAAGCCTTTCTTCAATACACTCAGCAGAATTGTCGACATTGAAATCGGCTCGCTGCTCAGTTACCTTAATAGGACTAACTGGATATATATATCGATAGTTAGGTAATTAAACTTTTTACATACACTCATACCAGTCTGTCGGGTCACTTTTGTGGTATTAAAATGACACATTTAGTGCTACTTAGGGTTAAGCTTGCATCGCTAAATCGCCACTCTAGCCTAATCTGACCCTAGATCATATTATACAAACATCAAGACTTCAAAGATTTCTTGGCTACGATTGTGTAATTGGAAACCAGAATAACTCGCGCCAATTGACAGATATCACTCGAAAAGTTCGAATGCTTTATCAAAATGTGGATCATCTTACGGCCAATATATACTTTCGATGTAATTACCAGTGCTGAGTCCGAATCCAGTCTTAGAATTCCTCTATCACCTATGTTTTTAGAGATATTCTAGCGTAAAAGTTCAAAAACACTACGGATATATTTGAGATTGTATAGAGGATGCACGAAATTGTTTTGCGATATTCTACTAAATGTATCGATTAGTACTGTTGTGTACGGTCTTGAATTATTTTTTCTTAAAAAAGTTATGACCATTTGAAAATTACACCATGGAGTGAAAAATAGTATGTGAGAAATTTTGTGGATTCCACCAAGAAGAGTTAGATGACACCAAAAAGTTTAACTATAGCATAAGCTATGTTCACAACTAACACTTCCAGTTATAGCTTAACATAAGCGGCATAAAGTATAAACTCGGTCCTGGGTGTTTAATAGTGGGTGTCCCATAATTGAACAAAAGATTTGAATTTATCAACATTTGTGCGGTAAAGTGTTGCCAAACAAAAAAAAAAATAAAACAGTTTGTCAGCTGATAGTTTGAAGTTAATAAAAATACATTAAAAAGGGAGCTGCAATGCTGCGTGAACGAAATTCAGCCATATTAATACAAATAGGTTATGGGAAATTTCGACAAAAGAATGCATATGTGCGAGCTTGGTCGTGGTAGTCTTCTGCCGATGTCCTTTCTTTTACATAACCCTATTCCATGTAATTTATGTTTCCATAAGAAATAGTACAATCAAGCATATAAAAAATCTCTGTTTCCTATATAATTCAAAACTTGCGTGAATTATGGGACACCATTTACAAAGGTCTTTTCATACTTCCGACTCTAATGTTTCTATTTATCACTAATTCATAAAAATTTTAAATATGAAAAATAAGTATATCATATTACAATGCTCAATAATTTTTTACATAAAAAGTTAGATATCATAAATAAATTGCTTTCATTACATATGTACGCACAAATTAAAGAGAGAAATAACAAATTGTCGTTAACGATTGATTTCTATGTGGGGGTCTACGTGATATTTGTCATGAAGAAAACCAAACAGTCGAAGAGTAAAAGTAGTTAAATAATTTATTGCTTTTTTATAAAAAAAAAAAAAATAATTAAAATAAAAGAAAAATATCGTTATTCTGATGGAATTTTAAAACCTCTACAGTTTTTTTTTCCAAATTATGTTAAATATGTAAGAACTTTAGGTTACTCGGACGATTTCAAAAATTGTTGTTTGTTTCACCCAATAACCTTTTTAAATTTGGGAAAAAGCGATAAAAACATAATGACAGCAAATAAATTGCATTAAAAACATTAAATATTTTTCGCAAAATAATTTCTTTATAAAAACTGAATCAACTGTTTTTTGTTTTTCTTCAGAGGGCACGTGCCATGTTTCGATATTATTGGTATTCTGCGGGAAATGAGTAAAAGGCTTTCGTTTTTTTTAAATGTAATTTTACTTAAACACAATTCCAGCAAGCAGAGTTCAGTGATCATAATAACTGTCACGTTTTACTTCTGGATTTTCAGATATTCAAGTTTTGTCTTTATGTTGGCGAATGAATGAACAATTTAACTTTACAGTTGCAAAAATTATAGCCATTTCAAAATTATTTTCTATTTAATCATGTACAACATGTCGGATGAGTAACATTTATCTAATACAAAAAAATACATATTCAAACAATATTTTTCTATAAAGATTTTTCTGCACATTCTGCTGTCAAGAACACTCAATAAGTTAGAAAAAGTGGAGAAGATTTCATCAAGCAAAGAAATCTGATCAAACTGAATAGGCCTCTTCTCCATTTAAGGGCATGGCACCGCCAGCTAAAAAAATCATAATAGTCATGTCAGTGGCGGATCCCGCATTGTCAAGAGGGGGGGCCGATTGACTACATTTCTAGATAATAACAGAATGTTTTTGTAATTTTTTTGTATAATTTTAAAAAACATTTAATCACTTGCTTTGAGAGGAGGGCCGATCGCCCCATTTCCCCCCTTGGATCCGCCACTGAGTTATGTTATCGTTCCTTAGTGTTAACCCTATTTCCATATTAAATTTCATAAAAATTGATGCGGTGGCCTAGCCGTGAGAGCTTTTTGCCATTTAGAGGCGTGGCATCTCCCACACTTAAAAAAAATTAAATGCTATGCAGTACTCCTTCTCACAACCTTTCCAACAAAAAAAAAAGCAAGCAAATTGTTTGCGATTTGATAGAGAAACAGCGACTAAACCGTTGTCGTTTGCCTATTTATACTTGTATATAAGATTTCAAACCCGAACATCTCGAAAGCCAGAACTAAGTACTATAAATGATAGAGATGAGTATTATCACTTAGCTCATCGTACTCGAATTGTGTGCTGCGCAGAATCAATATCAGAAAATAAGTAGTTCCGTTTCGAGCATGATCTAATCAGATCACAAGAAAATCTTCATTCTGCACGAATTAGAAGAAGGATAACTCACACACTGCGGAAACTACTACTGGAATTCTGGCATCAAGCTTTGAAGTAGGCAACTTAAGAAAGCAGGTAATGTGCCCGTCCAAAAACATTGTGAAAAGGATCACTAGAACAAGAAATTCTTACGTATGTGAAATGGAGAGATGTTTAAAAGCATTGAAAAGCAGGTAACAGCTCTTCACCATATGCGGCGAAGAAGTTTTGTAAAAGCACAGCCTGGACATGCTGATAACTTTCTGCTGTACATAGATATCTAGTACCTTTGGCAGTAGTGATACAAAAGGAAAAAATAAAACAATATAACGACTCGGAACTGACCAATTGAACTTATGCGTTACAGACTTGAATTGCGAATGATTTCCACAGATATCCAGCCAAATGGATATGGCTATATCGACTCAGGACATGACGCTGATCAAGAATACAAATGCGCATTTCCATGGTGTCGCACGTGAACATTTGATGTAAAAAAGATGCCAAACGGATTTTTATTTTGATAATCCGCTGAACTTATAGCACTTAATTAGCCCTATAATTGGTGCTAAGTTTGCTTTTGGGTAATTTTTCATTTTTAAGATTGTTGCATAAAACCAAGGCGATCGCACGGGACAAAAACTGAAGTTGTTTTCGGAGCCAACGATTCAAACGCCGATTTCAGCAAAATCTAAGGCAGTATATCAATGCGACTAATTTTAGAATGTTGTGCGTTGATGTATCTTAAAAATGGTTTTGATTTTACCCAAAAATGATTTATATTTTTTTTAATTTATTTTTAATCATAGTCCCACGGGACGTGTTGCATTGGACATTTTTATTCCACCATACAAATTTTAAATTGAAGACCTTACAAATAACCATGGTCAGGCATCACTAATTTTTTCAAAAGATGTTATTTATTCCGATCCATTTTATTTGCATGTGTATCAAATCTCATTGATGATGATTTTTTTTTTTTTTTTATTTGCAGGGGCGTGGCGCCTTCCATTTAATCAAAGCTCATTCATCTGCGTTAAAAATTTTCAGAGATATAATGAAGTGATTTTTTTGGGGGCGTTATACCCCCATTTTTGCCAGTACACATTATTTGTCTTAGTGGATTTTACATATGAACCAAATCTCAACCATGTACTTGAAATACCTTTCTATACCATCCACACCTTCTTCTTTTCTGCGTTAGAAACGGATGAACAAATTGCATATACCCTGGGTGTATAGTATGAAAATATTAACTTGTCGCTTGGGGTCGCTGATTCCAAAACTTAAATCCATGATTTAAAAAACAAAATTTCGGATCCAAAATGGTGAGAAATTTTGTCAAAAAATGATTATAAGCACTTTAGCGAAATTCGAAAATTTGGGAAAAAAATAATGGATTTTTTCTGATGATAAAGATTTCCTTTTTATATTAACTAGAATCTCCCAATGGTCAATGGTTCGACCACAAATGTATTAACTAATTTCGGTACTTTTTGGATCGTTTTAGTACTTTTTTTTGATATTTGGTACAAAATAGAAAAGCTCATTTATCATCCCTGGTACAATGACAAATGTGAAAAGTAAACAAAACAAAAAGCACAAATAGAGCTATGCTTTTTGTTTTTTTCTTTGTGCTTTGTCCTCTTTTCAGCGCTATGCGACCGCGTATTTTGTAATTGTTAATATTGAAAAATTTGTTTTAATGTTGGCAGCCTTAAGAGCAACATATTAAAATAATTTTAACTTTGTGCACATCTACACGAAAATACTTTTCTAGTGGTGTATAATTCAAAATCGTACTCCATTTCTAACATAGTAAAAAAAGAAGGACTAATTTTTGTCTTGCGTATTAATATAAAGATATATTTAAACTATGCTCTAACAATGCAAATCTGCAGCAAATAAACCAAATAAAACTTGCTATAATTTTCAAGAGATAATATCATTTAGTTTTCAAGCTAAACTTATTCAAACTTTAACATTTTTTATTAGATTTTTGGAAGGAATAAACATTTTCTGTGCTCGTCAAGGTGCGAAGTGGACTTATTACCTGCCAGCTCTTTCTCATAGACCACAGTGCGTTATTCATAAACTAACGTGATGTATAGCTGAAAAGAATTGTTCTGAAATGACAGCCAGCCTACGGGAATCTATACAAAATGCAAAGGAACTCTCACAACAGATTGAATACAATCGAATGTTTCTCAACTAACAAATTTGACACCAAATAGCACAAAGTGTCCATGCGACTAGGAAGCATTATTTTCACAATAACTTCACACTGTCAACACATTGAATACGAAGAAAGTCACCACCTCCATAGAAAGCGCATCTCTTTGTATACGATATTTTTAATTTTCTACTACGGTTCGATTTGCATGTATTTTAGCTCAAATAACAAAAAAAAGTATCATTTATTTTCAAGATTTTTCAATGTGCACTTCGTCAAAATAACAAAAAAAGGCAATTTCAAGCATTAAACGCAACTTAACCACAAGCCTTCATCATAAAATTATGACTTTTTTAAACATACGATACGATACAACAAGTACGACTAAATGCACTGGGGCAACTCATGTTTTCTCAACTTTTCCACTTCCTTCAACATAATTCATTTTTTTATAAATTTCAAGAGCTTCCAGACCCCGTTGTATAGTACACAACAATGAGCGTTACACTTTAAATCTTCTCCATTGTAAGATCGTCAGTCAATAGGCGGCGACTGCCACTTATACCCAAAGTGGTGGCCGCAGTCTTTAGTGCTACTTGACTTAATAAAAAATTATAACGACACACAAACGATGACCAACCACCACGACGACGATAGAGTTTTCTTCAGCTTTTTATTAATCTGGATCAAGTTTTCCAAAGCCTATTAAACAACTTGATTGAATGCCTTGTCGTCGTTTGTCGTTGTGACTTTGTCGCAGCTCTTGTAAAGATTTGTTCCAGAAGAGACCAAAAGAAAGCAACAGAAGAAAACACTAACCATCCTTAGCTTCTGAGAAACGAAAACAACAAAAAAAAAAAACTCAATTAACTTAAAGATTGGATGATTTGTGTACAACGCGATATTTGCATCTGACTGACTGAAAGTGTGTGGTGGAAGTTTCATTGGAACTTCAACATCATCATCATCATCATCGACAACGACGACCGTCGAAATGACAGTAGTAGGTAGGAAACATCAACAACACAACACGGTCGTAATCAACACTTTTAAAGGCTGTCGTGTCTGGTGTTGTTCATCGCTGTGCGTTGTATAGTCTGGGTGAAACTGGGTCAAAACTGACACAAAGCTGTGATTTTAAAGCACATTATTGACAGAGTTTACTTGAAAATTACAATTACAATTTGTTTTTTTTTACGATCAGCTACCGCTGATAAAATTAATGAAAAATTCTTATTGGATATGAAAATGAACAGTGAAACCTTTAGTGAAACTTGCCAGTTTTTAACCTTTGGTGTCCGCTACACACTTTCGAATGTAAATAACTTCCAAGTCAAATAAATCTTAATTTATGAGCGATCTTTACGATCAATTTGTGTTTATTTCTTCTTAATAAATTTGCATGTTGCCATAAAACTATCACTGTGATATTGATTGGTGTCTGTAATTATCGTATGAGTTATACGTGAAATAAAGACTTAAGCATAAAGAGAGAATCAGTCTTACTACTACTAGCTAGCATCACAGCAATGCCGTGAAATTGAAGAAGTCATGGTTAATTGGTTGGCTGCAGTGGCTAATCGAAAGCGATATTACTTACAATGTCACACAATAAGCATTGATACTGAATTCATTGAGTTCAACGGATAATGCTAGGGAGCTCAAATTTAGTACAATGTCGAAATTCTTAATATTCTCATAAAATTTCAGGAATATATCTCACATGAGTTCGAAAATATGGCGATTTTACCAAATGTATATTGTATACTAGACCTATCATAAGTAAAAAATTAAAAATACCTTGCTCCCAGTAGCTAAAAAGTTTTCTATTGGTAAAAGCATTAAAATTTTGGTTCCAATCGGAAAATATTTGATCAAGTCTACAGACCGTTGAAGGTCTTCGAAAGCAAAAAATCTATCTAATCAGATAATTGATATTTGAATTATGGGATTTTCCAAGACCCCGGACGAAGCCAATTGTATTTCGAAATAAAATATATCCTAAAACCTTGCCATGCAAAATATATATAAAGGAAAGAAAAAGTCATGCAAATCGGGCGAATGGTTCTCAAGGTATGGAGACACAGAGAAACAGACGTTGTATTTTATATGGTAGTATGATGTCGCTTTAATCGAAAGAATTAATTTTATCTTTGAAGCTATTTGACATACTTGAATGAAATTTGGTACGTACTTATATGAACAATATTTGAGTAAACAGCATCCACGGAGCCACGCCCCTCCTTCAAAAAACCAAATCTGTCATATCTCTGAAACTACTTTACACATGTGAATAAGATTTGATTTCAGGTAAAATGAAGCGAACTCGAAAAAGCCACTGAATAAAGATGAAGGTCGAAAAAACGCTACTTTAATGAAAATAATTGGCTTTAATCGAAACAATCAATCCTATCTTTTAAGCTACATATATAAACAATGCTTAAATAAATAGTATCCAATAAAAAATGGGCAGCGCCACGCCCCCTCCACCCCAAATTTGTCGTATCTCTGGAAATATTTGACTCAGGTAGATGAGATTTGGTACACATCTTATTGGCACTTGGAAAAAAATTTTCAATAAAAAATAGGCGGAGCCACACTCCCTCATTCTAAAAAAATCAAGTTTGTCATATCTCTGAAACGATTTGACACAGGTGAATAAGATATTCTTCAAAACAGAACTCAATTGTAATTTGCACCTAAAACTAGATGAACAATATGATATAAAAAAAATAAAGCGAGAAAATGTGGGCGTAATTTTTTTGGAAATATCATTTAAGATATTTCCTAGTGTGCCAGATGGTTCAAATCTTCGCTTTTTTATCCGTTACGGATCCGTTACTGATCCGTTGGCGGGAGAGATTCCCAAAAAAAAAGTGAATCGTTTTTTTTTTCGGAATTTCTCCCGCAAACGGATCAGTAACGGATCCGTAACGGGTAAAAAAGCGGAGATATGAACCGTCTGGCACACTGGGTTAAAAAATGAAAATAACATAAAACTAGTAAGGGTGTAAAATTTGGCCTGGCCAAACATTAAATACTCTACACTGCAGTGTTTTAAAAATTTTGCTCATATGGGAGGTGCTACGCCCTCTTGTCCGAATTCGTTGAATTTTTTTCAGAGCTTGCGCTTACAATTCTTAGTATTTATGCGTATTTTGGTTGCATTGTCGTGAAAAATACTCCTAAAATTGCATTTTGAATATATTTTTTGTATGGGCGGTAGGCGTGTCCGTTGACCGATTTCGCTAATTTTCAAAAAAATATATTTCGAAAAAAATGTTATTGGATTTTATAAAAAACTTTTAGCTAATTGTATGGACTTTTTAAGAATGTATTTAGTTTATAGAGTTCAAAAGAGTTTTGCAAAGTACTGGACCTTTAAAGTTGATATTTTAGTTTTGTTTTTCCTAATTTTTGACTTTGGCAGCCATTGCAGTATGAAAAAGGTGGTACAGACAGACCCACCTTGGCCTTCTTTGGTGCACGTTTACCCGAAGAAACCCATTATCTTTGTTTTTTGATCTCTGGTGTCTTATGATATGTAGATTCATCGTTTCGTACACGTTTACAAAGTGTAGCAAAAACTCGTTTAGATTGCGCCAAATTGACTCTCCTTTGAAGTACTTAGTCATATTGTTGCGTTTATTGTCGAGTATGAGAAATTGTGACACCCTTCATCCGAATAGCTTATTCATGTCCAAATATTCATGTAAAATATGATGTACCCTCTAATTTCAGATGCATACAACCTCAGACACCACACGCACTTTCATCTACTAATCGTCCAATACCATTCCATGGATTTTATCAAAGATTTCTGGCGTGATAACTTCTTTTGGGCGAACTTAATCTGCGAAGCCACTTGTGCTGGTATGACCCCAACCGAACTAAGTAAACCAATGATAGGTAAACAATAGGTACACAGTAAAAATTTTAATTTAATTTTAAAACCAAAAAGAATTTATGTAAAACAATTCCAAGAAAAGTAATGATTTTAAGCTATTTTGGAATAAATTTCATACTTTTCTGTTATAAATTTCTATTTTTTTAGGAAAAAAATCGGGATGTAATACCAAAGTTTAAAATCAATACTAAATGATTCAAAAGTAAGAAAAGTAAATTATCATTTTTGAGTATGTAATTCATATTCAATAGTAAATTTCATTCGAAAAAATGTATTTGCATAGATTCCCTAAGCAAAAGCGATTGAATAATAAAAGTCGAGATCCTCGAATATATTTTCTAAATTGTAAATAGTTTTAAGTGTTCTTATTTTGAGAGTTATCAAAATAAACACATGATATAAGCGAACACACTTTCATTGAACAGCGCCATCTACAAGCCAATTCCACGTACTAAACGAGACAAAAAATAAATCAGATGAGAAACATTTCGAAAAAAATCTCATTTCGCATGAAAACTAAACAAAAATCAAAATTCGCCATAGAAAATTAACAAAAATCAGCAAATCAAATTGCGAATGAGAGGAATACAGAAAATCGTCAAAAAAAAATATTTGCATATTTGTATTTGTTGTAATTTTAGAATTGAAGCGTTTAAAACGATCGGCATCGCGTCGCGCCACAATGCGCCAACAACAGAAAATACAACGACAACACGTTTGAACGATCCAATCGACCAAACGAAAAATAAAATCACAACAAAGGCAAATCAAACAAACAAACAAACAAACAAAAAAACGCATTACAAAGTCCGATGCGATGCGTCGCGTTGCGTTGCGACGACGCACGCCATTTCCATTTTAAACAACGCGCGCCGCCGGTGAATACCAACAACATACACGTAAAACGTTAGCGCGTAAAACGCAGTCATTGCGGCCATTGAACCCACAATTCCTCCATTGAACGAAGCGACGACGACGACAATGATTTGTACGAATATGCACAATGTCGTTGTTTCCAACGCAATACAACTTCAAACGGCAAGACAAGATCGTTGGTGGATGGACGAACAGACGGACGAATGCATAGAGGCACTATACTTAATCGGTTGAAGATCACGCCGCGAAGAGTGCTATGAAGATAAATGAGTCGACAAAGCGCGTTCGCTGTTGGCGAAAGTGAAGATCCACAACGCCGATGGCTATGGGTTGACGTCGATGCTGATTGCAACTAAGTATGTAAGTCGACGACGCAATCGGTAGTGTGTACAAACATCGATAGTGTCGCTGCGGCGCGCGAAATGAGTTTTGTGTGCCCGATCATCCAAACGCGCTGGAGGGAGAGTTAGAGCGTGTTATACTCGGCTAAGCTATTAACCGATGACGTGATGACGATCACACATTTTTGTATGCTGCTGCTGTGTGTGTATTCGTGTGGTGGTGAAGTTAAGCTCATTTGTAGCAGTATTGCCACCCCTAAAATATTTAAAGAAGTATTATCTCTGAAGTATAGATCTGAACGCAATATTGGACAATTCTTGATACCCACTCCCTCCTTTGTAACCCATCCATAAAGGAAACGATAGCAATTTTGCAGTGGTGTGTAACGCTGTCCTTGACCCCAACCTCCTCCCTCATCTAGCGTTTAATGATGGCACCTTTAATAATTTTCACAGACTTTGTCAAACCATTTTAATAAATTTCATCCAAATGACCTGGAAAAGGGTCAATGAATTTCAGGCTGATCTCCACGGCGATTTTGTGTAACTCGTAGAGAAACACAAGCAAAAGAAGATCCAGAAAATCATGGCACCGAAAATTTTAAATAATATGTCAGAAATCGGTACGAACTGGCATAATATAACACAACGTCCAAATTTATCTTTCTTAATATCTACTTTACAGGCCAAACACTTTTTATTCAATAGTCAACACTTTTACATTACTGCACTGTAATCAAACATTAAACTGCAGACTAACGTTCATATACATACGTTTATTCTATCCGTCAGCGATAATTGAAACCTTCCCAATGGGTTCTAACAATTGCCACATATCATTTACATATAACTTTCTGCTTTGCATGAAAAAAAAAGTATGGTAAAAAAGATTTAAAAAGCCCGGTGAGGTTAAACATTATCAGAAACCTTAATTTTTTCCTCACGAACACACCTGTGGAACTTCGACAATTGGCATAGACACAAAGCAAATACATAGATGATAAATATTAAGAAGGAAATGTAACTCAAGTTAAATTTTACTGCTTATGATATTTATTGACAGAAATAAATCTATTTTGGCCGGTGAAAACGGGTAGGATATAACAATATGATTTACTAATCTAGTCAGAGCTGAATCTTCGGTGAAAACCGGCTATATGTAAGATGCATAGGTATCATCTTAAAATTAAAAACCGTAAAAATTCATAAAACTCATCTCTACAAAGTTTTCTGAAATTGTTGAAATTGAACCAGCTACAGCGAATCTAAGGCTTCAGTGCAAAATATGAAAAAACGGAAATTAAGTTCTGAAAGTATGCAATATTTCTTTTTTTTTTTCATTAAAAACCATTTCTGCTTTCAAAATGGGAAGTTTGCAGGGAGTTAAGCATAGATTTTCAGTAAAGATGTTCACACATCAACCAAAATAAAAAAAAAACGGTGGCAACTTTGTGCAGCACGCTTCAAACAAAACACAAACCTCCAAAAAAAAAAAAAAAATACAGCAAAAAAATGATCAACCGCAATAAAGAGTGAGCGCACGAAGCTCCACCAGCAACCAACAACAGCGACATCAGCAGCACCAACAGCAGCAGCATTGGCAACAGCAGCAGCAACAAAACACAAAAAAACGTAATTTGTTGAAAATGTGTGTTTTTAGGTTTCTCAAACTGTAGCTTCGCTATATTCTGTTGTTGTTGTTGTTGTTGTTGCTGCTGTGTATAAAGTTATTAATGGATATTTTTAGCAAAAAAGAAGAGAAAAAAACAAACCACAAAAAATAAAAATATCAAAAAACAACAAACAAATTGTGGAAGAAAAAACTAAAAACGTAAAATGTTGCTGGTGGTACCTTATTTTTATACCCTACACCCAGGGTATTCTGCCTCCGTCGCTGAAGTTAGCTCAGGAGATTGAAAATGAGCAAAATTGGTCAACGGACACGCCTACCACCCATACAAAAAATACATTCAAAATACAATAAAAAGAGCATTATTTGCAATAACAGAAGCAAAATACACATAAATACGTGTACTAGGGATAGTAAGTACAAGCTCTGAGCAAAAACTAGGCGAATTAGGACGAGAGGGTGTGGCACCTCCCATATAAAGAAAAGTTTCAAAATGTTATACTGAAAGCGTTTTTTGTGGTAACCCAACCAAATTGCACTCAAACACTCAGATCAATAAATGCAAGCTCTGAGAAAAAACTAGGTGAACTCGAAAAAGAGGGCGTGGCACCTCCCAAAAGTTTCAAATTGATATACTAAAAGTGTTTTTTGAGACAATCCAACCAAATTTCACCCAAGCACTAAAAACAATAATGGCAAACTCTGAGCAAAAAGTAGGCAAATAGGACTAGAGGCACCTCCCATATAAGCGGCGTTAGGAAATAATGCCCTAGGAAATAACGCTCAAAAAACAAAAACGAAATAACTCCCAAATTATTTTCATATAAATTTGGGCGATAATCATTTTGGAAATAACGCCCAAAAATTTGGGTTTTTAAAAAAAAGGTAATAACGCTCAAAAAAAAAACGAAATAACGCCCAAATTATTTACATATAAATTTAGGCGATAATGATTTTGGAAATAACGCCCAAAATTTATTTGTATGAAAATAATTTGGACGTTTTTTCATATTTTAAAAATAAAACGAAATAACGCCCAAAAAAACGAAATACAGCCCAAATTTTTGGGCGTTATTTCCAAAATGATTATTGCCCAAATTTATATGAAAATAATTTGGGCGTTATTTCGTTTTTGTTTTTGGGCGTTATTTTATATTTTTTGAACGTTATTTCGTTTTTTATTTTGGGCGTTATTTCCTAACGCCCATATAAGCGTAAGTTTCAAAATGATATACTGAAAGATTTTTTTAAGAAAACCTAACCGAATTTCACTCCAATATTCAGAACAGTAAATGCAGGCTCTACGCAAAATCTAGATAAGCTCGGAAACGAGGGCGTGGCACTTTTTATACACTTCTAGGAGTTATGGAAGAAAAAAACAATTTATTTCAATAAAAACTTTTGTGTACAAGAATATTGCATAGTAAGAACTTAGTTTTTAATAATATACTGTACTTGAAATGCAGTGTAGGGTATTTAGTTTTTGGCCAAGCCAAAGAAACCACACTTACTAGTTTTTTTGGTATATGGCACAAGCATTTTTTTCTCTCTTCTTCTTCTTAGCTGTTTTCGCGAATTTTATTTCCACACCCTACACTATCTGAGTTAGGGAGTTTTGCGTAGGTGCTACGTCATTCTTTGGTTACAAAAAAAAAAAAAAAATGAAGTTAAAAGGTCAAAAAATCTACGTCAGTCGCTAAAATTTAAAACTAAGTTTTTGCAACATGGGAATAGTTTTGTAGCCCATAAATAATAAAATATTGAAATTGGGTCAAATGGATTATTTCATAAAGTTCGTACAATAAATCAGGTGTTTGAAACCGCTTGAAATTTGAAAATGCATCATAAAGAATCATATTGTGTAAAACATGGCCTCGCAGAGAAAATATTCAGATTTGGTAAGAAAATGTTTTTTATTTTTCTTTTAAAATTTCTTTTTATTATACTTCAGTTATAATATACCACAGTAACTCCTGGTTTATGTCAATTATTAACTGAGTGAAGCGTCCGACACAAAAATCGTGGAACATTTAGCAACGTTTAGTTTTATAAAATTGCTTTTGAATGAAACGTCCGACCAGTTTGTTTTTATAAAAGCTAACTTATTAATACTTTACTAGAATTTGACCACAAATGTATTGAATAATTTTGGTACTTTTTGGACACTTAGTACTTTTTTGCTATTTGGTACAAAATTGTAAACCTCAACTTATTAATACTTTACTAGAATTTGACCACAAATGTATTGAATAATTTTGGTACTTTTTGGACACTTAGTACTTTTTTGCTATTTGGTACAAAACCTATTTGGTAAACCTCATTTATCATCCTTAGTACAATGATAAATGTGAAACGTAAACAAAACAAAAAACACGAACAGTGCCATGTTTTTTGTTTTTCTCTTTGTGCTTTATCCTCTTTTCAGCTCTGTGTGACCACGTATTTTGTTGTTGTTAATATTGAATAATTTGTATATAATTAAATGATGGCAACATTTTAAAATACTTTTAACTTTGTGCACATCTACACTTAAATACCTTTCTAATGGTGCATAATTCAATGTCGTACTCCATTTCTAACGTAGTAAAAAAAGGAGGACAGAACCAGAGCTGAAAAATGGATAAAATACAAAGAGAAAAACAAAAAGCAGTCAGTGTTAACTACATATTTTTTGTTATGTTTATATTTCGCTTGAATTCAACCAGGGATGATAAAGGAACTTTTCTATATCGTACCAAATAACAAAAAAAAGTACTAAAAGTGTCCAAAAAGTACCAAAATTATGTAATACATTTGTGGTCGAATTTTGAACACTGGGCGATTCTAGTATGTAATAAATATGTCTGCAATGAAAGACGTAGATGATCGGTTGTAGTACTCTTTTTTATTTCTTTATTATTATCTCACGCAAAAGGCTAAAGAATTTATGGATGTATATTTGTGTGAATGTCTTTTAGTTTTGGTTATATCTCATGTTCATTTGAATGTTTGAATCAAACTTTGACCATTGGAAATGAAGTTTTTTCATTTCTTGTTATGCCTGTCTAGCGCTATGTCTGTCTGTATCGCGGCTGTTTGATTGTTTGTCTGTCTGTCAGTTGAGTTGATTGCATTTTTATATGCCGTTTCTCAGAATATCTATTTATGACTCACAACAAACGCAGCCTAATCATGCAATAAAGTAAAGTTTATTTGTTAAATGTATGTTCAACATTGAGCCGTATGATTTTGGATGGTTTCATCATTTGTTGAATAAGAGCCACTCAATATTTTGGTTTGCTTTGAATCTGAGTAACTCTAATAAACTTTTATGACTTAATTTGTTAAGTCTTGGGGCGATCCATTAAAAGACCACAATAAAAAATCAAATTTTAGATTAAGCTTACCAGATGTACAATTTGGACTTGGATATCTTCAAATACTTCAAAAGGTACTCGCCTTAAAGTTATTTCATGAAAAAACTAGTGGAGCAAAAGTAATGTCATAATGTGTTTTGATTGTAATTTTGTTGGAAAGGGAAAAATTTAACTCTGTTTTCACGAAAAATTTACCTGAAAGTCTGTAATGACGAAATTATGCTGACAAAATGATATCATCAGTCAAATGACTACCTCTTGAGCTGATGCTCATTTTAGGGCATTTTTAATTGTTGCTCGCAAAACATCTGGCTTCAAATTGATTTGCTTGTTGTCAACTAATTATCTATCTGTGAGTAACATCAAATTTAAAGCACAATGACATTTAACATCATTTGCAAAAATAATGACACATTCACACTATGATATTAATTTTTTCTTTTACATAGGTTTTGCTTTGTAAATTCTCTACTCAAAATAACCGATTTAATAGCTTTTTAAGAGTATCACACGTAATAAAATGTTTTTACGTTTATGAAAAACAAAATTTTTAAGGCTGATATGAAGATATAAGTGACACACGGGACATTTGACTATAGTATTCTAGACAAAACTTTGGTTATAACAAAATTAATTTATGCCCTAATGCTATGAAAACTGTCTCGAAACAAAACTAAAAAACCCTCCTTATACAGGATGTATTGCATAAGGTTACCAAGCATCTGGGAGGTGATAGAGGAGGCCTAGACTAACAAAAAATTGCACCTGGATTGGAGGTTTAAAATGTAGCAATGAGAAGTTATAGGGTTAAAACTTATTTTCTGACTTGTTTCAGAAAAAATTTTCTTGGATTACCCTAACGTTTTAGAGAAAACATTTTTATGCCATGGTTTTAGCTAATTGTAAGAGCTTTTAGATAGTGTATATGGTTTATAAGGTTTAAAAAGATTTCGAAAAGTTCTGGACCTTTAAAGTTGATATTTTAATTTTTTTTCTCCTATTTTTTGACTTTGGTGGCCATTTTGGTATGAAAAAGGTCCAATTAACATACCTTTTAATAATTTTCTTTTTAAATTCTTGTTAAATTTTCTTCAATTCCATGGGCCATACCAACTTTTTAATTTGAGGTCGGAAAAAAATACTTTTCTATGTAACACACGGGTTACTCGCATGCGTTACGCTGCATATGACGTGCGCACTACTTGTGCTGCTCTTTATTTACTGGGGCCTTCAAACGGAAAAGTATTTTTTTCTGACCTCAATCAAAAAAATTGGTATAACAAATGTACTATGGGATTAAAGGAAATTTAATGAGCTTTTCAAAATTATAAAAGAGTATGTTAATAGGACCTCCTTCATACTCAAATGGCCGTCAAAGTCAAAATATGGGGAAAAAAATTATACAATTAGCTAAAACTTCGCCATAGGAATGTTTTCTCTAAAACGTTAGGGTGATTCAAGAAATTTTTTTTTTCTGAAACAAGTCAGAAAATCAGTTTAACCCTATAACTTCTCAGGGGTACATTTTAGACCCCCCTCCAGGTGCAATTTTCTGTTAGTCTAGGCCCCCTCTATCACCTCCCAGAATCTTCGTAACCTTATGCAATACACCCTGTATACACACTAAAAAATGATAGTTTACTTTTCTCGATTTTAATTCCCTTTTGTATTGATTTAAATCTTTTTGGTATTAAATTCAGATTTTTTTCCAAAATAGTTTGAAATTTATTCCAGAAAAGTATAAAATTTATAACAAAATAGTTTAAAAATAATACTTTTTTTTTGGCGTTGTTCTATATAAATACTTTTTGGTTTTTAAATTAAACCAAAATTTTTACTGATTTATCTGTATTTAATTGTTGCTTAAGTGTAAGTGTGACTGACGGAACGTGAAACGTAACATTTTACATTTATTAACTTAATGAAGAGTTTAAGCCAAACTATTGCTGTTTTCTGACATTTTTTTGTATGTTGTAATTTAAGACTGTAACCACAACTGAAGACTTTTAAACAAAAACTAGGTAATATGATGAAAAAATTATGGTATTAAATTTGTGACTCACTGGACTACCTATTGTGACTCACGAGACGAATATGAAGTCAGTGCTAAAGTTGATCATTGGTCACAAGGCAATAAGTAATAAGAGAAGGCACATAGAAATCTATTATTTTTTGTTACTAGAACTGCCTTTTGTGACTTGCGGGACAAGTTTTAAAGCAGTGCAAATTCTTTTTCATAGAATCTAGCTTTTATTGCTTTTTAATGGTTTAAGTATATTAAGAGAACGTAAAGCGATTGAAAACCTTGATGGTTTTTGACCATGCCTCATAAGGTTTTGTTTTTTTTTTTTGTAACTCACGGAACATATCATTGTTAAAAGCGCATTTTTAAGTTAATCTGGTCTTAACGAAACTAATGTAGCGTAACAGTGGTTAATCCTTACTTATAGAAAGCCTTCATAACATAAAAATCAATATTATATGTAATAATACAACTTTTGTATGTTTAAGTGTGACTCACGAGACATAAAACATGTCTTGGTTCAATTTCTTTTTAAAAGCTTTTAATAATTTCACCGATCTATTTCTTTTGCTAAATTGCGTGGCAGAATTTTATAATCATCCATTCTGTCTAAGAAAGCAGTTGTCAACTGAAGTCAAATTTTCTATACGAAAAAAAATGAAAATATGTCATGACTTCCATAAGCAAAAAAAAAAAAAATATATTTTTGTATCATTTTCAAAAATTGTTTTTAAAGTAAGAAATCAATGAACATATTGTATGTATTCTCCTTAAACTCCTAAGAGGAGCATAGGGCCAATATGAAACGTCTCCATTTGTTGCGATGACTTTGATCTCTTGCCATGACTTTCCCGATTCTTTTGTTTCCTTTTCCAGCGCAATAGACATTTTACTATAGGATAATGCTTAAATAGAGTTATATAGGTTTAATATAATATTTTTTATCGTTTTTCTTCTTGGAATGCAATGACCCATATAGGTATATCTTTTTGAAAGATTTTTTTTTTTTTTTGTTAAAGTATCATTTCAATATATCGATCAATTCCTATTGCTGTTCTAACAGACTGTCACATTTGGTATTGTGTTTCTGCTTCCTATTCTAATTCTACTTCTTTTTGTTCCTCTTTAAAATGTATTAATTTCTTCTTCATCTACTATTTCTATCATCTGTTTCTCTCTGTTATGTGGCGTCTTTTTCGCGTAGTACGTACGTAGTAAGTATTATCATCGCAAATCTTGACCTACATTTGAGTTTATTAACCGGTTCGCTTCGATACGAAAATGAATAAAAAATGAAATAGCAATGAAAGAATAACATACAAACATACATATGTACATATGAATGTATGTAGAATGTTTAAAAATAAAAAAACAACAACGAAACAACAACAAATACTTTTTTTAAGGTACCATTTAAATTTTTAAGTTTTTTTTTTAATTTTTGCATAATTTTTCATTTTACTACAAAAGATTTAAAACATTTTTTTTGTTTTTTTTTTTCGTTTTAAATTTTACTATAATATAGTAATTCGTATGAATATTCCCGTGTAGTACCCGTTATTTTACCAAAAAAAAACTATTTAAATTTCACATTCCTATAACCAAAAATCGTGCAGTTTTTTTTTATTTTTTATTATTTAGTTCTGAGAGTTGATATTTTTAGTAAAAGCAATTAAATTTGGTATTTTTATCATACTTACTGCGACGTATATTAACGTAATTTTTGTGAACTTATATTACTTAGCCCCCCCGCCCGCCTTTGTAAATGTGAATTGCTACAAGTGAACAACAACAATGCATTTAAAAGGAACAAAAGAACGTGATGTTGTCTACTTTGTGTCGTTGTTGTTGTTGTTGTTGTTTTATTGTACAAAAATTATTGTATTTAATGCAAAACATCATACAACAAGAAAACCATTTTAAAGAAGTATCAACATACTTTAAAAAATAAAAAAAAAATGTTCGGAATCCCGGACGTTTCATTCGTCTGTTTCTTTTCAATATTATGCATCCAGTGATATATTATTAAAAAAAAAAAGAACTAATAAGAGTGTAACCTTTGGCATGGCCAAACATTAAATACCCTATACTGCAGTATTTTGCTTATATGGGAAATGAGACGGTCTCTTGTCCGAATTCACCCAGTTTTTGTTGACTGCTTGCATTTTTAGTTCTTAGTATCTGAGTAAAATTTAGTTTGATTATTTCAAAAAACGTTTTCATTAAATGGGAGGTGCCACGCCCTCTTGTCCAAATTAGCCCAGTTTTTTCTCAGAGCTCGCGCTTGCAATTCTTAGTGTTTATGTGTATTTTGGTTGCATTGGCGTGAAAAATGCTCCTAAAGTTGCCTTCTGAATATATTTTTTGAATGGGCGGTAGGCGTATCCGTTGACCGATTTTTTTTTTTAAATCAAACTAAAATTTTTACTGTGCAAATCAAGCGATTATTTGTAGCATCGACTTCTTCGGACCCACCCTAATATGTATATATCAGTGATCGGCAAGCCATAGCACAATTGTGCACTCTACCTAGCTCTCTCTATCCTTTTCTTTCTTCTATCCATCTTCTCTCAAACATAAATTCTCACTCATTAATTTGCCGACCGCTGGTATATACATATCTATCACAGCTCATCCCTTTGCGTCTAGAGATTTCAGAGACATAACAAAATTAATTTTTTAAAGAGCCTGGTCTACCTTTAATTTTTTAATGCTAACAGACTAAATAAATTTCATCAAAATTGGCCAATAAATTTCAGAGTCCATAGGTGACAAATAAACAAAGGTAGTTTTACCCAACCTCTATTACTCGTACTTCAAAGAAAAGGACCTTATCTTGTACTTTGCACTTTAAGACGCTTTATGTTGCAAAATTCTAAGAGAAATATTGATGAAACATCCTAGTAGAACAATGTACGATTTCAAAACTTTTTTGTAAACTATTCCTTGGGGTGACCAACTAGTCCGTATTCTGGTTCCATCATATGTAAAGTTCTTTTTACGTTTTCCATTGCTTGTTATTGGACTAAAACAATTCTCTTTTTATACATTACATTGAGACCAGGAAAAGAGCAATTTTCTCTTTTCGCATTACAAATGGTCTATTTGTATATGTGATCAGTCTAAAAACAATTTAAAAAATTTGATTTAAATATAAATTTCACACAAAAAACAAAGAAGTTTCTACTGCCAATATGCTAATGAGTTTGTTATACATTTCTGAGTATTGACTTCCAGGTCCGAATCCCATTGCGGGTGAAATCTTTTTTTTATTTAGGTACAAACCATGTGTAAACGATCAAGAAATTTGATCATGGCATCCGATTTAGGTTTAAATTGGCATAAGCAATAGTTGCATAGTGGAAAAATTTACTACGAAATATTTTTTCAAAATTTAAAAAAATGGCGGAGATATGGGACTTTGAAATGTTTAGGTTAGTTTTTTTTGAGAAGCTATAACTTCGGTTGCATTTATCCAATTTTCAATTTTATGGTGTTAAATGATTTGTCTTAAAACAGACTTTAAAATAAAAACTAGCAAACATTTTTTTTTTTTTTATATGTAGTTTACACTGAAAAAAAAAAATTTAAATTGAGTTTCCCAAAATACGTCCTTTTTAATATTTTTTATTTTTCTTGTAAAAAAAGCTACACGTGTAACTTACCAGTCCTCCAAAAATTGGAGTGGGCCTGCCAGTGGTTCTCCAGAAAAACAATAAAATGTAGCATCTTCCCCAATTTTTCAGTAAATTTTTTTAATTTAAAATTTTTATTACAAAAAATTTTCAAATGCTGAAAATAGTTTATTGACTGTTTTTTTGCTTGTATAGTACTAATATAAGTACCAACGCACTTTTTTCAAATTCAAATTAACGTTTAATTAAAAATTTCAAATTCAAAAAAATTGTACTGAAAAATTGCGGCAAAAGCTACATTTTATTGTTTTTCTGGAGAACCACTGGGAGGCCCACTCAAATTTTTGGAGGACTGGTAAGTTACACTTGTAGCTTTTTTACAAGAAAAATAAAAAATATTAAAAAGGACGTATTTTGGGAAACTCAATTTAAATTTTTTTTTTTCAGTGTAAACTATATATAAAAAAAAAAAAAAATGTTTGCTAGTTTTTATTTTAAAGTCTGTTTTAAGACAAATCATTTAACACCATAAAATTGAAAATTGGATAAATGCAACCGAAGTTATAGCTTCTCAAAAAAAACTAACCTAAAAATTTCAAAGTCCCATATCTCCGCCATTTTTTTAAATTTTGAAAAAATATTTGGTAGTAATTTTTTCCACTATGCAAATATGGCTTATGCCAATTTATAGCCAAATCGGATGCCATAAAAAAAATCTTGATCATTTTGAAATGGTTTGTACCTTTATTTATTTTTATTGTTATTTTATAACTCGGCTACACTGGAACGTATTTCTTTTTCCGCTCCGAAGACTCTTTAAAAATTTTAATAAAACAATACCTATCAAGGATTTGAACCCGGGTCTCTCCATACGACACACATTATTAGACCGATACACGATCGTTTACTCTTGAGCACAGTGAACGAACTGCCAACAACGCTATCATTTCACTGACACAATATTTTCGTTTGATTTTGGGCTTATTTCAGTAACCGACTGCGCTCGTATTTTTATTTTCATGTCATAATTTTTCCAATCGAAGGTATAAAATGATATTTTATTCAGATTGTGCCTTCCAATCCAAGGCATTAAATGATATTTTATCGCAAAGAAACTCAAAGACACATATTCGTTTTCCATAGCCAAAAAGAAGAAACACGATTCCCGATTGTTACGATTGCGCTTTCCTATAGAAGACAACAAAGGAATGATACGATGAGCTGCGAGCGCAATGAAATGGTTCAAACAATTAAAGGAATGTGCCAAACAGCTATGTTTGGATGATCAAACTTTCTGGTGGGTATCGACAAACTTGAGTTTTTCAATATACAATTTCAAAACGCCAATACTCAGTAAATTTTTTGAGTTTTCCGGTGAATAAGTAGTGCTTTTTATTCAAAATAAAATTTAAAAATTTTTGGAAATGGGAAAAAACTGGATTTTGAAGGTGTGATCTCTTTTCGTGTGAAGCAGCATATGTGTATTTGGACGTTTCACAACACGGAAGTTGGTTCAAGACCAACTTTAAACTAAGAAGACGGTTTTTTACCATAAAAGTTCGAGGAAAAAATTTTTCATAAAATGAACTAGCTCTGAGAAAAGTCAAACCTCATCTCAAAGCTATCACGATTAACTATTTTATTTGTTCGGACGTTTCACATTCCTACACTTAATAAAAGCGAATTTCGTTTTTCTTAGGGCTATATCTAATATGAAGATCGATAGCTTTTTAACAAAGAAATATATAATCCAAACAATTTGTGTGCGATTTCACCAGGTTTCAGCATAACTAGAGCACTGGTACAAAGGCAAATAAAAACTAAATTCGTATTTTTAATAAAATAAAATAACCTAGTTAAATGTTACTCATACGTCACGTTGTGCAAAAGCAAATGTTTCTTTTTAACTGCAACATATGAAGATATATGATGCCAAAACGAACAAAAAATTAACAACATAATAAAAAAGCCATTTATTAAGTTGCGAAAAATAATTATATATGTTATCTAGTGTAATAATAAAGAGCAAAGTAAAAAATAAATAACAATAATAATAATAAAAACAATAATCATACATATAAAAATAATGCTAAGAGAATGTAAGCCCCTGGGGTCATTAAACTTGGTTGCTCTCGTACCCGGCTTATTACAGCCGCTGCCGCAGCCGCAGCAGCAACATTAACAACTTGAAGACGATAGCGACACTGTCAACAAAAAAACAAAAACAACAACAGCAGCAACGTATCGTCTTTTAGCGCGTGCGCGATGAAAGAGACGAAGACGCGTCTTACTTATTGTCGTCAATTCTAAATGACTCGATCGAAATGCGAATCAAAATCCATCTACATATATCGATGTTAAGACACAGCTAATAAATACAACAGCAACAACAAACAAAGAAAACATAAAACCGAAGAAGAAGAATTTTAATCGTTGATTTGTATGCTATTTAATCTCATTTTTTTTTTTCTAACGTTCTTCTCGAGTTGTCTTGGATATTGGATAATCTATGATCTAAGAAGTGCACTTAAGTAAGAGATTTCATATTTTTGTTTGTTCTTCGTTTCTTAAGTTACAAAACTTGGAGATTTATTTGCATAATTTATCATTATCATTATCATATTCAACGCACTTTATTATCCCTTTCTCATATTTCACTTAAAAATCGATTTAAATTTTTGAATAGTGTTCATGTCGCCTGAAATATGAACTTTTGTACATTTTAATATCGTCGGGTTAAAACTACAAATTGACATATACATTTTTTGATGTTCTGTGTTCATTATACAGAAACATGGAGAAAAAACGGCGCCACCCAGCAGAAAGGTTGACAATCCAAGCATAGCTTTTTGGCATATTCCTTTTCTTTGTTCGAATCATTCCATTGCCAATACAAAAAACAATTTCCTTTTGTTCAGCGCTGGCCGCTCATAGTACTGTTCCTTTGTTGCCTTCTGCAAGAAGGTGCAATCGGAACAGTCAGGGATCGGGTTTCTTCTTTTTGGCTATGGAAAACGAATGTGTGTCTTCGGATTTCAATGCGATAAAACATCATTTTATGCCTTCGATTGGAAAGTGCGATCTGAACAGAACATCGTTTTATATCTTCGATTGAAAAAATAAGCCCAAAATCAAACGAAAACATTGTGTACATCTTTTTTGAGCATCTTAATCAATCCGAAAAGAAGCAGTTCGTACTTTCACTACTTTTCAGAACATCCAACGATTACTCCATTCTGAAGGTGTTCATTTTATTTTCTGCTGGGAAGTCTCCATCCAATTTTATATAAAAAGTAAAAACAGAAAACTTTAAAATCTCATATATAGAATATAGATGTTTATGTATATATCTATAAATTGATGGCTCAAAACTGACAGAAGGATTAGTCTCTAGCATCTATATACGTCAATTTTTGTAAGACAATTTGACTCCAAGCTGAGCTGAGTGTATAAGAGCTACTTAATTTAAGCCTTAACATGCGGAGTAAAACTGTCTTCATTCCTTTGACAGCCCAGTTAACTTCGAAATTAAGCAAGGAATAATTTTCTAGAACATTACAAACCATTAGATTCCGTTCTTATGGGTCTTTTTGAACCCTGAAACTTGGCCATATAAACAAAACTAGGATTTTTCTTCTGCCGTAATTAGGTGCATAATTTTGTACTAGTGAACGTTATTCCGTGACTATCACGTAATTAGTTAAATAAAAGAGCTTCAATTTTCAAAAATAAACTATTCATAGTCTGCAAATATACTTAAATTTTTTTTTTTGTCTCGTAATAAGTAAACTTTTCTGAATGGAGTGATGTAATTACGGCATATGATTTTCTCTTTCAAAACTATAAATAATTATGTACAAATGTGAAAACTTCTCTAAAAAACTTCAGAGATGCTATTTATTTTTTACTGCCGGAATAACTTACATAAATTTGTGCAAGTGAACCTAATTACGTGACTAGTTTTATTTAGTTGACTCCTTAATTTGTAATGTGTGCATACTAATGTTTCTTAAAGAAAAGATGAACATTATGTTTGCAGAATTAAAGATAAATAAATTTTAAAATATATAAAATGAAGAAACTTGATGTTTAAGATGGTTGTTTAAAGAAAATAAATCAAATTGTAAGTTAGCACGGAGTTAGGTGCACGCGCTTACGGAATTAGGTTCAACGCAAAATTTTAGTCCGGAATTAAGTGCTCAAATTTAGCACTAATCGACTTCGGATAAATCAATCCTTATGAAAAATCATACATCCAAGTTTGCATAGAAATATAGTTTTATATAAAGAAAAACAAATATTTTGTAGAATTATTTGAGCAAATATAAATCTATATATTAATATGCAAGACAAAAATTTGTCCTACCTTTTTTACTATAGTAAAAATGGAGCACGAATTTGAATTAAAAACCATCAGAAAGGTATATGTGTACAAATGTGCACAAAGCTAAAATTATTTTAATATTTTGCCACTAAGCCAGGTAAAATTAAATGCAAATTTTTCCATATTAACAACATCAAAATACGCAGAGCTGAAAAGAGGATACAGCACAAAGAGAAAGACAAAAAGCTGACTGACACTGACTTCATGTTTTTTGTTTTCTTTTTGTTTCACATTTGTCATTGTACCATCTGGCTGGCTGGATGGATGGCTGGGTGGCTGGCTGGCTGTGTGTTGAAATACACTTTTTTAGAAAACTGAGCAAGATAATTCAATGAAATTTAATACACTGCCTCCGTCGTCAAAGTTAGCTCGGAGGATTGAAAATGAGCAAAATCGATCAATGGACACGCCTACCACCCATACTAAAACTATATTCAAAATGCAATTTTAGAAGTATTTTCACAACAATGCAACCAAAATACACATAAATACTACGAATTGTAAGCGCAAGCTCTGAAAAAAAACTGAGCGAATTCGGACATTCTAAAGCGTTTCTTGAAATATTCGAACCAAATTTGACTCAAACACTAAGAATTTTAAATGAAAGCTCTCAATAAAAATTCGGTAAAATCGGCCAAGGGGGTGTGGCACCTCCCATATAAGCAAATGTTTCAAAATGCTATACTGAAAGAGTTTTTTGAGATAATCCAACCATATTTCACTCAGACACTAAGAACTATAAATGCAAGCTCTGAGCAAAAGCTGGGTGAACTCGGACAAGAGGGCGTGGCACCTCCCATATGAGCAAAATTTCGAAAATACTGCAGTGTAGGGTATTTAATGTTTGGCCAGGCCAAAGGTTACACCCTTACTAGTTCTTTTTGTAACAAATAGCAAAAAAGGTACTAAAACTGTCTAAAAAATACTAAAATTATTTAATACATTTGTGGTCAAATTTTGACCACTGGGCGTTCTTACCAAACCCTTACCCCAACCCCTCTAAATCTACATATAGCTATATGATTGCGATTTTCATTTTACGATGATTTTTTAACGACATAGATATGTAGCTCTGATAATTTTAGTTTTTAGAATTTTCATATTATTCAAAATAATATTTTTTTTTAGAAAATGCGAAATGCGGTTTTTGATATTATGAGAAAAGGTCCCTTTTCTTGTATCACATATTTTGATTTTCTTAGGAACCAATTATTCAGAATACGATTTAATCCTTTCCACAATTATGAACATTTGATGCTAGGACAACATGATGTATGAGTAACATTTTATTAGAAAATTTTTATTATTAAAATAACGAACTTAGTTTTTGTTTGCCTGTGTTGTAGTGCTGCATTTATCAAAAAACCTACATTTAATGTATATTACTATATATTCATTATTTCAAATAACATTGCAAAAATTAAGGTTTTGACTAGAACAAAAAACAAAAAAAAATATTTAAAAATTAAACCGAATTGTACACTCAAGGAAAAAAGTGAAAAATACTTGCTAAATTTATATATGTATTCCAATGTGAGAAATGTTAATCTAACATGCTACAAGTGGTAAGTATGTTAGAATAAAATAAAATAAAATAAAATAAAATAATAAGAAAATTTAAGTGTAAGTGGATAAAATCAACACTATGTGCTTGTTAAAATAACATTACTGACAGCTGCATAATTCACATGAGTGAAAATGTAACAACATTCGACACACACGAGACGAATGAACGAAGACATTTTTAGCAATTGGATTTTCTAACCTGACTCTGATTGATGATGTTGTTGGAAAAAATCAAATAAAAAATCCATCTATAAAAGTATCACATGTATAAATTTCTACAAATGCAATTTAAATTCATAATTTAAAATTGCTATTGTTGTACTTGTAGATACATACGTATGTATGTATGTACTATAAGCAGATATAGGCACACTGTTGTAAACTTAGAGGCAGGCACCTCCCTCAAGTGACTTTCTCGCTCAGATACAAAATATCTACCGCTTTGTCACACCCACAAGATATCAGCACTTAATATGTAAATGTGAATTTACTAAGAATTCTCGAGTCAGCTGGCAGGTTGTTTCTACTTCATCCTCCCCCTCCCCACTGTGCATATTTAACAATTTTTCGCTATTGTTGTTGTTGTTATTGTTGTATACAAACAATAAAATAAATTTCGTTTTTTTTTTTCATTTTTCATTTTCATCATTTGCGCTCTCTTTTCCATATTGCGGTTGAATTGCATTTGTTGGGTGCATTTACTTCTATTAACCTTTACAAGTTCATTTGCGCGCTGCTTGATTAACGTTCTTGAACTCAACCGCACTGTTGTTGTTGTTGTTGTTATATATATTTGTGTTGTATTTATTTTGTTATTTTTTTAGTTTAGTTTAACTGTTATTATTATTATTATGATTGCTATCAATACACTCCACTCTCGTCCCCCCCTTGAAATATTTTTCTATTATTATGATCGCCCAACTCTTAATCATCCACCCTCTATCTACAATTATTTGTTTTGCTTGTGCGATATGTAAATTTGTTGCTATGTGAGTGTGTGTTGTGTATTATATGGGTCCATCCATTGCAATAATCTTTTTTGTATCATGTTCGCCGCTAGTAATTTACCGACTCGACCCGACCGTTTTGTTGGCTATAAATTAATTTTATTGGTATTGCAACTGACTTTAATTATTTAAAATTTTTTTTTTTTTTTTTTCAGTTCATCTTTTTCACTTTTGTGAAAATAGAGATGGTTGCTATTCATCTATACGGAGATATCCTACTTTTTAGATGGTATACAAAAGAAAAAACATTATTTAAATGACATCAAGTCGAGCTAAGAGATGACTATAACCATGTCTACGCATTTTCTTTTTAACTCATATTATCGTTCCTTAGTATTTATTAACTCTATCTGCATACCAATTTTCACAAAAATCGATGCAGCACTTTAGCTGTGAGAGCGATTTTCCATTTAAGGGCATGGCACCGCCCACTTTTAAAGAAGAATAACTTCGTGTAATGCTGCTCCTCACAACCTTTCCTTTCTTGCTTATTTATAAGATATATTATCTTCCAGCAAATTGTGTCAAATAAACGATATAACCCAGTGTGCCAGACGGTTCAAATCTCCGCTTTTTTATCCGTTACGGATCCGTTACTGATCCGTTGGCGGGAGAGATTCCCAAAAAAAATGCGAATCTTTTTTTTTTTTGGAATTTCTCCCGCAAACGGATCAGTAACGGATCCGTAACGGGTAAAAAAGCGAAGATATGAACCGTCTGGCACACTGGGGAATGATTATATTGAGATAAAGGCATAGAAAAAGAGACTGAACCGATTTCGTTTGCCTATTTGTATAATGCTTTCTCTCGTTATAAAGTCAAGCCGAATGTCCAAAATATTCTGTCATAAGTGCAAAAAATTAAATAACAGAAAAAACTTTAGGCCGAAACCAGTACTAAGCGAAATAAAAGTAGCATAATAAGAAATGTGGCGTGAACGCGATAACAAACATAATTTACAGCACGTAAAGCATGCATAGAAAAGAAACATTGAGAAAGAAAATAAAAAGAGCAGAAAGTACGAGGATATTCTCATGAGCTACCACATAAGTAAGCCTTATGAGAGTGCAAGAATATGGCTCAAATACAAACACACTCTCATCGTAAGAAGCATTTGCATAATTGACGCTCCTTAAAGGAAACATTGATTCTTACCATCTTAGTAGCAAAAAGCAATTTGAATTTGAAATTCGGTTGGGGAATCTTTTATGTTTCAAAATTTGAGTAATAATTTTTATCAAAAGAGAAAGATGACAAAATTGAAAAAAAATTCTCAAATTTGAGTAAAATGCAAATTTTACACTTCTACATCACAGAGATTCATAGCCTGATGTGCTAACAAGTTTGCAACTAATGTATTTCTATGCCACGGACCCCCGAGTTCGAACCCCAGCGCTGGTGTTTTTTTTTTTTTTAATAAACAATAATACAAGGCAACACGGATTTTGAGGCATATGGTTTCCCAGTCGATTTCGAGTAATCATGACCTATTGAACACGAAAATAATATCAGATTCGCCGAATTGACTATAGATCTCCAGATACTTAAGCTTGTTTAAAAGTGCAAAACTAGCTGTTTTGAAGCATATTTAAAGTATTATAACACATACGGATACAGTAGACAGATTAATAAATTTTTGATGATGAAATTGAATAGGCGTAACTTTCCTGATTAAACCTTACCTTTTAACTTTTCCGATTAGATTCTTACTTTCCGAGGAATCAACCATTGAAGTAATTGGCTTTTCTTCCTTGCGGCCTTCGTTTTTTGAGATAGTCCAGATTCACTGAGGTTATTAAATACTTAGAGTATGGTTTGTTTGTCTGAATTGACTCTAGTTCTCCAGAAATCCCAGCTCGAAAGAGCAAAAATAGCTGCTTTTTTTTTTTTTGCATGGAGTTGAAATAATAATTGGGAAAGTAAGGATCTAATTGGAAAAATTAAAAGTGTTCAGCCAGGGACTGAACTGCGGCACGTGAACTGCTGCTCTTGATGATAGTGGCTGTGATGAAAGATGACCGCTGGAGCGATGTTGATGACCACCAGGATGATGCTGTTGCTATCTTTGATGATCAAAAATACTATTGGGCTATGATGTTTCCAAAAGTAAATTGCAGGAAAAAAATGTCCTACCAGGTGCCTTCGTTCCAAAGAGAAAAACTAACTTTTGAGTTTACTTTTACGTTGTAATTTATTGAACGATTTTAATTTTGGTTTTAAGTTAGTTATTTTAAGTTTTAAACAAATTTCATATTAAAAAGATTTATAAAAATAAAATTTTGGCGGCCGCTGCTTAGCACGATGGAAAAACGAATGACAAAAGCTCATGAGTTTAACGTTTTCAACGCAAACACATGAGAGTGAGAGAGATGGCGGTTTGAATTAAAGAATTTTCAATGGGGACAATCGCGGGAAATTAATTGGGAGTTTATGCGTATTCCTGCGGAAACAGCAAGACTTAGTGAAGAATGTTATAACCTTTTGATGCCGTTAACAAAAATCAATTACTCTTTTTGCTGTGAGTGTTATACTTCTTGAAATATGCCTCAAAACAGCTATTTTTGCACTTTTAAGCAAGTATATCTGGAGAATTAGAGTCAATCTTATCAAATAAATTATACCCTAAGTATTGCATGATCTTGGTGAATCTGAATTGAATTATGAAGTTAGATTATTGACTGTTTTTTGCTTGTATAGTACCAATGATAGTACCAACGCGCTTTTTTCTTAACTGAAGTATGATAAATTTATATTGAACTATGTAATTAAACAGTAATTTTTTGCAATTTTTTCAACAACAGACGCAAGCAAGACTTGCTTGAATCTGAATTAACTGACAAAACTAAGATCGCAGAAATAAAAAATTTTTTTGTCGCCCTTTGTATTTTTTTGTAAAGCTACAGCAGCATTAGAATATCTCTGTTTGGAACGACATTTTTCTGTAAAAATTTGAGTACTTTTTTTTTTGTTTGATCAAATTGAGATAAAAATTATAAAATACATATGGAACAAACAAAAATTTGTTTACTGAACAAATTTTATACGTCCATAAAACAAAAGTTCATAGCCCGATCTGCTTAAAAGTTTGTAGATAATGTATTTCTATGCCATGAACCCCAAGCGAAAATCTTAGCAGGAGCAGGTGGTTTGTTTTTTTGTTTTTAATTGAGAGGAAACTTAGCGCCTCGTTGCAAACAAGCGCTTCTAAACGCCTTTTTGGGAAGTCTACGGTAAGCTTTCAGTATGTGTACATCTTAGGGAATGCAATATTTAAACGAAAGAAAGATGCAATTCAAAAAAAATTTTTGGAAGCACTTCTTTTTCCCTTGGTAAAGCTACCTCAAGTACACGCACTTAAAGCTATTTGATGCTTTTTAAACAAGAAAAAGATGGCGAACACTTGTGTCGCCAGTACCGGATCGATAAATAGCAACCAATGCATTTGTTGCTGATTTCGGCATGACTTTTTGTGCTATGGCAGGCGCTTAATGTGAGTTTTCAAACATTTTTAATGAGTTAAACGCATCGCTTTCAACATCATACTATCATACATATCTTTTACTTACATAAACCCCAACTTAAGGCAAGAAAAATTGTTAGTTTTGATATATATATGTGAAATTAGTACAATATATGTATTGTTAATGTATTAGCTTTTGTTTTTGCTCATCGTACCAGAAAATTTGTCGCACATAAAATAATTTGCGGAAATAATTTGCGTTAAATTATTAAGTACACCCCTTCCTTAATTCCTGAACTGTTAAATTGTTTTCAGTGATATTTTTCCAAAAATTACCATTTAACTGTTAGTAAAATCCTGACTTTTTTCTACAGCTAATTCCAAGGTTCTCACTGTAGTAGAACATCATTCCCACTCAAATATATTTCTTCGTATTTCAAAAAATATTTTTTCTATCTCTAACATAACATTGCTAATAGATATGTACATAGGATAAGTTTTCTGCAAGACACAGCATTGTTTCAGATTACAAGTGTTTTCCAGAAACAAAAACTTCAGTACAATGAACATTTAGTGCAGAAAAAACAAAACTTTTGCATGTGTAGGCAAATATGTACATACGTGTATGAATGAGGCGATGATTTAACTTAATTTTCCAGTTAGCGATAATTTTTGTTTGCTCGAACGTATTAGGAAGGCAGCCTCTACTTTATGTATGTGAGAACACGAATGAGAATAACAATAATAATAAAGTTTATTCACATTAAAAATAAAAATAAAGTCAAAAAACTTTTGAAATCTAATCATTTGCAGACAAACAATTTTTTTTTCCTTACATACATGAGGGCTGTTCAAAAAAAAAAAATTTGACACCTCTTAAAAAACGAAAAACTGCTTTAAAAGGCGAAATTTAACGGTTTTTCAAAGAAAAAAGTCATCGTGCTTTAAACGAAATGAACACAAGGAAAAAGTGTGAAATGTTTTTTTTTTTTTAAAAAAATTTATTAAAAATGACGTTAAAAAAAAAAAATTTTCTAAAACAAAATAATAAAAAAAAACAATTCACACTTGTTCCTTGGATGATTCTAAGCATTTTATGCCATGTGTACTTTTTTGTAAGATGCCTCCTTCTTGAGTAAAAAAGCGTTTTACCTTTCACGGAGCTGCATTACCATGTTTCAAACGTTATATCATTGAGCCTGCTGGCCTAAAAAAGTCTTTACGTGTCTTGTCTTGAAGGTTTTTCAGAGCTCTTTTGAATGAGATCTTGTAAATTAAAAAATGTTCATTTCGTTTAAAGCACGATGACTTTTTTCTTTAAAAAACCGTTAAATTTCGCCTTTTAAAGCAGTTTTTCGTTTTTTAAGAGGTGTAAAATTTTTTTTTTTTGTCAAAATTACAACGTAGGTTTTGAAGTTCATTAAAAAACAAACAAAATGAATGTTTTTAAGTTACTCTAAAACAAATATTTCAAATTGTTTGCCAACATTTTATAATTGATGCTAAAAAAAAAATATTAAAAATATATTTTTGCTCTGAGCCACCTTTAAAAATGCATTTAAAAATCTGAAAAAATTTATGGGATATTCTGTCATGATGTAGAACGTGATGCCAAAGTATATTTAAGAAATTCGAAAAATTTTTTTTTTTTTTGAACAGCCCTAACATACATATATACATACATAAGTAAGTATATAAATGTTGGTGATATAAAAGATATGGTTGTGACTTTAAACCAAAATGTTTCACCATTCATTTAATAAAATTGCGGAAATCTAATACGTTGTTAAGTAAATTTTTGGAAGTAATGAAATTTGTCTCTTGAATTGTTTCGTAGTCCATTCAAGAGATTATACTCGTATAAGGTTTCGGAACAAGTCAAGCGTTGCTCCCAAAGCCAAATTTATTTTTTTTTGCCAAAATATGGCTTTGGAAATTAATTACAACAACAACAGCAAAAACAAAAAGTGTCGCTCAGATCTGGTTTCGGAGATACAGCAATCGGAAGATCGGGATATAGCTTTTATGAAAACAAGTATAAGTTCTGAGTCCATTGATGGATATCAAAAATTTTGCTGTCATATGAAAGGTATTATAACTAGCTACAAAAGTTTTAAATCCGAGTTTTCGGTTTCGATATATGGTGATTTTAAGATAATTTTGACCAGGTTTTTTTTAAAAAAACACTATTTTTTCCAAAAAACGTCTTATCAATCCATAATTTTAGTAACAAAATATGAAAGGCCAATCTATTTTCTTTTATTAACTATGCCATTTGTATCTGATTTCCTATATTTGTAAGGTTTTTTTAAAAAAAAAAAAAAAAAAAAATAGAAGAATTAAAATTTGTATTTTATTTTATAAGATGTCTTCATCTACAACAATATCATCATCATCGCTCTCTGCTTCATAGGAAAAGACTTTATGGAACTCTCCCTCATATTTAAAAAAATCCTCCATTGGCTCAACCCCCTCTGCTTTTCACTTTTTAAGGAACATAAATTTTGCAATATATCCTTCGTAAGATCGTTTTCTTCTGTTAAATACATGCAAAGCGTTTTTGACATATCGCCACAGACCCTCAATCGAATTTGTGTGGTCATCAGTTACTGGATCTTTAAAAGAAATTGAGTGGTTCACCGTTAGGGCGTTAAGACCTTCTTTTTGTAATTAATGATATAACCTGACTGAATGATTTGGGAAAATGTGGAAAAAAGAAAGCGCCGCAGGCGAAAAATTGTTATTAAAAATTTCGCGCGAAATTTTTAATAACAATTTTTCTCTTTTGTAATAAAAAGTAGTAGTAAGCCTCACGTTTTTGAATAAAAATTTTCATTTTGTTGTGGTTGATAGTGGTGTTGTTAACAGTGATGTTGATGTTGTTGTTGTTAGCAGTGTTGTTGTTTTGTTAGTGTTGTTGTGTTGTTGTTGTTGTTGTTGTTGTTGTTGTTGTTGTTGTTAGTGGTGTTGTTGATGTTGTTGTTGTTAGTGTTGTGTTTTTTTGTTTCGTTAGTATTGTTGTTATTGTTGTGGATAGTGGTGTCATTGTATTTGTTAGTGGTGGTGTCGTTGTTGTTATTGTAACGACTCGAACGCCAGACCAGATATTGTGGTCAAGGTTGCTATTCCTGGCCTCCCAATCGGATGGTCTCCCTTAGCCATTGTTGTTGTTAGTGGTGGTGCTGTTGTTGTTTTTGTTAGCGCTGTTTTTGTTAGTGGTGGTGTTGTTGTTGTAATATTTGCTAAATTTCATGTAAATTTCTATAGTTTAATTTTTGTTTTTCTATAAAAAATGCCTTAATAATGCAAATTCAGCTTTGAATGGAATACTTTATGAAGGAAAATAGATAAGGCTTCCATATTTTGTTACCACAGCTAGAGGTTATTAAGGTATTTTTTTAATTTATAATAGTTTTTAAAAAAAAAACTGGTCAAAATTTTCACAAAATCACCATTTCTTGAAAACCACGGCTTGGATTTAAAACTTTTTCGGAATAATTTTGTAGCTAGTTAAAATATCTTTCATATAACATCAATATTTTTGAAATCCATCAAGGGATTCAGAACTTATATCGGTTTTTATAAAAGCTATATCCCGATCTTCGGATGACCATATCTCCAAAACTAGGTCCGAGCGACACTTTTTGATTAAACATTTTTTGTAAGAATTATAACTTTAACAAGAAAAGCTTGGTTTAAACCAAATCGGGTTCTGGGAGCAACGCTTGACTTTAGCCAAGGTTTCAAATTCCCTTTACGAAAAAATTTATATATTCCTGAACAAAGTCAGAAGCTGAGGCGGTATAGTCATTTCCATCTGTCTGCCGAAATTATTATAACGGGAAAATTATGCAAGGTAATCAATCCTGTTCTGAAATTTGACCTCGAACGGAATCGGAATTTTGTACAAATATATGTATCCCTTGTGTAGTCCCATTATGACTTTTAGAAATAAGATTTTTCCAAAATATAGGTAGTTTTAGAATTTTACAGTATACATAATGTATTATATCTGTGGCAGGAAGGAAAAACTGCTTAGGTCGATTTTTGATTAGAAAGCAAAGCGGTTTAAATTTTGTTTTATATGTACAGAATTTATGTTGCTTTGTTTTTTTTTATCGAAAATCGACTTAAGCAGTTTTTCCTTCCTGCCACAGGAATTTTACTACAATTTAAAAAATGTTCGGAATGAGTCGTGTAATATCTCAAATTTATCGACTTGATTTGAGGTATATAAAAAAATAAAATCTCTATTATAACATAAACCATAAATTGTTTTTTTTTTTTTTCAGCTAAAACCTCAGAAGTAACGAAAGAAAGATATTTTTATGCGCTGTATAAAAATTAAGAAGTTTTGATTTTTTTTTTTTTTTTTTTTTTTTCTAAGAAGTTATGATTTCTAATAGGTACATTTTGATTCAAGTTTTCATAAGTCTTCATTCAAAAGGTCATATCTTTTGAACCTAAAAATCTTTTTCAACAAATTAGCCAGCAAGTTGATGCTACGCTACAACACGGTGGCAAGATTAAAGCAATATAACAAATCGATCGGAAGATCTCAATTTTCAAAGCAAAGCTTGTAATTGAAGCAGAGGAGTTTTGAACTTAAAATTTAACGTAAAATCCAAAAGTAAATGAAACTAAGTAGGTCAAAAAATATAGTATCGAACGAATTGATCCTCCATACTAAGCATATGTATATACGTTAACGTCTTTTCCGACGTTGAATCCGAATCCAAAGTCAGCATTTCTCATATGCCTGTAGGATTTCGAGACATGTGTGCTTTAAGTTGCAGAATACGAATTTCCAGGCTCATAGTAGAAAGTGTATTTTCATTTTTTTATGGCATCGGATAACCACTTTCTTCCTTATCACATGATACGTAAAATTTTTTCCTATTGGACCCATACTTTCTGAGTTATCATCCTTTGAAGTAAAGACACCTCAACACACAAACAAAGGACTATGTAACTATATTTATGGCCACAAAACACTTAAAATGAGTTTAATCGTGCTGTATAATATGAAATGTCTAATTCTAAAGATGGTTACTCGAAAAGTAAATGACCAATTGGAAAAGTTTAATGGTATAATTTAATAAAGAAGAATCCTATCGCATTAAAAAAAAACAGAAACTCCTGAAACTGCACCATAAGCTTGAAAAAAGCATATTATTCAAGCAAGAATATCTAAAAATTTTGCAGTTATATGAGCAATTCTGACCTCGGATGTGAATTAAGCGTCAAAAAGTACGTAAGATTTGCCCTTTTATTCCGTATTCAAAAACGTCATTGAAATGTCCTGCATTTTTATGCATGTCTCAAAAATGTCTCGGACTAAGATGGACTCATATTTTTTTCTACAACAATTCATATCGATGTCTCAGACGAAAACTAGGATGTTTTATATTTTTCAACGAAAAGTAGGACGAATAGAATGATGACTCTTATTTTTTACGAAAAGTAGAATGTTTCAAACTTTCAAACGAAAAACAAGATGTTTCATACTGAATATGACTACTTAATAAATCAAACAAATTTCTCGTACAAGGCATCGAAACGATCTAGTTTTCTATTTTCTATTTTTCCACATAAAATCTTTAACGTCTTACTTTTCGACATAAAACTTCGAAGAAACCTACTGAAAAATCATATATTATGGACCATAGGCCATAAAGAACAGATCATAGACCAAAGAAAATGAACCATATGCCATAAAAGACAGATCGAAGATCATATATAATGGACCATACATATATGTATGGACATACCATAAAGGACAGATCACCGACCATAGATTAAGAATCATAGACAATAAAGGACGGATCACAGACCATAGATTTAGAATGATGGACAATAAAAGACCGATCATAGACCATAGAATATGAACCATATAACATAAAAGATAGATCATAGATCATATCGTCGGGTTAAAACTACAACTAGACATCTACATTTTTTATGTTTTGAGAAAAAAGCGTTTTAAGTTTTTTGAAAATCGTTTTTTGTATGGGACTACATTTCGAAAAACCGACTAAACTAAGGCATAAAACCGTTTTTTCTTCATGTTTCTGCATTCTTAACTCAAAACATCAATATGTCTAGTTGTAGTTTTAACCCGACGATATATTATGGACAATAAACCATAAAGAACAGATCAAGGACCATATATAGACCATAAAGTACAGAACACAGACCATAGATTAAAAAACATGGAGATTAAAAGAATGGACAGATCACAGGCCATAGGTTTAGAATCATGGACAATAAAGGACATATAATAGAATATCAATATAGAACATTTACCATAAAGGACAGATAAAAGACCATAGACTATGGACCATATACCATAAAGGACAGATCATATATAATGAACCATAAACAAAAGATCAAAGACCATATATTATGAACTATTACTTTTGCTCCACCTATATAAGATAAATTTTTCTTGTACTGGATTAGACCTAAAGTAAAGTTACATGTGTCTAGTCAAAAGTTTATTCCATTTTTCTATATTTTGTATGCCTGTGTTATATATTTGATTATGATATAGGTGTTGAGGCGCAGTATCATTTGATTTCATTTCCAAAAATTATGCCATATTTACAATATGACATTACTTTTGCTACCTTGTATTTAAACAATTTTCAATTTTCAATCCAGCAATAATTGTATCTTTCAAAGCATACGTATAACTGAAGAGAAAATAACATGAAAAGCATCAACTATGCGTATCTTCCGGTCGGATTAAAATTGCAAAAAAAACTTAATGGAAGATGTGCAACAAACAAAATGAAGAAGAAGCAGAAAAAACTTAAAGCTGACTTTTAAAATGTTTGAAATTTTTAACTTTCATCATATAAATTTCTTTTTTTTTTGTGTTTTGTTTTTTGCACTTCAGTTTCATCTACATACATATATTAACTAACGTCAAGTTGTTGGCTTGCGTTGATTATTATAAGATTTCTACGATTTCTACAAATTCTTTTTGTTTACCTATATTGCTTTAATTATAAAAAAAAAAAAAAAAAAAAACAAAAATTTCACTATACGTATTTTTTTCCAAAGTATTTTACCACTTTATGTATCTTGTAGATTTCTGATGTAGCTGCTATTAAATGCACTACATCAGTACACATTTTTTGCAGAGTAAAATTTCTTATTAATATTCGCATAAAAAGTGGCATGGTGGTGGAAGGAAGTATGTATTTACAATACTTGTTTTTAATTTAAAAAAAAATAATAAAAAATCATCAATCAGTAAAACATTGCAAATAATAATGAGATCTTCCGTGTATTTGAGTTTTAACTTTCTCACTCAATTAATTAGTTATCTCGAAAACTTTTCTTATGATTATTAGTTTTTATTGCATTGAAGTTATTTTGATTTCTTCAATTAATATTTAATGCTTATTGATTGATAACAATTATGTTTGAAAGATAATTTTAAAGAAATATTCACTACAGGTACGGCAGCATACATTTATTAATCCATTTGCCCAACTTAGAATAAGATCGTAGCATAATTGACTATATAATCTATTCCACCAATATGTCTTATTAGCTTGTACTCGTACAAAATGGTCTTTCCTTGTTGCTGACTTATTAACCTAGACCTTATTTTTGAGATGACCCCAAACAAAGATCACAAGGGGAAAAGAAGTGCTTCAAAAACCCTTCTGAAGTGCATTCTTTTCACCAATAAGCGCTTTTGCTTCGTAAGAACAATACTTTCTTTTTAACATTGCATGTCATAGGATGTAAGTGAGCAAAAGCTTACCGCAGCCTTACGCAGCCTTTCAATAAAATTAAAAAAAGAAAAAAAAAAAAAAACTGGCCCCGCCAGGATTTGAGTCCACGACCGTCCGCGTGCTAGAAATTTTTTCTTACATTTACCAACCCCTTACACCGCTACACCAACGCCCGATGATATGAAGAGGTATTAAATTTGTATATTAAGCAAATGTTGCCCAAACAGAATTTGACATACAAATGCTCCTGCAGCATTACATAGAATCATTGTGCAATCAGTTTCAATTCAAGTAAGCAAAAGTAAATAAAAAAGAGAAAGGAAAATATAAAAGTGAAATAAAAAAAGGTTGAATAAAAAATATTTTTAAAAAAAAAAAGGCAAAAACAAATAAAAAAAAGTAAAAAAAAAATCACCCGGGCTGGATTCGAACTCACGTTGTTCTTACTGCAGCCTTATATGGAATCATTGTGTAATCAATTTCAATTCAGTTAAACAAAAGTTAATTAATAAGAGAAAGGAAAATAGAAAAGTGAAACAAAAGATGTTGAATAAAAAATATTTTAATAAAAAAAAAAAGCAAAAAAAAGTAAAAAAAAAGTAAAAAAACAGTAAAAAAAAATCTCCCGGGCTGGGTTCGAACTCACGTTGTTCTTACTGCAGCCTTATAAAAAATCATTGTGATAGTGCTTCTAAATTTCTATGGAGACAAGCACTTTTGAGCTAGAAATTTTTCCTCTTGGGATGTTAAAAGAATGATCTTGGAGGATTGTTAGATTTACATAGTTGAAAAAATCGAGAAATGTTGGAAATTTGAAAAATTTTGCAAAAGTCAAAAAACATTTAAAAGTTAAAGAATGAAAGAAATTCAGATAGAAGTGTTTTCAACAAAACTACAAAATACATTGGCAAGCTCGAAAAATATCAAAAGAAACAAAAAAAAAATTCAAAAAATGTTGAAAGTATTAAATGTTAAATCACGCCAGTTCTAAAAGAATGATCTTGGAGGATTGTTAGATTTACATAGTTGAAAAAATCGAGAAATGTTGGAAATTTGAAAAATTTTGCAAAAGTCAAAAAACATTTAAAAGTTAAAGAATGAAAGAAATTCAGATAGAAGTGTTTTCAACAAAACTACAAAATACATTGGCAAGCTCGAAAAATATCAAAAGAAACAAAAAAAAAATTCAAAAAATGTTGAAAGTATTAAATGTTAAATCACGCCAGTTCTATCGGGCTTTAAATTAAAAGTACTTGCACCCAAAATGTACTTTTTCAATCTAGTGCCAAAAAACCCACTTTTTAGCACTGGGCTCTGTACCAAAACCAAAAACAAAAAAAATTGTTTTGACAAAAACGGATACAAAAAATTAGTATGCAGATAGTTTTCTGCCTGTCCAAAAGAAATTAGGGATTTAGTGCAATTAGAATGATAAGTTGCCGGGAGCATTTTCAAAATATTCGGCCTTAGTCAATAGATCCAATTTTTCAGCTTTCAGATCAGCCACTCTACGCTCATTGAACATTTTGAAGATGCTCTGGACATTTTCTTATCATCCTCTATATCAGGGGTTGAAATAAGAAAAAGTTATTACTGCAGAATTTTTTTTTTGTTTTTATTTGCAATTTTTAGCAAAATTTTTTTAATGTCTTATTCAAGTGATTAATATTAAATATTAATATTAAATAACAGATATCATGGCAATGGTTCAATTTAAAATTGAAAATTTATAGCGAAATTTTCTTCGAATGCATTTATAAAAATATGTTTAAAGTAGAGTTGCAGAGTACTTATTGTGGTTGCTACATTTTAGCCCAAATTAGTGAGGTGAGACAACTAAAACAACGGTTATAAGCGAAATAAAATGAGTATTTAGTTTCAACGATTAACGCAAAACAAAGTAATATGAATTTGGGTGAAAATTATTATTACAATTTTTTTCAATATTCTGAAGTTATTACTGCAAATTTGAAGTTATTACTGCAGAAATAGGGCATTACTGCAGCTTATTTCAATGCCTGCTCTATATATATTGTATATATATATAAGTAATTTGGGGTCGCTGAGCTCAGATTTGTTGTCAACCTTATAGTTTTGCTAAAAACCAGTTGTTTAGGACGATTTTCTTAAGCCCCATATATAACGATGATGAAAAAGTAATGTTTAATATAAAAAATGAGATATACGTAGAAGAAATAATGTGTTTTGTACTTTTCAGACCATTTGTGTTAATAAAAACAAAAAAGCTTGTCCACGTAAATTTTTATATTTTATGTAAATTTTTCATTTTAAGCATTTAAAAAAAAAAAAATAAAAATATTATTTGTAGGACGAAGTAGGAAAAGTTATTTGCGGTTTCTGATTATATAGAGTGCGTACTAGTAGATTAAACAAAAAAACGGCACTTATTTTTATAAGATATGTTTTTTTTTTCATCGAAATTTGTCAATTTCTGAAGTTTCTCATATGATAATATCATATATTAAAATCACTACAATATATATTAAATTATATATTTTCTAAAATTTTTTAATTCAGTTTATTTACTTAAATATTATATATATTAAAAAACTTTATTTCGCTTAGTTTAATCAAAACACTAATTTTTGATAATTATTTGTTTAAGAGAACCCAAAACGAATTGAACAAAACATGATTTTTTCTTAAAAAATAACTCAACTTTGAAGTGACACAGCGTGGCCAAAACTGAGTCTTTCCCCTAAATATTTTGTTTTAATGTTATTGATTCAATTACCTGTCGATTGATACAAATATTGTTAGGTTTCGAGTCACAAAAAATTTTTATTTTTGTCCATTGGCCAACGCAGTGTGCGGCGTCATACAAATAAATATATTGATATACGAGTATATGAAGCTAAAACCTTTAAAATATAAATTATCGAATACCTCGGAAACGGCCTCAAGGAAAAAAAAAAATAATTGCGTTTTTTGTGTTCAGCGACCTCAAATAAGTTTAGAAAAAATAGTTTACAATTTGTTATAACTATTTTTAATTTCATGTTGTAAGTACTAACTTTTTATAGTTATTGCTTTAATAATAAACAAATCAAAAGCACAAAAAAATGTTTGGTAAACTTTATTTTTTATAGTTTTAAAATAAAATCCCACCTCGACCATATAAATTCACTCACTGTAACAAAATTTCTAGGCAGAAACCCCTGGAACTCCACTATAACGATTTTTTTCCTTTTTTGGTGCTTAAAATGATGATATACGCAGTTTTCCGGGCGCCATTTTGAATTTTTTCATTTTTCAACTTCATATTTAGATTCATTGACTACGATAATCCCTTGAATAGCATAATCTTCCATTTTCAAGCATTTTAAAACAGTTTTATTGAATTTATCGGATTTCGGGGGTTCACGAGGGATTAAAAGAGTTTCAAGGAAAAACTGCAAAAAACTATCATGTTCTTAATTTTATTACGAACAAAATAAGCCATGTGGATCAAAATCGGTGCATGTTCAACAAAATTAGCAATAATTACCTAATTTTCCAGCACTATTTATTTTTTTTACGGAGAAAAATGACTGTCATAATTTTTACTCCAGTCGAGTAGTAAAAAAATTAAAGTAATTAAGATTTAATTTCAAACATAAATTACTTTATCATTTTGATTTCATAATTCTATTTAGTAAAAGTATTACTGTTTGGAACCCTGGTCACTGCAACATTGTGGGAAATGAAAGGGCTGACGAGCTTGCTAAACAAGGTGTGCAGTTATTCAATGCTCCCTTGTTTGTAGAAGTACCGCTTAAGTTCTACTATACGCAAAAAACTAAGCAACTAGAAATTTTAGCGGAAAATAGATGGCTAAACAACACAAAAAACAAAACGGCCAAAAAATTCTGACCCTCTTACAATAATAACAAAACTAGATATGTACTCTCTCTTAGCAAAATTAATTGCAGACTGTTGATTGGTGTTACAACTGGACACTGCCTGATTGGACACCATGCATACAGGATGGGATTAATATCAAATAACTGGTGCAGAAACTGTTCCGAACCCGATGAGGAAGAAACGATAGAGCACGTCTTGTGCTTTTGCCCGGCGCTAACCAGACGCAGAATGGCAACTCTTGGGCAGGCTATGTTCGGCTCCATAAATGAGATAGCTGGAAAAGCATTATCAAAACTAATGAATTTCGCCTTAAAAACTGGGACCTTCGATTTGAATGAAAATCATGAAGCCAGAACACTGCTATTCTCCTAACTGAAGGGAGTTTTGTGGTAACGCTATGGACCTACTTTGTCTATGTGAGGTTTTTGCTTACGCAATTACCGCCACCCTAACTTAACCTAACCTACTGTTTGCTAAATATACAAATTTTATACCTCTTCATCATATAAGTAGGTCAGTGGTGTAGAGGTCAAAAAAGTTTGTAGTATTTATCACACGGTCAGACACCGGTTTGAATCCTTGTGCGGGTCAATTTGTTTTTTTTTTTTTTTAACTTTACAATAAGGTAAATATCACTTCAATTTAAAAAAAAGAAAATACTTTACTTTAAAGTTATTTGAAAATTCTGAATTGACTAAAACAGCTAGGCAATATTTATTTTATTGGGAAGTTGTCGCTACTCTGACTTGCAATTCTAGTAAAATTTTCTTTTCTCCGTGCACGTTTAACAAAGATGAGTTTTTCTTGAAATTTTGGTTTTTTGACTTATGTACGACCGATAGATTTGTCGAAAATTATCTAAAAAATTCAGAGCTTCCAACGGGCATTCGGGCATTCAGTAGAAGCTTGGGTTCAAAAAGATTTTAAAGCAACTATACAATAAGATAAATGATAGGTTTATCATTCAATTATAGGCAAAACTAATTTCAGAACATAAAACCAAGTAAAATCATTCGAAAATGAATCAAACGAAAAAAAAAACCTCCATTAAATATTAAAAACTTCATTTGTATTAACTGTGGTTGGTTGGTTGGTCACTGTGAAAATAATTGTGAGATTTTTTTTCTGTTTCCTTTCATGGTTTTGCTGCAGAAACTGAAAAATCGTGAGTTTTTTTGCACAGTGGTTTCCCATTTAATTTTTATGTCACTGGCATTCGTGATTGACTGACTAACTGAGTGACTGACTTCTTTTGCAGCAGTAGTTGCAGCAGCAGCAACAACAACAATCACAATAGCAACAGCAACATTAACTATACCACAACCGCAATAATAACAATAATTTCACAAAGTAGTTAAATGAACTGAAATTAAATAATAATGGTCGGGCTGCTATAGCCGACAACAACAACAACAACAATAATAATAATAACACCAAACAATTGTTACAACAACTTGTGTATATAATATATATGTATGTTTGTAGATATATCATTTACAAATTCGCACATTATACGATTTAATTTTGTGTTTTTTTATTTTTGCATTTTTTAACATACTTTAGGTCCATTTGTTTATCAGATTTGTTTCTGTTATTGTTGTTGCTGTTGTTGTTGTTCTTTTTGTTGTTGTTGTTGTTGCTCGTTTTTGCTTTCAATTATTTTGCAGTTAAATTAAAATCATTTGTTGCTGTGATATTTTATTGTAAATATCTAGTCGAGAGTTTGTCAGTCTGTTTGTCACTGTCTCATTTTAGTATGTTTGTATGTATTTTATTTAAAATTTGTAATTCTTAAAGTTACACATGCTATTGTTATTGCAACTGTGGTTACAAAAACAACAAAAATTGGTCCACCAGTGACCCACTTGTTGGAAAGTGTCAAAATGTGGTGCCAAAGTGCAATTTCGTTTTTTCCCCGAATGCAACTCTCTGTATTCAGGGTAAACCATAGCATTTTTGTATTAAGAAGTGAACAAAGTGGTGAACGACTTTATTTATGATGCAGCGTTTTCAAGATAGTAGTATTTTAACATTTTCGCTTTTATTATTAAATGTTCTAGCCCTATGCTTATCCGAGAAGTTGCGAAAGAAAAAATTGGTCTAGCAAGAGATTTAAAGTTCAAAAGACACATTTGTAAGCTCTCGGATTGAATTAGAGTCTAATAAGAATCTTATTTTTTGAAACACCTGAACTTCATTCAAAATTGAATTGTGAAATTCAAAATGGGATTATGTTAGATTTTTCAAAATTTTCAGGTAGCACAAAAAACTGCACTTCTATTAACAAACAATCATATGACTAAAGAACTGCTTTTGACAGTGTCTCTCGAGAAATTTAGTATACGCAAAATATGCAGCTCTTAAATGCACCACCACCGGCAAGGCTGATTGCCATCACTATCTCCCTTCCTTATCGTGCTTGATGATATCTTAGATAAAGCTCTAAATAAGACCAAAAAAGTTATCCAATGGAACTTTACCGAACAGCTAGAAGAACTTGACTACGCTGACTATATCTGCCTATTATGATCCAAACGCTCAGATGTGCAAAGCAAAATTGAAGACTTTGTCTTGGAATCGTCAAAGGCCGGCCTAAAAATTAATCCAATTGAAAAAGTCAACAGCTAAATGTTTTAACGCAGCATTATCTAAATGGATGGTGTAGCAAAAAAAGTTATCATCTCAAATGCCGAATGAATAGATACTTAGGTCATATACTCCAAAAACCAAGCAGGCCTTCGAGTAAAAAACACAAGGCAGTAGAAGACGTGGTAGACCAAGAACCACTTAGAAAAGGTCGTTGAAAAAATAAACTCAGGAATCGAGAAAGTCTTGGAAAGAGATAAAAGCTATCGCAAAGGATCGTGATAAATGGAGTTCAAGGAGCATACTGGAAGTTTGGTAATCATTTTTTTTTTCTGAAACTGATAACTGTTGGGTTACATCCAGATAGAGAAAAATTGTTTCCGTGAATGAAAGGTTGTCTGTAATGAGCCGTTTTCAATAAAAGAATTTATTTTTCATTAAAGAACATTATTATTAACATATTATTGCTTGGATTGTTACCGGCACACAAAAAAAAAATAAAGCGGTAGGCATAATTTGACAAGGAAGATTATGGCTATTCCATGTCATGGAATAAATGAAACTACACCTTTTCTTGGAACTGCACCATAAGCCTAAAAACAGCGCTTTCAGCAACTTTAAGCATAGATATCTCAAAATTTTGAGGGTATATGAGCAATTCTGACTTCGGACTCACCGCAGCAAAATCCATATGGGTGATTCTTTTTCAATCACGCCAAAGGCTCCGTCCATTCCATTTCTCAACCAATTTGAACGAACTAGGTCTCAAATTTTTCGTCTGCTCAAGATCTTTCGATTGAACACATGCTTTTTTTTAGTAAATTTCTAAATTCAAAAGGGCGGCCACAAAATGGCGACTTTTTTTAGAAATTTAACAAAAAATAGTTCGTAATTTTGTGGAAAAAAATCCAAATGAAATTTTTTCACTTAAAAAGTCTTTATTTATGCTTGGTAAATAAACTGTGAAAAGGCCATTGCGAAATCGTGTTCGCATAAAAGTTTTTCAAGGTCAAAGGTCGAAAAACTCAGTTTCTTGTAAACATCGCGTTAACGGTTACTTTTTCAAAAAAATAGTGCACGACAGCTTTGTAGCCCAGGAAATTTCCTATAAAAATGGCCTCAGGTATATTTTCGTACGACATTGAGTTATATATATCAGGGCTCAAAAGAAAACTAATTACTAATAATTTGTAATTTTTTATTTCACAGACTTGAATATTTTTCCATGATATGATAATAGTTTTATCACCGGATATTCTGAATGAATGGTTCATAATTATTCCTTCAACTTGCTGAGCCTCATTCAATCTTGCATTCAAGCTTCGTTGAGTTCAATCGTGATCCACCTTGGAGTAATAAATAATCCTGATGTCCTTATCATACTTGGCTGTTGCTCATCGAAGCAGACCATTTATATCCAAAATACTTTCATCAGACCTTTCAGACTAGCAAAAAATGATGTTCTCTTAAAACTGGCGCCAAGTCCATCACATGCACTCTTCCCATGTGCAGTTGTCGAATATCCGGTGCTAAAACTATTATCATCGAAAAATATTCAAGTCTGTGAAATAAAAAATTACAAATTATTAGTAATTAGTTTTCTTTTGAGCCCTGGTATATATAACTCAACGTCGTACGAAAATATACATGAGGCCATTTTTATAGGAAATTTACTGGGCTACAAAGCTGTCGTGCACTATTTTTTTGAAAAAGTAACCGTTAACGCAATCTTTACAAAAAACTGAATTTTTCGACCATTGACCTTGAATAACTTTTTATGCAAACACGATTTCGCAATGGCCTTTTTATTTACTAAGCATAAATAAAGACTTTTTAAGTGAAAAAATTTCACTTGGATTTTTTTCCACAAAAATACGAACTATTTTTTGTTAAATTTCTAAAGATAGTCGCCATTTTGTGGCCGCCATTTTGAATTTAGAACTTAACTAAAAAAAGGCATGTGTTCAATCGAAAGATCTTGAGCAGACAAAAATTTTGAGATCTAGTACGTTCATATTGGCTGAGAAATAGAATGGACAGAGCCTTTGGTGTGATTGAAAAAGAATCACCCATATGGATAAATGTGTCTAGTCAAATGTATAGACCACAAAATTTTTTTTTGTATACCGGTGTTATTAAATGTTTCATTTTGTTTGGCTGAAAATCTTCTCCAATTTTATTAGCTACCAAACAAGCATGTGTTAAATGTTATTGTTGGTTTGAGCTAACTATTCTATGTCAATTTACTGTTCTTTGTAAGAGAGGTGCCACACCCTCTAGTCTAAATTCCCGAAATTTTTGCTCAAAAATTTCAGCTATCTATTCCTAATATCTTCACAAAATTTTATTGCATTAACCACAAAAAACTCTTGCAGAGCAGCATTTTGGAAACTTTGAGTGTGCGCTACGCCCCACAGTGGTATTTTAGGGGGAAAAAAGTAATTTTTCGACCACTAAATTTCAAAAATGTAATGATGCAATTCTATAGAGAAATGTTTCACTAAGAAGGTGCCATTAACACTTTTTCTAAAAAGTCATATTTTTACTTCGAAAAAATGAGCCGAATGCGGTTTTTAAAAGATGTCGAAATTTGCTCTGTGACGTATGGTTTTTGAGATATCGTCGGCTGAGTATTATTTTACCGTAAACGCCACTTCGTTGAAAAAGCAAAATAAGATAATTTGTGCTCGTCTTTACACAAGTTATGTGCTTTTGCTTTTTCAACGAAGTGGCGTTTACGGCAAAATAATACTCAGCCGACGATATATCTATCTATAAGTTTAAAAAACCTGATTTTTGAGGTTATATAGAGGATACATGAAATTGTTTTGGCCTTTTTTACTAAATGCATCATTTAGTTCTAGTTTTTGTCTTAAAAATGAGAATCCACATATGATTTCTAACTTTCTTGATATCATTTTAAAAGAAAAATCATACAAAACCAATTCATAGCTCGTTTTGAAGACGATGAATGGTTCTATGTATACGTAATTTATTTAATGGCAAATAACAAAAAAAAATTCTTGAGTCCTTCTTATATAACCTGGAAAATGGTGTTTTTTAACTTACGAGTTACGATATCTCAAAAATCATATATGATAGAGTACACAGAGCGAAAAAAAAACCACGCTCATGAGTGTTTTAACTACGTTTCGTTGCTGATTTGGATTTAACAACGCTGCAAGCTCATATTTGTATGGTGCGTTGCGAAATCACTCACCAACGTAGTTGAAACTAATTCAACAACGCTGGTTGCCAAGCGTTGTTAAATCCGAATCAGCAACGAAACGTATTTAAAACACCACGAAACGCATATCCATATCTATCACACGACAGAAACATTTTTTTCTTTTGTATTTTATTTTAGTTGAAACCCACTTAGCAACGCGCGTTGTTAAAACTGCCACAAACGAGCCATGTTTAAAACTTGGGCCGCCACGTGGTTAAAATGACTACGTTTCCGCCACTTTTGACAATGTTGTTTTCTCTGTGTAGTTTTGAGTCCAGATTAGATTTAAGCATTGGCAAATGCATCGAAAATTACTAAGGGGATACCTTTAATCTCGTAAACTCGTAAACCATGAAAAACTCGAAAGTTTACGAGCTTGTTTTCAGGAACACACATTTCTAAAAACGTGTAAGCAACGTATCAGCTGTCATATAATTCGAAAAACATTCAATTCAAATTCAATTTTCAAAACAAAAAATATTTTTTCCATACATTTATTTGACAACAATCGCTCTCGTACTTTTTCGAGGCTATTTACGCATCAAATTTGCCTCGTAAGTTTTCGAGGCCTGGTAAACTTTTTTTTCATACAAATTTTTAAATTTTGTTTACGAGACTCGAAAGTTTTCGAGGTTTACGTGCTTTTCGAGGCTTTTGCGAGTTTAAAGGAATCCCCTTACTATTTTTTTCTTTATTTTTTAGAATTTTTTTTAAGAAATTTAAACAATTTTATATGGGTTTTCTATGGTTGGATTATCTCAAAAAAACTATTTCACAAAAGCATTTTGAAACTTTTGCTTATATGGAAGCTATATCGCGAAAACGATCAGCTACGATTTCGAAGTTTGAATTTTTGAACTTAAAACGAGTACAAGAGAAACCCCAAAAGCTTATTTTTTCCACATTTTCATCACATCTATTGAGTGCTTAAGACAACCACGATTTTGACTTTTTTGATGCTATTCGACAGAATCGTATTGACCTTGACGGGTTTTATCGATATTATATTTTTCAGCTATTATAGAAATTTTCGATTATTTTCGATACTAAAAAAGAGCTATTCCTCAATTCAATTAAATTATGAGCTTTTAACCATTGATCTTATGCTAAAAAACTTCAGTATATGTACCTACACATCAAGAATTAAATTAAAAGAATGAAATTAAATACGTCCTCCCTAATGAAACTTGTTTTTTCTCTTCTTTTCTTTAATCGATTCCCTGAAGAACGATATCAAAAAAAAAAAGAGAATTCAAAACAAATCCAATCATCAGAAATGGGTTAAGTTATATGACGTGGAGTACACTCTGTATTACAACAAAGTCTATACAGGTTTTGATGATAAGAAAGTTTAAAGAAAAAATATATGGAAAAAAAACAACAACAAACAAAACTATATAAAAGAGAGAAAGAGATAACAACAACAAAATAAAAGACATAAAATATGTGCCAGAGTACCTACCTTACGGTGTTGCTGTTGCCATTGCTGCTGCTGCCGCTCAGTAAAACTTTTTTCTGCATTTTCTGTGACAAGTCCAGAGAATTGGAATTTTTTAAAAGAATTTTTTCTTTTTTTGACAATGGTGCACCGATTAGCGGTGTTGTTGCTCCAACAGCAGCACCAGTTGTTGTTGTTGTTGTTGTTGCAATTGCAGTTGTTGGAACGTAAAGAACTTCGTTATCGTCGTTGCAACTTGCGAATTCAAGTTGTAAACGACAATCGGCTGATTGTTGCTGTTGCTGCTGCTGCTGCTTGGGCTCTTTCTCTCCCACCAACAATTTTAATGATGATGACTCGACGTTGCAATTTGCCGTTGTTGTTGCTGGTTTTATTTTCATAAACCTTCGCACTAATGGCTCCTTTTCAGTTTTTATTGTTGTTGTTGTAGCTCCTTCCTCTTCGTCGACGTCTTCGTCATCATCGTCGTCTCCATCATCGACGACGACGACGACAGCGCCGAGTTCTTTTACTTTCAATATTTTTTCTGCTTCTTCTGCTGCTCCTGCTCCTTCTCTTTGTTCGTTCATTGTTTCCTTTTTGTTGTTGTTAATGCTAAAATGTTCGTTGTTTTTGTAATTTCTGACTTTTTCATTTATTGTTTTTGTTGTTGTTGTTGTTATTGGTGTTGTTGTTGTTGTTGTGTCTTTTGCAAACTTTTGCATTTTTTTCCTTTCGGCACCACCGCTGCCAGCAACAACAGCAACAACAACTGTTTCCTGTTCTTGCAGTTTTATTGCAGTTGGCGCTGCTGTTGTTGTTGTTGTTTTTGTTGTTATTAATGGATCCACAATGATTTCAGCTGCCGCTGTTGCTGCTCCTGTTAAAATTTTATTATTGCCGGTTTTTTCCGCTGCTGCTGCTGCTGTTGCTACCGGTGTAGCTGTTGCTGTTGTTGTAATAGTTGCTGGTTGCTGCTGCTGTTGTGGTGCTGACTGTGCCGCCGCTCCACCTTCTGGGATTATTGTTGCAAAAATTTGTTCGCCAAATATAAAAAGATCCTTGGAAATAATCATTATCACCCTTGTGTTGCTGTTGTTGTTGTTACTATTAACTTGGCCAACTTATGGCAGCAATTTTGTTGTTTGTATTCTTCTTTGGGAATATCCTAAATTAAAATTTTTCTTGTTACTCAAGGTTTCCATCTGTTTAATTTAAGTTGCTTTGGTGGCGTTTTTCTTTTACCTAAAACATTGCACAGTGGGACACATGTTATTCGGACGAATAAATGTAAACATACCTACATTCATACATATGTTGCATATACACAGTAAAAACTGGCAGTTTACTTTTCATTGTTTTTATTCTCATTGGTATCAATTTTTAACTATTTTGGTACTAAATTCAAAACTTCTTCCAAAAAAGTTTAATATTTATTCCAGAAAAGTATGAAATTTAAACGAAAATAGTTTAAAATTTATACTTTTTTTGTCATTGTTCTATATTAATATTTTTTGGTATTTAAATTAAACTAAAATTTTTACTATTTATAGATAGCTAACTAAAGCAGCTGATCTATTCTGAACCAAACTGGTTTATCCTAACTAGTTTATCCTAACTACTTTATCGAATTGGTTTATCCTAACTAGGTATATTGGGACAAATTGGCTATAGAAAATCGCTTTCGATTAATAAATGTAAAAATGTTTTTCAAAGGATAACTAGTTTCACGTAACTAGTTTTTCCTAGGCTAAATATAAAAATTTCATGTAAAAAAAAGTTAAAAAAAGAAAAAGAAAATTCTTTCAATACGTGTACATTAGACTGTTTCAAAAATACCACGAATGGTCTTAATGGTCTGAATAGTCTGAGAATGGTCTAATTGGTATGAATGATATAAATGATGTACATAAATGATCTTAATGGTCTTAATGGTCTGAATGGTCTGAATGGTCTGAATGGTCTGAATGGTCTTAATGGTCTGAATAGTCTGAATGATCTGAATGATGTAAATGGTCTAAATAGTCTGAATGGTCAGAAAGATCTGAATGATCTAAATAGTCTGAATAGTCTGAATGATCTGAATGGTCTGAATGATCTAAATGGTCAGAATAGTCTGAATGATCTGAATGGTCTCAATGTTCTAAATGGTCTGAATTGTCTGAATGGTCCGAATAGTCTGAATGATATGAATGCTCTGAGTTACATTTTAGAGCCAATTACCAATTAAAGTAATTGTTGGAAGAACTTAGTTAAAGAAATGAATTTGATTTAATTGCTCAAATTGAAAATTTGATTTGAAAAATTATTAGAAAATTTTTAATGGAGAAAATAAATTTACTTTCGAAGCTGGAAGTAGTGAAAAACCATGACGATTAAATTAATTCTCTGACATCAGAAGTGAGATGAATTTTCGATAAAGCAATTTAAATTTGATTTGATCATGTTTAGGTTTTATGGTAAAGATAATCAAGTGATATGATAATAGTTGTGGATACTGACAGGTTGTATTGTAAAGATTATCATGTGATATGGTAATAGTTGTGGATACCGCCAGGTTTTATTATATCGTATTAGTTGTGAATAATACCAAATGTTCTGGTGGTCAGGAATGGCTGAATGAAAGAAGAGGTCACACGTGTGTAGGTTGGATGGAGTTTCACTACTGTGCTTCAAAGTACATGTTGAAAGAACTTGTTTAAAGAAATGAATTTGTTTTACATAATTGTTACAATGGAAAATTTGATATGAAAAATTATTAGAAAATTTTTAATGGAGAAAATAAATTTACGTTCGAATTTGGAAGTAGTGAAAAACCCTCGCGATTAAATGAATTTTCCAACATATCGATACCTTAGAGCGCTATAGTCCTATCTCCACTTTTTGCGATTTTGAGATTTTTGCACTTATGGTATCTTTGTGGGCTTCTTTACAGTGTGGAAGACTGTGTTATGTCAAAATACCATTAAAACACCAAAATATTTAAAAAAAAGAAAAATTCTATCTCCAAACTGTAATTTTTTGAACAGCGCTACTGTCCTATCTCCACTGAATATTCAAATAAGCCACTTTTTAAAAAAAAAACTTTTTCGTTTTTTCGTGTTTTCTTCGCGTTTTATGACATTTTACGACATTTTGGAGAACAAATTTTGTTACACCCAAGGGGGGACCCTTGTATGTCGGAACCAAAAATTAAAAAAAAATAAAATTTTGTTTTTTTTCGTGTTTTATACGCAATTCATGACTTTCGACGACATTTTAGTGAAAAAATTGCATAAAATTTACTAAATGTGTCATTTACTTAGTTTAAAAGTAGTACAATTCTGTATAAGAGCAAAAGTAATGACATACTATAAATTGGCTGGGATTTCGTTAGAAATTAAGAAAATTGATTAAGAACATTAAATTATGTTAAAATATATTAAAGGTAAAATTATTGCATGTATCGTTATATCAAAATAGTAGCCAATTCTGAATAACCACTGTTTGAAATCTTCTTTTTGCATTTCCCAACAATTGAAAAAATTGAGGTATCGATATATATGAAAATATTGATGTTTTAAATTTATGAGATGTTACATTTTCAAAATTAATGGTATGGATTTTACCCATTTTCTATCCCCTAAATTTCAATGAAATATCTTCCTTAGTTTTTTCGTAATTTGTATTTCCACGCACAGAGAGCCAGCCAGCCAGACAGACGGACATGGCTTTATCAGGAGGTGACGCTGATCAAGAATATATATACTTGTCTAATAGACAATGTCTTTACCTGCCACGCCTCCTTCTCTGCGTTACAAGCGAAAGGACAAAATGAATATACCTTGGGTGTAGTGTATAAAAAAAACTCCAAAAGAAGTTCATTTCCGTAGAAAATTTTAACGGGAAATTACTTAAAAAGAAAACTTCCCAAAAACCATTTCTGCCCAAGCGATACACAATTTTAGTTAATTTGTTGATTGACAAATGAATATGTTAAGAAGTCGTCTAAAAGAGACGTCTGTAAAAATTCGAAATTTAAGGTCACCCTTCTTTTTGTTTGAGTGTCAGTCAGAATAAGATTTTCCAGACTAGTATAGTAGGTCTTCGGATTTGTGGCTAAAATGTTAAACTTTAAGAGTTGTCTCATAGATAGCTTAAGAAAGTTTAAGCAAAGTGTTAATATCATAATATAAAGGTGCCATAACTTTTTAATGGAATCGAATGCTAGCGATAATAACCCAACTAATCTGGAGCCAAATGTTTTCCAAGTCACAATTTAAATGTATAAATATTGTGATAATGTTGTTGTAAAAGTAGATATTAAAAAAAAAAAATAAACCAAAATATTGCAATGTTTCAAACATTTGTAGGCCACTGTTTCGCAGAAAGCACAGCAGATGCAACATTCGCTATACTCAAACTGGATTCCATATACAGAAAAACAGCCTCAGCGCAGCTTAATCGATTTAATAGCATTTAGGCCATAAAAATTTTATAGTTGAAAATAAAAACAAAATCAACTAAAAATGCAAAATAAAAATAAAAGTAAAAATGAAATGCACTAAATCGCTTCAATTTTTGTATTGATATGCAACAGATCAGATTTTTCCTACAACAAAATTCTAAGCCCACTGTGCAGTTAACGATTTCAGGCTATTCTTTGTTCTTCTAATGCAAATATATTTAATTTGTTTGAGGATTTCACTTTCTTACTTTGTAAAATTTGTTAAAATTTTTTCATATTATTTTATTAGTTTTTTTTGTACCGAACCGTATGATTTCTTTTTTTTTTTTTTTTTGTTTTTTTAATTATTTACAGCAGGAATATAATGTTAATGTTATTTTTTCCCCAAAACCAAAAAAAGAATGCACGTAAATTATTTTTTTTTTTTTTATTTTAGAAAAGAATGCAAAGAGAATATTGCGTTTTCATCACAGAAGATTATCGGTTTTCGATGTTATTTCTTATATACTTTTTTGTAAAATTATTTATTTTTTTTTTTTTTTCTATTTTATACACGAACTTGGACAAAATATATGGGTTTGCCGTTTTCTGTTATTGCGAACCGCTTTTATGCGAGCACTGCGCGCGTCGTTTTGCCACCGTTCGATCTTGATCCCAAACTGATCAGCTCTGTTGTCCCCGAAGATCGTTGAACGTCTGAATTTGAATTTTTTTTACATACTCAAGTATTGTTTGACGATCGTCGTCAGTTTTCGTTGTCATCGTCATCATCATCGTCGTCGTTGTCGTTGGTGCTGTTGTTTGTAGCTGTATCTGGTTCTGGTTTGGAGCAGCAGAAGAGTCCCACAACTCTGTGTTGTATGTGCAACAACGATCGACGACGACGACGACAGCAACAACGAAGCGAAAGAGAGAAAGTGGGAGAGTTTTGACCGTTGTTTTTCTTCCGTTGTTATTTGTTTTCTTTTTTTTTTAAAGATTTTGCGCAGAGTAAAAATTAAATCATCGATAAGAGCAGTAGTTAGAGCTGCTGCTCTCTTTTATTTAGTGTTGTTCGAGTTGATGGTTTTAGCTTTTAGTCCCCACTTACAACTTGATCAATATATTTAGGCCTTCACTTAAATTTGTCGCTAGTTAAACGACACATCTTGAAGCAATATGTTAAAATGATCAAGATTCGATTTACGTTAAAGGAGACCAATATGAAAAATGTAACAAAAATTACCGGAAACAGTGCAAAATTTTTTGCAAATATTTAAGAGAATTTCAGATAATTCATGTTAAGTTTAAGAGAGCGAAATTTTATTTGTATGTGGAAGGATTTTTCGTTTTTTTTCTAAGCAACAGAATTTGCAATTGCAATTTGAGATATGTTATAGGGAATTTAATTCTAAAAATATGTATATCTATTTGCAACTGTCCGAATTAATATAAATTATTAAATGCTTTAAAATAATCATTAAATGAAATGAAATGTCGTCGTCTGAGTTCTCTTTTGCCCCATAAGCATATTCGTTAAAAAAGCAAAATAACATATCTTTTGTCGAAACAAACGCAAGTTATTTGCTTTTGTTTTTTTAACAAATATGCGTATGGGGCAAATGAGAACTCGGGCGACGATGTATCAAGCTTTAGGAAAAATTATAGATGTTTTTATTTTAATTTTATCTTAAGTATCAAGTACCTGAAGATCGATCCCTGCTCGATCGACAATCTGATCAGATAATTTCAATCGATATTTTTTATTCATAGCTATTTTTTGTGATAGAATTCGTATTGTAAGTTAGGGTAATGTGGACTATGTGGGTAATGTGGTTCACCCTTTTATTTCCCATATATAACAATTCTGGTTGTTTGTGCATATTAAAGCTCGAAAAACATATTTTTTACGCTCTTTGGCTTTTCTGTTATGCTCCTTACACGTGTGCAATTTCTTAAATAAGTTGTGAGGTCAAATTGACTTTCTTTAGTGCGTACTGAATAGCTAAATAATTTCCTCAGAACTCTGTTTTATAAAATTCAATTAACTCTAATGCATTTGTGGAGCTATTATTCAACGAAAAAATGCATTAGCACGTCTGATTTTGCATTGCTTTTATATATTAAATGATTATTTCAAAAAAGTCATGTTTTCGGGTAATGTGGCCTACCCCATATTATTTAACGCTGATTACTATTACACACATGTGTGGGATACCCGAGTTTGAGTAATATGGTGCACTATTTTACGTATGATTCGGTATTCCTTATGACTTATTCATTTGTTAGTATGAATTTGGTTTATCTTACTAAAAAATATTCTTTAATAAGCCCTTACAGCTTTTTTATAGTAATTATAATCTAAAATAATACAACTCGACTTTTAGTTAACAAAAGTTTCGTATAACGGTACTACTTTAGGAAATGGACAGGGTGATCCACATTACCCAACACTTTTCTTTTTCAGCTATTTTTAGGTACTGTCAATTTATCTGGCCTAACGCTTGAAGACGTTAATATTTTAGATTATAAATTATATAATAGTAAAAACAATAGAATAACTAATACTAATTAACTGACCAAACTAACCTACTACCATTACATTGGTAGAAATTGGTGAAAAAGATAAAAGGTAACCACATTACCCTAAGTTACTCTATCTTTTCGCCTCCAATTTTCATGCTTTCAAAACGATAAATTTACCGCTGAGAAAAGTTCAAAATTTATGGTTTTTTGTTAATTAGAAAAAATGTAACAAAAACCGAAAAAAGGAAACCTACCGAAGTAGCACTCCTGATACGAAACTACAAAATTTAAGAAATAGTTCTAGATAAATAAGTAAAAGAATAATTTACTTTGCCTGAAGTTCGAGAAAACGCTGTTTTCAGGCTTGTGGCGTAGCTTCGAGAAAAGCTTAAGGATTTTCGCTTTCCCAGTAATGATCCTTTGAAGAGAAGAAAGTTGAGCTCCCATACAAAGGACGAAATATTTTGGGTGCGTGGCATCGCCTTTTTTATCTTTGGTTATTCCTCTTAATGGCGCAAACAGCCTGCAGTAGATTTTAATTCTTTTTGAGTGTATTTTGAGCATAAATCGGTTTTTCGATACTAATGCAATTTCGTCCTTTGTATGGAGCTGAAATACTTTCTCACCAAAAGATCATAACTCGAAAAGTAAGAGTCCTATTGGAAAAGCTTGAACGTACATTTTTTTTTATGAGGATAAATGCTATTAATAAACTAGAAAGGATGTAGAGTTGGAAACGGGCCGTGTTTTTTTCGTGGCCCACTGCCCTTTTCTCTTCAGCTACGGGCTCGGACCTTGTAAACGGATTTTGAGTGGGTTTCGTGCGGGCCCGGGCCTAGCCCAAAAAGCCCGAAAATTAGGGTCCCATAAATTATGGGAAGATTGGAAGGATAAACTTAGAAAAAATTTTGTTCTTACATAAAAATATGTAAAATTTTGTACAAATATGAGGCTGAGAATGATAATGAAGTCAAGTCAAACAAATCATCTTATTAGATTAGAATGATTTTTTTTTTCCTCATATGAAAATCATTGATTTAGCTTCATCAATAAACTGCAATTTTTTTAAAGTGTGAAAATGTTATAATATGGTTGAATTGGGTCGGGCCGGATTCCGGCCTCGACAATAAATATTCGTGCGGGCCCGGGCTTTTTTTCAAGTGCTTGTTTCGTTTTCGTGCCGGGCCTAATTTTTGAGGCCCTTGCCCAGCTCTATAAGGATGCTACCTTTGGCCTGGCCAAACATCAAATACTCTACACTGCAGTATTTTGAAAATTTTGCTTATATGGAAGGTGCCACGCTCTCTTGTCTAAGTTCACTCAGTTTTTGCTCAGAGCTTGCATTTATAGTTCTTAGTGTCTGAGTGAAATTCAGTTGGGTTGTCTCAAAAAACATTTTCAGTATGGCATTTTGAAACTTTTGATTATATGGGAGATGCTACGCCTTCTTGTCTGAGTTCGCCCATTATTTTCTCAGAGCTTGCATGTATAGTTCTTAGTGTTTGAGTGAAATTCAGTTGGGTTGCCTCAAAAAAACATTTCCAGTATAGCATTTTGAAACTTTTAATTATATGGTAGGTGTCACGCCCTCTTGTCCAAATTTGCCTAGTTTTTACCCAGAGCTTGCGCTAACCATTTCTAGCATTTATATGTATTATGGTTGCATTTTCGTGAAAAATACTTTTAAAGTTTCATTTTGAATATATTTTTTGTATGGACGGTAGGCGTGTCCGTGGAGCAATTTCACTCATTTTGAATCCCTCGAGCTATCTTTTACGGCAAGTCCACTGTACTAAATTTCATCGAATTATCTTGTGTAGTTTTCCCGTAAAAAATATTTCCACAGACGGACAGCCAGACAGACGGACAGGAGATGACGCTGATCAAGAATATACATACATACTTTTCTATACCTGCCACGCCTCCTTCTCTGCGTTACAAACGGAAGGACAAAGTGTATAAAAAGGATTTCATCGTTTATAACCAAGTTTTTAGACAAAGGGGTCAAAAATACTTATAAAAACGCTTTATAATGGGTTAAGATATTCGAATAAATTAACGTAAAACCAAGCAAAGCACAGTTTTGTAGAACATCGTAACTCATTGTATTGCGTTTTTTAAGATCTTCTTGCCCCCTTTTTTTCAAAAACTTGGTTATAATGGAATAAAATATTGTACAAAAATATTCTACGAAAATATTTCACTAGAGCCACTTAAAAAACAAATACCTATCATACGGTGGGAACTCTATATGGTAGCGCATGTGCACCAACGACTCATGATAAACAGAACATTAAACAACTTCAAAAACTCACAACTTGAAAACTGTAAAAGGTACCACGATTTTGAGGTTCGCAAAATGATTATAATAAAATTTGCTTTTAAATAAAAATATTTAAAAAAAAAGGTGCTCCAAGCCTTAAATTGGCTTTGAAAAAGAAAAAAATTTTTTTTTCCACCTAAAATAAAAATTTTTATTCCGTGTAATTTTTTTTTTTTTTTTTTCAAAAGCTCATACTTTTTTACACTAATCCTGAAAATTTCATTAAAATCAGATAAAATGCCGAGAACTATCCGAAAGTTGCATCGAACTTCCTATCGCAGCCATTTTAGAAATTTTCGGAATTTCAAAAAATCATTTTACCACAATAATGGCAAATAATTCCAAATACTAAATTTTTGCAAATTTTAATAAAAATCGGAGATGTCAACTCAAATCTTGATCGCTCACGCAAAGATTAGACCTAGATAATTGTTTGAGCTACACTGTAAAAATTTTTGTTTAATTTGAAAACCAAAAAGTATTTATATAGAACAATTCCAAAAAAAGTATTAATTTTATACTAAATATTTTGGAATAAATTTCATATTTTTTTGAAATAAATTTCAAACTTTTTTGAAAAAAAAATCGGAATTTAATACAAAAAAAGTTTAAATCAATACTAAAGGGAATCAAAAGTAAGAAATGTAATCTATCAATTTTTAATATGTACAAAATTTTGGAACACAATTTGTTTTCTAGAAATAACAAGTTTTTTAATTTCTAGCAAAATGGAAATCAATTCACATTATGTATGACATTACTTCTACTCCTTTTTGTACTTTTAGGGTTCTATTCTAACATTGACGGCAAAAGTGACTTTCGTCTTGATAACTCCATTATTGCACAGTAAAAGTTTTAGTTTAATTTTATTATTAAAAAGTATTTATAAAGAACAATAGCAAAAAAATTATTGATTTTAAATTATTTTGGATTAAGTTTCAAAAAAATTATACCGAAATAGTTTAAAATCAATACTAAAGAGAATCAAAAGTAAATTATCAGCTTTTACAGTGTAGTTAATATCACCCTTAGTTTAGTTAGTAAAATTGTCAGGTGTTAAGGCATTGTCAAATAAGTTCAGTTGTACAACTTCCTTCAAAACAGCTCAAGAAACAATTTCGTGAATGTTTCTGCCTTAATTATGTAAATTTTTAAACTAGAATTATTACAACTATATCAATTCCGGAGTATAAAAAATAATCTCTTGAATCTAGCCTGACCTACACCGGAACGATTTGGCACAACATAAAGCATTGAGCCAGAGATCAAAATAGTTACAGAGGTTGTCATACAAAGGCTTTATTCGTAATCACGTAACCCTGCAACTTGACCATCTTTCTCCTCAAAGTTCAACATTTATAATTGAAAACATCAGTTAAATTGCTGTGTCGTTCGTACTCGTACGTTTGTGTAATGCAAATTTATCACGTCTACTGAAAAGTCATTGTTCCTGCATGTGACACAATTTTCATTTAATCGTATTTTGACCCTTGGCCTGCCATCAAGCGCTGATTTCTTTCCTTTTGCTTTCTTCTTTTTTTTTCCTGCGATTTTAATGCTGATAAATATCACGAGTTCATGACTGATAATGGTACAAAAACCTTTTGTCATCATCCCCTACACTTTGAATTATTCTGTGCTATCGTATTATTACTCTGCTTATTTATTATAAGTACTTTACCCAATTTACAAACATTTTTATTAATTTAAAGTATATCAGTCAAAAATATTGCATACTCGTACATATAGAAGAGAATACATATTGACTTATCTGTGGAATAATAATGGAAAATGTAAATTCTCATCGCATTTGAACTATAGATGCATTTTCTTAACCAAAATCGTCTGTTTCAGTGTTGAAAAATAACTCAGTTCCTTTGTATTTAGCGTATTTTTAAAACGTGTAAAAACTTCGGAAAACTCGTAAAACTGTCAAAGTTTGTATTGATTTTGACAACTATTATGAGCTTACAAGATTTTCGAGGCATTTACAAGTTTTAAGGAATACCCTTAATGCTTTTTCAGAATTTTGGTTTAAAGTTGTTGTCTGAGCCTATTGAGGTTTTATTTATTAGAGCAAATGTCACGTCAATCTTGACCCATTCTACAAAGAACACCACGTAAGCAAAATATGTCAGTTAGTCTAAAAGTATAAAATTTCAACTTTAAAATTGTGAAAGAAATGGCAGTTTGCGAAATATTTGCAAAAGTTATAGCCATTTTAAAATTCCTTATTAATTATGTATAACATGTCGTATGAGTAACATTTAACTAAATATAACAGGTCATTCAATAAGTCCGTAGGATGACACATAGATGGCGTTACTAGAATTTTTTCCAAATGATTTTTATTTAGAACTAACCTCCAAATGATACGTGTATAAATTTGACAGCAATCGGACTATTGATTCATGAGTTATAGCATTTTGTGTGAAACAACTTTTGTTAGTAAAAAAAAAAGAAAAAAAGTGAATTTCGAGTTTTGATAAAGCATTGAGTTTTGATGAACAAAATACAGTGGAAACCAAACAATGGCTTGATAAACATTATCCGAACTCTACTCCATCGATACAAATGGATTGCTAAATTTAAACATGGTCGTACCAGCACAAATGATGCAGAGCGCTGTGGACTCCCAAATTAGGCTGTTATTCCAGAAAACCTTAAAATAATCCACAAATTGGTTATGAACGATTGCAAATTGCAGGTGTTCGAGCTAGCTGACATTGTAAAGATATCAGATGGTAGTGTTTTTACCATTCTACACGAACATTTGAGTATGCGAAAGCTCTGTGCAAAGTGTGTGCCGCGTGAGCTCACAGTTGACCAAAACAAAAACGAATTGATGCTTCCGAGGAGTGTTTGGCGCTGTTAAACCGCAATAAAATCGAATTCGATCGTCGATATGTGACAATAGATGAAACATAGCTTCACTTTTACACACCAGAATCCAAAAGACAGTTAGCTGAGGCCTATTTTAACGAAAAAGAGAAATCGTAATATAAAAGTGGTATCGAAAAAATGGAAAATCGCTATACTCGTTGTTTCGCCCTCGAAGGCAACTATATTGAATAATAAAATCGGGTTTTGTCAAAACTTTGTTTTTTTCTTACTTATCCTACGGACTTATTGAATAACCTGTTTTTTTCTTATAAACACTTTTCTGCGATCGTGAGTACCCAGAATCTACTACTCAGAATCCATCAATATTAGGAAAAATGGTTTCGATTCGAGTACAGTGTAACTTTATAAGTTTTTTTTATACTTCAAAATATATACCTTTTTTTTATTTTGGGTTTATATGAAAGGTACTTTCTAATAAATTTAATAGCCGATTCCAATACCCTTCCGGAAATGGTTTAAAAATGAAAATCGGTTAAGAAATGCTATGGATAATTTTGTGTCGTAATTTTGCGACTTTTGAAAATTTCTTCGGTTTAGGTTTAGGTTAGGTTAGGTTAGGTTAGGTTAGGTTAGGTTAGGTTAGGTTAGGTTAGGTTAGGTTAGGTTAGGTTAGGTTAGGTTAGGTTAGGTTAGGTTAGGTTAGGTTAGGTTAGGTTAGGTTAGGTTAGGTTAGGTTAGGTTAGGTTAGGTTAGGTTAGGTTAGGTTAGGTTAGGTTAGGTTAGGTTAGGTTAGGTTAGGTTAGGTTAGGTTAGGTTAGGTTAGGTTAGGTTAGGTTAGGTTAGGTTAGGTTAGGTTAGGTTAGGTTAGGTTAGGTTAGGTTAGGTTAGGTTAGGTTAGGTTAGGTTAGGTTAGGTTAGGTTAGGTTAGGTTAGGTTAGGTTAGGTTAGGTTAGGTTAGGTTAGGTTAGGTTAGGTTAGGTTAGGTTAGGTTAGGTTAGGTTAGGTTAGGTTAGGTTAGGTTAGGTTAGGTTAGGTTAGGTTAGGTTAGGTTAGGTTAGGTTAGGTTAGGTTAGGTTAGGTTAGGTTAGGTTAGGTTAGGTTAGGTTAGGTTAGGTTAGGTTAGGTTAGGTTAGGTTAGGTTAGGTTAGGTTAGGTTAGGTTAGGTTAGGTTAGGTTAGGTTAGGTTAGGTTAGGTTAGGTTAGGTTAGGTTAGGCTAGGTTAGGTTAGGTTAGGTTAGGTAAGGTTAGGTTAGATCCGGGAGATCTAGGACTCATCGTTTTCCACCGAAATGTTATCGAAATGAAAAGTAATGGAAACCTGATGTTCATAATTTTTGGAAACACTTTTACTTCATGAATTATCAGTTAGATTCATTCGTCAACTATCAAATCAATTACATACTAAATAAAACTGTGTGAAATTTTACATGTTCTGTTTACAAAAAGGAGTCACACAAAATTTCACTCAGCTATGTTTAAAATTCTCTTATGGGTCAATCTTTGTGCAATCGATTAAGATTTGAGTTGACATCTCCGATATTTTTGAAAATAGGTGAAAAGATGGTATTTGACATACATATAACTGTGGTAAAATCATTTTCCAAAATTTCATAAAAAATCAAGATGGCGGCCACAGGAAGTTCGATTAAACTTTTGGATACTCACATATTTGAAAAGTCATAGTTCCTCGGCTTTTTATTCGATTTTGATTAAATTTTCAGGGTAAGTTGAAAAAGCATGAGCTTTTGAAAAAATAAAAAAATACGCGGAAAAAAAATTTAATTTAGGTGTAAGAAAAGCTTTTTTCTTTTTTAAAGCCTTGGAGAACCCTTTTTTTTAATATTTTTATTTAAAACCAAATTTTATTATAATTATTTTGTGACCCTCAAAATTGTGGTATCTTATACAGTTTTCAAGATATGAGTTTTTGAAGTTGTTTAATATTGTATTTATCATGAGTGCGCTTCCATATAGGGTTGCCACCGTCCGGACGGATTTTTTTTTCGGTGGCCCCTAGTGAATTTTTTCCTAGAATATTTTTGGAGCATATTTTTACCCATTTCAACCAAGTTTTTGGAAAAAGGGTTCAAAAGGACCCATAAAAACGATATGTATAATGGGTTTTCCTCGCCCCATTAGTCTATAGCTATTAAATTGTCTTCAGCATCCAAAATTATAATAAAAATTAATTTCTTAAGAACATTTTTTTATGCGTATTAAGTATATGGTTTTGCCAAAAATGTGCGTTTATTTAATTTCGTACTGTTTTGTTTTTGTCTATTTCCTTTATTTATTTTTTTTTATAGGCCTATATTTGTTTACGACTCACGCATTATTTTTTTTGATAAGATATTTTAATATAAATACATACATATATATATAGTTTTTTCATTTATGTATATGGGTATCTACATACTACATGCGTCTACTTTGTTTAAAGTATTGTTTGAACTTAAATTGTTATTTGCTGATTTGCGAAATTTGTAGTTTTTTTCAAGTTTGTATGTGTAAAGTTTTATTCTTCTAAATGATTTTATGATAGACCTATTTGTTCAAAGTATCAGAGTATAAGTTAAAAACTTAGCAGTCATGTGTACATTTCTTAAAATGATTTTGTTAAAATATCACTTTTTTCCTTTCCAAAAGAAAGGGTAGAGAGAATTTCTGCTTATCAGTCAGTCGGTTTGTAATAAAATGACTGAGGTTTTGCACTATACCTACAATATACAAAGTACATAGTGTATTATTCCACTTGGCGTAGTACGAAAATGGAGAACTACCAAGTATAAATTATTTCAAGGTTATCAAACAAGACGCATTTACTAGATACTGTCTACAGTTTTATGTGCAGATCTAAGTAAATGGGTAGTTTTAACCTTGAAGAACTATTTTTCTCTTAATTAAATTAAGAGATTAAAGTTCTAAAATTTTAATTTTTAGTGTTAAGTAAATATGCAGATTAACACTAAAGTTTAACAATTCATCATAAAATACTTATTTGAGGAGTGATTTTTCAAAAAGATTTATATCCATTTACGACCTTGAACAAACCTAAGAATACCATCATCGTTATCATGCTAAAATGTATGCTCTAGTTCAAAGTCCATCACAAAGATGGCATATTTCCAAGAGGAACTCGTGATCAAAAATCGCAGTTTCGTAAAAAACGACACATTTCCCATATAACTTTAAGCAGCTCTTAAAAGTTTTTTCTCAATACTGAAATTTTGTTTGAAATGCAAATAAGCCCTTTTTGAAAAACACTCCTTATTTTTACTTACAATTTTAAGGACCCACCTTCTGAATATCGCTGAAAAAAATTTGAAAAGTTTACGATTTTGACGTTTTGAAAGGCAGCAGATTACACTGTTCTAGTTGAAAAATTAGGCAGACGGAACCACAAGGCCATTGCCATTAGGATGAACCTAGTAATACTTACCGTTTTGTTGAGTTTTTAGTGCTAGAAGTCTCCACAAGACGTCTCGTTGGAGTTTTAAGACATTTCGTTTTAATATACGTTATGTCTTGTACCCAATTTTCATTTACCAAATACTTCAGTTCAGTGTCATGTGCAAATGTCTTGACAGAACTTGAATATGAAAGAAAAAACAAATACTGCGCAGACCTGTCTTGTTTAATGTACTTCAGTTCAATGCATATTTTGTATTTGTAGTGTACTCTAAAAAATACAACTTTAGTGACAAAAGTAGTTTTTCGATCTTTTCTTGTGCCTCGTTTTTTTTACATTCTCTTTCTCTCTCTCACTCTCTCTCTAGCGAAAATGTATAAAATCTACTACAATCACGTTTTATTCTGTCCCGAAGTATTTGGTTTGTATGAAATACAGTTCTCTGAAGTATTTGGTAGATTTTTATTTGGCACTGATATAACAAGACACTGTACATGAGTGTCAAAATTAAATCATTGTATAGTGAGGAATTAAATCTTGGGATCGAATACATCAGTTCAATGTCAAATGTGTTATTAAAAAAGAGACACTATTTTTCAAGATGTCTTGTACAGGCTATTAATTGGTACATGATCACATACAAATGTTTCAAATGAAAGTTTTCGCTGTGAAGGTGTGGTTTTCCATCGAAAATAACTTCTATCTCATCTATGCGATTTTGATGGGAGACATCTCATTCTCTTCAGAAATTTATGCTGATGTTAAATTTTTAAAATCGCCTCGACAGATTTTTTTTCTAACCTCTTGAGATCGAAGCCTAGACCATTCTAGATATCGAAAAATTAAATTCGGATTCAGTTTTCTGGTGTTTTGATTAAGAAAAAAAGGTAGGTCCAGAAAAGCCCCTTGTAGCCGGAAATGGTGCATTCATATTACACTTTGCAACGCGAAAAATCCAACCAACTTTTTGAACACTGTTTCTGAAAGCACATGATGTTACTAGCATAACCCTATCTGTGTTTCGCTTGTTTGGCTCCTGGTCAAATTTTATAGAACTTATAAATTGGGTTTAAAACTGCTTTTTCAAAGTTGCCAAGGCTATAAGGCGTAAACCGTTTGAGATTTTGTTTACCTACCTTTAACAAAGTTGTAGATAAAGACTTAAGGAAAGAAAGTGTTCAAAAAAAGTGATCCGAAAAATTTGGGTTTTGAACCTAAAAATCACAAAATTACCGACAAATTTTACCAGTATTTGTCATAGCTACAAAATCGTTCGGCATTTCGCCAAACAATTAAAACAAAATTGTAGCCAAGACTAAACTGGACAACTCTTTAGAGCATACCAATAGCATACCAATACTTATTTTAGTTAAGACAATGATGAACAAAAAAAAAATGCTTGGGGTCATATGTGACCCCATCGGTCTGAAGGAGTTAAATCAAGTTAAGTGATTTTTTCAGTACAAAATTTTTCGTCACTTTTTTTTGAAGACCAAAATCTTGAAAACAAAGGCCTAGCAGTATCAATTTATGGGGAAAAGTCTATAATAAATCTTGCAATTCACATTTTTTTGTTAGCCTTTTAAAAAAAATCTCTTAAAAAATCACTTAGCTCGGCATCATGCTGCCGATCGATTGTCGGGTTGTGCGTAAAAAACAATAACAAAGCAATAGGAAGCATATGTACGTTAGCAAATTGAATTCCCCGAACTATAACACACATTTGAAGTTTTAAAAAAAAAATGTGAGAGTAAAAATAGTTAGGTGATGGTTATACCGGTACTACAAACCCCTATTTTGAATTGAATTTTTTCTCAAAAATTAAAAAATTTTTTTTTTTCATTTTGCAATATTTTTATTCATTCAATAATTTTCTATATATCCTGGTATAATATTTTCACAATTTATTTTTTCATACAATACAACAAAAAAAGCGTCATTTGACGACAGCTTTTATGGTGCAACGATTATACTTTTTTTTTATTTTTTATTTTTCAGCTTAATAATTTGACATTCCTAAAACGTTTACATACTTTTCAATATAACTTGTTTTCTACATATTATGCTTTACACTGTTTTTCTTATACATATAAGTAGTTTAATACATTTTTCTTAGCTTCTTTGTTGGCAAAAAACAAAAACAAAACATTTGTTACTTAAATGTTTTATACTGTTAAAAATTTACTTTACCTCTTTTTTTATTATTACTTGCGGTTATTGTGGCTTTGCTTAAACATTATGTATAGTTTTTACTTGCTATTTTTTACCTTTTCAAAAGTTTATTTCTCAAAAATTCTAAAAGTTTTATATCATAAAAATATGCTTGCCAATATAATATTTTTCAAAATATGCATTTTTTTGTATTCGTTAAAAAACTGATTTCTTTTTTTATATATATATTGTATATATAAATTGGTATAAATTTAAGAAATAATATACATAGTACATAGATACAAATAGGAAATGTAATGGAAAATAAAACAGAAATATGAACTTTTTAAAACAAAAATTCATAGTTTGCACTACTTTTCCTAAATACAATAACGAAAAAAAAATAAATATAAAATATATACGTAATAATACATCTTTAATGCTATAATTATATGGTTTTATCTATTGAAAAAAATAATATAACAAATAAATACTACTAAATCAAATCACAAATTAAATAAATTTTAACATAAATCATCACAAAATACCAAAAAAAAAATATATATATAATGTATAGGAAACAAATTGATATTAATAATAAGTTATAAAAATATACAAATTAAACATTAAATAATTATACTTTTAATTTAAATCAAATGCACCTTTATTTAAATAATCTAATAAACGATTTAACTAGTTGTAAGTTTTAGTTTAATTGTGACGACCATACGTTTCTAGCAATTGATATAATATTTAGAAGAGCTTTTCTTTTTTTTTGGTGCCATGAATGAGCACCAACACCAATTTATTTAGTAGAGTTGTCGTGCAACGATTTTTCACTTTCCTTAGATTTGTCAGTTTGTTGGCTTAATGTTTTCATTTTGTAGCAATTGACAAAACTTTAAAAAAGAGTTTTAACGAAATATGAGTTCAGCCAATGTCTTTTCAGTCTGAAATGATAAAGAGTAAGGATGTTGGTTCGTTTGTCAGTAATTAAACAAAAAATCTACTAAAAGATGCAGCAGAGATCTTATTTTTCCCTTGTTCTTTTAATAAAATATTATTTTGCTTTACTCTTGATTTTTTTCACGTATGATTTTTGAGATATCCTAACCTAAAAGTTAAAAAATACAGTCTTTGACGCTATTTTTAATGTTACAAGCCAGGATAATCTTTGACCATGAAACTTGATATGGCTTTTCAAAGTCCTAGTCTTTATCTTTAAAACCGCTTTTACAACAAGAACAAAATTTAAGCTGTTTTAGCAACCTGAATATTAAACTCTATATTTTTATTTGGAAACTTTAAATACCCTTAATCATAAGACGACTTGAGTTATAATTCCAAATGAGATCATTAGTCTTAATGAGATAAGTCAAAGTTTCTCCATTCTTAGCTTCCCAAAAAAGTATATTAAATATAATTCATATTTTATTCAAGGTTACTTTTAAATACGAAGATCGACGTGGTGTTCTTAACTCAATTTTTGCTTTTGCAGTTGTTCCTTTTTGCCACAGAAATTAAACGCTCAAAACAGCCATCGGCTCTATCTATCTATCTCTATTCATCCGCTGCTATCCTCTATCCCGAGGGAAAAAAAGCTTTTCAAAAGGCTTTCTGTAGTGCTTCTTTTTAAGCCATAAGCGCTTCTGCTCCGTAATATGCGTTCTTTCTTTTTAACATTGCATTTCCTAGGATGTAAGCGTTCTGAAGCTTACCGCAGCCCTCCGTAAAAAGGCTTTTTGAAGCGCTTATTTGTAAAGCTGCGGAAAGCGTACGCTCAATTAAAAAAAAAGTGAAATGACCGCACTAGGATTCGAACCGGGCTCCGTGTGATAGATAAAAACATATTATTGCTGACCTTTATGATGAAGAGGTACATAATTTGTATACGAAAAAAATTTTACAAAAATATCACTCCAAACAGAATTTGATATTAGAGTGCTTCCTGCAGTCTTACAAAAAAATCATTGTGTAATCAATTTCAATTCAATAAAACAAAAATAAATAATAAAAAAATAAAATAGAAACGAAAAAAAGGTACCTATTAAAAAAAAAAGTAAAAATTAAAAACAAAGTTTGCCCGCGGTGGGAATCGAACCTGAGCCCATTTAGAAACTTGTGTAACGTGTGTATAAAATTTGTATATTAAATCAGTGCTGGGCCAAATTCTCTTTTTTTTTTTTTTTTTGTCTCGTTTTATCCTATACGTATAAAGTCCTCTCTTTCATGCGACGCAACTCTAGAGTCGCGTTTTACCCAGTAGCGATTAAACACATTTTTTTTTTTTGGTCAATTAAGAAGCGCTTGACATTTTTCCCCTTGGGTTAAACTGTACGAGATCATAAAACTGAAAAACATTATTTTTCTAGCATAGAGTTTTTATCAGATTTTAAATTTCAAACCGAAATCCTATAAATAGGTGTCTGTTTAAAACAATAAAAAATAAATTATTTTAATAAAAATGATATTAAATAAATAAAACTAAAAATTCATAAGCAATGCAAAGTAATAAAATCAAAAGCAATTAAGATGACATTATATCAAAAAGTAATTAAAACTATCAGTAAGTATTAGTATTTAATATTGAAACAAAAATAAATAGTATAAAAAAGTGAAAATCTTAAAATTTTTTAACTAAAGCTATGGAAGTAGAATAGTGGATAGTCATAAAATTTAGAGTTAAGCTTATTAATTTGGAAAACAAATGTTTACTTTAATTTAAATTTAATATGAATTATGGCTGCAATTACTTTTTTGCTTCACAATATTTTGCTTTTTCTTTTTTTTTTTAAATACTTATAAAAACATTTAATATCATTTTTAAAAAATAAAACACTTATTAAAGCTCATCGTGAATTTTTTCTATTTGCTGCGAAAGCATTTCGTTTTTAGGTAGTATTTTACTACAAACAACGCTCACCTTTTTCAACAATTCAATTGCTGTTTGCAAAACTTTATGCCATTTTTTCAGTTCCGTTTCATGTAAAATTTCTTGTTGCCGTACTAATTCAATCCAATCCTGTGGGCTGTTTGGCAATTCCCTGTGTTATTATAAATATAAAAAAAAGAGTTGAAAAATTTCAAAATCAATTCATAGATAGTACTCACTTCATTGCTGCTATATTTGGCATACGCGCCCGATTATGATAATCCAACTCAATGCGACTCTCCAAGTTCCATAGCTTAAGTAATAATATCACATTTAGTAGAATTAACAAGAACAACAAGACTATTACGAATAGGGAAAGCCATCTGTATTTGCTTGGATATTGGATAGGAATCACTTGATTTGTTATCGGCTGTTGAGTGGCAAAGGAATGCGGAGCAAGTAATTTTTCTGATGCTTCGGGTTTAGCTTGTGCAGTAGGAGTTGTTTCTTCAACAGGGCGCATTTGAGCTGTTATACCTAAAATGAAGAATTTACAATGAAATTATTGTGTGTTTTTAGTGATAATCAAATGTATACAGTCTACAAATAAGGTGGTAAGTACGTATATAGGGGAAAACATGCACAATAATCCATTACTTTTAACTAAACCTTTTAATTTGACTTTGATAAAAATTTGAGTTTAAATAAAAAGTGAAACTAATTGATATCGAATGTCATTTTGATTTTTAGTTTTTTTTTTTTTTGTCAATTAAGTTTACCCAGCGTGAGTAATTTAAATTCATTAGAATTTGTGTTTCACAATGGTAAATTTTTGTTTTTTTACAAAACTGGATTACAGATAAAAGTAATAAGCTTGCAAATTGAATGCTAGATTACTATTCAATTCGATTTTTATAAATAAAAATATATGTTACTAGCTCTAAACAAAAAAAAAACTTGCACTATATATGCAAAAAATTGTAATAGTTGTGTATACCTTTACAATTTTGAAATATTTGTTTTTGGTGATTTAATGATTGGCTGTATTGGTGATGATTATTGTGCAGTTGGTGATAGTAATTAAGTTTACTACTATTACTACTACTAGTACAGTCTTGCAATACAAGATGATGATAATGACTGTCATAGTCTGTTGCAGTAGTAGTAGACGAGGTAGCTATACTACAGGGGGCAGTAGTTGTAGTCGTCGTCGTTGTCGTCGCTATCGTAGGGGTCATGGACAAAACATTTGCATTAGCAGTTTGTTTGTGCTTACCCCTACGTGGTCGGCGTCCTTTTCCTTTTGCCGGAGGAATACACGTTTCACTTTGTAGTGAATGCAAAAGTGCAGTATAGAAATCCTCTAAGCCAGCCCAAGTATTCTTCTCGATGAGACCTTTAACGACACCCCAAATAGATTTTTTAAATTTTATCTGAGCGTGCACAGAGAGCATTGTGTTATCATCGACAGTTCTACAAAGAGCAAAAAAACATTTTTAGCATAAATAAATAAAAATTGTAAAAATAATTAAAATATTTTACCTAACTAAGCAGTAATGCATGAGAACACTGAAACTATCTGCATATGGTATGCCAGCATTAACACTATTTATATCAATTGCATAAAGTTCACCAGTTTTGCTGCAACTGCGCATAACTTGAGTCTCAGTTACCTGGAAAAAAAGTATAAAGTAAAAGTATACATACTATATAGCAAGTTTGTGCGCGGTAACACCAAGAAAACAAAATATGGTCCTCGTGCAAATTATTTTCATATAAATTTAGGCATTAATCATTTTGGAAATAAAGACCAAAATTTGAGATGTACTATGTTTCATTTAAAATGTGGGCATAATTTTATTTTTATTTTGGGCGTTATTTCATTAATAAAAAAAATAAAATTTTTGAATAAACTAATAGGCAATCAATATGTATTTAAATTTGCATTACCTTCGAAGTTTTTGGACCTACTGAAGCTGCAATTTGCACAGTTACATTTACAATGCGTTCTTTTAGTCCTTCTTCATTTGTTCGCCATTCATCATCAAAATTAGTATCAGTTGATCTACGCATTGCATGAAAGTCCGTAAGAAATTTCGATTTGGAAAATAGTAAATTAAATAATGTTTCTATATTTATTGGAAGTATAGTGTGCACCAATTGACGTCCCTCATGGGTAGAAGTGCATTCAGCTGTAGCAACAAATCTAAAGAATAAAAAAAAAAAAAAATATGCATTTACATATAACAGTAAAAATAAAAATAAAAATGACTGCAGCATCTTACGGTATTTTGCTGTGATCTGAATCACTCGAATCTGACATATCAGTAGGTAAAGCTTCCGAATTTTTACTTAAGCTTTCATCACGCTGTCGGCTATTTTTAATTTTACGTTTTCCTTCAAATGCACCAGTTGAAGTTTTATTTTCTTTAGTTGCCGTTGTGTTGGAGCTATTTCCATTTACAGCATTAATGGAGACACCGCCACCGCCACCACCACTGCCACCTGAAATTTCATCAGGTTTAGCTGTTATAAGCGTAAGTTCTTTAGCATTTGGTTTCATTTTACTGCTGCTGTTGTTAGACTTTTTTTGAAATTTATCAGCACCACTATTAGTATCACTGAATTTATTTTCTGAACCACTTGTTGTAGTTGTTGAGGAATAAATTTTTTTTGAAGATTTCTTTTGTTTAATTCTATTATCGCTACCGCTATTGTTACCGCCGCCGGTTGTATTTTTACTACTTTTTTTACTTTGTCTAGAGTTGTATTCACTTAATGCAGTTTCGACAAGTGTTTGCGCACAAGTATCGTCAATTGCAGTTACAAATTCTAAATCTGTTTCTATATCGTTTATAACACTTGTGGGATCAATGTAATCCTCGTCATCTGTGGTTAAACCTAATTCATCACCATAACAATTATGCACCCATTTCCACACCTCTTGTGGGAGCATTTGCTTGTTCATTAATGTATTCTGCCATACTCGAAAGAGCATCAAAAACGCCTTATCACGTGTTGTAAATGTTGCGAAGAAATATTTTTCTGTCGCTGTACGAATTAATATTGCATTCGGTATAACGAGTGCGGTTTTTTCCTTAGTTATTGATGTGACATCTTTCCATTTAAGTATCAAATATGTTTCCCAACTGAAAATGTTAGCATGAAAGCAGACATAATTCTGTGATACATATAGACGACCCTGTACGAGAATATCACGTTGTAAAGCACATGAGTAGTCTGGTGTTGGCGCATAAAATGAAAACAAATGAAATAAATTAATTTTTTAGTACAAATACATATATGAATCTAATAATTCATTATACTTTGATTATATGTAATGAACATTTGATCGATTTTTTTCCGATTTATTAAAAATACAAACACTTTTTGGATTTGGTAGTTTTTAAAAAACAAAAAACAATTAATATTTTTGTTGTTTTGAACAGATAATGATTTACATTAACTAGCTACCAACAAATCACGTGTCAAGTGGTTTTGTGGAGTGATCTTACTGTTCTGTGTTTTTGAGTAAAAACAACAACATTACAAAAACAAGGCAAAATGTATAGGTAAAAAAACCAAAAAATTTTGTTGGTAGGTTGGTTTTCGATACGTTCCACCCATAACCATATGGGATCTTCAGTCGAATTCACCTACAAACCAAGAACTCGATCAAGCATGCTTTATTAATTTTTTGCATAGATTAGACAAGAATCACAGCAAAAAATTCAATACAGCATATGCAAAGTTCTAATTTTTTGTTTTTTCCCGTGTTATGCGTTGCCCTGCTGTTTGTAAGTCGTTGATATTATACTTTTCTTGCAAAGCGCCTGTAAAAAACCACTTGACACGTGATTTGTTGGTAGCTAGTTAAAAAACAATTAAATTTAACTTCATTCTGCTGAAATGATTGCTTTAACAAGAAATACGTGGGAGCCGTATGCTTCAAGAGGAAATGCTGCACACAAGAAGATCATTCATTCGAATTTCATTAGATCCTATGTACCTTTAGGAGTTTTTATCAGAGTGAACGGGGCTGCTTAAACTGTAACACTCGAAATGAACTCCACAAAATTATCATAAAGAGATATAGCACTTTAAGTATTTCTTAATATGGGAGTGCGAATCCCCTCCGCAATATTCCCTCACTATTTGTTAATTCATTTTTTGCGTGGCTTTTGGTAAATATCATGTACCTTCATGCTGCAAGTTTCATAACTGCTATAGGTGCAGAATTTTTGAATGATCACAATATTTTTGAATAGGGGGTGCAACGAATTGATATTTGCCCAAAGTGCGGAAGTATAGCGTTTAAGTGTTTCTCATGTAGTTTTTGTCAGCGGGGTGCAACGCCCCATCATTCTATTCTCCTTTTTTACGACATTAACCTAGGGGAATATTAGGCTCAGATACGGTGAAAATATAGTTTCGATATATCCAGTGATTTAGGTGTGATGCAATGACTAAAAAACACAAAAACACTTATTATTTTGTATTTTTTTCTATGGGGAGTACAACGCCCTGGATTTCCTCATTTTTCTTTAAAACCTATTGAAGCCCAAAAAACATTTTATATAAACCACCCTGTCGGAAGAACAAAAACCGGTTGAAAAAAAAACCGGTTGGAAACGTAGTTAAAAAGGAACCGGTTTGAAACTGGTTTAAATTATATGCAGCAAAAACCATTTTGACTTTAATTTTTAAAATTTAATATCAAATTTTTTGTCAAATTATCAAGAAATTCAACTCAAATTCATTTCCACAATATTTTTTTTTCTATAAGCTCCTATTTAATTTTCATTAATGTTTTAACTTAATTCTTAGTTATTTTTTATTATTAAATATTATTAACATTTTAATATTTTTCTTTAAAACTTGAGTTCCCATTTGAATCCCCAATGAATGTTTCATTATAATTAAAAATATATGAGGGGTATAGAAGCAAAGGCAGCAATCTCCAATTTGTTTATGAACGTGTTTGACAGTGTTTGATCACAAGCTACCAGCAAATGAAACAAGATGTCACTATTAAACATGTCCATGATAAAAGAAGAGACTATCTTCTTTGATTCTGTACCACTTTGATCGTGCCATCTTCTTGCATTTGACGATGCTTTGTGGTCAAACACTAACAGACACACTCAGAAGATTGCTGCCTTTGCTTTTATACCCCTCATATATACTATTGAAGTTCTTGTAGTGGAATTGCAACTACTTAACTAGTTTTTAAACCAGATTTGGTCAATTGACTTTTTACCAGTTGAAAATATATGCAGTGTAAGGCAATTAACTATTTACCGATTGAAAACAAACCGGTTTTAAACCAGTTGAAAATATATGCAGAGTAGGACAATCGCCCTGCCCCTATGACATCGCCATGTTAAATAAACCAGTCTCTTGCAAGGAAAAAAGTCAGAATTTCAACCGGTTGTAGTTAAAAAAAAAAAGTAGTTTTAAACCGCTTTTAAGCCAGTTGAATTTCCTATAGGGCAATGATAGCAAATTAAAGTAAAAGTTTTTACTTAAACACGCTGAACATTATGCTCAAACCAACAATGTCATCTAACCCATGCTTGTTGGTAGCTAATAATAAAGTAAAAATCGCCTGTTTGTTTTTAAGTTTTCGTTAATGTGAAAATAATACCCTAAAAAATTTATGAAGTAATTAATAACATTAACTAAATGAAATCTAATCTCAGTAAACTAAAAATGATTTATTTAAGACTGCTAGGGTTACATTTTTAGCTGATTCATGATTTAAAATTGCAATAACACACAGAAAAAGTCATCCGAACAAGTCATTTTTTTTTTTTATTGGGAAGACAATTTGCTTTCGCACAAAACAGTTTATTTTTCGGAATGTAGTTCATTGATCTTTTCTGGTTGGGAGGCATTTCATACTCGAAAGTTTTGCTTATTGACAAAGCTGCCAAGGCAGAAAAAAAATTCGGCGCTGAACAAAGTTTTACGATAAAACAGAGGCTCATAAACATTTTAGACTGAAAACTTATTTTAAAAATTAAAATTTTAGTATACAAGTATAATACAATACAAGTACTCGATGTAGTCTTTATATGATAAAACTAAGCACAAATTATGTCAGCTACCAAATTGACTGAAACTAGAAAAAATTCGTAGAACAAACCTCTTAAGTTAAAAAACACCCCTTTTATACATATAAATCTCAAGTGAAGTTAGACTGAAACATTAGCATTATTGTTATTTAAAATTTCTTCCAAAAGATATAACGAAACTTTTATGAAGGTAATTTTTTATCTTTCTCATAAGTTGATAAAAACGTAAAGTTCTCTAATATTGATACGCACACGCAAACTAAATGACATTAGTCACATAACAATATAAATTGCAATAAGATTAATTATAAAATAATTTCACATACCAACAATTAAACGTTCATCATTCGGTACGTCTTTGAATAGCTTCTTAAAATCTTCTGAACGTGATTTATAATTTGGATATAGAACGTTATACCAGGATTTCTTTTTTGCACGTTCAGACAATCTTGATGTGCTTTTTGATTTTTCAACACTATTATCCTGCGATACTGAGCCACGTAAGAGTTCACCAGATGTATCACTTGATTTGCTGATAGCGTCCTGTAAAGAAATGCCAAAAACATTCTATAAAATGTGTCAAACAAAAATAAAGTGTCATTTTAATGCAACAATTTTATGTTAATGAGTCAGAACAACAGCGTAAGTGTCACACAGGTGTCACAAACCAAAAGATCTTATCGTTAATAAGCAATGGTATTTCTAACGTTCCTGGGAATGGTATGACTAACGATAAGCACCATCTGCAATAACTTTTTGATAAAACTAAGTAGGTGCTAAAACTAAAATATTATTTTTATTCAAAGTAAAAACAATAAGAACATTTTTACAAATTGTGTAATAAAAATTACAAAAGAAACATAAAAAATTTTTAGGTTAAAATAAAACACACAAAAATCAATGAAATTACAATTAAGAAAAAAAAAATATTTTAATTTACCCATTAGCTCGTGAACAGTTGTTGACTCAATCAAGTAATACAAATCAACTGATAGTAATTTTTTTTTTTTCTATTATCAAAATAACATTTTGTTATCTTTGAAAGCTACTTACTAATGTTTTTGGTTTGTTTTAATGTGTACGTGAGTATTGAGCTTTTTATGAAGTACATTCTAATCAATCTATTGCTTAAATAGAAGGCAGCCAATTTTATTTCTGTTGCTTGTTGTCTTTGTATTTTAGTACCTCGTGAAGTAAGTTCTGTAAATTAAAAATCAAACAATGCGCTTGCAAACGCAAAAGCAAAAGCTTTGACAAACAAGGTGTACAAGAAATAAAATTATTCCGAAAAAATTATTAGGCCGGATTTTAGTTTTAACTGAATTTAATCACATTAACGATAAGCAGCTTAGATGTAGAGCTCTTATAAATTTTTGGGCATACTATAGTCCAAGGGTCAGCGTTTTCAAATCACTGAGCCAAGCGCAGACAGCGCAAATTTTCGCTTTTACTTCAAATTCCTCGATCTACAACAATCACGAAACCAATTTTTTGTTGTTTTTTTGGTGGCTCGTTTGCAACAACAACAATATTTCAATAATTTTTTAAATTCCTGAGAACTACAACACACACGAAAATTTTTTGTTGTTTTTTTTATGCGAAACAACAAAAACAATTTTTCATAAATATTTTAATTCCGCGAATTTCGATGAGCTCAAAAAAAAAAACAGTAAACATTTTTCGTGAGTGTTGTAGTTCTCAGAAATTTAAAAAAATTATTAAAATATTCTTGCCAAAATTGGCTCACTTTTGTTCTACGCTGACACCCTTACTATAGTCATTGTAGTTAGTGAAAACGTTTCCAAAATAATTTATGGAAAACTAGTGGAATGAATGGAACTGAGTTTCATTTAAATCAAGGCTGTCAGCGTTTCAAAATCACTGAGCCAAGCGCAGTCAGCTTAGAATTTCAGGTTGTAAACAACAATCACAATATTTCAATATATTCAAAATTTCTCGGAAGTGCAACACCCATAAAAATTGTTTCTGATTTTTAACACACACAAGAATCGAACTCAAAGTTGATGCGAAGTAGTGGATAATCAGTCGATGTTCTTGTTTTATGTTTTTCAATTGTATTGTAATTCCGAGAAATTTTGAAAATTTTTGAAATATTGTTTGTTGCAGACGAGCCAAAAAAAAAAAACAACAAAAACAAATTTTTCATGGGTGTTGTAGTTCCGAGAAATTTGAAATTTTATTAAAATATTGTGTTTGTTGTAGGCGAGCCAAAATTGACACACTATTTTTCTTCGCTGACATTCTTGATTTAAATGACTGACCCAATTTCATCTCTATTTCATAATTAGTTCGACGTTATAGACAAAAAAAAATTCAACGACGTCATCGAACGGTGTTTATTTCTAGCAAAATAAAAAGAAATCAGAAATCACACTGCTTATTATACCGTAAAAGGATCATAAAAACTGAGCAAAAAATTCATTGATAGTTGTTTGTAATGCCATCACATCAATATTTTTCTCTCAGTTTGAAAACTTTTTAGATTGTTCTTAAATACTTTTCTTCTAAAAGTGGGCGTGGCGCCATCTATATTGCGAAATATTCCTGCAACGCCTAAGCCGCTTCTTCGTTTTTTATTAAATTCCCGATCTGAGATAGGTTGTATCCTCAGAAAATAAACTTTTTAAGAGGGCGTGACTCCGCCTCTAATGAGAAAATACGCTGTCACAGCTAAGCCCTGGACCTATTTTGATAAATTTTGTTATGAAGACAGGCTAAAATCCAAGAAAGGATATTTAGAACTTTTTGTTTTTAATGGAAGTGACAGCACCCTTGACGGAAAAATATTCTAACAAGACTATTCCACTATACCGATTTTTATGAATTTCGGAGTTAAGATATTTTGAATCCTAAGAAATAATATCAAAAACATATTTTTTTTCTTGGAGTGACATACCCTCTAAAGAGAAAATACTTGACCACGGCTAAACCACCACATTTTTATAAATTTCAGCATGGAGATAAACATATTTTTATGAATTTCGGATGGAGTAGACTAGACTATAAAAAGAGTATTAAAAAATTTTAGCTTTTAGTGGGCGTGTCGCGGCCTTTCAGAAGGGAAAGTGGCTTCAAGTTCAAGACACTGGACCATTTTTGAAGGAATTTGGTATAAAAATATCTTTAATAACGAAGGACACAAATTACTTTTTGTTCTATAGTGTTCTATAGTACTAATACAAAATAAAAACTACCAATTTACAATACATTTTTATCAAACATTCTTTCAACAAAAACAGAAAAGCTCGGATCAGACGCTTTTATAACGAACGACAAGGAGAATTAAAAATTAAAAAACTTGTAACTTTTTCTAGCGCTTACCTCGTCAACTTTATTGGTATTAGCACCAAAGGAAGTTTGTGACCCACTAGCTAATTTTGTATCCGATGGGCACTTTGAGATCTTTTCTTTTGAACTTGAGGAACTGTAGCGTTGTGGACTTAATTTGGGACTAGGAGTTCTATTATTTGTTGCTTTTATACTTGTGCTAGTATTGTTATCGGTATCTTGATTTTTTGCTGTAGTGCTGTCAGCAGTAGACTCTTCCAAGTTTGTTTCGTTAGAGAAATTTTTAGATGTATGTTGTTGTTCTTGTTCTTGTTGCTGCTGCTGCTGCTGCTGCTGCGGCTGTTGTTGGTTTTCTTCTTCAGCTGTAAGCGAAATACCAGTTGTATTCAAGTTGTTGTTTGATGTAGATGTTACACCAGCAGCGTCTACTAAAGTAATTGTTGTCGTCGTTTGTGTATCATTTTGAGAAGATTTCAAACGTAATAACGATGTTGACGAAGAGGTGGATTTGTTGTTTTCAAAAGATTCCTGAATTGTATCAAGTTTTAAAGAATCCTCTGGTACAACTTCTCTCCTGTAAAAAGGAAATTTTCGCTATTAAATATGTTATACAAATGCGTTTTTTATACACCACATTAATATTTTAAATTCTTTTTTTAATGAAATTCTAAATTTAGAAAAATGCAACAATAAAATGAATGCTATATACCACAAATTTTCCAAATATATAAAAAAAGAAAGAAAAAATACAATACATTAAGCATTTAATTTAGTTAAAATATTGGCACCTACCTTTCCAGCAAACTACAAATTTCTTTCTCTTCTTCTTTTTCATCCCAATCCGTTTGATTTGAAGAAGTTTCATTATTTTTAATCCTACAAAATTTACAATAGAAGCAAATGAAAATAAAAATAATGAAATTAAAACACAACCAAAAATTATAATTATTAAAAAATTTTACAACTAAATTTCATAACTAATATTTACTGCAACCCCGCATGCTAAATAAGTTTTATAAATTAACAATATTAATGAAAATATATATATTTTTTTTACCGATATACGACTCTGTAATCAGTGTACGCAGACATCGCGTTTGTTATACATTACACTTTTAAATGAACAAATGCAATACAAATGAGTGATCGTTTGGTGTGGTTCAAATTTCACCTATACATTGGTCTTATCAGGCAATCCTGTTCCGTTATTAATTACCAACAACAAAACAAACTAGTGTTTATGTATTGTTATTTTTATTTTGCTTTGTTTAATTTTTATCAATTGGTTTGATAAGATTTCATTCAGATAGGCAGTGAAATTTTTGTGGTATTGACTATTGACCGCTTTTACGATTTATTTGTCAATATTTATAAAGACAAAGACAAATGATTGATAATCTTCTTGGAACATAAAAACATTTTTATTTCAGACAATAAAATTTTTTATTTTCAAACGCAAAAATTATATCAAGAAAAAATACAATCGGCCGATGGCATTGCCTTACCAATATATAAAATAACACCGAGAGTTATAGTGACAAAAATGTCAATGCAAGAAAGAGAGAAATGGCAATGGCAGATAATGGGACTTTATTCACTCTGCTGAAAGGAAATCCGATAGCGCATTGTGTTAATGACTTGCAATGCGTTGGGAGACAAAAACCAGCCTACGTTCAAGCAAATAAATAACAGAATATGGACTGAAGTAGTCTGCGTGGCTGCAGACGAAACAAGCGCAAAATTGATAGCCATGATTTTAGTCGATACTCTTTTTTGTTGTTGAATCCGAATCAGTGTGGCTTGAACACCCTAAAGATCACGAGATATTCCACATATTCCAGTAAGCAGTGTCATTCATTCTTTTTTTCAATGGCAGCAGATAATGATAATTTTTCTCATCAAACTATACTTTTCAACTTTTCTTATTGGATCCTCATTTTCTTTTGAAATTAAGGTATCTCAACTTCAAAGTTATTTTCTCCAAAGCAAAAAATTTATAGCGAAAGTTTTAAGATTTGTTTAGTAAAAAAAAATTACCCGATACCTTGAAATTCTTAAATTTCAACAGTTTTTTTTTTACTCTATTTTATTAAAATTTGGATACCAAAAGCAAACTTCCAAAAAAACAATAACTAAGCTTCTCATAGACTTTTCAGAGCAGTGAATTTAAGATTTTCATAGGAAAAGACTAATTGAAAGCTGAAATTTTGTGAAAAGGAACCGTTTGGGTTACTTCTGCGCCAAACCAAAAAAGTTTAATATGGATGTTGCATAATTCACCCAAAATTTGGATTATATAGAAAATAAATTTTTTTTTTTTAAATATTGTTCAGCAAAGACAATGCGTTATTATTTCGCCTAGTGATCCATTGTTACTAACCCTTAATTGTATCACACAGATTGCGGCAAATTCAAATCTTGCGTGATTTATGATGCACCACTTATAAACAAAATTCTAAAAGTAAAAACATGCATGTTATATGCAATATAAACCACCATAGTGATTAAATGTGACTTACAAATGTATGGCAAAAAATAATCTTTCGATATCTTCAAATGGTTATCAGGCGGATTTATCTAAAAAATTAGGGAGTACCCTAATCAACTTTTCCTTTTTGTCACAAAATTAAAAATTTCGACCAAATTTCGTGCACCAATCGTATTATCACACATCAAAACCTTAAGCTTAATTATGGCACTTAAATCAAAAAAGACCTAAATCGCTTTCTCACAGAAAGTGCCTTAAATACCTCTGCCGTTCATATTTAGAACCTTCTTGATGGTTCTTGTAACATCTACGCAAACCTACAGAATGAAGTTAGTTCTGTACGAACCATCTCATTGGATGTGATACATAGTTACTTTTGTTTATTTCTGTACTCGTTTTACGTTATACAAATACACAAACTCATTTTTCATTAGATAGCGCTGATGGTTGACAGTTATTGAGCTTAATTCAAGCCACACAACTTATCATAAAAAGGTGCAATAAATATATAGTGTATGTACTGTTTATCTTTATTTTGCATTAATGTCATCATATAAAAGCCGACAAAGAAGTTTTAGCATCACTAAGTGAGTCGCATGATAAAAAGTGGAGGGATCTCTTTTATGAAAAATCACATGGTATACAAATAATTTTTCTTTTTATGTATGTGAAATATGTATTGACTTCTAAACGAAAAATCATTTATTATATACAATGAAAAATTAATTGTAGAACATGTTCTATCTTAAAAATATCCTTCCACTTTTCGTTCTTGAGTTATCGCAATTAGAAAATTAACACAATTGTATATACACGTCAAAAGAAACAGGCCTATTATCTAGTAGAAGAATTATGTGAAATGTGACTTTTTAAACAGGTGTGTTTCCAACAAAATTATTTCTAAATTATTACGATGCATGATTAATTTCAACAACCTAGGAAAAGATTTGAGACAGTGATTATAAAACCCTTTAAAATCTTATCACACCTGCACACGCTTCAGCCAACCAAAAAGGAAAACAGTTTGACAGCTGACAGTTTAGGGCACTACAAGAAAGAACAACTTGTTTTCATTGCATCAAAATTCCGACCATATTTTGTAAGAAATTTGCGAACTGTACCAGGTAAGCTTTCATTAATTTTGAAGTATTGTTTAACAATGAAAATGCATTGTTTTTCGTGTAGTACTCCATTTTTACTAGCCCTAAACTGTCAAACTTTTTTTTTTAATGGGCGACAAATTCAAATCCTGCGAAAATTATGGGACATGCTTTTTATAACAAAAAATAGCTATTTGACTCAATAGTTTAAACTATATCGGCTGAACGGCCACTTTAGGCTTAGAAGAATTTTTTGTTTTTTCACTTCTTTCTAAATAATAATTTATCGACAAAATAATCAAAAAAAGCTGTTGAAAAATTTAAAATATGATTAGCACTAAACTAAAATATACAATCTAGATTATCACAATCTTATTGGGGGTTATCGTGAATCAAGATTCCCGGGGAATTTTCTTAAACTGCAATAGAGAACGCACGGCAGTCCGAGAAAATTCCCCGGGAATCATGATTCACGATAACCCCCATTATCTAAACAGTAGTAACAGTTTTTATTTGGTTTTTTTTTTAGGACACGTTAACGAAATCTTATCACAAAACACTTTAAAAACAATAGCAACGCATTATTTAGCACGGAAGGGGATAAATAAAATATTACAACTATGAATAAATTACTTGCTTTTGTTTTAACTGTAAAATATTAACTATCAAATACATACGTTGAATTTTATAGAACAATCAAAATAAGTTAATTTTTGCAAGAGCACGAACTCAAAAAAGAACAAAAACCATAGTTATAATTCAATACGAACGTACGTATGTAAAACTTAAACAGCTATTAACAATATTGTAGGGAAAATGTTAAAAATATCATTAAAACGAATAAATGAAAAATCAATAATTTACATTTTCTTTAAGTTTTGCGAACACTTCTGTGTATTTTATTGTGCCTTTTGTTTTTGTCTATCGTTGTTATTATTGTTATTGCAATGTAAAGTGTGTCATCATCATCATCATGTTGTACATCTTTTTCCATTCTGGACGCCGCCGACGTCATTATGCTGCCTTCGCAAAACCACAAACACACATTTCATCAAATTCTTGTCATCAATTAATTTTTTATATAGACAATAATAGAACTCTTTAGGTCGTTTGAAAACAAAATTTAAGTCAAATTTCAATTGAATAATATGTTATGACGAATTTTTAAAAACACGGAATATGGAAATTATATTATCATTATTATTATTTTTTTCTTTTAATTAAAGTTAACTATAAATTGTAATAAAATGCGAGCACAAAATGCAATGCAACAAGAACAGAAGGACAAACTCAACTAAAATTGATTTGTTTCGCAACGTAGAAAAAACAGGAGCGTAGCAGTAACTTGATGTTTTTGATATTTTTGTGTATAGAATTTGCGGCAGCTGAATGGTAGTTATACACAAGAGCTACAAAATAGTGGAAAAGCAAAGGAAATATTGATAAGAAATGAGGTTAGGAAATTAAAAGTAGTCGTCGATAAGCTCATAAGAAAATTGTATATCAAGTGTACACGTAAAGAAATTCGAAAACTTTAATTTATTCTAAATCAGAATATGGAATTAAATAGTTTATTTCCGATTATCTGAATTAGGTTACACTAAAATGACCAGAGCCGTCACTACTACTCTTCAACAAATGCCTAAGGCGCATACATATACGCATATACTCTCCGGAAACCACCCAGCGAAGTTTGCCAAAAAATCGATAATGTTATGGTGAGCGATTAAAGTCATTGCAACTATCATAGCATTAGCTCGAGACGTTTCATTTGAGCCTTAGCTTTTCTAAGAGTTTATAACAACAAGAATAAAATATTTAAGCGGAAGTAATTACCAATCTGATAGAAATACAAGCGAAACTTTGGGCTCTATCATGAATTTGTCTGGAAACTCCCTGTCGAGAATATGTTCATTTTTCAAGAGGGAGCATTTGCAATCGTGAATATTTTGAGAATGGAAATAACATTTCTAGCAGGGATACTTTATCTTTCAATTTTCGCAACAAAAAAAAAACTACTATACAGCCCTGGTATTTTCCATTTGATTTGACAACCAAGGTTAAAAACAAGATACACAAAATATAAACATTTAAAACAATAAAAACAAAGTAAAATTACAAAATTGGTGATTGTTTACAAGTTCAGCCAAAGTTTCAATGCTATTCTCATTGATAAATTTAAGTCAAGTTTACTTTAGTGACACTCATATTTCTTTTTATAAACCTAGTTCATTTTGCGTAGCTTTTAATTCTAAGAAAGAACATGTAATGAAAAAGTGGCGCTTGTGTCTAATTTTAGAAACATAAACATCAGAAGTACTGGATATAGCTTTTAGAAAAGCCGGTATGAGTTGAAAACCCTCGGATGAATGTTAAAAATATTGGTGTTAAATGAAAGTTATTTTTATCTTTTTCGTTTATATGTATAAATATTAAAGTTTGTGTGTTCGTTTTTTATGGACTCGAAAACCACATGACCTATTTCAATTAATAAAGTCTAATAAAGCTCGTGAAGATGTTCCCAAAAAGGAACAAAACGTTGTACAAATGACGAAATAAGTTTGTTTTATTCGCATCACTAACAAAGACCAGTAAGCTCGCTTAACTTTTTAGTCACTGGTCATTACAATCTTAGTATGTTTCAATTAAATTTTTCCAATATATTGGTACATATTAGGGGAAGGTTATATGCCAGAAAAATGAGCGGTTCCACGCTCCTTAAAACAAAATGCAACACATCACAGAAACTGACGCATAAAAATGAAATTTGGTATGTATACATATATAATAAGTAAAAGGCACCAAGCCAAATAATATCCATTAGAAAAATGGGCGATGCCACGCTCTTTAAAAAAAAAATTCGAATTATCTCAGAAACTATTTGACGCATAGCGATGACATTTGGTATATATATAATCCATTAGTAAAATGGACCCTTAAAAAACAAAATTCAAATTATCTCAAAAACTGTTCGACGCATAGCGAGATATTTGGTAAATAAATATATAAAGGTCATCAAGAAAATAACATTCATTGGAAAAATGAATGTCCATGTCCCTAAAAAACAAAGTTGGTTAAAATATTCCCTCCCAAATTGTTGAAGATAACCTTACTTTCAAGTGAATTTTGTTTTTCCAGAATTTTTTTTTTTTTTTCTTGCTATTGCAAGAGAGAAAAAACTATCGAGAATGTTCATTTATGATAAGGGCCTGTAATACTATGTATAGGAATCAAATCAAGTCTTTCTGGACATTGTGCAACAATTTTTCTTTTAGTGTATTTACTGTTCATCAGTGTTACATTTTTTTTTTAATTACTTTTTTTGCATGAGTGTCAAAGGTGGCATTAGACGAGTACTGTGCAGCGTTGTTACCTAGTATGTTTAGATGTTTTCCATATACAATCATACTTATGTACATTAGTTTTGTATGGAACAAAGTGTACTGTAACTTTGCAATACATATTTACTTAACAAATAAAAAATGCCTTGACTAAAGCGTGACGAATTAAACAATAAAAAATGCATATTTTTCATTATATTGCAGTAGAATTATCAAATTTTAACAAATGTATTGAAAAACTTATCAAAACAATTGAAAAGGTATAAATCTTTTTAAATTTTGTTATTAAACTCATTGCTAATCTGTATGTATATGCTAATCTACAAGGTAATAAATATGTAAATTGTCTTGCGTTTTAGTGAGGAATACAGAGACTTATTTATTGTGAAAATAATTTGGAACAAGCTTATTATAAATATTTTTATGCATTATTTTCCAAATGTTTTTATTCAATATTTTTAAATTTTTCAATTAACATGTTGTTAGTGTTTATTAAGTTCATTAAACAACATTTTGCAAACATTTTTATATTTAATTAAAAATAAAAAAAAATTATGATTACGGATAATCGAACTTATGACTTTTGAGTTATGAGTCGACAATCTTATCAACTGACCTAACGTGCCAGTTACGATTCAAATGCCTTGTTTTTTACTTAGCTCAATGAGTCATTGAAAAAATAAAATAAAAAATTTTTCGGTAGTTTGGAAAACGATTACTAAAACATTTGGAAATAACATTTTTTAATTGTTGACTTTAACCTTGCAAATCAATTGTAAAAATTCTAAAAAACCAACATTTTCCAAACGTTTGAAAATAGGTTATGAAAACATTTGGAAATTTAATTCTTCCAAGCGTTAAATTGAAAAGGTTATAAAACTGCTTTTGGAAACTGTCTAACAAAATGTACTTTATTGCTTTCAATAACTGTCTAATATAATGTACTTTATTGCTTTCAATAATTTTTAAAATTTAAAATAAGTTTATTTCCAATTAGAATATTTGAATAAATGATTTGAAATTTATGAAAACGCAAGAAAACTTTTAAATTTCTCAAATTTAAAACACACTTCGAATATTTGAGATTATTAGAGCTTATTTTTAGACTAAGTGTAAAAGAATTTTAGCCAACTCTGTTCGGAAATCCGATTTCAATGGCAATCGGAATTGAATCCGATTTAAGATGTTCCGCAATTCGATAGTTAACACCAAATCGGAATAACGTTTCAGTAAATGGATTTGAAGCTGATTGTAAATTTCATTTATTGAAATAACATTCCGATTCCATCATAATTTGCGAAATGCAGAGAACCTTAAGATTGAACTAATTCCGATTCCGAAGAAATGTGCAGCATTTTTGCTTTAGTACCGTACCAGACTATTTATAAATCTTGTTACTGTCTTGAATTTAATATTACCTACGTAAATGGTATCTCACCCACCCACCACCTACGCACTTGATTTTGCGTCTCATTGTAAGAGGGCAAGTACATAGCACACGTAAACTAAAACGTTTTAACTGATTTTAGTACAATTTGTTATAGATTAAATAATAATTAGTATTATTTAGTTTGCATACCACCTTCAGTTTCCCTCCCATTTTCAATACCTACGCTTTATAAATTTTGCGATACATCGCTTTGATATTTATTGAGTTTTTCATATATTATTGGAGTCCAACAGAACAAAGTAAACACAAAAACTTTCATTTGTTTTATATAATTTAGTAAATGTACTATTTTTCTAACAATAGCTAGCAAGGTTCACAAAAGACTACTTGTAATAGGTTTATAACTTCAATATTTAGACGTTATTTTATCAGAAAATTATTAACGAAATTCACCACGTGCACTTTGTTGTTTCGTCCCGGTAAATCTGCATGCAAATGGCAATTATATATAATTAAATTTATATACCGCAAAATGTTAAAAGCTTATGCATCGCACATAATATATTAAATTGAAACGATTGTTTTGGTAAAAACAAAAATTTGGTTTGATCGAAATTTTCTAAATTTGTAAATTATCGTAACTCTCTCTAGAATAATGATATTTGACCATCATGTTTCAGCTTTGCTGATGTTTGTTACTGAGCTGAAACGTTTCGTAAGCATGTAGTTCAATAAAAAGATATAATTGATACAAATAACTTTATTTTGTATCGTGCTTAAAACCTTATAGTCCATATATATCATGTACAGACTATTACTTGCTTTAGCCTCAATGGAACTATACCCAATTATTTACACAAATTCTACTATGCTCAGAGTCCGTCAAGGCCAGGTGGCCTAAGTTAACATAGTGCGTCGAATTAAAATGAGTATAACAAGTCATGTGGGCTTAAAAGCACGTTAAAACCTGATCATGAATTTGTCTAGAATATATTGCTTTCTCGAGAAGGAGCATTTGCAATCGAGAATATTTTGAGAATGGAAGTTCCATTTCCAGCAAATACTTTTTCTTTCAATTCTTTTCCAATTTTCGCCAAAAAAAAGTATTATGCAGCCCTGGTGTTTTCCATTTGACCTTGACGCAGTGATGCCAACTTAATGCTTTTCCAACCTAATTTAGGGGTTTTTTTAATAAATTAAAAAGCGAAAAAATTGGGTTAGTGCTCAGTACGTTCTTAAGTGCTTTTCTGAAATTCAAACACACTATAAAAGTCGTTCTAATCCCTGTAAGACATTCATTTTCACAGATGCCTTGAACAGTGGATATGCAAGTTTACTTTAAGGAATAGAAGAAAGAAAAATTTATAGAATTTTATAAATATATTAGCCATCTATGTATCTACTATATAAAAATGCGATTTTTATTGTTTGTTTACATTTTTGTTACTTGTGGACTCGGAAACTAACAAACTGAATAGAAAAAGCTATTTTATAGGCTAAAAAAAGGGCGGTGCCACGCCCCTCTCAAAATAAGTTCGTAGTATCGCTGAAACTACTTGATATAGATAATAAAAATTTGGTACACGTGTAAAGTGCATCAGGACAAATAATTTTCAGTGAAAAAGAGGGCGGTGTCACGCCCCCAAAAAAAGTTAATTGAGGGGGTTAGAAGCAAAGGGGTACAAGTAAAAAAAAGTAAATTTTGAGTAAAATATAGTTAAAGTTAACGTTGCTTCATAAATTTCAGAGTGAGTTAAAAAATAAAATATTGCGCGTCAAATAACATTTAAAGTATGCTCCATCTAATGGTTTTTTCAAATTTTTTCTATGAGTCCCCCTTTAAAAGTTATAAGTATTTCATTGAAAGCCTACACCATTTTACTCAAATTTTTTTTTTGTAGTAAAAATGGAGTAAAGTTAGCACTGTGTAGCAACTAACATAGCAAAAGAAAAAACTAAGTACCAAAACTCTAAGAATCCTTAAAACGTTCTCTGCTAAAGGTATTTTTTAAAATATTTATAGAGGTCCGCTTTTAAAAGTTAGTAGTATTTTACTGAAAGCCTACCGCACTCGTTACTTTTCATTTCAAAACGAAAATATTTTATTCAATATTTTAAACTCGTTTAGAAGCAAAGGGGTACAAGTGCGGTAGACTTTCACTAAAGTACTAATAACTTTTAAAAACAGACCTCTAGAAAATTTTTAAAACATACCATAAAAAGGGAATTTTTCAAGGGTTCTTAAACTTGAAGTATTTAATTTTTTCTTAACCTATGTTAGATGTTACGCTGCGCTAACTTTGCTTCTTATTTACTAGAAAAAATTTTTTTTGAAATTTGTTTTAAAGCAAAACTATAATTTTGTGAACTTGCTTACCTTAATGGGGCTCTATAGAGGTGTAGAAACACAAAAGCTTAAGTAATGTTTGTTTCATAAATAAAGCAAAGCTTCCACTACCTATTCTCATACTTAACTCAATTTTTCGTAATTTGTCACTTGTACCCCTTTGCTTCTAACCCCCTCAATTAATAATATCTCAGAAAATATTTAACGGACATGAATGATATTTGGTATATGTACTTGGAGCGCTGGGACAAATAAGGTTCATTGGAAAAGTGGGGGGTGCTAAGCCTTTAAAAATGTCGTCATATCTCTGAAACTATTTAAAACTTGCCACAAATTTCCCGATCCTTGGACTCCCTTCTCAAAAATCTTTTCCAGGTGGAAGTAAAAGTAAGTCAAAATTCAAAAAATCTAATGGCAAATTTAAGGTAATGTACTGCCATTCACAAGATCTAAACCACAAAAAGAGTGTCACGGGTCGCAATCTCTTGAATTTTGAAAATTTTACTAAAATGTTACTCGTGTCAAACACATAAATGATATATGTACAAATTTATGTGCGTTCACTCGAATCAAGTAAGATGAAATCAAGTCAAGGTAAAAAAATCTCTCCCTGTGCCTGTTACAAGCTTTCTTTTATTATTTATCTGTGTTCAATAGTTTCAGACATATGATGTATTTGTACATACCATTCCTGTGCTTGAAGAGAGTAATATTTTTAACAAATTTTTCAAAGTTCAAGAGATTCCTACCCGTAACACTATTGGCGATACATCACAAAATAGCTGAATATCTTACCTTTAATTTTTTGAAAAAAAAAAAAAAACTGTGTCCTTATCGTGAATTTTTTTAACGCAACTAAACTTAAGAAGAAAGAAATAAAATGCCACAGTAAATCGTAACAATGCTATTCTCGTTCATAACTTTGAATGAAGTCTACTTTAGTGACACCTCGTATTTCTATTTTAAGCTTAGTTAATTTGATGAAGATTTTAATTCTAAGAAAGAGTATGTAATCAATAAGTCGCGCTCGCATCTAGTTTCGGGAATATAACCATCGGAAGTTCCAAACATAACAATTAGAAAAACCTTGAATTAACAAGATTGGTGTCAGATGAAAGTTATTTTAAAAAGCTATAAAATTATCGAACAAAAGTTTTAAATATGTGATACATTACTTAGTCGCGCTTCAAATTCCGTTAAAAAATAGAGAATAAATTCTCACAAAAAATGTCAAAAAATGTCAAAAAATTCCCTCTCAAATTATTGCCGATAACATAACTTTCCAGTGAATTTTGCTTTTCCAGAAAAATTGGTTGGGAGTTCGAGAAAAAATTCTCGAGAATGTTTACTCATGATAAGGCTCAATATTGAAAAAGTCTTTTAAAAGTTCAAGCGCCATAATTTTGCAAAGAGTTGAGCTATAAAAATTACAAATTGATTCTCTTCTATAAGAATTAATAACTATCGAAAAAGCACCTTTTTCGATCATTTATGATTCATCTGCAAAAAAAAAAAAAAATTGCTTTGGCTGAGAAACAGATGTGAAGTTGATTGAGATACAGCTTTGATCCAAGATTTATAACTATTAAGAGTAAATAAGTAGTTCATTGTATTACTAAAGATGGTTGGCATGTTGGAACTAAGTTAGAAGTTCATGAAAAGGGCAAAAATGAATTTATGAATTTTATGCAGAAAACTCTAATACATTTTTATTTAGACAAAGAATTAATATTTGTGCCATCAGCGATTATGTTAAAAAAAGCAGTAAAATTACTGAACGACACGTGGCGCTCATAAACATAGTAACTATAGCAATAGCATAGTAACATTGCTGAAAATAAGCTTATCGGGAATATGCTAAAATATCTCGAAAAATTTCGATAAATTCTATGAAACTTTATAAAATTTAAACTAAATAATGCATTTAATGATTATATGAGCCAAAATTAAAGTTCGACCACATGCAAAAAAAGAAGCCGAACACTAAATGAGCATGCGAAACCAAAAAAAGAAATGGAGCAAGAATACAACTGGGCAATTCTCAATAAAGATGCATATACTTCGAATTTTCTGTAATTCATGTAATACGATGTACCCCAAATGATGAAAAATATAACTTACATTAGCGTTAAAGTTTGCTGTTGTTGCTGCTCAAAGCAATTTTGTGCGGTTATGAAAGTTTTCGGAAATACTGCGGCAGATGAAGATGTGGATGAAGAATTTTCTGTTATTGCTGATGTTATAGTAGTGGAAGTCAATGTTAGTTGCTGTGTTTGTTGTTTTTGCTGATTGTTGGTACCACTCATGACAAGTGAAAAACTCCCAAAATTTTGAATCCGATGCCGCTGCTTCCTTCTCTTTCCTTAGCTACAGCAAATTTTTAACAAGACGATTCCTTTCCAGAGGATGATTTTTTGTTAGATTCCCTGATACAAACAAAAAAAATATGTACTTTCTCAGCAAGAAACGCTTCAAGAGATGAAATGGAACTGAATATTTCCGCAATCGCTTTGCCTTTCTTCTGCTCCACGGTTGTTAAATTTGCTTAACTATTTTACTTTATTATACATCAAATTTTATTCCATTTTTTTTTTTTTTTTTTTCGTTTTGTTGTTGCCCAAACCGAAGAATACACATTCTTAACACACACAATTTCTTTTACACCTAACTTTTGTATTCTTGTATACTTTTCTTTACTTAATATATATATATTTATGTATAGTTTTAAGCTAAATTATTTAATACTTTAATTCGAACTAATTATGAGATTCTATTTTGAAAAATTCCTTGCAGAAAGTTTTCTAATTGCCTCTACTTCTCTACATTTTCTTAGTGATCGCTTTCAGAATGTACAACAACCAATATATTCTTGTTGTTTTAGTCAGTGTTCGAAATCACTTCCAGACATTGAACAGTGCTGCCCATAAAACAATTATAGAGGTAGCGCCAAATTGTCAAAACGAGCAAAGCGGAGACAAAAAAGTGGCAAGTTCTGTCAATTAGTGAAGTCACACGAAGGGCACGGGCACGTAGGGCTCTTCGAGTTTGTAGGCAAACGGAGAGAAATGAAAAGCACCACTTCCCTGCGCTTGCCTACAAATTTGACGTGCCAGAAGTGCCCGTGCCCTTCGTGTGACGTCACACAATGAGAATATAACGGAAACAGCAAAATTGTTGTTGTTTTGCCAGTTAATTTTGAACTTGCTATTGCTACAAAATAAAAAGAACAAGAAAGGCCCACTGGCGCTACCTTGTTAGTTGTATCATGGTGCTACCGTCTCCCATCCTGCAACTGTCAAAATGCCACGATATAAAAATTTTGTGTTAAGGCGCCAGTACATACAGGGCAGCGTGTGAAGCGCGTGCATCATACGCATCACAACGCACGCGAGTGATGCTTGTGCCGTTACATAGAACGCGTAAACGCGTTTTCAAATAAACTCAGAATGACATTTATTATATAGGCAGACTTGCTCCTCCACTTCGCTTTCCTTCATTTTGATTTTTTTTCTTGTTTAGTTTATTTTTTCAACTGCGAAAATTATTTATAAATAAATAAACAAAAGAAACGAAATGTCAAATGCAAATGATGCGTTCGAAAAGTTGAAAGTTGGTCAACTCTACGCATTGAACGCAGCGCGTGCGTTGTTCGCTTTTCTGTATGTATCACTCTCCATAAGGAGCTATGTTTTTAAATCAACTGTCAAAGCCTATAATGCGCGCGCTGCCCTGTATGTACTGGCGCCTTTATACCACAATAACACTTGCCTGGTTAGCTAGATGATAATAAGAAAATTAATCATCAACGTTCATACCTCAACCATGATCAATGGCTTTGTCATTTAGCTGACAATTAGTTTGAAGTTTACCAAATCACAACACTATTTTCACTTATATTTTTGCATTATTCATTATTTAAATTTTTTTTACAACAATTGAGACGAATATATTTTTGATATAATTTGATTTTTTTATAAATTTTTTATTTGCTTACATTTAACATTTGTCAAAAACAAAAAAAAAAAACAATTTCTCTGTGATTTGTAAAATTTGGCGATGCCACCTGCCGATTTTTGAGAACCTGCTAATCTTTTCCATACAAATCAAAAAACTTTTTATATGGAAAACTGTCAGTGCTTAATCAGCATTTTTCTGGTTAACCAGGCAAGTGAGAATAGAGTATTACGGTATAACTTTTTCTGGAACCGTACTTTTAACCTTTTGGCAAAATAAGGATTTTTCGAAAACATTGGCAAAATGTCACTAGTGATATCTTCCCAGCAAATCCTACGTAACCATATTGAATTATGGACTGACCCATTTAACACATACTACGATAAATTTTTCAAAATTTACTACCACAAAGAAATTAAAAAAGGGAAAGATATAAACGAATAGATGCCATGCTCCCTTACTCAAAAAATATCAAGTTGACAGAGAACAAAATTGAATTGTTATTTATTGTCAATCGAAGCACATTAACAAACAATGACTGTGAAATTATTATTTTTAATCGGAAAAACACGTAAGTTCCGTTTGTATTGTTACTTTGTATAATTAAACTCATTTTTGTAAAATTTGAAGGAAATATGCTGAATCAATTGTGGATCGCCTGAAGCTACGTGTTGCTGTTCTTTTTCCCAACGAAGATGTTCCTGGTCAACCTGCAGAACATCGCAACATGCCCATAGAAGACGCCATTCAATTAATAGCTGAAGATTTTCGTGCAAAAGTGGCGCTTGATCGCAGTAATGCACCACGCATGTTGCCAAAATCTGTGCCGATAATACCAGCAGGAGGCAGTGCGTCGGTTGCACCAGATCGCCATCCTGATACGATACAAATGTAACTAAATTTGTTGGCAAACTGCTCAAAATTATGACGAAGCCTCATATACTAATCCCATCATCCATTTAAGAAATTGTAACTCATTCATAACTCATTCATGACATTAAAATAATTTTTTTAAAATTTCAATTTGATTTTTATTTGTTTACATAAATCGAAAGAATGTCTACAAAAGGAATTGGAAAAAATGAAAGAGATAGCTATAGTTTTCTATTATTTATATTGATGAGATAGTCGTATTGATAAGACAAGGATGCACGATCACACTGATAGGGAAAAGGTGGTTATTTTTTTCCCGATGCTAGAAGAAATGTAACTGGTATAGTACGAGATTTGTAACTCTTATATAATAAGGTTGGTAACGGTTACAGGATTTGCTGGGTTAAGTTCAAGACCATATATTTGAATTCGATAATGTCTTGAGATTTACAGTAGATATTTGAATTCGGATTGAAGTTTTGGAGTAACAGTTTATTGAATTTTCAATTTTCACTGAAAACTAGATATATAAAACCATAGCAATCAGCCAGCTATGTCCAACTTGTTTTTAAAAAATATATATATATACATATGGGTAGTTCTTTGTCAAAAAGGCCACCCCATCTGCCCATTTCAGTTTTGAAAAAAAAAAAAATGTTCAAGCCTATGAAAAATCGGAAATTTTCTCAATTTTTTGATGCCGTCTGGCCTTTTTCGAAAAAATAGCTTTCTAACCTCAAAAAACGTGTTTGAAGAGAAAATGCTACTAAAAAAAAAGATAAAAATCGCCGAAAAATGTGTTATGCTGCAAGGAAATCTCACCAACCGACTTTCTGGGCGGGTTTTTGGGATCTCTGAAGAAGAAACTGTTGTCAGACTATAAATTCAAAATGGCGGACCCAAGATGGTGGACAGTGTGACATCAAAAATCAATTTCTGTTGATGGATTATCACAAAATACGAGATTTGGGGTTTTTTGAGGTTGCTAATTACGATTATCGATTTCGATGTTAAATTTTCCGATGCTGTCTCACTGTTTCGAAAAAACAATGGTTTTTTAACCTCAAAACACGTGTTAAAAGAGTAAGTTAAAAGAAAAAACTAATAAGAAGTCAAAAATCGCTGAAAAAAGTGGAATAATTGAAGGAAATCTCACTAACTGACCTCCATAAGGGAGTTTAGGGGTCTCCGAACAAGAATTCGATGTCAGTGTTTAAATTCAAGATGGCGGATTTAAGATGGCGGACAGTGTGACATAAATAAGTCCTTTTTTTATTGATAGATTACTACAAAATACGAAATTTTGGGGTTTTTGAGGTTACTGATTACGATTAGCGATTTCAATGTTGAATTTTTCGATATTGACTGTAGAGAAGATTCGACTACTATCCCGAAAAGGTCTGTAGTTCGACCAGTCCGATAAAAATCTGAACGACTATCCTGAAAAGGACTGTTGATCAGGTTATTACCGTATTTTTCAAACAACCGACTTATAGCGGTTTTCATAAAAGATATATATTTTGATCTTCCGATAGCGATATCAACGAAACTAGGTCCGAGATATCCTTTTTGATTACATATTCTTTTTAAGACCTTAGAGCTCAATGATTTAAAATAAGTTTCAGAATTTTAGCGAATTTTTCACTAAACGATACATGAACCCCATTTTGACCTCCATATGACCTTGAAATCTTTTTTCTCAGACGTTCTGGAAAAAAACGGACCCCGGATTCGGATTCAAGACGTCAAAGTCCCTAGGAAACACATAGTCTGGTCAAAACGCCATGACATTTTTTTATTTTGTAAACCTGTGTAATCCATCAATAGAAATTGATTTTTTGATGTCACACTATCCGCCATCTTGGATCCGCCATTTTGAATTTATAGTCTGACAATAGTTTCTTCTTCAGAGATCCCAAAAACCCGCCCAGAAAGTCGGTTGGTGAGATTTCCTAGCAGCATAACACATTTTTCAGCGATTTATCTTTTTTTTAGTAGCACTTTCTCTTCAAACACGTTTTTTGAGGTTAGAAAGCTATTTTTTCGAAAAAGGCCAGACGGCATCAAAAAATTGAGAAAATTTCCAATTTTTTCATAGGCTTGAACATTTTTTTTTTTCAAAAATGAAATGGGCAGAGGGGGTGGGCTTTTTGACAAAGAACAAGCCATATATATATATATATATATACTAATCGATTTTACAATGCCAAAAATAAGCGATAAAATTTAGAAAATCAACAGTAAATTTTGGGCTGCTTTACACTTCCCAGTTTTGGATTCCATTCTCATGGAAAAATTGGTATGCTGCAGTTGGCTGCACTGTAAAACTGACACTATGTTGCTTCTCTTTTTCTCCAATGGCGCTTTTATTTCGTTATATATTAACGAAATTTTTTCTCTGCCCCCAGCGCTGCTTTTATTTTCGTTAAGAAGTGAAGAAATTGGCAAAAACAGAAAACAAAAAAAAAAATTGTGACTAAAAAAGGGGCGATAGAAAATTGAGTGTTGGAATTTAACAAAATTCGTTCTTTTGTGTTTAGCAAAAAAAATTACCGCACGTATTGTTGCACCAAATGAAATTGAGTTAATTGGAACGTTGTCTGTTGATTAAAATTTAAGTTTTAAATCGGAAGTGCTTATTCGGCCTTTTTTTGATTTTTTTTTTCTCTGTCATTGACACCAATTATGATTCTGCTGGAAATCAATAATCGTATCGTTGAGGAGACACTGCTCGTCAAATTCCGGAATGCATTGGCCGGGTAAGTTAATCAAGGGTGCAGTCATGCAACTAGCGAAATGAAAACTGGATACAATTTATAAACTTTCATTTAATATGAAAATGCAGCAGATTCAATAAACATAACCTCAATTGCTGACTGTTGCGTATGCCAGGGATGAGACAGTAATGGGTTTTTTTCGCAGTTAAGTAGATTTCCAATTGTGCTAGGACTAAATGAAAATTACGCCTTCATACATTCTATTGATGAGGATTATTTGATATGAGGTGCTGCTTTCTTGGTATTTGCATAGGTAGATATTGGAAGGGCGTTATATACTTTCTATATAGAATATGACTTACTTGCGATGGAAAAATTCTGTCAATTCCAACAGAAACCACTGGACAAGAGATAATAATTGTTTATAAGCACTTCAATTGTTGCTGAAAAGTGTTAAATCGCATAATCAACACGGCCAATTAAAATCTCTTTGAAATTACACGATAAAGAAGGGTGGTTTAATTCAAACTTTTCTTGTTAAACTTATACATAATCATAAAGTTCGGGTCGAATCTAGTTTCGGAGGTATAGCCATCGGAAGTTTGGAATATAGGACTTATGAAAACCGGTATGATGAATTTAAAAAATATTGGTGTCATATCAAAAGTACAAAAATCTGAGTTATAGGTTTCGAGAAATGGCAAATTTACGAAAATTTTGACCAGTTTCTTTTTAAATTCACTATTTTTCCTAGAAAATGTCTTATTTGCCCATAGTTTAAGTTACAAAATATGGAATTCTAATCTATTTTCTTTCATTTGTACCTGAATTTGCTTGATTAGCAAATTTTTTTATGGGAAAACAAAAAATAAACCAACAAAATTTTCATTTCTCAATACAGTCCAATGACCACTAACTACAAGCAGCAAGATAAAAACGAACGTGCCACGTTGTTTAAGATTTATGTTTTGGCAGTTTCAGTTTTTGTGTAAAATTTTTTTCCTCACATCCGACATGGCTTACAAGGTATACATTTTCATAAAACATTTTCCATTTCCACATTCTAATGACTAAATATCGCAAAATGTTCCAAAAGCAACCAGCTCACAAAAAAACTTGTTTTGATGGTTAAAAGCTTAATCCCTGGTATATGCTTAAATGTACAATCTCATAGAACTTCCATCATTGTTTAATTTTGAAATACCTATGTACATTATCAAAAATAAATATTTTGTTATCAGTATTTAGCCTAAACCCATTAGTTGGTGGTATTTTATCTATTTTTCCTATATTTCTTATATTCCATTTTTACTGATAAAAATGTGTTTCATTTATTCATTTGCACATACAAGTATGTTGTAAAATATTTTTAATCAAATGTTGATAAGCAACTTGCCGCCTTCTCCTCTTCAACTAAATTTGGTGTTTGGGCGCGACAAAAAATATCAACTTGTTTGTAATGGACTGCAGTTTTTGTTGTTGATGACTAATTCACTTTTTCACATAAATCTCATTTTTATATCATTGATGGTTTGTATAAATGCATATTAATACTGTGCGAAGAAATAAATCAGCTTAAATCTTGTGTGTAAGCATATAAATTTAGTTGTTTTTGCTTTTTCCTCTAGAATAAAATTTATTCAATAGGATAAGTTGGTTTTTTTTCGTTTCAAAAACCACTGTTTTATTGTAAGCAAAAACATTGAAAAACTTCAGAATATTATTAAATATAGCTAGTTTTATGATCATATGTAATTTTCTAATTTTAAACATTACAATTTGTAACAGGCATTGAAATAAGCTGCAGTAATGCCCTATTTCTGCAGTAATAACTTCAAATTTGCAGTAATAACTTCAGAATATTGTAAAAAATTGTAATAATAATTTTCACCCAAATTCATATTACTTTGTTTTGCGTTAATCGTTAAAACTAAATACTCATTTTATTTCGCATATAACCGTTGTTTTAGTTGTCTAACCTCACCAATCTGGGCTAAAATGTAGTACTCGGCAACTCTACTTTAAATATATTTTTATAAATGCAAGAGAAATGAAAATTAGCGAAAATGAAGTCGAATTCGAAGAAAATTTCACTATAAATTTTCAATTTTAAATTGAATCATTGCCATGCTATCTGTTATTTAATATTATTACTTAGTATTAATCACTTGAATAAGCCATTGAAAAAATGTTGCTAAAAAATTGCAAATAAAAACAAAAAAATTCTGCAGTAATAATTTTTTCTTATTTCAACCCCTGATTTGTAATATGTTTTGACCCGGTAGATGATTAAAAAAATTCATAATTTGGAATTCGGAACATTTCTGTGCAAAGATGGCAAAAGCTGCTATCGCATGTTTTCAAAATTTTTCAGGAGAGCAAATTTAAATTTTTAATTGATATGAAAAAAATCCGGTTTTTCAAGTTGTTTTTCTAAGAAACTACATGTCATAGAGCAAATCTGATTTTGCCAGCTTGTAGATCTCACCGAAAACAATACCCTGGACTACATAACTCATTTTCACAAAAAACTGCTCGATAGCAGCTTTTGCCATCTTTGCACAGATCTATAAATAGATCCCAATCCCAATGAAAATCTCATAACAGATTCGACTATGTTAAAGCTCTACAACAGCAAAACTCTATAACAGCAAATATGTATTTTGAAACAATTTTTTACTATATTATCGTACGGCATAAATTGTAATAAATGATGTGAGTTAGTTTACAGCATTAAAAATGTGGGAGTTTGTTCAAATTAAAAAAAAAAAATATTTAGTGCACCTTTATTCCTGAAAAATTGTCGAATTGAGGCTCCCGGAAGTAACGCCATAGGAAAGAACGCCAGACTTTTTGGCATTAATTTTTGGAAATAAAGACAAAAATTAATTAGGAAATAACGCCAGAATTTTTGGGAATAATGCCATAGAAAATAACGACAAAAAAATGTTTGAAAATCAAGCCAGAAAAATAAATCTCCATATAGAATTCTAGCCTTATTTCCATTTTGTTTTGCAAATAAAGCCAGGAACTTTTCTTGAATTTTTTCCAAAAATGTATGGCTTTATTTCCAAAAGTTATATGGCTCACAAGAAGGAGCTATCGCCAGAAAATTATTTGGAAATAAAGAAATAAACAGGCATGTTCTGAAATCCGATTCACTTCGGAATCGGAATGAAAGCAATTTTCAAGAGCTCCGCATTTCGGTAATTAACACCAGATCGGATTTATGTTTCGGTAAATCAAATAGGACCATTAGCACATTTAATTTGTTGAAATACAAATCCAATTACATCTTATTTGTCGCAATGCAGAGCTCTTGAAGATTGCTTTCATTCCGATTCCGAAGTAAATCGGATTTCAGAACATGCCTGAAAGCCAGAAATATTATGGCAGAAATTTTATTTCCTAGTTAATTTTTTGCTTTATATCCAATCCAAAACAGAAATAACGCCAGAATTTTTTATGGTCTTATTACCAAAAACTTTTCTGGCGTTATTTTCAAGAGCCTGAATTGTGCCTTTTCACCTATTTTTTTGTTGTTAAATATTTAAAATAAATTAAAGTATTTAATAAAAATTAAATAAAATATGTTTTTCTCTTTGCAGCTTAAAACCAGAATCAATTGATGTGCGAATTGCAGACTTCGATGGTGTTTTATTTCACATTTCCAATGTAAATGGTGATAAAACAAAAGTCAGAGTGAGTTCAATAAAAGCAGATGCAATATTGTATTTCCAAATGAAACAATTATATTTACTTACATATATACATTTAAATATTTCTATAGACCAGCATTTCGCTAAAATTTTACAAGCAATTACAAGAACATGGTGCTGATGAGTTACTTAAGCGTGAATACGGCAGCTTGCTCACTGAAAGTGAAGAAGGTTTGTATAAAAAATTGCATTGATTTAATCAAATACGTTATAGGAATTTATTTTATTTCTTTTCTTCGTAAAGGTTACAATGTTTCTGTACTTATCAACTTAGATGATATCCCATCCGATTGGGAAGAAATTGCTAAGAAAGTTGGACTTTTAAAACGACATTGTTTTGCATCAGTTTTTGAGAAATACTTTGATTTCCAGGAACAAGGTGAAGAAGGACAAAATCGTGCTGTTATTAACTATCGCAACGATGAGACATTGTAAGTAGATTTAGCAAGATATATGTTAATGGTCTATAAGTATTTTAATTTTTTAAATATTTTCAACATGCAGATATGTAGAAGCAAAACCAGATCGTGTAACCGTTGTTTTTAGTACCATATTTCGTGATGAAGATGATGTTGTTATAGGAAAAGTTTTTATGCAAGAATTAAGAGAAGGTCGAAGGGCTTCACATACGGCACCACAAGTTTTATTTTCACATCGTGAACCACCATTAGAATTGGCAAATTCAGATGCTAGGGTGGGTGATAATATTGGATACGTTACGTTTGGTAAGCATTATATATTGGCTTTGAAATATATACCTAAACATATACAAAAAAAAATCAGCATTTAAGCATTTTGGGTTGCATAATTGCAAAATATCTATTACTTGAAATCAATTGTGAACAATATTAAAAGCGCTAGGCATCAAAACAACAGAACTCACCTCTAGACCAAACACAGCTCAGACTGCAAACATCGCAGCTATGGCAACAAGAAACGCGAGGAAGGTAGACAGCTCGGGTCATACCACACTTAGACTCGTGGGTACTTCCGGAACTATTTGCATAAAATCGTCAAAGTGGAAGATCCTTCATGCTTATACGGCGATTCGCAAGTAGACGACGCTGAACACACATATTTTCAATGCTTGCGATGGTACGATGAAGAAGGTTACAAGACATCGTTGGAAGCATAACATCTGAAAACGTAAATAAGATGACTAGTAGCGAACAGAACTGGCTAGCTAAACAATGACAATAGTGGTCCTGGACACAGGAGAGTGAGCATCCTTTACAAAAAGGGAACTCTACATCTCTATTGTATAGGCAAAGAGAGCGATTCTGTAAGCTTATTTTTCTGAAAAAATCAGTGTTGCATAGCTACAGTTCATGAGTGTTCGCTTTTTTAAAATGTTACATCGCGGATTAAAAGATATTTTTTGACTGGTTTTAAAAAAGTTCCTGCGCTTTCAATGTAGTAAAAAAAAATAAAATTTGTGAAATCGTAAACCCAAAAAAAAAAAAAAAATTGTATTTGCTTTGGATTTGAACCTATGACCGCCAAAATACAAAGCAAACACATAAGCCACTAGGCTACAGGCGACTGAAAAGTTCTCTTGACTAAAAGTTAGGTATGTTGGAAAATACTGTCAGCCCTGTTTGTATATTTATTTTGATGTATTTATCTGCTATTTAGTGTGGTTCGCTATAACGAAGAATAGCATATTAGGTAGAGTGATCAACGTATACGCTCTAGCTCTACAGGTTCAAACCCAAATTCTTACAAAAAAAAAAAAAAATATTGAAATATCGTCAGTATTTCATTACAGTGTGAACCTTTATTCAGAAATCATAAACACACCAATGTTGTTTTAATTAGGGAGTTAAAAGTGGGACATTTCTAAATTATTAAGATTTGCCTCTCAAATACTCCAAAATCATAATAAACAAATGGCATACTGAAAAAGACCCACTATTCTTTATCAGATGACTTGCGTTTGTTTGACATTCTATTTTTATTAATGTAGAGTATTTAATGAATTTCATTGCTGTATGTTTTGTGATCAAAAATTACCAATGTTTTTTATTTCTTAATAATTTTGATGCATCGGAGTTAAAAATTGTGGGTTATTTACGTTTCGAAATATCTGACTGTGAAGTGTTCCAAAATAAAAAGCAACAAACTTTTGACTTAAGTTTGTTGACATTTAATTATCATTATCATATTATTCTTTTAGCATACATTTATATTGAGATTTTTATATTCAACCTTAAAATATATGCTTTTAGTGCTATTCCCTCGCCATACCAATAAGGAAACGAGAGACAACACGATCAACTTAATCCACATGTTCCGAGATTACTTACATTACCACATTAAGGTTGGTGTAAATATACATTTTTTTATTAGCTAAAAATATCTTTTTCATTATTTCTAAATAATATTTTTAGTGTTCAAAGGCCTATATTCATTCAAGAATGCGGGCAAAAACATCAGATTTCCTAAAAGTTTTAAACCGTGCACGTCCTGAGCCTAAGATTACGGAAAAGAAAACAATGTCGTAAGTATTTTTGATAAAATATAAAACTTAAAACGTTATTAAAAGTGCTTTTCTTAATTTTTTCCTTTAGGGGGAGAACATTTATTCGCAAAGAATGAGTTATTAAAAACTAATTAGTTGTTTTTATATAATGAAAAAAAAAAAAAAAAGGAAATTAAATGAATTGGAACGTCGAATTTGCAAAAACGTTTTAACAAAAAAATAATATAAAAAATAAAGCAAATATTAAACCCTTATGTATATCGTAAAAAGTGAAAAAGTATTCCAAATGTTGTAACATTATTAATTTAATAAAACAGAAAATGCAAGACTACTTGAAATGTTGTCTTAATAAATGAAATTAAAATAAACTTCGTTGTTAAGTCAAAACAATTTCATTATATTTTAGCGAGTTTTAATGTTAACAAATAATTTATACATTAAGCAGCAACATAGAATTATAGCTTTAATAATACTATTTTAGTTTATACTAATTACTTTGTTAATTTATACAGGGTTCTGGATGCTACTTTTAAATTTTAAGTTCATTTCCTGTTCGTTTGCGAGATTTTCAACACTGTTGTGTGATGCATGAAATTCTGCTTGCATATACGCAATAGCTGAAAATAAAATTTTATGAAAAATAAATATGTATTTTAAAAATTTTATCATTTCAATGTTTTTTTTTTTTCGCGTTGCTACTACAACTGCTTGTTCATTTGATATAAAACTTTTTATTGAACGTGCAAACTAATTTGGATTAATATTTGTGCAAAGTAGATGTTATGTTGTTAAGTATATTTATCTACTCTATTTAATTTCTTTTAAATTAAAATACTTACAAAATTTGTTTAATAGAGTTCTCCGTGTTTTAACAAAAAGTTATTGTTTAAAAAAATTATGGGTCGTCATATTCTTCCAATTTTATATAAGCAAGTGCTGTATTTGATTTTCAAAAATGAAAAATTTTTGCAAATAGAGTAAAGAGAAAGAAGCATTTAAAAGTGGGTTTCCTTTTTAAATTTTTGTTTATTTATTTATTTTTTTTTTTTAGAAATTTTTGTATTTACATTATTTTAAATTAACTGCAGTGTTTATTTTTTTATCGCTTTTCTAAAAATTTCTAAACTGAGCCACATAAAAATCAATGTTAAATTTCTGAACAATTTTTTAACAAATTTTTTCTAACTTTAATAAGGAAAAAATTAATTTTTGTAACAGTTAAGGTTTTTTTTTTAAATATAATTTTAAATTATATCAGGGAATAAATTGTGATTTTTCTGGCAACAAAATATTTGAATTTATTATTCAAATATCCAGTTTTTTTAACTAAATTGAGTCATGGAATTTCCCCGAATCTGAGAAAACTATTGAAAATATTTCACATCCGAAGTTAAAACGAGGTTATCGACTACCCTGGTTTTTACTTCGGGTTTTGGTTTCCAAATCGTAAGTTGCCATCATAACTTAGGCCGCGGTTGGGCCCATTGTATACCCAATATATAACTTCGTTATCAATCCATATGAACCATTTAGAAATTTTTATAAACTCCAAAATGGATTTGGGACTCTTTTGAGCGATTTTCTCGAGTGAGTCGAAAATGTGACTTTCGAATACCTTGTGACGTCGGTTAGCCAACGCTGCCCATTCACAAAGAAAATGAAAAATGCATCAGGATCTTTACAGCTTCTATTCAATTGTCTTACGATATTTAATTTAAAATTTTAGAAAGATCGATCGCATTGGAGACAAGATAACCTAAAATTGCTTACGTAAAGTCGAAAGAAATTCCGAAACCAATACAATAAGAAATGCGTCATGAGATTCGTTACGGCTTATGACGTCAACTCAAGCCAGTAAAATTTTCTATGAATGCCAAACTGCATGTGGAACGAGTGCACCATCTCTTCATTTTTCTATAGAGAACGAGCTACAAAATCTTCTTCTGATGAGAGAAATATGGCCCTGGTCAAATCTGAAGTAGATGAAGATTCACGAAAAACACAGGAAATGATTGATGACGATTTGAGGTTAAATTCCATGGCTGCGTCGCGAATATAAATAATCTGCTGTACACGAAGAAATCTACTTAATGGGTTCCATGAAGTTTAAACGAGATCCAAACAGAAGCTCTAGTACGTATTAGCCAATATTTCCTAAACAAATTCGAAAACGGACGATGTAGCAACTTCAATACAATCGTAGCTTGGTGTAATTAGTACGACCCGAAATCGAAACAATAGTCCATGGTATAGAACCCGGAAGGAGCAAAAATTCCTAATACAGCAAGACAAAAAAATCAGTAACAAAAGTGATGATGTCTGTTTACTTCATCAGATCAAAAACTGTAGCTGATATTCTCCTGTATACTTGACAGACAGTAACTGCAGAATGGCTTTCCAAAAGTTTTCGAAAATTTGTTGGGGAAAAAAAAAAAACTGTGTCACGATTTTGAGGACTGTTTTAATACAGGATTTCCACACCAAGTTAAACCTTTTTCACACCAAATTTATTTTTTTATTTACAGTTTAATTTAAACTTTTTCCAAAACAAAATAAACTTTTTCCAAATCAAAATGAACTTTTTCCAAATCAAAATAAACTTTTTCCAAATTAAATTAAACTTTGCCAAAACACGCTACAATTATATATCTCTGCACATACAGCTGCTATCTTTATGAAATTTGGTACATATATAGTTTTATTTTTCGTCTACAACGTAGGTTTTGATTTAGAAAAAGTTTAACTTGGAGTGGAAATCCTGTAAGTGGATCTTGTTTTTTGATGATATTTACTGGTTGTTCGAAAAATCCATTCTTTTCAAAGGCATTGATTTTTCGGTGGTTCAGTTGAGTGCTTTTTATTTTTGTTTTTTTTAATCATTCAAATTTTGTAATCTTCACAATAATTTGAAAATGGCAATTTAAGTTTATATATGCATAAATATCACAATTGATCCATTCAATTCCAACTAAATGCTTTGAGTAGTTGTTTTAACCGAATGCTTTGCTGTAATCATGTTCATTGCATTATATACATATCGCCGTGTAAATTGTAAAATATCCTAACTTTTTTTTTGCATTTTTTTGGAGAGCTAAAAACAGCTTAGAACTCCATGATTACTGAAGTTTGGAAAAATGTTTTTCTTTTATTTTCTCTATCGTCATTCTGTTTATTCAATAGAAGACAAAAATTTCTGTAAACTTTAATAGAAATGGAGTTCTGAGCTGTTTCTTAACCCTCAAAAAAATTATAAAAAAATATAGGATAGTTTACGATTGTCACGACGATATTTATATAATAATTATATTTATGAATACAGCTGAAATTAGAGCTAGAAACCTAAAAATAGTTTGTCCTAAAGTCCACGTCGGACAAAAGAAGAAGCTACAATGTGGAAAATAAAGCTGCACGATTTTTGGATTTTTCACAATTACCTCAAAAATTTGGAAGTTGGTGCTATAAAAAAGAGAGCTGAATTTTTTTTTTAAATTTCTTGAAGTTCATTAAGAGGTCGCTTAAACCTGTTTTATGCAACATCTCGGCTTGATACTGATTTTATTATATTAAAATCTCAAAAATTCCCCTAATAATAGCTCATCTCAAATTTTTGGTCTTGAATTTAAAAATAATACCTCAAATTTAACATCAACCGTATATTTTTTTTTTTTTTTTAAATACCCACAAGAAACTTATTTTCGAAATTTCACCCTTCTGCAAAACTCTAAAACTAAATTTCGGATAAAACTTGTCCCAAGCTCATAATGAAATCACACAAGCAACACTTTTTTTAAAACATCTTAACCCATTATAACCTGTTTTTATGGGTCTTTTTGACCCCTTTTTGCCAAAACTGTGTTTTCCGGTAAATGCATGCAATCACACACACATGCAGTATATTATTTACAGAAAAATAAAAAATAAAACTCAAATATTTCCATTTTGGCAAAAGTAACTTTACCCTTTTGTAAGTCCATATCATCCATATCGGAATTTTTGATTTGTGATAATTTTTCACGAAACTTTTTTGTGATTTGTTTGCGCTGATAATCTGCTTCGATTTCCTGTTTCGTACGTGGTATACGAAAACGTATACAACAACACACTATAATAACTTTTATAATTCAAATCAAAAAGAAGGGGGACGAGAAAAGATAAAAGAATAAAATAAATTTATTATACTTTCGAGCTGTTTCTTCTTTTATTGATATAGTCGTACTTAAGCTCAGCAGTATTCCCACGCAAAAGGCAATTATATGCCACACACGAAATCCACCAATAGTATGAGACTCTAACCATGCGGTTTCCAAAAGAGACTTTTCGTTATCATCATCAGCCATTTCGTATTTGCTGTTTTTTGAATTATTTTCTTAAGGAACTACGCGTATATGTATGTTATATATTCAACAAGTTTTTTTTTTTGAAAGAACTGTATCCTGTATATTTTTTTATGACCGAAATAAATAAAATGCAACCGTTATTATTGTGAGAACCATGTAGTTTAACAGTCGAGCGAATACTAAATTCAAAATTCACTTTCTTTCTCACTGTATGACGGCGCGATGACCCACCGATAACAAAGAGGACATTTAAAATGTATGTTGTTTTGCATACAGGATACAGGATCAAGAAAGATTTTATAATTTACAGCAAGTAATGATATCAAAGAACATATTTGTTATAAAAGAAGTTACTACTTATGTTAGATTTATTTTATAAAATACTAGCTAATGTCCGACATGCATTGCAATGCCCTTTATTCATAATTTATGTCAAACTTAGCTTTTAGGGGCACAACACCGCCCATTTTTCTGATGGATGTTATTTGGCTTGATGCCCTCTATATACAGCTATGGAAAAAGAAATTGCACGATTGAGTTTATTTTTAAAAAAATGTATTTTTGTAAGTTTGTTGGATTAATATGTTTGGATTATTGAAGTGAAATATTAATTGGAGTCCATAGGCTTAAAAAAACCACTTACTTAAAATATTTTCCTTCATTTAGCTCTGATAAAGTCATTTAAGCGTTTGAACATGCAGAAACACCTGGCAACAGAAATAGCACACTTGTGAAGTCTTGTGGAAAAGGAAAGCAACCATATTGAATAACCTGCTTAAAACAACTTGAAATTTGTGGTGTGGCCACGATTTTTGATTGTCTCGCGACATCTACGAGACAAGCTCTCCACAAGATTTTGGTATTTGCTCTTTAGAATGGAATTCCGAGCTTTTCGAATTCCTGCCCAAAGAAGTTACAAATTTTTATAGTTTTTCTGCAAAATACTATTTTTCACATAATTCCGAAGGTTCTCTATTGGATTTGGATCAGGTCTTTGAGCTGGCCAGTCCAAAACTTAGGTTTCTTCAGCCCCTACCCAGTTTTGCACTAATTTAGCTGAATGCTTTGGATCATTTTGCTGCATAAATATCCAATTATTATTTTGCAGAAAAACTATAAAAACATGGAAGAACTTTGGGCAGGAATTCGAGAAGCTTGATATTCCATTCTACAGAGCAAATACCAAAATCTTGTGGAGAACTTGTCTCGTAGATGTCACGAAACAATCAAAAATTGTGGCCACAACACAAAATATTAACGTTGTTAGTAATTTCAAGTTGTTTTAAGCAGGTTATTTAATGTGATTGCTTTCCTTTGCCACAGGACTTCACAAGTGTGCTATTTCTGTTTCCAAGTGTTTCTGCATGTTCAAACGCTTAAATGACTTTAACAGAGCTAAATAAAGGAAAATATTTTAAGTAAGTAGTTTTTTTAAGCCTATGGACTCCAAATTAATTTTTCACTTCAATAATCCAAACATATTAATCCAACAAACTTACTAAAATACATTTTTTTTTTAAATAAACTCAATCGTGCTATTTCTTTTTCCATAGCATGTATGTTTGTTTTTTAAGGGCGTTACAACTCCCATTTTTCTAGCCTATAACTTCCTCTGATGTATACTAATATACATGCCTGTTCCGAAATCCGTGTGATTTCAATTACTTTTCATTTAGGAGGCTTTTTGATGAAAACGGTGAGTCGTACAATAAAAAGTATTAGAATCTCTTTTGTATAGAAATACAGTACATACAACAAATATTGTTTTTCATTACCGAAAAAGTAACCGTTTAGGAAAAATTCTTAAAAACCCAAAAAGTTGAAAAATTCGATTTTATCGAATATTTCCTAAACGGCTTCTTTTTCGCAAAAACAAATCAATAGTATTTGTAGAACCTTTAATTCTCCACAAAAAAGATTCTAATACTTTTTATCGTGTGACTCATCAAAAACCCGTTTAAATGAAAAGTAATTGAAACCACACGGATTACGGAACAGGCCTGATATTGTACAAAAAAAATCTTTGCAATCCGTTAAATGGTTTTTGAATCCATAAAAAACGAACACACAAACTTTTATTTTTGTTATATGTAAGAAGACTGGTTTGCCCGTACCTTAACTCATCCATCTCAATCAAACAGTTTCAGAGTTATGAAAAATTTAGTGCTTTTTATTATATATTTGTGTTGTTCATTTTTACAGCGGATGATATTAGTCCTGGTTGCCGAAATTTTCCAATATCGCGAACGAACCGAAGGAGTTTCAAATTACTGTTTGTGCTGGAATCTCAACGGATAGCATGTCTTTGTAAGAAAAAGGTCGTGCAAATCGGGTAACTGCTTTTCCGGGGATTTCCAAAAACTCGGTCGAAGCCAAGGGCATTTTGAAATAAAATGTATCCTAAAACCTCATCAAATCGGACAAATGGTTCTCGAGTTATGGTGACATATACACGGATTTATTTCTACCATTTCAAAGCCGAATATGGCGTGTGGCAGATGTCATGGGTTATAGCTGAGTTTCAGATACTCCAAATTCTAGTTAAGGAGTTAACTATTGTTCTATGGAGGTCTGAGGCTCTTTTGAGAGCAAAGATTTATGTCGAATAGTTTTTTCTCTATATCAAGATGGTGTAAGGCGAAGAAGATTCAAGGAGCTGTAAAATAATTTGAATGCAGTGAAAAAGGTCAAAGTCTGTCGTTTATATTTTTTTGGATATATCGAGAAGCTAGGTATTTTGATCCCTGTATTGTGAAGAAACTTTAAATGGCATAGACATGACCCATAATCATGCATAAGGTATTTCTCGCTAAAGAGTGTAATCAGCATACACAAATTAAAATTATGAATTGGTCAATACAACTTAATTCTGTACACTATATGAATAACATGGAAAATTTCGAAAACAATCGAATATAAAATAAATGCCCTATTAGGAGCAATAGTTTCTTACATCCACGATTTCTTGATTTAAATTTCCCCACTTTTGCTTTAAAAAGGGTTGGGGGGTCTAAAATTGTTTTATGTAATACTTGATGTCCCATAAGATGTAATTGATACAGTTCCACGGTTTAATTCCAGTGGGGTTTCAAGCCATTTTGAAAACACTTTGTATTTCTGGTGCATTGAAAAGCCCGATTAATCTAAGTTATTATTTGGTACTTTACTCTGAGGTGTTGTTTTTTTCGGCCACAGATCTATAGTATTTCAAAATAGTAGCGTACATATCAAGTCGTTTTGAATTTTCAACAAGCTCATTTTAATAGTAGAGCACAAAGACACTAGGTCGATTAATAAAGGAGTGCCATGGTAGTGAACTAATGTTAAATTTAACAGTCACACGCTAGATACACTTACTATAAACACATCCTTTGAAGAAATGAAATGAAAAAAGAAAGAGTAAAACTAAAAAAGGTGTATGGGTATGTTGCTAGTTTTTGATTCATGGCAAGCCTTCCATTGTGGGTTGATGGCGTTTGTCACTTGCGGAAAAAGAAAAACGTGAAGGGGACTTAGAAGATATGCATGCATGCAGGAATTTTTCTGTTGCTTAACTTCAAGACAAACATGAGGCTAGTAAACTTAAAAGTTGCGAAATAATAATATTTTTTAATGCCACACCCTGCAGTAGCTTTAATTTACGCCTCTTTTTCTCTTCGTCTATCTCTCATGAAGGTTTGTTCGATGGCACATTTCTAGACAACATCAACACGGTAATGACAATAGCAACATGTATAAAAAAAAAAAAAAATTACAATACACCCACTTTGCATATCCTTAAAATTGTTGGTTTTTGGTAGTTGACTCAAATTGTTTGCTTCGCTTAACAAGGGTGGTTGGAATTCGTAGAAGAAATAAAATCTGGTATTTTAACATCCGCTAAGAAAACGATGCAGCTTTGATGAAATGGTTAAACAATCACTTTCTCCGATCATTTTAAAATTGACAATCCTATCAAAGCTTATGATGAAGATGTTCCTCAGCAGATAGAAACTATAGTGATTTATATAAAAAATGAGTTTCTAAAATTGTAAGTCGAATGTGGATGGTTTAAAATGGTGCTATACAATTGACATGGCGATAAAATTCCATTTCCATTTAAATCAAACGTCGACTAGAAAGGGTTTTACCATTGGGCTGACCAAAAACTGAATACCCTTCTCAGCAACATTTTGAAAATTTTACTTGTGCGGAAGGTCCCACGTCTTCTTGTTTGAATTCACTTAGTTTTGCTCAAAACTTGCGCTAACTATTGCTAGCATCAGTGCGAAATTTCATAGCATTATCTCAAATAACGCTTGAATTACAGAATTATACAAATTTTGCTAACTTTGACGATGAATTATCATGCACCAAAAAAATATTAAAATGACTTCAACAGACAGACGGACAGTCAGCAAATAGACATGGCTATATCCATGGTTGAATTACCCTGGTTGCTGCTTCTTCTTAAACTACGAAAATGTCAAAATTTTCTAGTCTTTTGACAGATAGCAAGGCAAGACCAGGGTTCCATTTTTGTTTATTTTGACAACTTGTCATAACCATTGTTATTGAATCATGGCATTGTCGACTCAGGTGTTGACGCTTATCAAAAATATATATACTTTTCTATACCTACCACGCCTCTTTCTCTGTTGTAAGAATTCATTCTCTAATATTTTAACAGGGAATTCTAGGCGTCAATAAATAATGAATGACCAATTAAAATCATTTGTACGACAAGATTATAGCTTACTAGAGTTTGTCTTGTGGCCGAAATTCGACTATGACCAATTTTGTAATTTTACTTTGTTTTGATTGTTTCTTATGAAATTTCTCATTAAATTAAAAATACTAAGGAAAAAATGGAAGAAAAAATATATCTGCTGGAAATGGAATTGCCATTTTGAAAATATTCTTCTCGAGAAGGAATAAAGACATATATTCTCGACAGGGAATTTCTAGACAAATTCATGATAAGGCCCAATATCTGCAACAAGAAGTCCATGAATAGGGAAAATATTAGAAAAATTTTAAATCAAATGTTAATTCTCGTGCAGGGAGAAATAGTATTGTGTTGGGCTTATGCTTTGGCTGGATGGAAAGAAAAATATTGAGTCAGTTATAAGAATAAAAAGGTCTTTCTTTCGTTATTACTCTTGAAGTCATAGAAATAATTCTTTTGAAGCCGTGGAAAAAAAAAATAAACCAAATTATCTCGACTACACAGTGATCGAACATAGTTGTTCATAAAACGTCTTTTAGCATTTTTCGTTTTTGGTATATTTTTATTTTGGAATCTCCCTGCTCAACGTTTCTTGCTGACACGGTATTTTTTTTTATTTTTTTTTTTTAATTAAGTTCTTTTAATTTATGCGTGCGTTTTCTTTCATGTCATATTAACAATTAGCCAAAACATTTATGTAAGTATGTAGATATGTATGTTAAATTATTACGACTGCAATTGAATGACCAAACATCAGTCCTTGTTTCGTTGGTTGGCCTACTATATTTATGAAATCAGTTCTATTTTTAGTTCAAGTAATGTAGCTTTCACAAATACTTAACATTTAAATCTGCCTATTGGGAGTTTAGGTTGGGATTTATTTTGAATAGTATAGACAGATTTATAAAATGCTAACATGTGTGTTATTTTTTGTTGTTAACAAACACAATCAGATTTATAATTAATGTCAATCGTGGCTCTAAACATATGAATCTTGAACTTCTTGATATAAATCATTTGCATCTCTAACAAAGCACTATTTTGATCTACAATGCTACTTATATATAGGACAAACTCCAATATACGCATTTCTCAATGGAGTGCAGTCGGTTAAGAGCTTAGTTGATTAGTGGCAATTTATGGCATTACTGACCTCTTTAAAGCATCCCTTGCTCGCTCATGAAGTAAATAAAGGTATGCACTTTGCACTATGAATAAATAACTAGATGGCTTGTTCCTAGTAGTTAATTTTTCCTTTTTTTTAGATTATTTGATATTCTCAATCTATAACCTTTTATATTTTTCACTTTCCATTTCATCATATTTTTTCCATTGGACTTGTACACGGAAATAATTTAGATGGTATCACAAAAAAAAAAATTCCCTGTACACGGTAATAAATTTCGGTTTAACCCCTTGAGACCGAAGCCTAGACCCTTGTAGATATCGAAAAACTAACTTCGGATTCAGTTTTCTTGTGTTTAAATTAAGAAAAAAAAGTAAGTCCGGAAAAGTCCCTCATAGCCGGAAATGGTGGAGTCATATTACACAGTGCAACAAAAATAATCCAAACAATTTTTTGAATGCTGTTCCTGAAAGCCCATAATGTTACTAGTAAAACCCTACATGTGTTTCGCTTGTTTGGCTCCAGGTCGAATTTTATAGTGCTATAAAAATTGCTTCAAAACTGATTTTTCAAAGTTGCCACGGCTATAAGTCGTAAACCATTTGAGATTTTGTTTTCCCATCTTTAACGAAGTTGTAGATGTAGACTAAAGGAAGGAAAGCGTTCAACAAACTAACTAACAAAATTGGGTTTTAGGCCTCAAAATCAAAATAAATGCAAAAATTGTACCATTTGTGGTCAAAGCTATAAAACCGTTCCGTATTTTTAAAAACAATTAAAACAAAATTGAAGTCTAGATTATACTGAACAACTCTCTAGAGCATGTAAATAACATTCGAGTACTCCTTGATACTAATTTTAATTAAAATAGTGATGTATGAAAAAATACTTGGGGTCCTATGTGACCCAATCGGTCTCAAGGGGTTAAATTTTCAACTTTTTACGGAATTTTAGGGTTGAAAATTGAATTTGTTATGAAAATCAACTTTTTTAGTTGAGTTTTTAAACTTTTTGGAGTTGACATCCTTTTGTTGATACAAAATTTTGAGAAGAACAAGCGAACTCTTAAGAAATACAACTTATTAGTTGATTTTTTCAACTTTCCGCAGTTGATTTCCCTCGATATTTATGCACACGAACACGTTTTTATTCTGCTTTGCTTGGCACGTTCAAGATTAGCAGTCTCTTGCTTATCGACTGCTTCAATTTGAGCTTCGGCTAAATGCCGAATTTCAACTTTTGAAGTTGACTCCGTATTTTTAATACGGCTTTTGACAATCTTGAAATAAATTTATCTTAAATTTCATTTGTTGAAGCAGCAACACAGTCAAAGTGACATACAGTTTGTCAAGTAATTCTTTGCAAAATGCAAATAACCACACAAATTCAACTTTAACATATAATTTTATTAACTAAGGCACTTTTTAAATTTTTTTTTTTTACAGTATTGTTAGGAATTGTATACCCTTTCATTACAGTTAAGAAAAATAACAAAAACAAAACCAAAAACAGTAGATAAGCCATAAACAAAATAAAACTACAAAATTGAAGGTGTCAATTAATTGTTTGCAAAATGCAAACACATATTACAAAAAGGATATAAAATATAAAGGACTGCACTAATATTTTGTGTGCTTCCCATCAGCTTCCATAACAGCCTGTAGACGCCGTGACATTGATTGTACAAGTCCATTTACATCATACAATTCAGGTATCTTTACCCACTCCTCGTTGATTGCCGTTATCAAAGCGTTTCTGTTAGTTGGGTTTCGCTTTCCCACTCTTTTTTTTAAAAATGCCCACAAATTTTCAATGGGATTAAGATCCGGACTTTGGGCGGGCGTGTCAATTACTTTGCTGCAATTGTAGAGCAACCAGGTCCGGCACAGCAGCGATTTGTGCTTTGGATCGTTGTCCTGATACAACTTGTATTTTAATTTGTTCGGGTTTTCACGATCAACAAATCCAAATTTTTGGGCGCTTCTTGTCAACTCGTTTTCAAGAATGTCTAAATAAAACTCTTTTGTCATTATATCAGTGAATAAACGCAATTCTCCAACGCCTTTGGATGAAATACAGCCCCACACCATCACTGAAAGCTTGCCAAACTTAACTGTTGGTATAATATTTTGCTGTTGAAGAGCTGTTTTTGGTTTCCGCCAAACTTTGCTGGGTCCATCGTGATAATACATCATTATCTTCGTCTCGTCGCAAAAAATGACGTCATTCCAGTACTCCGCTGGCCTATTTCTGTTAGAAATGGCAAAGTTCAAGCGCTTTTCAATATTAACAGCAGACAGCAGTGGCTTTTTCCTGGCTGTATGCGACGAGTACTGGTGGAGTTTTAGCACTTTTCGCACGGTTTCATGGCTCACAGTCTTGTTGCAATCACTTTTTATAATGTTTGCCAACTCTCTAAGGCTTGTTTGTGGGTTGTCACTAATTTGTTTTAAAATTTTTGAGTGATCTCGCCGTGTAAGCTTTGATGGTCTGCCGCCAAAGTTGTTCAATTCCAGTCTATTTTCTTTTTTTGCACGCTGAATAATATTATATGTTGTCCTTAGCATAATATTAAACATTTCAGACAACTCATTTGCTGTTTTCCCTTTGTAATAGTTGAAATAAACCAATTGGATTACACTTTCGTCAACTCGCTTGCCAGGCATTGCAAAAACACGCTATTTTTAATAAGATGTGCGCAGTTCGAAGCAAAAATGAGAACTAATGTAAAAGGGCAATGCAAGCAAAGCAACACGTGTTCATTCGAATTCCAATTTGATGTACCGTTAGTTAGCTTCGAGTCACTCCTCGACTTGTGTTTGCATATTGCAAAGAATTTATTGACAGCATCATATGTGTTGCCTTTTGGTTCTATTCGTTTTTCTTATGTTTTTGTTTTATTTTTTTTTCATTTTTTTGTTGTTATATTAATAGGTAATACATATCTTAGAATAGTTACAAAACAATTTTTTTTTAAGTATTGCTTGTCTCAATTAAATTTCATTTTAAAGTTGAATTTGTGTGGCTATTTGCATTTTGCAAAGAATTACTTGACAAACTGTATTTATTGGAAAATTTATTGAAATTATTTTCGTCAACGAAAATAAAAGAAAATATATTAAAATAAAACAATATATTTAGTAGTGTTGATTTGTGCTTTGAAAATTTACTTGAATCCGGTAAGTACAAAATATTTTCAACTTTCTTTCATTATATTCTTGCGACACCTAATATACCTAATTCTCAATTTTCATCCGGATCCCTGCACAGAAAGACAGGTTGATTGAAAAACTTAAATTAATGACCGCTGCACGCAAAGAGCTTTTAAAAACTAGATTTAACATTTTTGAAAGTTTTCCGGTTTACTATTTGGACCCTGAGTTGGTTAGTATTACAATGATTTTCTTTATTTTCTTTTGATTTGAATAGCAGATTTCTCAATTTTGTTTTAGATCTTGCTGGATTTTAAATCAGAGTTTCCTTCAACAGAAGGACTTATATGCAAGTTGGATGTTCTCGAAAAGCAAGTCATTCCCACAGCAGTTTTGAAGGGTTATCCCAAAGAAGTCATAAAAGGTATTTTTCTATTTTGTAAAAAAAAAATAAATATCGTTTTCAACGGACTCGTTTCTATTTGGTTAGAATGGCAGGAACCCATGCAATCATTCTTGACGCTTCTAAAAATGCTTCCGGCGGCACGGCACGGAGAATATATTTATAAAAACTGCAGAGCCATTGATTTATGTTGTAGGCAAAAGGTCACCATAATACTTTATATCAATTGACAGTAAGTTACTGGCTATACCGTCTCATTATACTTTTTGCGAAGTTTTTGATGTATTTTTAAAAATTTTCCATTTATTCAATATAAAATATTTTCACCTATTTAAAGTACAGTTTTTCATCTTTTTTGGATAAAAATTCTTAACTCAGTAAGTACATTTTTTTAATTTTTAAGGTTGGTTTTTTTTCATCTTTTTTAGAACATATTTTCAACCTTTTAAGTTGACCTCATTCAACTTTTTAAATAAAGAAAATCAACCCTCAGAGTTGACACAAATTTCAACTTTTAAGTTAAAAAATTCAACCGAATTAAGTTGGATAAATATACCAACTTTTTAATTTGAAAAATTAAACCGAAATTTATTACAGTGTAAGCCCTCCATTTTAAAAGCTTATCGGTTTTTGAAATAAGTGGTTTTTTTTCTTGATATGTGTTTATTTTCTCATTTTTTGGAAGAAAAAAGTTTTTCGTGAAATGTGGTGTTTCTCTTACAGCCATACGAAAATTGGAGCGTTATTCGAGCGCCAGCGTAATTTAACCGTCTCTGATTAAATATGCTCCATATAAATTGTATGAACATAAAACAGGCAGAGATGGTTAAATAACGTTGAAGTTAGAATAATGCTCCAATTTAGGTATGGCAGTTAATGATCATTCATCACTTTTAGAGAAATTTTTGCAATTTTTAATGAAAGCCTTATTATTTCTAATTATTCGAAAGTATTGATTTTCTCACTCTTAAAAAAGTTTTTATAAAAATATAGAATGATAAATTTTTCATGAAGATTGGTTTTTTTCAGAGTAATTTCTGCATTAATTAAGCCATTAAATTTTTGATACCATTTGAATAGGCTGTTATATCCATTTACTGTTTATTGAAAAACCAAAAATTATGTATGTACAATAAATATTTTGACTCTGGGGAAAACTTTAATAAGGCTAGCTTTTTTGGGCTAAAAACACAATATTTATATGGACTACTTTTTTGTTTGGCTACATAAAGCGAAAAAAAAGAGTAGGTAAGTATATAAAAAATGTTAAAGTTCTGCATCAAAAATTTTTGGAAAGTTGCTCTTTGTCTCAGGACATTGACCTTAGAAATAGTGACAAATCTCAAGTCACTCGCTTAACGTCGAGCCTTTAAGTATGCTAAAGTACGTTTGTGTATAATTTCAAACATGAGCCTTTAAGGGAGTAGTCAGGTAGAAGTAGCGTTTTTGCGAAACAATTTTTTTTTCATATAAATTTTAATTCAACATTTTTGATGTTTTTATATGTTATTGTACATATTTTTAAGTAGCAAAAAAAAAAAAATTTTCAATTTTCGTTGACTTCCGGTGAAGATATGGGCGACCGGAAGTAGGCCGGTTTTGATGTGGTACCCACGATTTCTCGATTTCAGATCATCTGAAACACAAAAAACAAATTGCATTTTAAAGTACATGTGAATGGCTATCTTGGGTACTAGAACTGGAAAAAAATATTGATAAATAAACAAGTAGTGCAATTTTCAATTTTTTAGTTTTTTGTTAATAATATTGTTAAATATAAATTGACAGTATTGATTCTAGTACCCAAGATAGCCAAATCTATTACGAACATTTAAAAAATTTAAGTAAATCGGTACAGTAGATCAGCCGGAATCGTGGGTACCAGTTCAAAAAACACTGTTCTGAGAAAAAAGCGTTTAAAGATTTCGCAACAAATTATCAATATTATCGACACAATAATGCACGAGTCGGGAAGTAATAGGACTTTTGCAAAACGCGTGTTTTTACGACAGAAGAGCACGATTCGACAACAAATGTACACATATACAAGGTTAGAGTGGTAACGAAAGCGACAACAAAATAATCAACTGAACGCGTCAGGTGTGTAACTCGAGCGCTCGATGCTGTGCGGCGAAACTAGTTTTTAATTACTTTCCGATAACATCTGAGGGAAAAGAAGGTTTCTACATTATTCTTGAGGGTTTAAAGTATCCGAAACGGGAAAAAAAACATTTTTTTTTTAACATTCCAAAAACTTTTGAAAAACATTTATTGCACTTGTAATATTCTTCTGTATTTTCAACTTAAATTCCATTCTGCGCAGTTTTTTATTAATTAATTTGTCCACCGCTGTGTTTTAAACTTTATAATTCAAATTGAGTGAAAATACTTTTGAAATAAATTAAATAAACGTTTCTTTAGTTGCAATCTCTTAATTATTTCTGACTCTGGCAGCTTACTTCTGGTTAGTGTTTAAGATTTCTTACTGCAGCTTCCGGTTGAGTTCTTTGGTTATGAGTTATGAGATTTTCACCACAACTAATGACAACATATTCAACGAGTACAATCAGGACTCTACTCGTTACAATCAACTGCCGAACATCTCAAATTTCACTCTACCACCATATGAAGAGGTGGCAGCACGACGTTCTCGTGTCCTGTTTAAAAAGGAAAGTAGAAAGAAAATTTTTTCGAGTACATAATAAGCTATAGAATTTTTCCTTTTTTGTGTGTGTGGTCATCAAATTGCCAACTAACGCGATTCGATTTTCTTTTTCAACAATATTGGTGTTTTAAATTTTAAAAATTTCGGGATATCGTGTTGCTAGAAAAAGAAAATGTTGTTCGTGCAAAAAATCTTTTTTTGTGACAATGAAACCAAAATTTGTTGGTGTTGGAATATTTTCATTGAGATTGAGATGAAATGTATTCAACGATTTCTTCAATGATTTGTGGATAAGCGTAAGGGAGTGGTGGAAGGAAAAGCAGCAGCAGAACAGCAACGATTCAGCGATTCGTTGGAGAGGCATTTAGGTGCTTTGCCTGTGTTATAAAGTGAAATGGTGTAGCATACTTTAAGGCAGTATAGCACGATATCGAGTTAACACATTGCGGTAGTGAGCAAAGAATACAATAGTGTAAAAGTAAAGTCAAAAGAAGTGAAGAATAAAAAAAAATGTAATAAAGAAATGTGAAATATATATGTTTATGAACATGCAAAAATACCAATTGAACTTCCTGTAAAATAAATAAATAACCAAAAATTTAACTCATAACGAGAAACAAAAAAAAAAAAAAGAAAAGTCACCATAACCGAGCACAATAATTCGGCCTACAGCCGCATAATTACGAGTACTCGTATTGCTTTCAACACGTTTCCGTAAAATAAATATCCTAGAAATAGTAAAAAATAAAAAAAAAAAAAATGATTTAAAATAAATGTTCGTTTACTTTTATTAAAATGTAACCATTTTCAAAAATAATTCAACAGTCCAATGCAAAAATAAAACTTTCCGTGATAAAAAATTGTCAAGTTTGATCCATAAGCACTGCCACTAAAATAAGGATTTTACCGGATACAATGTAAGATTTACATAGCTTTCATTAACATTTTATTGATTTCATTTACATGTGTCAAAGCACCTATTCACAGTAAGGTTTTTTTATATTTCACAAAGCAAAATTGTAATCTCTCTTTTGTGAATAGAAAAAAAGTATGGCTTTTAACTGAACAACGTTACTTTTACAAAGTACTGAAGGTAAACTTTTATACAGATAAAAAATTGATACTAAAATCGTCATTCTATATGAGGCTATCAGAGCAACAGTGACCTAACCTTCACTTCGTTAAAAAAGCAAAAGTAAATAACTTGTGCTTGAGTCGACACAGGTTATGTGCTTATGCTTTTTAAATGAAGTGAAAGTTAGGCCACTGTTGCTCTGATAGCCTCATATAGAATGACGATTTTAGTATCAATAGCTCTGATAGCTTCATGCAATCTACTCGTTTTACCGTAGTGCTATCCAATAAAACCAACCAGTATTCTTCAGTGCTTTTTAAGGTGGAATAAGTCAACACGTAGCGTTCCGTAACGTGTCGGCTGTCGAAACCTATCAAACAGGCAGGCAGAGCGTGAAAGCGATTAGTGAAATCGTAACGTAACGGAACGCAACGTTGAAAATTGTGTTTTCACACTTATCGATGTTCAATCTTAGTTTCCATTTTCTAAAGAACCTACTCTAGGTGGCCATTCATTTCAAGATCTGCCGTTGAGGCTCTAGCATTTGAACTAAGAAAACCCAAAACATAAGCATATTGAGAATCATAAACACATCGATGGGAATATTCATTTTTTGATAAACAAGCACAAAAGGCCTTGATATCAAGCACAATGGGGAATATTTATTTTATTTTTTGGAAAACAATCCTGGCAAACAGAAAATTTGAGTTTTAGCTGATGTCAACGGGCATGCTTTTACCAATACACATTTTGCTCTAAATAGATGTCTTGGATTGCTTTCATCACTTGACGGCAGCTGTGATTTCATTATACTAATGCGAGAATCAGTAGTTAAAGTAATAAGTGACTATAGCTAGGTCTAAACAAAAAACTTGATGAATTCGGATTTCACTTAGACAGTAAAGAAAGTAAATGCAAGCTCTGTTATACCGCTTTAACTTACCTCAACGAAAAAAATCAAGTATCTCTACAGTGGGTGCCACCGCAATGCGAAATTTTAGGAAATGAAAAGGCAGAGCTATTAGCGAAAAATAGAGCTCTTCTAAATGCTCAACCCATTAAAAATCCAGCCTCGCTTCAACATTTCTTCTCTTTGAAGAACTCGCAAATGCTAACAGTAGCAAACAACCGCTGGGAACAATCCCCTACTAGCGCTATAACAAAGCACTTTTGGCCTCGTTTTCACAAAGCAGAATATTCCATATATGTAAATATATGCTATCCTTGACGCGGAGTGAGTGCAGTCTGCTGACCAGAGTTGTGACTGGTCATTGTCTAATTGGGCATCATGTCTTTAGATTGGGCATAGTCTCTAACAACTGGTGCAGAAAATGTCACGAGCCTGTAGAAGAGGAAACAATTGAACATTTTTTATGTCTCTGCTCTACTTTGGCAAGAACTAGGCTAAAATGCTTTGGTCAGCCGTTCTTTAACTCCTTAAAGGAACTCACTGAAATTCACCTTAGTGACATTAAAAAATTCGCTGTACTGAAAGGATCCTTCAGTTTGGAAAAACATCATACTGAAAGGACCAGAGTTTATGAATGGTATCACTATGGACCCGTGTGGTCTATGTGTGGCATTATTGCCGCCACCCTAACCTAACCTAAATGCAAGCTACGTTGACAATTCATTTGTCAGATAAAATAAATTAAATTTGGATGTTATAAATAGAATAAATTAAATAAAATAAGGATGTCAATGGTTGTTTGTTTACAAAATCTGCAATTTTTCAAGTAATTTTTAAGGGGACATTCGCCTTTGTAATTGAAACAAAAAACACTTTTTAAAAATTTCATTATGAAAAAACTATTATATACATATCGAGCCCTAACCGCCAAAAAGACTTAACTGACAAAAAGTAAATTTTACAGGAGAAGGTTTTTTTTAAATATCTGTGCATTTAGTATAGCTATTACAGTGAAATTTGGTATGTAATTCAACAAAATGGATTTTATTCTTGAGACTCAGAACTATACAATGAGCCTCTAAAATTCATACTTTTTGTTTTTGTTTTTGTTTGAATATTTATGAAAAATGCGAAAAAATTGAGAGACTTACCCTCAAAAAATGCCCCGTAAAAAAGGGGGGTTTATTTTTTAAAACTTTCAGAGGCTTATCGTTTAATATTTTTTATGAGTAATCGAATGCTCTTTGATTTTTTAAAATCGTTTGAGTAGATTTGGAGAAAATTTCCTACCAGTTTGAAAAGTAAGTTTTGGATGACGCCCTCTACAGCAGCCAAGAAAAACTAAAAATAAAGAAGAAAAATTGTTTCATATATTTTGGGCAATATTTAACAATGTCCAAAAGAAATTTTGTCAATAAATATAATAGTTTTTTCATAATAAAATTTTTAAAAGGTGTTTTTTTGTTTTCAATTACAAAGGCGAATGTCCCCTTAAGTTGTAAGGTGACATTTCGAACGTTGCCTACCGTTTTCACTAATCGGTGTAACGTTAACGAGCAACCGTAATGTCACGTTAGGGAACGTTACGTTTTAACTTAGTCCAGCTTTAATATCATTTAAATCTGCGATAGAAACAGGATATAGCCGGAGATTTATTAGGTGATTTAGCCGTAACCCACCTCATTCCTCATGTATTAAACGTCAAATAAATCTAGAAACAGCCGTTAATCACCTCATAAATCTCCGGTTGAAACGTGGTACATTCAATGCTTACCGTTAAGATATTCGATACTTCTTCTAAAACCCCATTTGTTTGTAACAATCACGATTTATGCCCGAACTTAAATTCACCTCACATGACATATCGTATGTGGTAAATATTCTGGTCGAATTTTACCACAGAGAATGTCAAAACAGAGAATACAATAACAACAACAATACATAATTTGGCATTAAGATATGATCGAAAAAGAGGCACAATTTCCTCAAGCATTTACCTTGTTATTGAATCATATCGTAATTTTCGCTGCCAACTTAACCGTAAAAAATTCTAAATAAAAAGAAACGTCAAAATCATCCCATCCCAGCAGAGAAAATTCAACGAGTGTTGAAAAGAAAACACAAAAACTATACAACTGTCAAATTGTATGTCAGTCGGGCAAAAGAAATAGATACGTTGCTTTGTGTTAAAGAAAATGCAAGAAAAAACCTAAAAGAAGAGCACAAAAAAAAAAAAATCGCAACGAAACTGGGTTAATAAAATTTTTACATTTGTAATTTCGTACAACAAAAAGAAAACAGAATCGCACAAATTATTGCAATAAAAATTAATTTTTCGCTGTTGTGAATTAGTCGAGTGAGTAGTGAAAGCGTGAAGATTAGAAAAATACATATAGAAATAAGTGTGAAAATTATGGAAAAAAGTGAAAACACTACTGAAACCAAAGGGAAAAAGCAAGTCCTCCGCTAAGTCTGCATTGTTATGTCAATAATTAACCAAAAATTTGTCAATTGGAACACGGAAGAACGTACGTTACGTTGGGTCGCTCTCGTTCTCGTCGTCGTCGTCGCAGTCACCGTTAAGGAGTTTGAGGGAAAAAAGGAACAAAAAAGCCAACGTAAAATTAAATCGGTACAAAATGACAGCATAGGAAAAAATTTTTCCTTACGCTAAAACAGTGAAATGATTGAAAAAAGTAAAAATTGCATTTGGCAATCATACGGAAATTGATTTTTTTAATTTTTTAACGTGGTTCTTTTATTTCTTGTACAATGGCAGTGAAAAGTTTTTTTCGTGACGATTTATGGGTGCTGTTTTAAGTAGATTTATCAATTAAATTTTATAGAAATTCGTAACAAATGTGTGAAAAATCTTTAAAATCGTTAATATAAATGAATTTCATCCCTAGTCACAGCCAACGTTTTTCCTTACATAAAAATATGCAAAGTAGCATAGGCAAATTAAAAAAAAAAATGTTTTTCTTTTAAGAAAATCGAAAAATGGTAAACGATAAATAAAATTGTGTGCTTGAAATATTGCACGAAATATTGCAAGTGGTAAATTAGGGCATTGTGTGAAAAATCGACAATAAAAATTGTAAGAAAACGGAAAAAAAGAAACTACATACGAAATCACATACATACTATGTGGAATAGAAAAATCGAATTGCATGTAACTCAAAGGAATTATTAAAAATTTAAAAGATATGTAAATCTCAAATCAAATTCCATAGCAAATTTGAATGACCGACCGACCGAACGACCAACTGCAAGGCTGCAAAATCTAAAAATCCAATGTGCAGTGTTTTCCTGCTGTCTCTGCCTTCTTCAGCTATATTTCCTTTATTTCTGGTGCTTTTCTCTGTTTTGTTACGTTTGTGCAAACGTAAGCGAATGCATTCGTAGAAAAACGTACGTAAGTGCTGGTTTCGAGGAAAAGGGTGTCAGCATTTTGGTGTCATCTTGCTGTTCGCTTTGTGAATTTGTATGTTGGTGCTGTTGGTAGTATGTAGCAGCAGCGCATTAGCCAGATATCGACGACCCCAATCAAAATATGCGAAAGGTCGGTAATTTTTAGTACTTTCTTATTCGATGACTCTGTACTGCGTTTATTATTGACACCAATAAAAAATCTTAAGCATAAAATTATTTAAGGTGCCCCTTACCCTATTTCCTGTAAATTTTGGAGCAAAAGTCTAATTTGAGGGTATTCCTCAAAATGTTTTGAAATCTCGTAAAAGCTGTCAAAATCAATACAAACTTTGGCAGTTACAAGTTAAAGCCCTTCGACAGTATCTCATATTTTGTTTATACATATTGATCATTTACTACAAGAACGACACAAGTCAAAAAACTCGGTTTTGCAGAAAATAGAAAATACATACATTAAGGTGCAGCAAAATTCAAAAAAAAATTAGTGCATCAAAAATTATCATAGATTAAGATCTTAAAACAAAAGCTGCATTCTTAGTTTTGGTCAAAACCCCCGAAAAGATGGCCCGCCCGGGGCTTGAATGAAGGTCTAAACGACAAAAATCATTGTTTTTTCGCAGTTTTTTTATTTTATCTCAAAAACCATGAAACTATTGGTAGTAATTCTTCCTAAATCTTTGAAAGGGATTAATTTTCGACATTTTTTGTTTTTTTCTCATAGCTCTACAGTGAAGTTTGCCCTATGGAAGTCCCGGAAGAAGTAAAAATTTTTTGATTCAAAAAACGGTTTTTTTCCTATAACTCAAGATACAAGAGACACACAAAAACTGTAGAGCTCAATAAATGTAGGAAATCTGCTTTCCTATAGTTTTGCTTTGAAATCTTGATTCCAAAAGTAAACGGTTTTCCGCTAAAGGCCGAAATTTGATAAAAATAATTGTGTATAATGAAAAAGCGACCTTTTATTGTTTGGTTATACTGCCGTCCTAAGAAAGAATGCCGTAACTCCAATAAATTTTTATTTCTGTAAAATGAGTTTTTGTGTTTCTTGCTGTTTCGTTTCCTCAACGGTTTCAGCTTTAAGGAAAACTAGTTTTTATTCCTCATTCCTAGAGGATTTTTCACGCTCTACATAATGGCAATAGTAGAAATAGCCAATTCCGTAAATTTCAGTCGAAAATGGAGTTACGGTAATATGTTTTGCATCGCACTACTTCTAACGAAGCTGATACAAATCAAAAATGCCGTAAAGACAACTTTTGTTTAAATTTACTGTGAAGATCCGAAGAAACACTCTTGTCTTTTGGTGACCAAGACCAATACCAATTTTGTGTCTACTGGTTTTTTCTTCCTGGCAAGCTCTTTTCCGTTGTTCTGCAGGGTCTTTGTAATATTTCCGCTTACGCACAGTTCCTTTTTGTAAGAGGGATTTGATCTGATTCGTTGTTCGCCATGTGGGTTTAAATTTCCTTAAGTTGTGAACTCCAACTTGAATCACAGATTAATTGAATCGGTCATTTTTTAAAGGGGATATGTGTCGGTCGACAGAGAATTATTCTTTTGCCTTTTTGTCATTGTGGCGACGGCACAGGTTGGTTTATCTATTTTCCAAGTACGCAGATTACTGCTTACTATTATTGTTAGTTAAATCGCACTGAAATAAGATTTACCAAACTTATGAGAATTTTTCTTAAATTTTTCATAAGTTTCAATTTAGTCACATATCCACTTTTAAAAATGACAGATTCAATCAATCTGAGCTACTAAAATTTTTCTCTGTGGAACCATACTCTAAAATAGATCTTAGAGAAAATTCTGACTGATTTGTCCAGAGGCCAAACTTCCTACGCGCACGAGATGTGTCATAAAGAAAATTTGTTTGTTTTTAAAATGATTTAGGGAAATGAAATGATTTTAAAAATGTATGATACTACATACATTTTTATGGAGTTGCGGTGTTTTTGCTTAGCATGTGGAGATACGGTATTCTTAAATTGTAAAATGTGTAGGGCTGGGAGTTACGACAAAAGTCGTAGTTGATTTTATAGGGAAAATAAAGGTATAATGCAACCTGTTCTTGTGGGTTGACGGACAGAACCGTGATGACCCAAAAAACGCCATAAACTCATTTTTTTTGAAAATTGGAGTTACGGCATTCTTGCTTAGGACGGCAGTATAAAATATACCCAAAAATTTGATTAGAAACTAACGAAAAAACTAAAAGCTTCTTAACATGGTCCTTAGAATGGAAATCGGAAATTGAAATTACGCGAGATATGATAATTCTTACATACTTGGTATTTTTTTTAAAGTTCTAATTTTGGGTATTTTTGTTTCACAGTGTGTTTTGCATCCACAACTTAAGATTTTTTTATGATTATTACTTTACGTTAAAGGACAATAAACAGCGCAACTTTCAGGATCAAGAATATCAAAATCGGTTTGTAGTTTCCTTGCGAATTTCTGCCTGAGAGTTTGGATTTTTTTCCATTTTTGTCAAATACGGCTTTTTTTGAGTATGAGCGACTGTATACCCTAAATACCGTAAAAAATGTGTACTATTATATCCCAAAAACTGTAGGAAATATATTTTGCTATATTTTGGTCCTGATAGTTATCTTTCCACAGCTAACAGTTTGTGCCCTAGAGGCCGATTTTTGTGATAAAAAAAATCGAATTTTTAGAAATTTTTGTTTCGAAGCGACCTTTTGATTTTTTTGCTTGCAAATTTTCCCAAAATTTTTAAAAAAAATTTAAGAAAAGTTTAAAAGCTTTCAAACGTATTCCTTAGAATAGAAATCGGTTGAAATTTACGCGAGATATGACAGTTTTTATATACTCTGTGATACAAAAAAATAACCAAAAATCATATCTGCACAATAAAAAAATACTCTTATATCTCTCTCTTATAACTTTTGTATCTTGCGTAAATTCCCACCGATTTCTTTTTTAAAGACTACGTTTGAAAGCTTTTAACATTTTCGTAAGTGCTCTTTTAAAATCTTTGGAAAATTTGCAAGCAAAAACATCAAAAGATCACTTCGAAATTAAAATTTTTAAAAATTCGATTTTTTTTATCACGAAAACCGGCCTCTAGGGCACAAATTGTTAGCTGTGGAAAGATGACTATCAGAAGCAAAATATAGCAAAATATATTTCCTACAGTTTTTGGGATATAATAGTACACATTTTTTACGGTATTTAGGGTATACAGTCGCTCATACTCAAAAAAGCCGTATTTGACAAAAATGGAAAAAAATCCAAACTCTCAGGCTGAAATTCGCAAGGAAACTACAAACCGATTTTGATATTCTTGATCCTGAAAGTTGCGCTGTTTATCGTCCTTTAACGTAAAGTAATAATCATAAAAAAATCTTAAGTTGTGGATGCAAAACTCGCTCTGAAACAAAAATACCCAAAATTAGAACTTTACAAAAAATACCAAGTATGTAAGAATTATCATATCTCGCGCAATTTCAATCCGATTTCCATTCTAAAGACCATGTTTAGAGCCTTTTAGTTTTTTCATTAGTTTCTAATCAAATTTTTGAGTATATTTTAAAACCAAACAACAAAAAGTCGCTTTTTCATGATACACAATTATTTTTAACAAATTTCGGCCTCTAGCGAAAAACCTTTTACTTTTGGAATCAAGATTTCAAAGCAAAACTATAGGAAAGCAGATTTCCTACATTTATTGAGCTCTAAAGTTTTTGTGTGTCTCTTGTATCTTGAGTTATAGGAAAAAAACCGTTTTTTGAATCAAAAAATTTTAACTTCTTCCGGGACTTCCATAGGGCAAACTTCAATGTAGAGCAATGAGAAAAAAACAAAAAATGTAGAAAATTAATCCCTTTCAAAGATTTAGGAAGAATTACAACCAATAGTTTCGTGGTTTTTGAGATAAGATAAAAAAAACTGCGAAAAAACAATGATTTTTGTCGTTTGGACCTTCATTCAAGCCCCGGGCGGGCCATCTTTTCGGGGGTTTTGACCAAAACTAAGTATGCAGTCTTTGTAATAAGGCCTGCTCCTAAGATAATCTTTGATGCAACCTATAATTTTCCTATTATTTCGAAAAAGTACGTCACCCTAACATTCATATAAAGTTTTTAATAGACTCCCACCTTGCATAAAGTCATTCTGTTCTTAAACAGTGACCGGTACAAATAATAATATGAAATTTTTACACAATATAAAGCATGATATGACGAATAATTTCGCATCATTATCTTAAAAATATTTGATTTTTGCCGTTCTTGTAGTAAATGAGCGATACGTACATGTTATTTTAAAAATGTGATCCTACTTTCAAAAATGTTTGTTCGCAAGTCGGTTTTCATATTTTGCTTCCATAAAAGCATTTAATTTGTTAAATGATGACAGCTGTCAAAGTAAGATAACAATACTCTCCTTTTCCATCATTATTCCACGATTTCCATGCTTTTCCACTAATAAGTTTTTAAATTTTTCAGTTTCCTTCCCTTTTTTTAATTTTTCAGTTTCATTCTTTACTAATTAACCGCAATTTCCCTTCACATTGTGCATATATCACAGTATGATTATTTTAAACGATTCTAAAAATATCCTGCAGAAAATGGAAAAAGTTTTGAAACAGATACGTGTAAGCACTATTTCTACCTCTTTTATATGAAGTCAACACGCCACACAGTGGTCTATAAGAGAGCGCTAGCCAGTCATAACTCCGAAAATAAAAGTAATATTTTTTTTCCACAAATTTAAAGCTAAATATCTAGATAACATATTTCAAGTATCAGAATACCAAGAAATAATACCATTTCTGAGTTTTCGCGTCTTAAGCTTGATGAATTCAGAAAATGGTAATTTTTTCAAAAAATCTTTTAAAATATCTGAAAGTTTAAATGAGTGCATCTTTAAAACTAAATGATCTTACCTCCTGAAACTTATAGTAAGAATAATTTGATCTATTTTCTGAAGATTTGCGTACTTCGACGTTAGTTTTTTTTAATATGAAAAGAATATCCGGATCATCACAAAAAAATCACTAATTTCATTTCTCAAATTTACGAATTTTGCACTCTGTATAACTAAAATGTTTTATGGAGTTGCAACGGCTAGATCATTTAAATGTGTAATATGGACTACGATGAGTTTGATAGCATCTATTTATTTCTTGAAAATGGGCGTGGTTGGGTCAAGGACACGCCTATCTCCCATATAACCAAAAATTTTAAATCGCTATAACTTCGTAAATGTTTGAGGTACAAAAACAATATTAAATATCTGAGATAGTATTGATAGCACAAAAACACTTCGTGAAAATGGACGTGATCGGGTTAAGGACACGCCCACCTCCTATATAACCAAAAATTTTAAATCGTTATAACTTTGTGAACTTTTAGGTACAGCAATAATATCAAATATCTGAGATAGTATTGATAGCATTAAAACATTTGGTCAAAATGGGCGTGATCGGGTCAAGGACACGCCCATCTCCATTAAAGAGCAAAATTGAAGATGAAAGGACTACTGTATCTTTTCTCTTTTTCTGTCATTGCAAAACTATGATGCTAGCTTTCTAAATTATAAAAATTGAAGTATGATAATTTTATATTGAACTAATTAAACAGTCATTTTTGCAATTTTTCAACAACAGACGAAAGCAAGTGTTAACATGGAAATTGATTACATATGTTTCGGCTACTTCCACATACATATTTATATATTTTCATATATAAACATGTATATAGCCTCATCAGATCAGTTTTAGTTAAATCTTGCCAGAAACCGTACTCGAACCCGTGACTCCGGTTTTCTAATGAAAGAGAACGCGGTGCTTAAGCGATTGTGCTATAGGCCACGAGTAAACTCTCTGAGCAGGATCGCCATTATGCATAACTCATAAGGCTCACTAGCGCCGTCTGTTGTGAAAAATTGCCAAATTGTTAGTTGGTAACACACTCTGGTTTTGAGACATGCTACGCTAGCTACAATTAAAACCTACAAGGGCGGATTTGTTTTCCACATACAATGCAGGCTCTCGAAATTACGAGAATTTTAATGATAGATAGGCAGGTTCCCCTAGATAAATTATGAAGTTAGTTTATTGACTGTTTTTTATTGCTTGTATAGTACTAATGAAAGTACCAACGCGCTTTTTCTAAATTGAAGTATGATAATTTTATATTGAACTAATTAAACAGTCATTTTTGCAATTTTTCAACAACAGACGAAAGCAAGTGTTAACATGGAAATTGATTACATATGTTTCGGCTACTTCCACATACATATTTATATATTTTCATATATAAACATGTATATAGCCTCATCAGATCAGTTTTAGTTAAATCTTGCCAGAAACCGTACTCGAACCCGTGACTCCGGTTTTCTAATGAAAGAGAACGCGGTGCTTAAGCGATTGTGCTATAGGCCACGAGTAAACTCTCTGAGCAGGATCGCCATTATGCATAACTCATAAGGCTCACTAGCGCCGTCTGTTGTGAAAAATTGCCAAATTGTTAGTTGGTAACACACTCTGGTTTTGAGACATGCTACGCTAGCTACAATTAAAACCTACAAGGGCGGATTTGTTTTCCACATACAATGCAGGCTCTCGAAATTACGAGAATTTTAATGATAGATAGGCAGGTTCCCCTAGATAAATTATGAAGTTAGTTTATTGACTGTTTTTTATTGCTTGTATAGTACTAATGAAAGTACCAACGCGCTTTTTCTAAATTGAAGTATGATAATTTTATATTGAACTAATTAAACAGTCATTTTTGCAATTTTTCAATAACAGACGAAAGCAAGTGTTAACATGGAAATTGATTACATATGTTTCGGCTACTTCCACATACATATTTATATATTTTCATATATAAACATGTATATAGCCTCATCAGATCAGTTTTAGTTAAATCTTGCCAGAAACCGTACTCGAACCCGTGACTCCGGTTTTCTAATGAAAGAGAACGCGGTGCTTAAGCGATTGTGCTATAGGCCACGAGTAAACTCTC